>JARQOC010000006.1:160411373-161011373 GCA_033576535.1 Allobates femoralis
CTTTGATTGCTCTCAGTGGGAGAAACGAGATAAAAATCTTGTAGTTGTGATATCTTTTAATGGCTTACAAAAATAAAATAAGTGATGTTACAAAACGTTAGGTCCTCTTCATCAGGCATGGTATAAACAAAATATTAAAAGAAACTCAAAATATATACATGAAAAACTGGAATGATTGGACATTTAACTAAATAAACACAACAAAGCCTGGAGAGGACTGAAAACTTGAAATTCTGCGGGGAGAGAAACCACCTGGTGACTTGTGCATTCCTCTCCTTAGTTTGACTCATCTACGTAAGAGGGGAATGATCAGTCACCAAACTAAATTTTTCTCCCCAACAAATAATAACGGAGAGACTCAAGAGCCCACTTAATGGCCAGGCACTCTCTTTCCACCATGCTGTAACCTGGTTTCTGCTGTGGTAAGCTTCCAACACAGGAAACTAACGGGATGCTTTTTTTCCCCAGTAACCTTTTGAGACCGCACTGCACCAAGACCTATCTCCGAGGCCCCGGTCTGCACAATGAACTCTCTTTTGAAATCGAGCGTAACCAGAACCGGTGTACTACATAGAAACCGATTTTAATTTTACAAAAGCCCTCCTCATTCCAGCCTCCTCATTCCAGCAGACCATCACTGACTTCCGTCCTTTCAAGCAGTCTGTTAAAGGAGTTGACAAGGGTGGCAAAGTTAGGAATCAATCACCTGTAATATCCCACTAAATCTAGAAAGCTCTCACCGCTTTATTGTGAGGGGACGAGGCAAGTTCTGAATCGCCTCCACTTTATTTACCGGGGGTTTGGAGGACTACTCTCCCAATGACAAAACCCTCAAGTATAGAGCTTCCTCCAACCCTATGGAGTATTTCTTTGGGTTGGTGGTTAGCCCTGCCGTCAAAGGGAATCTATCACCACCTGTCCCTTTTGTATGTGACTTTTCCAGTCTGCACTGTACACAACAATGTCATCAAGATAGGATGAGGCATAATGGTGGTGGGCACGGAGAATAACATCTATTAATCTCTGGGACATTGCCGATATCCATGTCAACCAAAGGGTAATACTGCATACTGGAATAGCCCTTTGGGCTTCACAAAAGCCATTTTTTCCTTAGCTACCTTTGTTAGGGGCACCTGCCAGTACCCCCCTTGTGAGGTCAAAGGTTGAAAAGTACCATGCCTGCCCAAACCGCTCTATCAATTCATCCACTCGTGGCAGGGAAAATCGGCGTCTAATTTCAAAACTTCATTAAGTTTTCTGAATTCATTACAAAACCGTAGCGTCCCATCAGGTTTAGGTATTGGGACTTGGGCTAATCCATCACTTTGGGACTCTTCGATGACACCTAACTGCAGCAATTTTTCACCCAAACTCCGAGATGGCTTGCTCCGAGCCTCAGGCACTCGATAAAACCCTTTAGTCAGATTTTGGCCTGAGGCTCTGTGATAATGTCATATTTGATTATGGAGGTACTTCCAGGGAGCTCAGAGAAAACATCTGTATTTTGGCTAATGAATTCCCGGGCCTCCTGAACCTGTTTTAGGGGAAAGAGTATCCGCTATCTTAACTATGGAGGAGGCTTCTCCTGACAACCCCAGGGGAGGCTAATGGAACCTCCTCCATAGGAAATATAGACAGCGGACTGTTCCCCCCCAGGGAGTCTCTATCTTTTCAGGGTTTAAGAAAATTTAAAATATGGTAAACCTGCTTCTGGCTTCCTCCATCCTGGTTGGTGAAACCTTGTATCTACCGGCCCCAACCTTCTCCATTATCTGCCCGACTCATCCACCTCTCTCCCGTTACTCCCCCGCCTCCCCTCTCTGCCGCGCCCTCCACGGGCTCCCCCCCCCCCCCAGCGATTTTTCACTTCAAAATCCTAACCCTGACATCAAGCCATACACAACCTGTCTCCCATCTCCGACCTAGTCTCCCCGCTACCTCCCCCTTTGCGCAACTTGCGCTCCTCTCAAGAACTCCTTCTCTCAATCCCTCACATTTCCACCTCCCACAACCGCATACAAGACTTCTCTCGTGCTTCTGCCATACTCTGGAAACTCCCTCCCTCACCACATCAGACACTCCCCTACCCTGGGAACCTTCAAGAAAAACCTGAACACCCACCCTCTTCCTACAAGCCTACAACACACACTGAGACCCAATCCACTGCACCACTCACCCCTCTCCCCCTCCTACTGTCTCCCTCCCGACCGCCTCTAGACTGTGAGCCCCCGCAGACAGGATCCTCAGCCCTATTGCACCTGTATGACTGATTTTCGATTTGTCGTCGTTTTGACCACTTGTCTTTGTCTACCCCCTAACTTGTAAAGCGCCATGTATCCTAATAGCGCTATATAAATAATAACAACAATAATAATTATTTTCGTAGGTTCCCTGCCATCTTGCAAGGAATTTGCTATCTACCGTAGGCACAAGTACCAACACCCGATCTCCTGGACTAAAGATTCTTTCCCAAGCCTCCCAGTTTATAGACCCGACTCTGAGACCATTGTGCTGCCTTCATATGTTCCCGGACAAATGGTAGGACTGTCTCTAGTCTTTCCTGCATTTTGCAAAGTGTTCTATCCCACCCTTGTGTGGGGTTGGTTGGTTCTCCCAAGCATCTTTGGCTATATCGAGTAAACCCCGGGGATGTCTGTTATACTGTAGTTCAAAGGGTGAGAACCCTGTATATGCCTGGGGCACCTTCCGCACTGCAAACAATAAATAATGGCAGTAATAGATCCCAAACCTTCCAAGCTTTGGATACTGGGTTTTTTAGCATGCTCTTTATCATCTTATTAAACCTTTCTACCAGGCCATCTGTTTGGGGATGAGAGACTGATGTGCTCAACTGTTTAACATTTACCCAAGCGGCAGAGTTTTTTCAAGTTCTTTCATAATTTTTGACATAAAGGCGTTCCCATTTATCACATTACAAAACGTGACCGTTCACTATGGCCTGTGAACCCCCTGATGAAACTGCAGCTGTGAGAACATGACCTTCAGTATGTTCACCTGTGAACTTACATCAGTTGAACTCATTTAACTCAATTCCGGTAATTTTTACCAAAATAATGACTTCAATGGTGCCGGACTACCTGATTGACCGACACCACTTAAGTCAATAATCTGGTAATCTGGATGAATGCTAAAGGTAAAGGGTGAAGTCAATGCTGGATTACCTGGAATGCGGACACATTGACGTAATTGAGGATGCAGTTCAATGAGTTCACCTGAGGTCAGTTTCTCTGAGTTCAATGAGAAAATTCTGCACCAAATCTGCATCTTCTGGTAGAAAAATGCACCAAAAAAATTAGTGTTTTTGCTGTGTTTTTAAAGTATTTTTGCCATGTGTTTTTGCAAAGGGAAAAAAGCAAGATGTACGAGTTTTTCAGCACAAAAATTGTGCTGAAAAGTGCCCCCCGGGCTTATACTCGAGTCAGTATACGGCTGATTTTGGGGGGGCGGGGTCCGGGGGCTGGAGGAGGCACAGGAGGCTGCAGTATGAGCAGACGGTCACGTGGGGCCGCTCATTATGCAATGCAAAAATGCACTGCATCCCCCTGTCCATCAGCGGCGGGGGGAGCAGTGCATATTACATTGCGCTCCCCCCCAGTGGTATATACAGGTCCCCCGCTCCACCAGTGGTATATATGTTGAGCCCACTGGGACGGGGGTACTCAGTACCGACCAGGTCTGCTTACGGGGGAGCCACGGGTGGTCCCTGGTCCGGACCGTGTCCCTGGCCCTGGCAATAATAAGGGATATTAACAGAGATAATGTCAGTCGTGACGCCACCCCCAATTTGGTGGCCAGTAGTGGGGCCACCGCTGCTGCAGAACCTCGGGGATTTGTAACGACAGCTAAGATGGGATAATTTTCCTTTGGGGCAGAACTCGTTCCCCAGGGCAGTGATGATTAAAGTCTATTGTAGTGGCAGGCCTTGTGCTGAGTGTAGTACACTTACTGTCCAGATGCTGCAGAAAATCCTCCTTCAGTGTTGGAGCTGACAAGCGTGGCTCTCCAGGCTGGGATCTCCTGCAAACCTTTGTGAGGAATCTGGTGCCGGCAGAAACATGTGAGGGAGTCAGATTCGGGGTTCACCGGTTTACTCTCAAATTCTTGCTCAATACAGTTACACTACAATTCACAACACAAGTCTTACAGGGGCACAACTTTCCCCTACGGGTTCCTTTACTCTCTGCAGCCAGTTACTCCTTCATGACTCCTCACTCTGTCTCTCTTCCTTTCCAGGCTTCAGTTCTCTCTCTCTTGTTCACTTGGTGTGTGTGACTCCGGACAGTATGGCGGTGGCTGGGACCCCTGTGGGCCCTCCGGGTTGCCACTGAGCTGCCTGTCCTTTGGGGTAGGGACCCTAACTGTAGCGTGGTTTCCCCGTCGTTGTCTGGGGATGCCGGGTTATACCACTGAGGGGGGCCTATATATCCCACTTTGGGGAGGCCTGTATCTACCACTGATGGGGAGGCCTGTATATACCACTGATGGGGGGCCTGTATATACCACTGAGGGGGGCCTGTATATACCACTGAGGGGGGCCTGTATATACCACTGAGGGGGGGCCTGTATTCCCACGATGGGGGTTGTAACCTCTGATGGGGAAGAACTGTATACCAGTGATGGAGGTCCTAAAATACCAGTGATGGGGAATTATACACCATAAATGGGGGACCACTTATCATGAAGAGGAGCTGTATACCATGAGAGAGTCTGCTTCATTTTCCCCCCTAGGCTTATACTCTTTGTCAATAAGTTTCCCTAGTTTTGGAGGGTTAAAATTAGGGGCCTCGCTTATACTCGGGTCGGCTTATACTCGAGTATATACGGTACATAAAACTTTAGAATTCTCATTGATTTGCTGGTATAAGGATCTGCATTCAGTTTTGTGACAAACTTTTTAGTGGGATTTATCTTCTAGGAAAAAAAATTTGTGCAGAATGTTCTCATTCAAATCACCTCGGTGAATAAAGATTGGAAAAAGACCCCACACCATTTTTTTTTAATTATTTATTTAAATAATTTTATTAAAACCTTTATTGGAGTGTCCCACATTTCGATATCCGACAACATAATTCATGGCAGCTCGCAGCGATGTGCTTTATCTACACTGTGTATCAATATACGGGGGAAAACAGTTAGGGCCCAGAAATATTTGGACAGTGACACAAGTTTTGTTATTTTAGCTGTTACAAAAACATGTTCAGAAATACAATTATATATATAATATGGGCTGAAAGTGCACACTCCCAGCTGCAATATGAAGTTTCCACAACCGAATCGGAGAAAGGGTTTAGGAATTATAGCTCTGTAATGCATAGCCTCCTCTTTTTCAAGGGACCAAAAGTAATTGGACAATGGACTCTAAGGGCTGCAATTAACTCTGAAGGGCGTCTCCCTCGTTAACCTGTAATCAATGAAGTAGTTAAAAGGTCAGGGTGGATTCCAGGTGTGTGGTTTTGCATTTTGGGAAACTGTTGCTGTGACCAGACACATGCGTCAAAGGAACTCTCAATTGAGGTGAAGCAGAACATCCTGAGGCTGAAAAAAAAAATAATCCATCAGAGAGATAGCAGCATGCTGGAGTAGCAAAATTTAACAGTTGGTACATTCTGAGAAAAAAGGAATTGACTGGTGAGCTTGGGAACTCTAAAAGGCCTGGGCGTCCACGGATGACAACAGTGGGGATGATCGCCGCATACTTTATTTGGTGAAAAAGAACCCGTTTCCCAACATCAACTGAATTCCGAACACTCCCCAGTGAAGTAGGTGTATCTGTCTCTAAGTCAACAGTAAAAAGAAGACTCCATGACAGTAAATACAAAGGGTTCACATCTAGATGCAAACCATTCATCAATTCCAAAAATAGACAGGCCAGATTTAAAAATTTGCTGAAAAACACCTCAAAAGCCAGCTCAGTTCTGGAAAAGTATTCTATGGACAGATGAGACAAAGATCAACCTGTACCAGAATGATGGGAAGAAAAAATTTTGGAGAAGAAAGGGAACGGCACATGATCCAAGGCACACCACATCCCTATAAAACCATGGTGGGGGGCCACATGAGGCATGGGCATGCATGGCTTTCAATGGCACTGGGTCACTTGTGTTTATTGATGACATAACAGTAGACAAGCGTAGCCGGAAATGAATTCTGAAGTGTACCGGGATATACTTTCAGCCCAGATTCAGCCAAATGCTGCAAAGTTGATTGGACGGCGCTTCATATTTACAGATGGACAATGACCCAAGCATACAGCCAAAGCAAACCCAGGAGTTCATGAGTGCAAAAAAGTGGAACATTCTGCAATGGCCAAGTCAATCACCAGATCTTAACCCAATTGAGCATGCATTTAACTTGCCAAACCCAGACTTAAGACGGAAAGACCCACAAAGAAGCAAGACCTGAAGGCTGCGGCTGAAAGGCTGGCAAAGCATTAAGAAGGAGGAAACCCAGCGTTTGGTGATGTCCATGGGTTCCAGATTAAGGCAGTGATTGCCTCCAAAGGATTCGCAACAAAATATTGAAAATAAAAATATTTGTTTGGGTTATTTTTTATTTGTCAATTACTTTTTGACCTCCTAAAATGGGAGTGTTTGTAAAGAATGTGTACAATTCCTACATTTTCTATCAATTTTTTGTTAAAACCCTTCAAATTAAACGTTACAATCTGCACTTGAATTCTGTTGTAGAGGTTTCATTTCAAATCCAATGTGGTGGCAATGCAGAGCCCAACTCGCGAAAATTGTGTCACTGTCCAAATATTTCTGGCCCTAACTGGTATATGCCATATTTTTTCAAATATTTATTTTTACACTAATAGGATGGCAGGTTGCTTGTGTGGCGCCCCACTGTCGAGTGCCACTAAGGGGTACTGCACCCATATCAACGTGTGTGGTATCCCTGTGGTCAGTGAATGGGGAGGTTAATAATGTGGCTTATTTCCTTGCATCCACACAACCCTTAGCTAAGGGGACTGCAGGGTTAAATCCTCTGCCAGGAGACCAGCCCCAGTGGGAGAGTTCAGGCAAGCATGTGAGGACGGGAGGAAGTTAGAGGCAGTGAGGAGAAGAAGGAAAGGGAGCCCTGAGTAAAGAAAGGGTCTTCCAGGGAAGAGCCTGCAGTTTGGGGACCGAGGATGCATCTTGGGCTCACCCCAGAAGGCACACCGGACACCGGAGTCCCGAGTCTGCAGGAGAGCTCCAAGCCCCGCAGAAGAATACCGTTTACTGTGGAGACTTTAGTCTCCCGGGCATCTGTGTAGCCACACACAAGGGAGCAGGAACCACCAGAAGAGAGAGATAGTGGTAACCCACACGAAGCCAACACAGGCAGCAGAAGTACAGGAGGCCAGGCCAGGGTTCAAGCCAGCCAGGCTTCACACAAACACAAACAAGGAACTGGAAGAGTAGTAAGGAGGGACATCAACAAAGCCACATAGAGACACACCCTGTTCATTGGCCACTATCTAGGCCAGCTACCCAGAACTGTGTGACTGTTAACCCTTTGAACTACGTTATTCAGTGACAAGTAAACACCTGTGGCAAGTCACACAGCCTCTGTCAGCTGTCGCTGCACTACCTCTGTTGCTGCACTACCCCACACCATATTCAGCACCCACCACCACAAGTGCTGTCCGCCTGGGGACTCAGCTCCACCTGCAGGGAGATGCACCATCCAAGCTGCAGTACCATCTACCCCGGAGGTCTGAAGCAGCGCTGGTGATCATCATTAGAATCTGCAGTGGCGTCACGATAAACTTATAAACTATATTTCCATTCCAACTACCCCTTTTTAATTGATCACCAATGGCAGCAGAGGGCCCAGATACCCGATTCCCCAGCCCTGGGCTAGTCACTTGCCATACACTAATATGGTATGTGACCAATCACAGACGCTACCACAGGGGTTGACAGGGAGATGCAGTAAATATACATGAGGTTTAATGAGCGGACCCAAAGTAGTTTGACAGTAGGGTCGGAGACTGTAATGTGTGATTCTCCTTCCTTAATTGCAATTTTACTACCTTTTACAGCCCCCTAACCCTTATGGCCACTTTACACGTGCAACAGGAAGATAGAAACCGGCAGGTGTCGGAGATAATTGTACCTTTTACCTTCAAAACACCTTGAAGTGGCTGCGTGTAATTCAGGTATCTCAAGGTGTTTTGAAGGTAAAAGGTACAATTATCTCCGACACCTGCCGGTTTTCTATCTTCCTGTTGCCGGCGTGTAAAGTGGCCATTACTGCCATCATTTTATAGCACTGAAGTTCAGGTCTTCATAGACTTATATGGATTTGAAGTTGGGCTCAAATTCAGGTCAATTTCAGTCCTAAACCCCGACTTTTTTGTAAACCCGAACATCTGCTGGTTCACCCATCTCTACTATTTTGACTTTGCTGGCATAAGGATTTATTTTCAGTTTGTGACAACACTGCACTAGAAAATGCATCAACATCATGTAAAAAATGTTTCGCGTTTTTTCTGCATGTTGCACCTATCGCAGAAAACTCACTGGTGGGCCTGCGGCGTCTGCTCATCCTGAAAACCTGGGCTGTGTGCAGCTCTCAAGACCTGGAGTTCCCTACCCCTGCCCTAGAGACACATTGCTAGTTCCAGGTCCCCATATCCTGTTCCTGTACCTATGTCTGTATACTTGTGCCCATGTCCTCTAAAATCTGACTCGTCCTAGGGCTTATATATTGTTCGAAAAAATAAAGGACCACTTCAACATTACAACATGTTGTTAAATGTTCCTTTTATTTTTTTGAGCAGTATATTATATAGTAGGGAGGATGAAGGGGGATGAGAGAAAATATTACTTGAATAAGGTATTAGAGGCTCACCTTGTGTGGTTGTGAGAGTCACAACCACAAAAAAGCATGTCACGGCTGCTGCAGTCTCCAGCATGGTATAATTTGGAGTAGGGAGGATGGGGGGGTTAAAAACCATACTGCCGTATTTCACAAGACATGAAGGGGTGAAAATAATACTGATTTATTAGTCAATGTGTTTCAGGGCTCCCTGGCCCCTTCCTTGGGACAAATCAGTATCATATTGCCATGTTTCAGAGCATTTCAGGGAACCCTAAAACGTGTTGACTAATAAATCAATATTATATTCACCCTTTGATGTCTCATGGAATATGGCAGCACTTTAACCCTTCAACCTCCCTTGATTAATTTTCTGAGATAATAGACCTTTGGGTTTTCATTGGCTGTAAGCCATAATCCTCAACATTAACAGAATAAATACTTGAAATAGATCACTCTGTGTAATGAATGTACATAATATATGTGTTTCACTTTTGTATTGAATTACTAAAAAAGTAACTTTTGATAATATTCTAATTCAATGAGATTCACCAGTATTTAGAGAAAGGATGAAAGTATGCTCAACTGATATGCATTAGGCGAGCGGATGCACACAATGTGCGTGAGTTCTCATCTCTCTCCTGTGTATAGCAGACTTCTTCCCACAGACTGGAGTACAAAGCAGTGTGCAACTGCAACAAACAAGAGAGGACTAGAACAATGTGTGGTACGCCTACTCAACAGGTATGGTGCCATCGCTCTCAGGTAAGGCGGGACACAAACCTGAGACACACACACCCTACATCCAACACCATTCCCAACTCCAGGGCAGGAGATGCAGTGAGAAACCAGTGCGACTGGAGGAAGGAGTTAATGAGTGAGAAAAGAGTCTGAGAAGGAGAAGGGAAGAGAGAGGATGACGAGAACAGAATGGAGTTCTAGGGGAGGCTAGAGCTGGGGTCACTAACGAGACCAGTGAGTAGGTCCGGCCAAGAAAACCCCAGCCAGAGGTACCCCTAATCCACAACCTTCCTGCAGGTCATTGTTGGAGGAACTGGCTGCATGAGGGGACCAGCCCCAATCTGGTGGAAAACTGCATGTTCCAGCCAGAAAACAGGGAGCTACTGGTCTACATGATAGTAGCCAACCCCGTGAACACTCCCAGGCACAGTGATTAAAGTAGGGCCAGGAGGACTTGCTAGCTGTCACTCAACAGGGCTCATGATCACCTGCCTAGGGACTTGTATAACGAAGGCGCTGAACAGGAGTAGGCGAGAAGATAAGCGCAGAAAAAGGCAGCAAAGAAAGGCTTACAAAAGGGTGTCTCAGCAGAGTGTTCCCGACTACCTGAGGGTCGTCCAAGCTGCAAGCTGGATGATACAGTACTAGGTGGAGTCTACTGTTGAAATAAGCTACAAGTAAAGAACCTGGTAAAACTGCATCCCCTGTGTCCTCCTGCTTTTCTCCCCGCCCTCCTTGCTGCACACAGCACCATAACTACCACTGCCACAATCCACATAGACTATTATTCCAAGTCCCAGGGGCCTGCTCCTCCTGTGGGGAGTGTTCCATACTATCTGCCTATCCATCTAGTCATTGGGGAGCCCATAGAGCAGCGCTGGTCATCCCTGGCAAGGCAACACCGGTGGCCGTCACGATCAACTACAAATCCCCTGTAAATATTCCTTTAACTGGCACGGTCAGGGCCATGGAGCTGGGCCACTGCCACCGTGACTACCCAAAAGACTGCCGGCCTAGCTACCGAGTACCCCGACCCTTACGACTACTCGACATGCGCATACTAATATTGTGCTAGTCCTCCAACCTCTCCTATCATATCAGTTGCTGCTTTGTGATTCTCTATGCAGCAAGCAGCCACTATACACATGGATATAGATGTATAGATGAGAACTCTGCCCTTGTACACATTGACACTGTATGCAGATGGTCAGCTATTCCAATGTCAGTATGTTCATGGCTGGGGAGTGAGATCAATTAATGCTCAAAGAGAGAGCTGCCAATATCACCATTAAAGAAGAGGTGAAGTATTGCAATTTAGGGGGTGGAAAGATGCACCGAAGGCCTTGGCCATGCCAAGGGTGCACCAAAGCCTCTTCATATATAAAACAAATTCATTGAAATTTACAATACATGTATAATTTTTATTAGGCTAATCCTATTTATGAATGTCTAAATAGCTCAATTTAAGTTTTGGATGTAACAGACTCACTAAAACTAAATGTGGACATAACCTAACATATAAAACCATGCTCTAACAAAATTCCTGTTTCATTGCTCAGTAAATTCTCCAGTTAAACATTGATAGAATTTAGTTTCGTTTTAATATCATAGAAAATCATTTTAATTCCTGTGATTACTAATAAGCCTTTTTGTTCTGTAATTTTAACTTTGTACTACGGTATATAAGTCGATTGGAGATTAAATGGAATTATCAAAAACTGAATTTAAGATTAGATTTTTTATTTTAATATGTGCACAAAGGAAAGTATTATTCCAAGATTTTTTTTCTCTATCCTATAATTATCAGGCAGCAAATAGCAACATGCATAAAGTCAGGTGAAAATCCATAATTACGGTACATAAAATATATAAACGCTGTATATAAAAATATAACAAGTATCCATAAATTCCATCAATTCCACTTATTTAGCATCGACAATAATTCAGAAATATTTACACAAGTTAATAATTACTATAATACAGTAACTACTAAATAAATCAGTTTCCACCATATTTGGCCACTTAATTGGTAGTATATGTCTGTTTGGCTAGTTGCAGGCGACTGTCTTTTTCCTCATATGAGAAAATCAGATACCTTATGCTAATCACACTCATATCAGACACTGATCCGAGTTTTCATCTGAGTGTTGTCAGAGTGTGATCCGATTTTCTAGGATGTGGAAAAAATAGAAGATATTTTTTTTTATGAAGTTGATTCCGGGATGCCACAATTTTTTCCTCACAAAAACTTGAACCAAGAAAAAAATCGCTGCATGCCGGAGTTGCCTTCATAAATCGGATTGCATTTGACCATGCAAATCAACGGGTCAGTGGAAAAATCAGACTGAAAAATTAGACTTGTGCACGACCCCATAGTATAAAATTGGTCTGCGTGCGATGCAATGTTTTGTCGAATTACACTCACACAGCAAATACAGTGTTTGGACTTTGCCTTGGAACAATCACTTAAAGAATGATGTTAGGGCTCAATAGCTTAGGGTGCTTTCACATCTGCGTTTTTGGAATTGCATCTGTGTCAGGCAAAATCCTGATGCCTCGTGATCAGGCATGTGTCCCTATATTTGGATGCAGTGACATCAGGTGGCATCAGGATTTCGCCTGATGCAGACAAGTGTGGCATCTCCGCCGCAACCCCAAACGCAACACGTTGTGGATCGAGGCCGCTTGAAAAATCTTGATGCATCCAGATGCATCAAAACAACGCATTGCTGCTTATGAGGTCGCATCCAGCCACTGTGAATGCAGCCAGGGCGGATCAGGATTTCACTTTGAGCATGTTCAAAGTAGTTTGAGCATGTTCAGAACAGCTCTGGGGTGTGTTTCCCACCCCTGTTGCAGATTACAGCATCATCGTTTTTATGCGGCCAAGACTCATATGTGAAACCAGCCTAAGAAAAAGGAAGTGTTAGGCTAGGTCACATTTGGATTAGTAAAGCGGCCGTCACACACACAGATATCGCTAGCGATATTGTAAGCGATCACGTGCACGCGCGATCGCTTACAATATCGCTCACATCGCTGGTGAGATGTCACACAGACAGACTCACCAGCGATGTGGATCCGCGATCTCGCTGGTTACTATGGTACACATCGGGTTACTAGGCGCCGCGCGGCGCTTAGTAACCCGACGTTTACCATAGTTACCATCTCCCAGCATAGGCTCTGCCGCTGGGAGATCGTTCATCGTGGTATTATACACCACGATGAAGCAGATCGTGACATCGTTCATCGCTAGATCTGAGGTCCGGAGCTCAGATCAGCGATGTCACGATCAAGCGATTTCACATCGTAAATCGCTTGATTACATTCAACGATTTTAAGCCCGATATCGCTTAAGCGATCAAAAAGGAGATCGCTTAAACGATATCGGGCAAGAAATCGTTGCGTGTGATGGCCGCTTATTTGTGGTTATCACATCCAGATTTGGATGCAGTAACCACAATTGCCAACACGCAAAATGTGTGTGGTAAACCGCAATGCTGTTACTGGATTGCTCCAGATGTGTAATCCGGAGCAATGCGGTAACCGTAGGGATGAGCAAACTGTAAAATCTGTTATTAAAGATAAAATATTAATAATGATTGTGTTAAACATGTCTCTACGGGTGCCCACCCCCCTAGAGACATGCTGCCCACTCAGGTGGGCATGTCATGTGTTATAATCCCCTGTACAGTAAGCCGGCTCCTCGCGGCTCTGTACAATTTTCTGAATGAAGCCGGCGGCTTCACTGACAGCTGCGCACATACTATAAGTACATTACGTATAGTATGTGCGCTGTCCGAGTTCCTGTACGTATTTACAGTAGTTCTATGGGCTGCGCAGCACCATAGATATACTGTAAAAGACTTCAGGACTATAACGTACGTATAGTATGTGCGCAGCTGTCAGTGAAGCCGCCGGCTTCATTCAGAAAATTGTACAGAGCCGCCAGGAGCCGGCTTACTGTACAGGGGGTTATAACACATGACATGCCCACCTGAGTGGGCAGCATGTCTCTGGGGGGGTGGGCACCCCCTAGAGACATGTTTAACACAATTATTATTAATATTTTATCTTTAATAATAGATTTTACAGTTTTCTCATCCCTGCGATGAGCAAACTATGCGGTTACCGCATTGCTCCGGATTACACATCCGGAGCAATCTGGTAACCGCATTGCGGGGAACAGAACCGCTCCGAAAACTGCAGCCTGCATGATTTTTCATGCAGGCTGTAGTTCCGGAGTCAGTAACCAGATTGCTTGTAAAGCAATCCGGTTTTTAGAATGGGCTCCTATGTGGAGCGTTTCCTGCTCCGGTTTTGAGCTTTTAAAAAGCTCAAAACCGATCAGGTTTTAAAAAAAAAAAACGGAAGTGTGACCCTAGCCTTAGTAATAACATTGTATGTTACTATGACTTTCAGACTATAGGTTTTTCTCTGTGGCAATTTGGGGAAATTCTGATCTATGACTATGATTCTAATAAACAATCATCATAATCTAAGGATAGTCTTAAGGCCGGGATACGCGTAGCGACATCATTAACGATGTCGCTGCATCTTGTGACGTTGCAGCGACTTTGTAGCTGCGTGTAACATCCTGCAATGATCAGCAATCAGCTCGCTGATTGCTAATCGTTGTGGAATGGCCAGAGCCATTTTTTGATCGTTGGTCCTCCCGCTGGGCGGCCAGCATTGTTGTGTGTGACAGCGGGACACCAACGATCAACGACCTCCCGGCCGATGCCTAGCACACAGTTCACGCTGGGACAGGTAACCAGGGTAAACATCAGGTAGCTAAGCGCTGTGCTATGCTTAGTTACCCGATGTGTACCCTGGTTACCAGCGTTCTCGCTGGTCTCTGATCGCTGGTGAGACTGCCTGTGTGACAGCTCACCAGCGATCAGATAGCGATGTCCCAGCGATCCCGATCGTTGGTCCGGTCATTGGACATTGCAGCATATAAACCGGCCTTTAGTCCCTAGCGCATGCCCCCAGCTCTATTCTAAGCCATTCATAAAGAAGAGAAGCCAAGAACCAAGGGTTTAAAGGTATGTGCACATGGCCCGGAGGCACTGAAGGTTGGACGCAGTCCAATTGGACCTGAGGGAACTCGCAGGTGAGTGCAGGGAGACCACAGCTGCCCTGTTCGCATGATCTGCGGTGGGTGCAGGGCGGCTTCAGGAGATTTGCACCCGACTCCGCAGCATGAAATTAACATGCTGCGGAGCTGCGGGAGTATGGCGACCCGCATCGCAGTTGAAATAACGTTGCTGTCAAGAGAAGCATAGTTGGCATGGGATTTACTGAAATCCCATCCACTATACTGCTACTGTACAATGCAGCGTTTTGGATGCAGCGGCAATACTCTCCACTCAAAGCGCTGCATTTTCTGATTGTGAGTATGCACCCTAACAAGCATGATGTTTTCTTTTTAACTAGCCTGCATTTAATTCAAATCATGGCCTGTCACAACTTCCTAGTCAATGGAAATCTATGGCAGAAATATACTGTGAACAGAAGAAAAAGTGTTTTAGCTCACCAAACATTCATTCAATTGAGGTCAATCCGGAGTTAGGCTGGCTCCACACCACGTTTTTTTCCTGTCTGTGTAGATCCTGTGTTTTGCAGACCCACCCAGACAGAAATGGCCAGGACAGAATGTGTGGAAAGTGGTGTTAAATATGGTCCCGGATCCTGTTTTTTACAGGATTTGTTTTTGTACAGAAATGCAGAGAGCACGAGAGAATTTCCTGCACAGATTTCTGCTTTCAGGACCATGGAAAGCATTCTGAGCAGGTGCAATGCAAAAATAGGATCCGAGAAACTATTGTTTTTCCCAAGATCTGGCACCCATAGATTTCCATGTTAAGTGCAACCTGATTCATTTCTGTCCGGTTTTTGTCCAGAATTTTCACCGGAGCCCAAAAAGTTGCAGTCTCCGATTTTGGGGACAGTGTAAAACCGGATAAAAACGAATCCGGCACAAAATACACAAAATTGGACCAATCCAGCACCATAGGGATACATGGGAGGCATAACCGGATCCTGTTCTGTCCTGTTAAAACCGGACAGAACAGGATTTCAAAAACCGTGGTGTGAAGCCAGCCTTTGTAGGGTGCGGTTCACGGACATGGAGATCCTGAGCCGACTCCCAGGTAAATGAAGCATATATGTGGCACCCCAAGGGTAAATGTGCCACAGAAACAGCAACAAAGGTTTACTCCCCACACAACACTACACTAGAAAGTGGGAGGAGCTTAGGTGGCACCTGAAAGAGTGGGAGGAGCTAATGTTGTTTACCTCAGAGCAGGAGTGACAGTCAGTTTAGTTTAGTTGAGTTTTAGTTGAGTTTAGTTAGTTGAGTCTGGAGTTGGAAGAGAGTCGAGTTGGAGTGGAGGTCCTGAGAGGTCTGAGGGAAGGAGTCAGAGGAACACATCCAGGACAAGAAGTTACCCAAAACTCACCCCGGAGAGGCGCTTAGGACGGATACCGGATCTGAGGCTGTGCCTGAGACAGACAGGACAGTGAATACCGGGATAGTGAAGGTCCACCATCTTCACTGTACCATAGCAAAGCAACACGGAGGGTAGAGTGACACAGAGGACTCAAGTTGCCTAGCAGATTGGTACCCGTGAGGGGAGACAGGGCCAGTGGTTAAGCTAAAAGCGGCAGCAGGGCCACACACAAAGCGCAGAAGTAGGAAGCCAAGGACCCAGTCAGGGTGGGAGTAACCCGGCCCCAGTACAGACTCCGTGGACATTACTCTGCTGTACCATCTGCACAGTAAAAACGTAGAAAACGACAACAAACGTGAGTGTGTGTGATCCTTGTGCTGAAGCCCCACTTTCCCTCCTAAACTGCCATTGCCTCCACTCTCATCATCTCTACTACTACCCTTACTTTCCTGCAACATCTATAACCACCATCACAGACTTTAATTACCACTGCCCCGGGAACCAGGCTCTACCTGCAGGGAGCCGTTCCATCTACAGCTGCCAAACATCACCCCCGGAGGTTCTGCAGCAGCGGTGGTCACCCTGACCACAACCCGTGGGTGGCATTACGACAAACCTAATCCCTTGTAAATACTCCCCATTTACTTGTGCGAACCCAGGACACGGTCCGGACCAGGACCTCTGTGACATCCCCCAGCAGTACCCCGGTCTGGCACCGAGTACCCCGTCCCAGTGGGCTCCATGTATACACCCAGGCTCGGTCTGGGCTGCCGGGTAACCGGTTAAAAATCATGGTGGGCCCCCAGGCATTGTGGCCCCGCCCCCCTAGCCCTGCCCCCGAACTGGTCCCCCTGGAGCAGCTAAGCAGTGGCATACTGATCGCTGATACCAGCGCCGGGCCCCTGCTTCACATGGATGTGTGCGTCTCCAAGGACATACATCCATGTGACTGCATGGCCAGTGTGTCGGAGGGGAGTTGGCGGTGCTGGCGCTGGCCTGCGTGTAAGCAGGCTTGTATCGGCGATGTGTGTGGCCGCTTCTGCATTCCGGCCCTCACACTGCGAGTCAGCAGCGGCAGCTGCTTGTTGTCTCCAGCCGAGAGCAGGGCAGTGTCCGCGCCTCCTCCTGTATTGCTGAGCGCTGCTGGGCAAGGCAAGTACAGCCCGGCTCCCGGGGGCGGCAGTGAGTGCCGGATGTGTTGGAGGTGCACAGACAGGCAGAAGCTAATCTGTCTGGAGTTTCAGCTGAAGCACCTGGGGGGCGAGCGGGCGGCACCAAGCTGAAGCGGCTGGACATCACCCCGTGGTGTGCTCGGTGGAGCAGGTGCGGGTGCTGGGGGCCGGCCAACCGCTGCAAGCTGATCACCAGGAGGAACTAACAGATCCAGTAACAGGTCAGAGAACAGTGTTCGGTGCCCCTGCCCCATATACTGTGTTCCATCTCCATATACTGTACCCTCCTAAATTGTGTGCCCCCTCCCACTATACTGTGTGCCCCCCATACTGTGCCCTCCCCATATACTTTGTGCCCCTTCCCCATACTGTGCATGCCCACCCCATATACTGTACCCCCTATACTGTGTGCACCCTCCCCAGTGGCGTAACATCCACGGTCACAGCTGCGACCAGGCCTGAAGGTACAGGGGCCCGCCGACCCCTGACTGCATCCGCTTTACATGGATGTCTATCCCTGAGGACGCACATCCATGTCCCCAGCCGCCAGATGTATAAAGTCCGGCAGCACCATTCTCTCGCTGCCCCCGCTAGTGTCCTGGCCAATCAAAGGCCAGTCGGCGCATGACCTCAGCTACTGGCCTGTGATTGGCTGCCCAGGCGGCTCATGGCATGTGATTGGCCAGGACAGTAGCACCGCAGTCATCTCCTTGCCTCAGATGCTGTTAGTGTACGGTGCCGCTGTCCTGGCTCCTCTGAGCTTCTGCAGGCTGAGAGAGGTGCCGGTGGGGTGGACCGGTGAGTAGTGTCCCTGTGTGTGTGTGTGTCCCTGTGTGTGTGTGTCCCTGTGTGTGTGTGTGTCCCTGTGTGTGTGTCCCTCCCTGTGTGTGTGTGTGCCCCTGTGTGTCCCTGTGTCTGTGTCTGTGTGTCCCGGTGTGCGCGTCCGTGTCCCTGTGTGCGCGTCTGTGTCCCTGTCCCTGTGTGCGCGTCCGTGTCCCTGTGTGTGCATATGTGCCCTGTGTGTGTGTTGGGAGGATATATGCTATATGGAGGTGACGCTGCATTATATTATGTGAAGGGCTCTGAGGCTGCATTATATTATATAAAGAGCTGTGATGCAGCTTTATACTATATGGAGGGCTGTGACGCTGCATTATATTATGTGAAGGGCTCTGAGGCTGCATTATATTATATAAAGAGCTGTGATGCAGCTTTATACTATATGGAGGGCTGGGATGCTGCATTATACTTTATGGAGGGCTGTGAGGCTGCATTATAATATATATGGAGGACTGTGAGGCTGCATTTTACTATAATGGAGGACCATACATACCAGGATAAAGGCATATTCAAGGTGGAGGACCATACATACAGTGGCGTACCACCCACGGTCGCAGAGGTCGCAAGTGTGACCAGGCCCGGAAGTACGCCGACCCCTGCGACTGCTTTACATGGATGTGCATCCCTAGGACGCACATCCATGTCTCTGCATAGCGCTCTGCCAGGCCGGTCCCCAGGCGGTTGATTCCGGCTGCCTTAGGACAGGAAGGCGCGGTGGAGCGGCAGTTTTGAAACTCCCGCGGCTGCTGCGTCACATGCTGCATGTCAGGACGGAGCCGTGAGCTTCTGGAGGTCCGGAGAGTCTGGCGGCAGCCTCCTCAGTCTCCCGCCGTGTGTCTAGTCTTGGCCGCTCATCCAGAAAGTGAGGACACACTGTTGCTGAATACTCACAGAAGAGAAGTAGAGAGGTGAGAGGAGGAAAGCGGGGGGACACAGGAGGAGGAAAGCGGGGGACAGAAAAAGGGGACAGAGGAGAAGGAGAGTGGGGGATACAGGAGGACGGGGATAGAGGAGGAGCAAAACGAGGGATGCAGGGAGACGGAGGAGGAGAGTGAGGGAGACAGGAGAGCGGGGACACAGGAGGAAGAGAGTGGGGATCACAGGAGAACTGGGGACAGAGGAGGAGGAGAGTGGGGGACACAGGAGAATGGAGGACAGAGGAGGAGAGCGAGGGACACAGTAGGAGACAGTAGGAGGAGAGCGGGGAACAGAGGAGGAGGAGAGCAGGGGACAGAGGAGGAGGAGAGCAGAGGACAGAGGAGGAGGAGAGCAGGGGACAGAGGAGGAAGAGAGCAGGGGACACAGGAGAACGGGGACAGAGGAGGAGGAGAGCGGGAGACCTAGAATGGGGGAACATGGGGCCCAAGACGTTATTACTATATGGGGGCCAGAATGAGGAACATACATTATTGGTTTATGGTGGGAAGTGGGGACATATTTACTGTAGGGCCAATCAGGCGACATTATTACTGCTGTAATATAATTTACTTTTCCATGAGGGGAACCAAAGGGAGGCCTTGTTACTGTGCGAGGCGGCATGATGTCGCTTTTTTGGTCATTTGTTGTAGTGTAGAAATCTTGGGAAAAGTGTGGAATGTGCTATGGAAGTGATCAGTTTTATATAGTAGATAACTGTGTTATTTTCTGCAGAAATGAGTCCTGGCTAGAAGACGTGATATTTGTCTGCAACAGGGAAGAAGAAACCTGAAAATGAAGGACTTCACAAGATACATCTCTGGTGAGTAGGTGTATTACCTATCCACGCACACTATACACTATATACAGAGCTCCTGTGTATAATGTCTCTGGTGATCTCTGCATCACCTGTACACTGACACTATATACTGAGCTCCTGTGTATAATGTCACTGGGGATCTCTGCATCACCTGTACACTGACACTATATACAGAGTTCCTGTGTATAATGTCACTGGTGTTCTCTGCATCACCTGTACACTGACACTATATACAGAGTTTCTGTGTATAATCTCACTGATAATCACTGTATTTACACTGACCAAATATACAGAGCTTTTTTTAATCTTCATTATTGTAGTATTATTGGTCACTATTCACACTGAAGAAGAAACAGCTGGGCACCACAGAGTACTGACATGTAGTAGTGGGTCTGGCACCAAACTTGTGGTTTATCAGGTGAGAGGAGAGGGGAAGGAGCAGATGACGGCAAACCATTTTGAGCTGGGTGGTGCTTCTATGGCTTGACCGGATTTTATTGGTCACTATGTAGTGGCATTATGTGCTCTGGTCATGGCGTTGTGTATTTGTCCCTTGAATGTGGAATTATTCAATTACAATATGTCGGTTATATGTGGTCTTATCATGGTGTGGCAGTATTTATACCTTGCCCGTGGTAGTATTTGATCACAGTTTAGTAGTAATATGTGCTCTGATCACAGTGTGGTGGTATGTCTCCTTTTTATGTGGTATTACTGGTCTTGGTATAGTGGATTGTGGTTGATTATTAGTTTTTTTCTGATATCAATAAGGGGAAAATTCTTTATTTCCAGTAGATATTAAAAACTTGGTTGCTTAACCCCTTCCTGTCCTGTGACACAGCAGCAGCAAAATGCACTTACAGAGGTTCTCCAGAGAAAGCAAGTAATTATCTCGTCTAAGGCCACGTTCACACAGTGAGTATTTGATGAGATTTTCACTTCAGTATTTATAAGACAGAAGCAGGAGATGGTGAGAAATGCAGAACATATTACCTCTGATTGCTCCACTCCTGATTTTGCCTTACAAATACCGAGGTAAAAAACCCACCAAATACTCAGTGTGTGCACATGGCCTAAGGATGTGATAAGGTATTAGTTGGTGGGGGTGCGACTGCTGAATGTGCAGCTTTTATCCCCATTATGTGTCCAAAAAATAGAAAAATATCCAGCATAGAGTCTTGAGATCTAGATCCTTAAAAATTCATTATATTAGAAAAGTATTAAAAAGCACATTTAAATCAATGTCCTTAAAGACAGTCCTTAGTCATAGGTTTGTTTTGTCCCCAATACACTGGAGGTGATGTACAGCTCGCCCATGATCCCTTCACTCCCTCAGTGGCGGTGAGCGCTGTGTTTGCCTTTTTCTGGGAGCTCCAATGAATGCAGCCGCGGTCACATCATTACCAGCCGCTGCAGTTAATAAAAGGGGTAAAAGTGCCACATTCTTCCAACGATGTGGTTTTGATTGGTCGGATTCCATCAATAACTAAGTGATCACCTGCCGAACCTGACGATTGTTGGTAACTTGTTTTCACCAAAGTATCCCTTCAATGTACACTACAGTAATGGTACATCGCAGTAATGGTGAGCGCAGAGTGATGTGCAGGAGTAACCGCTATAATGGGTATAACGGCTAACAGGTATTTGCATATAGCGGGTGAGTGGGCCCCTGGAGTCAATTTCCCTCGTGGGCCCCAGACACCCCAGTCCGACCCTGTATACACCATAAAAAAGGGAAGTCCAGTCACCAGCAATATGGTGTGTTGGATAGAGGGAATATTAGGCTATGAAATTAAAAACCTTTATTCTTTATTGTGGTTTTATAAAATCATCTTGTTTACACCGTTTCAGACCACACAAGGTCCTTAGTCATAGCAAATAACCATATATACACAGACAAAATTTATACAAAAAGGGAGGAGGTATAATACAGCCAATCAAGATGAGACTATAATTAGCACAAACACTTGTGTCTGTATAAAATCACGTATTATACAATTAAAACATATATATACATTGTACAACAGCAAAAAGATGTAAATAAATATATATAAGGTTCCAGACATATAATCCAGTATAGAATTAGGCAGATGGCAAAATGGATATAGTATCTGATAAATGAACACAAAACGGTAGCTTCCTGTGTGTGTATTCACAAATATTCTCATCCCCTCTCACTGAAACAGAGAGAGTATAAGTACAAAATTAATCAATAGTTTGATATTTCACAAAATTCCCAGTATTATCTAGTCAGGTTTTTCATACACAGATACAAAGGAAAAAAAAAACTGTACGTTTTTTTTTTACACATTCAATAATACATGCTGGCAATGCTAATGTATCCCCATGATGCATTTCCAAAAAGTGTCTTGAGACAACTGGGAGGGATTTTTTATTTCTTATCTCCAAAGCAGGTATAGAACCCGCAATACGCTCAGCCAGTCTAGATTTAAATCTACGATAGGTTGAGCCGACATATTGTAGCTTACAGCTGTCACAGGTTAAAGCAAACTACAAACTTGGTGTTACAGTTTAAAAATGTGAGAATGTTATATTTTTTTGTCTGAATGCATTGAAGTAATTTCATGACAAATTTGCATGCATTATATCTAGGTAAGCCGCCCTTATAACAGCCTTATACATTCGACCAAGTATGTTTATTTAAGGTGGTAAATGTACTGGGGCAAAATTTATTGGATATTGTCATTGATTTCCTAGCTACAAATCTAACTCCTCCATTCAACACAGACGCCAGTTTTTTATCCAGTTGTAATAATAGAAGATTTTTTATGGCCACAATGTTATTAAATTCTGTAGAGTAAGGCTGGCTTCACACCACGTTTTTCAGGGGACGGGGCTGTCCGGTGTGAACCGGACAGCCTCAGATCCGATTTCGGACCAATAGTATCCCTATGGGGCCGGATGCAGTCATTTGCCATCCAGTTTCCATCTATCCGGGAGGATCCGGGAGAATGTGGGTTTTTCTCCCGGACACAGAATCGCAGCTTGCTGTGATTTTTTGTCCGGGGCAAAAATTGGCACAAATTGGATCCTCCCGGATCAGGCGCCCGCTAACATGGGAGTCTATGGCGCCGGATCACCCCGGATCCAACATAAAATCGGATGCGGCTCCTGGACGCCGGCTGCTGAAGTTTAGCAGTGAGCGCTGCTGAACTTCAGCAGCTGGAGAGCTCCCCGCCTAAGATTTCAGGACTGCAGCTAGCTCCCCACTAGCCGCAATCTTGAATTTTCAGCAGCTGCAGCTGCAATCTGCCGATTCCGGCAGAATACAGGACCGGAGGGGAAACCAGAGGGCATATTTGCCCTCCGGTTCTGTTTGTCCGGGACTATCAGGTTCTGTCCGGTGTTTCCTGCAAAACAGCGGACAGAACCTGATAGCTCAAAAACGTGGTGTGAAGCCAGCCCAAGGGGAAGAAAATATAATTGGTGTAGGGGAATCATTCTTGGTAGTTTCCTTAAAAAGGCAATCATTGTGAGAATTCTCATTACAAATTGATTCAGTACGCTTTATCACATTTTTTTAATAACCTCTTTGCTTGAATCGTTTAGCGATTGTACCACATTCAGATTTGAAAGATTCCTCTGCAGATCAAGCTCTTTTTGTTCTAAAATATTCCCATATTGGAAGTTTTTTGATTAAATGCGTTGGGTGTGAACTTGAAGCATGCAAAACAGTGTTACCTGTACTCGGTATCCTATAGAGTTTAGTGTTAATTTTTCCAGTATTTTTATTACCCACAAGATCAGCATCCAGGAAAGAAGTGATGTTATTTTTCTCTCTGAAATAAACTTTAAATTGCGATCATTATTATCCAAGTACGTAAAAAAAGCATCAGAGTTTATTTTAGTTTTTTGCACAATAAAGACCAGATCATCAATGTAACGACCCCTCCAAATTATAGCCTGTGAGAAAGGATTTTCCACTGAAAAGAGAAATTCCTTCTCCCATGATGCCATATATATATTTGCCAATGCAGGTGAGCACTTACCTCTCATGGGGCAACCTTGGATCTGTAGGAATAATTGCCCATTTAACAGAAAATAGTTATGGGATAGTAAGAATGAAATAATAGAAGCAATAAATTCAATCACCATAATTCGCAATTTTCTATACATTCTTAGATATCTAATGGTCGCCTGAATGGTTGATTTGTGCGGCATACACAAATACAGAGATTTTACGTCACTGGTTATCTATTCGCTGTCATCAGACCATTTCAAACCATCAATTCCACACAGAAAACCTTTTGTATCTTTTATATAAGATGGAGTAAATTTCATAAGAGGCTGGAGAAACCTGTCAACCCATGCTGAGAGATGTTCACAAAGTGAACCTATACCGGACACTATAGGGTGGAATGTAGGTGGAAATTCCCCTTTATGAGTTTTAGGTAAGCCATGAAAATTTGGAATAACAGGGTCTTGTACGAAGATGTATTCTGACTCTTTAACCGATATAATATTTAATGCCACAGCTTCATTTAGTAAGTTCTTTAGTTCCAATTGGAACTTTTTTGTGAGATCACTATTTAATGTACGGTAGGCATTAGAATCAGAAAGCATCACAGTTATTTCTTTTTCATACAGACCCTTGTCTAGAATCACAATTGACCCACCTTTATCCGATGGACGGATAATTATGTTGTAATTTTTCCCCAAATTTCTCATGGCTACACATTCTCTAGCAGTCAGGTTATCAACAGCAGTATTCACAGACACATTGGTTAAACAGGCTTTAACCTCCTGATGTACTGCCTTCTGAAAAAGATCCATGTTACCCCACCTGGATTGAATGGGATAGAATGATGGATTAGGTACAGTTCATTGATGAATTTCAGAAATATTGAATTAATTCGTTGTATTTTCAAGAGGGGTAGGCATACCAACATCTGATTGCAGCTGATCCAATGCCAATTCAGCACATTAAAAAGAACAGGCTTATATATTTGACCCTCAAATCGCCAACTGATGTACCAGGCATGTTATCAGTATAAAAATGTCTTTTTCTGACAAATTTATTACATCCCTCAGAGTAGCACGTTTTGCTGGTGCAAAAGATAAGCCTTTATTTAGAATTTGATCAAAGGGAAATTAATTAATTAATTACTGATTACGCCTTTTGTGGCTCCGGGTGAAGTAGGGTTGTTGGAAATCCTCTCTTCTGATGTTTCCTACCCCCCTCCCCCTCCCCCGGTGCCACGGACGCTTTTTGAAAATCTTCTGTTATGTTGTTCATACTCCTCCGGCTCCAATGATTCCATGCTAGACATTTCAGTAGTTTCCTCTGGCATGACATATTCCGGGGAAGAAAAGCTAACATTTTGTTTTGATGGTCTCCTTGAGGTTGTCCCACCACTTGGATTAGGCATGTTAGGTTTTAAACCACCCTTATTATTTTTTGCCTTTTTCTTTAATATGGATTTCAGAGTATCACCTCCTGTGTTAGTGTTGCTCCAAGTATACAGGAGTCCAATGCTAATCCAATAGTAGCCTGATGTGATTGTCTGCGAGTTTCACGTGCGATAGGCCAATGAAAGTCTATGTGCGCGAGAAAAACTTGCACTCAGACAGCACACTGTGCGAGTTTGTAGCATGTGCTTTCCCTTGCTGGTAAAAGTTAGAATGGATAGAATAGCTAAATCTGTTTTAACAGCCTCCTGCTGTTACTTCATGGGCCGCCTATTCAGCTAATTGCGTATTCACTGCACTGTCACACAAGCAGCCAATCACAGAAGCTCAAAGTTTGTGAGAGCTTCTGTGATTGGCTGTTGTAGTCAGACTGGATTTCTACAATCTGGACAGTGATTCTGTTTGATTACCATACAGATTAGTGTATGGCAACCAACCTGTCATCAAAGGGTGTTAAATAAATAATAAAAAAAAGTGTTGGGCTTCATAACATTTTTAAGTCCAGCCCAATGAATGAATACAAACTGCGAGCTTCCACCCTCAGCTGAAATGGTGGATGAGGATGAGAAAAAAGCTAATATGCTAAATTACTTTTTTTCAACAGTATTTACACAAGAATATCCTATGAAAGACAACATGATCAGTGATAACAAAAATTATCTATTAAAGGTCACTGACTTAACCCAGCAGAAAGTACGGCGCCGTCTACAAATCACTAACGTTGACAAATCCTCGGGCCCGGATGGGATACACCCCCGAGTACTGCAAGAATTAAGTACCGCCATAAACAGACCATTATTTTTAATTTTTAAAGATACCATAATAACAGGGTCTGTACCACAGGACTGACATATAGCAAATGTGCTGCCAATATTCAAAAAGGGGACAAAAACTGATCTTGCAAATTATAGGCCAGTAAGCTTAACCTCTCCTGTGGGTAAAATCCTTGACAGTTTCCTAAGAGATGCTATACTGGAGTATCTGAAGAATAACAACCTCATGTCCCAGTATCAACATGGGTTTATGAGGGACTGTTCCTGCCAAACTAATCTGATCAGCTTCTATGAGGAGATACGTTCTGGACTGTACCAAGGAAATGCAGTGGATGTTGCGTATATGGACTTTTCAAAAACGTTTGATATGGTACCACACAAAGGTTGATACATTAAATGAGAACAATGGGGATAAGAGAAAATATATGTAAGTGGGTTTAAGTACTGGCTCAGTGAAAGGAAACAAAGGGTGGCTATTAATAGAACACACTTGGACTGGGTCACAGTTAACAGTGGGGTACCACAGGGGTCAGTATTGGGCCCACTTCTTTTTAACATGTTTATTAATGACCTTGTAGGGGACATACAGAGTAGAATTTCAATATTTGTCGATGACAATAAACCAAAAGTCTCAAACTCCAGGTCTCGAGTCGAGAGCAAGACACAAAGCAGGTTTTTAGGCTCTCCTTTGCATTTGACATTTGGGAATTGGGCAGGAGACAATTGGGCAGGAGATTAAATTACCAACTGTAAATGCTAAGGAAAGCCAAAAAACCTGCACTGTGTGAGTGTGTGTGGCTCTCGAAGCCTGGACTTTGAGACCCCAGCACTAAACTCTGCAGGGTAATCACTATAGAGGAGGACAATTTTATATTACATGAGGATTTATGTAAACTAGAAGCTTGGGCTGATAAATGGCAAATGAGCTTTAATGGGGATAAATGTGAGGTCATGCAGTTGGGCAGAAGAAATAAAATGTATAATTATGTGCTTAAGTGTAAAACACAGGGCAAAACTAACACTGAAAAAGACCTGAGTGTATGGGTGGATGACAAACTCACAGTTAGTGCCCAGTGTCAGGCAGCTGCTGCAAAGGCAAATTAAATAATGGGATGCATTAAAAGAGGCATAGATGCTCATGAGGAGAACATAATTCTACCTCTATACAAGTCACCAGTGCGACCACACTTAGAATACTGTGTACAATTCTGGTCTCCGGTGTATAAGAAAGACATAGCTGAACTAGAGAGGGTGCAGAGAAGAGCAACCAAGGTTATTAGAGGACTGAGAGGTCTGCAATACCAAGACAGGTAATTAAACTTGGGGTTATTTAGTTTTGAAAAACAAAGTCTTAGGGTACCGTTACACGTTGCAACATTGCATGCAATTTCACTTGCAATTTGCTGGTTGCAGTGAAATCATGGACACATTGTTCTATTGTACACGGCAACAAAATAGAACAATGTGTCCATGATTTCACTGCAACAAGCAAATTGCAAGTGAAATTGCATGCAATGTTGCGACGTGTAACGGAACCCCTAGGGGTGATCTATAGCCATGTACAAATATATGAGGGGACAGAACAGAGACCTTTCTAATGATCTATTTAGATCTAGGCATGAGACGGGGACTAGGGGGCATCCTCTACGTCTGGAGGAAAGGTTTCATCATAATCACAGACATGGATTCTTTACTGTAAGAGCAGTGAGACTGTGGAACTTTCTGCTGTATGATGTTGTAATGAGTGATTCACTTCAAAAATTTATAAACGGCCTGAATGCCTTTCTTGAAAAATATATGACCGGTTATATATACTAGATTCTTTGATGAAACCTTGATCCAGGGAACTAGTCTGATTGCCGTATCTGGAGTCAGGAAGGATTTTTTTTCCCCAATGTGGAGCTTAGTGTTGCCACATGGTTTTTTTTCTGCCTTCCTCTGGATCAAGTTAGGCTGTGGGTTGAACTAGATGGACTTAAAATATAAATGTCATTTCATTGAAAAAAAAAATAATGCCCTGGTTGTTAATGATGACTCAGCAGCTAAGACAATGATTTTTTTGTACCATATGACTGATCTTATCACATTTTTTGTGCTCTTTAAAAAGATGCATTTTCTGTCTGTGTGGAAATGGCCAGCAGTGTATGTGAGAGCATGCTGTTAATGAGCTGCATGTGGAGCCAGCAGAAAAGGGGTTAAAAGAGATTGCTTTGTGGAGACAGAAGAGTGAAGCTTGTAAGGTACCGTCACACGCAGCAATATTGCTAGCAATTTCACTGGCAATTTGCTGGTTGCAGTGAAATCATGGACACATTGATACATTTGCCAACAAAATAGAACAATGTGTCCATCATTTCACTGCAACCAGCAAATTGCCAGTGAAATTGCCTAGCAATATTGCCGCATGTGACGGTACCTGTAGAGTTAACATTCTGACATTGCTCAGCTCTGTGCTGTAATGTGATACCTGGCACAGAAACAGCTTCACTCACAGTGCACTAAGGCCATCTTGTGGAAGGATTATGAATGGTAACCAGAAAGAATTTTCTAATGAACCATATTATACAATGTATTACAATCACTTGCTCTACATTATTATTAAATAAAAATTTAAACGGCGTTACGCTTTAAAGTCTATCTTCAGCCTTAACAACTATGTTACTATGAATGTTACTATATTACATAAAAAACAATTTCAGTGTCATGCATTTTTTTCCAGTACATGTCACACGGATGTCATCTGTAGGCTGTACGTATTTCATCCATGCTGCCGCTGAAAAACGGACATGTCTTTGCGGATTACACAGACGCAGGAGTGATTCACATGAACACATGGTGAAAACATGGAGGTGTGAAAATCAAAACCTATTTTAATGAGTCAGTGTTTGATATATATCTTGATTGAACTTGAGTTCTAGCTTAAGGACTAATAACAAGGCATTCCCACATTTGAACAATGTAAGACTAAGGGCTCAGACATATGGGCGTACAAATCGGAAGAATACAATGCGAGAAAATCTCACACTGCACTCTGACAAATGTTAATAAATACGTCTGAGCAGATGATCGTTTGTGTTCAGTTTTTTCCCGTCCAGATTCTGCAGGAGAAAAAAGTTGCAATATGCTGCAACTACTAATGCAAGTCAATGAGTTTGAGAAAAAATCGCACAGCACACAGACAGCACACTGACAGCATAGGGTCAGTGTTTTTACCATGCTTTTTCAAAAGCTGGAAAAAGTTAGAATAGAATAGGCAAGATAGATGATAAGATAGCTAGATCATCTTACAAGTCTTGCTTCCGGGGCCACCCATTAAGCTCCATGCATATTCATTGCACTGACTGGCAACAACCAATCACAGATGCTCTCCCTCTGTGAGAGCGTCTATGATTGGCTGTTGCAATCAGACTGTTCTCCAACAATATGTATGGTGTCTATGCTTGGTTGTCATACATATTAGTGTATGGCAACCAAGTTGCCCTCATGGTGTGTAAAATTAATAAATAATGGGAAATAAAATGGGTAGGGCTTTGCTGTATTTTTCAGTCTCAGCACAGATAATGCGGACAGCTGCGGGCTGCCATCCTCAGCTGCATTAGCTAAATTAGAGAAGCGTGCCTCTATGTCCTATTTGTATTGGAGACACGCGCAGTTACACCGATCTAGAAAGATTGATAACTCAATCGGCAGGAGAACTGCAGACTTTATGGTATACATCACCATTTATTTTTTTGGTGAGTTTGATCCCGGACTATGGAGCTTTTAGTTTTTAATGTAAACTATTTATTCTTAAAGAATTTTTTAGTATTTTTCTATGTGTTATTATTCTGTATGATTTATATGTTTTATGGATAGACTCCTTTGTGATTTTGAAGCTGTAAATTACATTTTGTTGTTACGAGAATTTGTTTACAATCAATGTGACGTCATGTACAGATCCTCCCTCCATGCTGATGTAATTCCAATTATGTTTTGGCGCCTTTTCTCTTTTAAATAAGAAATTGTTCAGTGTGATCTTGATGTTCCCTGAAGGAGGCTCCGAAACACATCGGAAAATAAAGGCTTTTGCTGATCCAGACATCCCTGTGTCTCGGTTCCTTTGATCCTGTAGCAGCAGCACGGACATTAAGGCACTTCGTCCAAAGAACTTTTCCTCTCTTACTCATAGTCAATATTTGTAGGGGCTTTCTATCCTTTGGGGGTTCTGCTCTGAGGCAAGATAGAATTCCTGTTTCTATCTTTAAAAATACAAAAAGGGTGAGACAAGAGGCGCAATAGTGCCCTATCACTAGTGACACTGACTGTGTGAGGTTATCAATAGGTATACACTCACCAGGTCCAGTTGTGTGCCCCACAACTGGTTTGTAATCATTTGGTTTTTAGCTGCTGCAGGACCTCCACCAACCACTAACATGTGGAAAAACGCTCAGATATTGGGAAGATGGTGTATCACGGTCCTTGCTGCTGCCTCAATGGAATCACGAGGAAAGTGAGGTTCCAAAAAGTCACAAGGGATGCAAGGTTCCAAAAGTAACAATCTCCTTTATTCCACCAATGCGTTTCGGCGCCTATACTGGCACCTTCATCAGGGTATCTGTTTCTATCTTTAGGGGTTAGTTCTCTGGCCTTGTTGAGGTGTCTAGGGTGTGGTTAGTCACATCCAATGGCTACTTCTAGTTGTGGGGCTAGGTCAGGAACTGTGGTCAGTATAGGTACCACTTACTCCTGTGAAACATATTCATGCGGCTCCAAGGTCACCGGATCATAACACTCCCCACGCTGATGATTCCAGCCTAGTTGTACCTGGCTGGCATCCAAAAATACAGCGAAGCCCCACGTTATTTTAAAAAAATTATAATTTCAAGTCATAATAAAAAACAATGTGGGGCTTTGCCATATTTTTGGTTACCAGCCAGGTAAAAGTAGGCAGCTGAAGGATGGAATCCTCAGCGTGGAGAAGCCCAACATTCTGGGCCCCCCTGCTGTGAATTGCAGACTGCATCTGCATAAATTAGAAGTGACATTTTCTGACCCCAACTCTTCCATTTGCCCTGGTACTGGTGGCAGACTGGGTAATAACGGGATTAATGCCAGCTTTGTATTGGCAGCTGACACTAAGTCTGAGATTCATAATGTCAGGCCAATGGTAGACCCAACCATTATTAATCTCTAATTAAATAGTATATATTGCACAACACACACACAGAAAAATCATTTTATTAGAACAAAAAACACAAACACATATCCTAACTCCATCTTTATTACTCCCACATACCCCTCCACGATCCTCTGTGACGCCTTCTCACGGGCGGCCCGGAAACTGATTTCCGGCTGTCGGTGTGATTGTCATGATTTTTTCTGTGTTGTGTATTATTTACTATAGATTCATAATGGCCGGGTCTAATATTGGCCCAAATTATGAATCTTGAGCTTAGTGGCAGCTGGCCATATTCAGCTGGCATTAGTCCCTTATTACCCAGTTTTCACCAGTACAAGGGCAACTGGAAGAGCTGGTTAAAGCACCAGGAATTGGCGCTTCTAATGAATGTGTCAATTTCTGGTGCAGCTGCAAATTGCTATTCTATAGTGTGGGAGGCCCAATAACTAAGTTTATTTTACACACTATGATGGCAGGTTGGTTGGCATACACTACTGTGTATGGCAACCAATCATAGACACAGTTACAGATTCTGGGAGAACTGTCTGATTGCAACAACCAATCACAGCACTCTCACAGAGAGTGAGCATATGTGATTGGCCGTTGTCAGTCAGAGCAGAGAATATTCTTGAAGCTTAATGGGCGGTGCTGGAAGCAAGCAGTGGGAGACTGATAAGGTAATCAAGTTATCGTATCATCTAGCTATCTATCTATTTAAGTCCAAAAAATAGCCAGCACATCCAGAAAAGTGGACAAAATGTAATTTGACCCTTAGTGGTGCACCACTAAGGGCCAAATAAAATTTTGTCCACTTTTTTGATTTTTTGGATGTGCTGTCTGAGTTTTTGAACTTATATGTTATGCTGAACACCGTACCCAGGAAGTATTGCACCCAGTTTTGGTTTGAAGTCTGTGCTGATTCTCTTCTTTTGTTTTTTATCTATCTATTTATCCTATCATCTATCTATCCCATCTATCTGTGCCTTCTATACTAACTTTTTACAATGTGGGAAAGACCATGTTAAGAACACATACGGATGTCACACAGATGTTAGCTGAGAAAAAATGCACAATCGCATTGCACTGCCATGCCACACGGAAAACAATACGGATGTCACTTGTCCTACTCTCCTGGATGAGAAACAGTCATATTTTTCATACGGTCATGTGTTTCCACCCTAACTTTGAAAATCATTAAACCGCCTCTGTAACAATTAAAAAAATATATATTTCCCAATTTCTTATAGGGGTTGTCTCACAATCAAAGTTAATTTGAAGTAATAAATCTTGGAATATTAATTAGTTTCACAATTGAATGAATTAAAAAATTTAAATGTGCTGAAATAATCTTATAAATGTGTCCCATGCAATTTGCTGTGTAATTATTGTGTCTTTCCATTCAGAAAAATGGTCTAATCATACCACATCACCTAGCTAGGGAAGGAAGGAATATGTGATTAGATTAGGTAAACATTTCCAGCCTGTTTTATCACAGGGTTGTTTCTGCTGTGTCCGTCCCCAGTCTCCTGAAATCATCACAAATCAAATTAGTGAGATATGAGCTCCAGTTGCTGTTGACCTCATTTATTAGGCTATGTGCTCACGGTCCGGAGGAACTGCGCATTGGACGCAGCTCCTCTGGACCAGAGTGAACCCACGGGTGGCCGCAGGGAGGCCACAGCTTCCCTGTACTCACCATGTGTGGCAGATGTGGGGCGGCTTCTCCTTGCAGTAACCCGATGGAATGAACATGCTGTGGAGGAGCGGAATGCCGGCAACCCACACCGCAGCTGTCAAAACGCTGCAGTCGAGTTAAGCATAGTGAGCATAGGATTTCTACAAATCCTATCCAATATGCTTGTACAGTATTATGCAGTGTTTTGGACACAGCGGTAAGACACTGCATCCAAAACGCTGCGTATACTCATCGTGAGTATGCAGCGTTACTGACTTGATTTATGATGAGCTCAGAATTCTGGAGATGTGGCACAAACACGCACCCCTATTATAAAACAGGTAGGAAACTGGTTTACCTCACAAAAAGAATCAACTGTGCTCCCACGCTGTGCTATCTGTATGAGTTTAACCTCTTTTGCTTTCTTCAGTGGCCAGGAGCTGCCGCATTTACCAGCCATATTCCTGTATGGTCAGACACCGCCTTTACACAGTACATAGCAAGTGCATATTTATAAGATTATCTCAACACAAGAATATTTTTTAATACCTCATATTGTAGAACTTAATATTATTCCAAGTTCTATTGATTTAAATATACTGGATACTTTGGTGAAACCTTGGAACTTATAGTATTTATTTTTTGGACAACAAGGGGCTTTTTTTCCCTCAAAATTTGTGAAAAAACTAGAACGAAGTGGGTCACAGAAGGCAGGAAAAGGGTCGCCGGTGCAGGAAGCCAGAGACTGGGGCGAACACGTGTCTGCAATTAAAGAAAATGAATATTTACTATGTGGTTACCAGGTCATTCCATGTCAAGTGAACCAATGATTATTACCTCTATATTTTTAATTCTTTTGAGATTTTGTTATTTGATAATAGCATGTTAGACAATGCAAAATGTGAAGAGAAAAAAATTCTAGAATTTTTTTTTTTTTATTGATTTTCAAAGTCCAGAAAATGTGTGAATTTCGGTGTTGCCTGCCTTTACATTTTCTATCATATCTCAGGCTACAAATTAGATAGAGAAACAAAATAAACCCCATTCTACTCAGAACTGTGCAGGCTTTCACCAGATATGTCACAAGAGTATCTTTGTTAATATTTTACCCATACAAAAGCAAACGCAAAATTTTAATATGCATTTTCATATAAATTTCATAAAAATCTGTAAATAGTAAAACATTTAAAAATTAATATAAATTCATATAAATTTCATAAACATCTGTAAAAAATTAACTGCTGAAGAAAAAAATTCAAAAATTTTATTTTGTAATTAACTAAAGTTGTACATCATATAGAAGAAAAAATCTAGGACGTCAGGTAAAATAATATTCATATTTGGATCACTTGATATGGAATGACCCATTGACGATATAATAGTTAAATATTTTTAAATATGAACCCATTGCGATCCCAACTTGAAATTTGGTACAGATGTGGCTATAGGAGCATAGCAGACACATGTGCATTTTTGGGAATTTTTAAATTATAGTTTTTTTGGAAATACGTTTTAAAATTTTGCATTTCCGTTCGCATGGGTAAAATATTAGCAAAGATACAATTGTGACATATCTGGTGAAAGCCTGTACAGTTCTGAGTAGAATGGTGTTTATTTTGTTTCTATATCTTATTTCTAGCCCGAGATATGATAGAAAATGCAAAGCCATACCAGGCCAAAATTAGCGCTTTTTTAAAACTTTAATAATCTGTAAAAAATTAACTGATAAAGAAAAAAATTCTAAACTTTTATTTTGTTATTAACTAAAGTTGTACTTCATATAGAAAAAAATTTTAAAAAATGTAAAGACGTCAGGTAAAAAAAATATTCATATTTGGATCACTTGATATGGAATGACCCTACCTCATGTGGTGTGTGGCAGGGGTTGTGCACACTGGTTCCTGTAATCTGCCCTACGGTAGCCGAGCTTACTGTCACGGTGGATCCCCTCCAAATTGCAAACACACAAAGCCCCCCAATAAAAAGGCAATATAACAGTGGGATATAGTGCTTGCACAGTGACTGCCGCTAGGAAAATCTGATGATGGTTATAGTTGTTTGTGCAGTTAATCTTCAATCATGAAGGAACAAATGTGGCTTGAGAATGAACAGTCTCTTTACTGGTAATTTTCAAGGTGGACTATATACACATGGTAGTTAGAAGCTGCTCAGATTTTGCACTAAGGGCCCCTTTACACGCGGCTACATTTCTTGGGTGGCTACAGGTAACTTAGTGGTTGCAGTGAAATCATGGAGAGATTATTCCATTTGTACACAGCAACAAGATAGAACCTTGTCTCCATGATTTCACTGCAACCAGTAAGTTACCTGTAGCCACCCAAGAAATGTAGCCGCGTGTAAAGGGGCCCTTACAGTTAAAGGTCACCGACACGTGGACAGGCAGACAACTGAGGGCGACAAGTTCCTAATCAAAACCAATTTCTCATTCCAAGACATTTCTTCTGATAATTTTATATGCCTTTCTTATAGGACAAAAGCAGTCTCTCCACATGGCAGCCATCAGCTCCATCTCCTTTCGTCTCCCCCGACTATTTCACACTGTAGCTGGGGTTTGTAACTCCCTGCATGTGACCCTTACAGCTGCATTCTTTGCCTGATTCTGCATGCTAAGCAGTGCTTGCTCAAGCTCCTGCAAAGGGAGGGGGTGACTAACCCTTTCAGTGCTGCCTGTCAGCCGGTCTCACAATATACTATATATACACAGAAATCACAGTATTTGCATGAAACACTATTCTTCTGGTATCCAATGGGGATGGCCACTTTGTGGGATACCAAAACAGTTTTTTTCAACCATAATCCTGCCTGCCTCCCAACACTGAACACGGCACCAAGAGGTGGGCAGGATTATGGGTATGGGGAGCAGTAAATATTTATTTTCTTTAATAGCAAACACACATGATTGCCCCAGCTGTCGGCTTCCTCCAGCAGTTGGGGCGGTTATGTATTTCCGCTATTGAAGAAAATGAATCTTCATTGCTTTCATGCCCATAATTCTGTACACTTCTTGCCACTGAAGCAGATGCTGAGAGGTGTGAAGGATTATTGACATAGTAAGCAGTGAATATTCAGTTTAGATTAGATGGCAGCTGACATCGGCTTGTGACCGGAGGTGCATGGCAGTCACATCATGCGCTACCCACTTACACGATAGTCAGTTGGCGAAGGGAAGGGGAGTAGAATAGTTTATTGTTTTGTGTTAAAAAAGCAGCATAATGGGAGGCATATATAACAGGATGAGTCCTTGATGGGTGACATATACCAGGATGGGGAATATATATACCAGGATAAGAAATATATGTACAAGGATGAGGATCATATATACCAGGATGGGGGGACATATATACCAGGATAGGCTTAGGATGGGGACCATATATACTAGCACAGTATACAGACATATATAGCTGTATGCATGACATATATACTAGGTTGTTGGACATATCTACCAAGATGAGGATATACAGAGGGAAAAATAAGTATTTAATACACTGCTGATTTTAGCACAGAATATTCTGGTTTGGCGTCAAACAGTGATACTCAGGTTTCCAGATAGGAAAAAAGGAATAGATTTTCTGTCTCAAATTATTTTAAAAATATATTTTTTTTTAAATGAGACTATTTATATACCATATGTGTACAAAATGTAAATTAGTACTAGTAAAGAAGATTAGTACAACATGTTTCAGCTAAGCATGCCCTTCTTCCGGTTTATAACAAAAAATATTTTTTTTGCATAAAACTGGAAAGCAAGATGCTGACTTAGGCTCCTTTCACATCAGCGTTTTTGCTGATTTGTGGCAGATCTGGCAGATTTACCGCATCTGCTGCATCTGTCACGTAATGGTCGTACTTGGCACACTTGCGGCAAGCCCCATTCATTTTCAAGTGCAGCCATTACGCGGCAGATGTGGCAGATGCGGTAAATCTGCTGGATCTGCCGCAAATCAGCTGGTGAAAGGGGCCTTATATAGGTGTGCTTGTCATGACTTCAAAATAACAACTGTGGATGATTGTTATACTGACACTCCCTTCTTTTTGAAGCTTCCCGTTTTCTTCTACCACATATGCTCTTGCCTATCTGAAACCTAATTGTTTGAGAATACATGGAAAACGTTTTTTTTTTTCCTCCTGCAGAAGATGCAAAATTACACAATGATATCCCCACTAAATGTCAGCTAGCATATAAATTTGGGAGAGACCTTAGGCAGCCCTCATCCAGAATTTTTGGGAGGGCCCTCTCTCATACATTACGGAGGGCCCTCAGGCAGACCTCTACCATAAACTTTTAGAGGGCCCTCACTCAGTCATTTGGGATGTCTAAGGTGGCCTCTATCATAAATTTAGGAGGGCCATCAGGGAGGGAGAGCCTTTTTTCATTCACAAAAGCTGTCAAGAAAGCAAGAATCCCTTTCAGGCTGATTATCTGTTTATAGTGTTGCAATTATTGTAAATGATGTGTCTCAAAGTTTTTTGCCCAATTTTTTAAAAGTATTGTTGAGCAACAATCCTGCAGTTTTAAGACAAGGAGATGGAGTAGATAGAGAGTCATCTTCCTTTTGATGGAGTAGATGGAGAGTCATCTTCCTTGTGGGGACAGGTTGTGGTTGGGAGTCTGACACTCATGGCTGAATGTATGTACCGCTGCCTTTTCCATGACTCGCGTTATATGCATTTTGGCAAACACTGATTCCTTGTTGTTCATCCTTCTACAAGAAGAACTTTATATCTTTCCTTACAGTGGCAGAGAGGGCTAGTAAAATGGTGCAACAGTAAAAGGTCCTAGTCAAGCAATTAATGCATAAATTCTCATCTGGCAATGCTGAAGGCAGAGGTCATAGTTTCTAAGGTTGTAAATAAAATTTGGACTTTTTCTTCGGAACCAAAGTGCCACAAGTATTCTTTGTTCAAAAAGACTATCAATGGTCTGGGAGAGTTTCAATAAGCCCTTAATGTGTGGGGTAATATAAAGGGATAAGCTTGGCTCACTGGACCTTAGTGGGTGCGCATAAAAAATTTATACTATAACACATCCGCTATCCTCTCGAACTCTCTCCCCCAACACATCAGGCACTCGCCTACCCTGGGAACCTTCAAAAGAAACCTGAAAACACACCTCTTTTGACAAGCCTGCAACCTGCAATGAGACCCAGTGCACCACACTGTCTCATTTTGGCACTACCCCCTCCATCTGTATCCTTCTGGTCCCTCATAGACTGTGAGCCCTCACGGACAGGGTCCCATTCCCTCCTGTTCCTGTTTGTCTGGTCTACACGTATATATTGAACTTCTCCTCGTCTACCCTCTTATCATGTAAAGCGCCATGGAATCTAATGGTGCTATATAAATAAATAATAATAATAATAATAATAAAAACTCATCAAATTAGCTATGGCACACCAATCATGAAAAAAGTTGATTCCACACAGAGATGAATGCTGTTAGTGTTTATCAGGTCACAAACAAGGGTCAGGATACAGTTCATTAAAGAGATGTAAAACTTTTTCAGCTCATTTATGAGCTTTCTTCAGTACATTGACTTAATAGATATGTTAACATACAAGAGAAACAAAAAAACAGGGTACATCTTTAGGTAAATGAATCACAATACATATTCAAATAAAATAAGGTAAAGGATGTAGTATGTTGATCCTACAGCTCCTAACACTTAGCCTCATTTTCATAAAAAGAAAAGTAGAAAAACAATGCAAATATAGGGAGTATTTCCAGATGTAGGGTAGTTGACCCTCATTCAAAGATCATAAACAAAGCAACAAAGATGAAACAAAAAATCAACATTAGCAAGTACCTTAAGTAGAATGTGAACAGATTGGTGCTCAAAGTATCTGACCCGTTGTTGTGTATTAGTGTTTATGAAGGGACGTTAAAGAGGACCTGTTACCCCCCTAGAGCTATGCTAACTGAATAAACAATGTGTCTACTGCATTCAGGGAAGGGGTCCCCCATGTCTCTAGTCCCCCTATAAGCTGTTAAAAAGACTTTATAAAGTGTACAGATAACGAGTCCGGAGGGACTTACTCAGTAATGAGTCATCGCTGTTGCTGGTGTCCTCCTTGCCTCCAGCCCTCTCTGTGCCACCTCCAGCCCTCTCTTGTTCAGCCTCCTGTATGTGTCATTGCTAAGGGCTGGAGGTGGCACAGAGAGGGCTGGAGGCGGGGAGGACACCAGCAACAGCGATGACACATACAGGAGTCTGAACAAGAGAGGGCTGGAAGTGGCACAGAGAGGGCTAGAGCAGGGGAGGACACCAGAAACAGCGATGACTCATTACTGAGTAAGTCACTCCGGACTCGTTATCTGTACACTTTATAAAGTCTTTTTAACAACTTTCAGGGGGGCTAGAAACATGGGGGACCCATTCCCTGAATACAGCAGACACGCTGCATTCAGTTAGCATAGCACTGGGGGGGGTGACAGGTCCTCTTTAAGGAAAGTAATTAGGTCATAATATATATTTAAGGTGAAGTGCATAAAGTGGCAAAACAGATATAGCGTCTATGAGAAAAGCACATACAGGACAAAAATTTGGATGAAAGAACACTTATCAGGAAGCATGGTGTCCCTTCACAGCAAGTGTATACCAGTTTAATTAATTCAGGTGTCAGCAAACTTATACCGGCATGTAGTACTGGTTCAGGTGACTCAGTGGTAATGCTATTTAAAATGATTAGTAATAAGTAGTATGAAGCTATCAATGCAACCATTATGGACTGCTTGCCGATATTGCCCCCATTTAATAGGAGTTACCTGGATAATGTCCTATGTGGCATGGACTTAAGTGCAGGGCTCACTCAGTACTGTTTGACGTACAGGATATAAAACATGTGAGTAAAAAGAACTTGGGAACACGTGGTGTGGTGAAGTGTGAGTCTAATCTAAAGAAGACATTTTTAGGGTTGTATTTGCACAATCTAAAAGATAGTGAAAGAATGGGAATCGTTACAAGGTTTAGGCTGGCAGAGATCCTGTATTTTATGACCGCTGGCATATTTACTTACTGAAAGCTATGGGGTCATGGAAGCAGTGAGCGGCATGCTGATGAACAGCAACTATATTTATAGCGGGGAAGTTGCGCAAGCTTCCTGTCCATGCAACGCAGGAAGTCCCTGTGCTGGAGTCACAGCAGTGCATGCACGATGCAGTTTGAGTAATTATGAAAGTGTGTGTGAAACTAGGAGGGGAAAGCAGAGGCAGGACGGAATCTTGTTAGTAAGGATTACAAGTGGATAGAAGTGGATCAGAATGTGTATGCTTGCGTCTCAATGATCTAAAAGTGAAGGGAGACACAGTCAATATTTAAGAAGAGGCATAAATAGTTAATACAAGTAATTGGTATCATAAACTGGCAACGTCTGCTCCAGTTACTATCAGTTATACATGAATATAAGAGTACAAGAAGATAATGGAAATCATTACACGTTCTGTACAACGGAAAGGAAAACCCATGTTTGCCTAGCTAAACAAACATTGCTGATACAAAATCAGAAGAAAAACTATAAATCACATCAATTAATAGAATATCTCATACTCCCTATTAAGTCCTTTTGGTTCCAAAGTCTGTAATTGAAATATCCAGTATAAAATTATGATAAGTCCTCTACTTAAGCATGCTAGCTCCTCCATCCAGTGTCAATCATACATAATCATACACTTGCTGCTGCTCGTGTAAGACTGATCCTGTGCTCTATGCCTGACCCAGCCTGACTTTTTTGCCTTACCTGGACTTGGACCCTTTGCCTGTGACCTGACTGCTCTTTTGAATATGCAAATAGAGTCTGTGGAGCCTTGGTTAGGAGTCTCAAACACAGGACTAGCCAGATATCCCTCCAGGGAAGGACCCAACCAAGGGGTGGCTCCTTGTGGAGAACACCATAACCACCATATTAAGTGGCCCTTTTAGTCAATATCCAGCTCATTTACAAGCTTAGAGATATGACAAGGGATTACCAAGGCCAGGTATCCATCCACAGACAGCTGTTTCGGGGTGTTGCCCCTCATCAGTGTGGAGTAGGATTCTGGCTAGGTGGAAGCAAGGCCTAGCAAACCAACATCACAAAGCATTCACTGATCTCAGGGAGACCAGTCCAAGAAAACACTGCGGGCAGCTGGCTAAAGCGCTCAACACAGTGAATTCCTAGGCGCATTGCCCCCTGGGAATTATGAATATGCAAATAGAGTCTGTGGAGCCTCAGCAGTCTCAAACACAGGACTAGCCAGATATCCCTCCAGGCTCTTTTGCCTGCTCCCTGTAAACTGTCTTGTCTTTCTGGTTTTCCTTACTCTGGCTTGTGAATTGGATTTAGTTTCTGACTACTCTTTATTATACTGCACCATTTCCTGGACTGGACCTTGGAATCTTGACCTCCTTTTACTTATCCAGTAAGTAGCATCATAATATAATTACTGTCTATAATTGTAGTCTTTCTCTCCACTCCTAGTACTAGATATTACTATAGTGACTCACGTCACATAACTTCTTTGAGGAAAATCCTCAATTTCAGTCACCTTCACAAGTTATGGATGGATGGATAAAGATAGCAGATGGTGTCCATTAGGCCCTATTACATTCTTGCCCTGGTACCTCTCATAACTCCCACCCTCACAAGGGCAGTCCACAACTGACCCTATCTGAGTCTGGCATATGATACCATCCTATTAAGGCTGTTTTTCTGACTGAGAGCCTAACATAGCCCCACTGAAATACATTTAAAGCCTAGCAATTAATGCAATAACCAATCGGACACCTTTCATGCTCCATGTACCTCAAGGGTACATCTGTGATTTTCATGAAGAAGGGGCCTGAGCACCCTGAAATGCGTAGAAATTAAAATCATAATCATTATAATCTTGATTATATCATTTGTTTGGATGGTAGCGCAGTCAAAGTTCCACTTCCTTCTTTGTTATGCATGCACATTTACCTTGTGGAAGACTGCTGCAGACCATCACCACCAGGATATCAAGGGTATATCACAGGCTTGTGAAGTGGTTGTGACTCTCACAACCATACAAGGTGAGCTATATACATTCACTTTTGCCTTGTAAGTTTAGGGGTAAGCCCAATGTAGCGCCATTTTCTTTTCCAGCTTTCTGTTTACTTGATCCATCCATCAGTAACTTGTGAAAGTGACTGAAATTGAGGATTTGGAGAAATGTACTCCTCAAAATGGGTGGGTGAGATAGAACCATTTATTATTTATCTCATCATTAATAATGCATAATCTTGGAAGGGTCCCCCATATTCCTCAAAGACGTTAAAAGTGAACACTATGTTTTCACCATTGTAACCAGTACATTTTTATTATTATTATTATTTATATAAGTGCGATTAGGTTCCATGGCGCTTTACATGTCCATGGGTAGACGAGGACAAGAACATAAGTGACGACAATCAAATCGTACAGGTACAGTAGGGCAGTGGACCCTGTCCACGAGGGCTCACAGTCTATAAGGGACGGGTGGGGAGACAGTAGGAGGGGGAGAGCAGAGCGTGAGACAGTGTGGTGGATCAGGTCTCAGTGAAGATTGTAAGCTTGACGGAAGAGGTGGGTCTTCAGGTTTCTCTTGAAGGTTTCTAGGATAGGAGCGTCTGATGTGATGAGGGAGAAAGTTCCAGAGTATGGTGGATGCACGAGAGAAATCTTGTATGTGGTTGTAGGAGGAGGAAATGCGAGGGGAGAAGAGAAGGAGCTCTTGAGAGGAGCACAGGTTGCGTGAGGGTAGGTATCGGGAGACCATGTCGGAGATGTGTGGAGGGAACATATTGTGGATGGCTTTGTATGTCATTTTTAGGGTTTTGAACCGGTATCTCTGGGAAGTGGGGAGCCAGTGAAGAGCTTGGCAGAGGGGGGAGACAGGGGAGTAGTGGGAAAACGGGTAGATGGGTTGGGCAGTGGAACTCAGGATGGTTTAGAGAGGTGCGAGGGAGGTAGCTGGGAGGCGGGTGAGTTGGAGGTTGCAGTAGTCGAGGCGGGAGATGATGAGAGCATGGACAAGTTTTTTAGCAGCATCGTGGCCAAGGAAAGAGTGGATTCGGGAAATGTTTTTGAGCTGAAGTTGGCAGGAGGTGGTAAGGGTTTTGATGTAGGGCTTGAAGGAGAATGAGGAGTCGAGCATTATCCCAAGGCATTTGGCGTGCGGAATAGGCGAGAGTGAGCAATCGTTAACAGTGATGGATAGGTCGAGTGGGAGGGAGAGCAATTCGGGGGGATGATGAATTCAGTTTTGCCCATGTTCAATTTTAGGATGCGAGCAGAGAAGAAGGATGACTTGGTAGACAGGCATTGCGGGATTCTGGAAAGTAGCGAGGTGATGTCAGGGTCGGACAGATAGAGCTGAGTGTCGTCGGCGTAGAGGTGGTATTAAAGGCCGTGGGACTCAATGAGTTGGCCTAGGCTGAGGGTGTATATGGAGAAGAGTAGTGGTCCTAAGACCGAGTCTTGGGGAACACCAACAGATAGGGGGTAGGGTGAGGAGGATGTGTGGGAATGGGTGACGCTGAAAGTCTGGTCCGTTAGGTAAGAGGAGATCCAGGAGAGGGCTAGGTCAGTGATGCCAAGAGATTCTAGAATTTGAAGTAGGAGAGAATGGTCAACAGCAGAAAGGTCGAGGAGGAGGAGGACGGAGTAGTGACGCTCTCTCTTGGCGGTTAGCAGGTCGTTGGTGACTTTTGTTAGGGCTGTTTCGGTGGAGTGGTGGGGTCGGAAACCGGAGGAGAGGTGGGAGGACAGTTCGGAGTAGACGTGTTGTTCAAGTAGTTTTGAGGTGAAGGGGAGAAGAGATATGGGATGACAGTTGGAGACTGATGCAGGGTCGAGGGAAGGTTTTTTGAGGATGGGTGTGATCAGGGCGTGTTTGAAGGATGAGGGGAAGACATTGGTAGTGAGTGATATGTTGACGAGATGGTTCAGGGCAGGGATGAGGACTGCGGTGAGGTTAGGGATGAGGTGGGAGGGGACTGGGTCGAGGGCACAGGTGATGAGCTGCAATCGTGCTAGAAGGGAGGAGAGGTGATCTTGTGTCATGGTTGAGAAGAGGGTTGGCAGTAGAGGGGGAAGGCCAAGGGGACAGTGGATCGAGGCTGTCTCTGATTTTGTCAATCTTCTATTTGAAAAAGGCGGCGAAGTCATCGGCAAAGATGAGGGGAGAGGGAGGAGGTGCAGGGGGATGGAGTAGAGAGTTAAATGTTTTGAATAGTTACTTGGGGTTGTGAGACAGGGCGGTTATTAGACTAGAGAAGTAGGCTTGTATTAGACAAGAGAAGACTGTTTGTACAAGGCAAAGTGTGCTGCGGAGTGGGATTTCTTCCATCTTCGCTCAGCCACCCTGGACATCCGTCATAGTTTTTTAGTGAGGATGGTGAGCCAGGGTTGTCTGTGTGCGCTGGTTTTATTGTATGAGAGGGGGCAGCCTGGTTGAGGGCTTTGGGGAGAGTGGTATTATAGAGGGTGGCAGCAGCGTCTTGAGAGGAAGCTAAGTCTGAGTGGGGGAGGAGGGACTCGGAGAATAAGTGGAAGTCAATGAGTTTAAGGTTTCTACAGGGATGAGGGAGTTTCCAGAGATGGGGGAGTGTGGTAGAAGGGAGAGGGAGGAGAAGGTCAGCAAGTTATGGTCGGATATTGGGAGGGGTGAGTTTGAGAGGTCAGTGAGAGAACAGAGGCAGGTGAAGACAAGGACTAACGTGTGGCCATTATTGTGGGTGGCTGAGGAGGATCATTGGGAGAGGCCGAAGGAGGAGGTTAGTGATAGAAGTCTAGAGGAAGCGGTGTGGGGGATGTCAATGGAGATGTTGAAGTCGCCCATGATGATGGTGGGGATGTCGGAGGAGATGAAGTGGAGAAGCCAGGTTGTGAAGTGGTCGAGAAAGATGGGGAAAGGTCCTGGGGGGTCCTAGATGACAGCTACTTGGAGGTTGCAGGGGTAGAATATGCGGATGGAGTGCACCTCGACGTACGCCTCGAAGAAGGGGAGGAGGTAGAGGGCGGCAGTGTAATTGGGGTGAAGGAGCAGCTGTTGAACAGGAAACAAACAAAAATGGGCTGGCACAGTAGAGTGATCCACCAGTTACACATTAAAGATCAAATATAAGAGGGTGAAAAAAAAAAAAAACGTGTATATCAAACCGGGATCTAGAACCAATCAATTAGATGCAAAGATATATATAATGCAAAAATATAATTTTATTCAATCATTTACAAAAACCAAGACACCACAAAACAATTAAAAACATTTAAAAATGGTAAAAAAAATACCATGACATATAATCCAGACATGCTGATATACTGATGAATCAGATTTATAAGTACCAACCAACAGTTAGTAATAATGGTGCCCATTCAAAGATCTATTAGCTATATATCCAATGGCACAATGAAACAGACCACAAGAAACGATACTGCAACATCCTAGATATTAAAGTGCAAGAAGTGCTTCAACACAGGGGATGTGTGAGCAAGGATATACCCTAATCAATGTGGATCAAAAAATTCCCTCTCATAGCACCCTAAAAAAGTTGTCAAAGAGTGCCAATACAGTGTGTGTGGTTACAATAAACCACAAACAGGTAAACTCAATACCCTAATTGGAACACACAGCTATTACAGATGGCCACATGTAGGGACAGTGTACGTTACCCACAATCTGGAAACCGGAATGCGTGTATCCGGAGGGCTCTAGGCATGCTGGCAAGATGGCACAAATACCCGACGCGTATCGCTATCTCTCTGGATAGCTTCCTCAAGGGGAATGTGCTGATGAATATGCGGTGTCCGTGTCTTTTAAGGACACAGGCGCATGTAAGCGCCAAACATCCAGCGCAGACTACCGGAAATGATGAGATCAGGTGACCGGACATGACGTTCCGGAGCCAGGGAGTGTTTGTAATAGAAAGCGTGTGATCGTTGCATAGCAGCGATCACGCATGCGCAGAGGCGCATGTAAGTGCCAGACATCCGGTGCGTACTGCCGGAGAAGATAGAAACAAATGCCCGGACATGACGTTCCGGAGTCAAGGAATGTTTATGATGAAGAGCGCGTGATTGTTGCTTAGCAGCAATCACGCATGCGCGGACCGGCCGGTCATAGTGCGCTTTACTAGACAGTATACCTCAGTGCTGAGGCAATATAGCTGTCGAGTTGTTTTTTGGGGGGAAAATCTTTGATTCAATTAGTTGTTGTAAAGAGAAAATCAAATATTAAGTGTAAAAGGCAAAACATCAGGTTAGATTAGTTTTTAAAGAAACAAAACACAGAGGAATACAAAATATATATATATAAAGATTATACAGGGAGCTGATTTTGGTTCTCTCCAACCGTATCCAATCCAGGAATTCCTGGTGGGAGGAGATAAAGCAATGTCTCCAAGGACTTGAATAGGACATGCACAATGGTCTTCTCCAGGATAAAGATCCACCAAGAGTTTGTCTTGTAGTAAGAAGAATAAGTGAACATAAATAAACTCAAAATTCAAAATAGTAGTTCCATCTCAAAAAAGATAGTGGTATATTTTTCCATATCCATATCGATAAATTTCCCGACAGTGGGATATAGAATGCCGTCCAAATCGACTTCCATCGTGTATGTCCAATAACCCCAGGAAGGTTAAATCATCAAAGGATGTTTTCCATGAATTGGGACACCATATATCCAGATCGTCCTCAAGGGAGATTAGAAGGTATGATAAATGATATCCAACAGATTCCGTCAATCCATTAAATGATCCCAAACACATGGTTTGACAAAAGCTCTCCTCAGAGAATATATTTTTGATATATATATCCAAACTCAGAAAAATCTAAGAAGACAAAAAGACAAAAAAAGGTTGCATATAGTATGTTTGAAATATACATATTTGAAAAAAGACCTAATCCTAAAGAGAATCAAAATTAAATAAGCCTACTGATACGTTTTTGCAATTTAAGAGGAGGGAAACAGATTTGGCCATTGAAAAAAACATTTCCAATTTTGTCGTATCTCTAATTAGTTAGTTATTATTTATTTTTTATTTTTTAAAGAAACCATTAAAAAGTAGCTCCTCGTTCAATCCATATGGAACACTGAAAATCCATCTGCTCTCTCTTCTAAGTAAATCACCTGTAAGATGCTTTCTACGGATGGAAGATGGAGCTTTATCGACTATAATAATTCTGATACCTCTGGGAGAGCTATGATGGTGATCAAGAAAATGACGGGCCACCGAACTGATGGGCTTACCTTGTTTGATATGTGCTTCCGCACAAGCTATGTTCGATAGATGGTTTTGTATATGTTTTCTAGCTTCTTGTGTGGTCTCTCCAACGTAGATCTTAGGGCAGCTGCAGATCAGAACATAAATTATGTTGCGCGTACGACAATTCGCAAAACATTTTGTAGAAATGGTGTGAGGAAAGATGGAAATATCCACTTTGTTATTAGCCATTATGTAAGGACAGACAGTGCAGCTGCCACATGGATGCTTAGGTCTCTTAAAGTGGCTATTGGTGAGATGATCCTTTAAATTTCTAGCTTTTCTGGCTACAAGAGAAGGTCTAGAACCCACAAATTGTTCGATTTTCGGATCTGTCAAGAGAATATTCCAGTTTTTTTGTAAAATTCTGTGTACGTCCTGCAAATGATTGTTAAAAGGCAGTGACCACACTTAGTTTATCGAAACCAACCTTAGGTTGTTTTTTTGATAGTAGATCTCTCCGATTGATTCCATCCGTCTCCTGAAATGCTTTGGTGATGATTTTACGTGGGTATCCTCTGTTCGATTGGTTAAATTAGCGGCTTCCTCCAAAAAGGTGTCATTTGATGTACAATTCTGTTTTAAACGAAAAAATTGACCTTTATGGATTGCCTTACATAAATGTGATGGGTGGAAACTTTGATAGTGTAAAACACTATTTGTCGCTGTTTCTTTTCTATATAGAGCTGTAATGACCTTACCATTATGCTGTTTGATTTTCAAATCCAGAAAGGCAACCTCATCTGTTGAGATATGGGAGGTAAGAGTGATGTTAAGCAAATTAGAATTCAAGTCCTGAATGAGGTTTCTGCAGTTGTCCAATGAGCCTGTCCAAAAAAACACAATATCATCAATGTACCTGTACCAGTATGGGACAGATACAGCAAATGATGGATGACTGCGAACGTGCTTTTCTTTCCACCACCCCAAAAAGAAGTTCGCATAGGACGGGGCGCATTTTGCGCCCATTGCTGTACCTGAGATTTGCTTATAAAACGACCTATGAAAAACAAAGTAATTGTTTTCTAAGACCATTTGTAACAGGTCCAGAAGAAAGGAATCGTGAAGCCGTGTGCCAGTTGTTTCTTGATCCAAAAAATAGGAAACCGCCATGATGCCAAGTTCATGTTTAATACAGGTATATAAACTTTCAACATCTAGGGTCACCAAAAAGAACTGTTGGATGATTTGTACGGCATCCAATTTTAATATGAGATCCAAAGAATCTCGTATATAAGAATCAAGTCGTAACACATACGGCTGCAGATAGAAATCGATATATGAACATGATTTCTCGAATATTCCCCAAATCCCTGAGACAATTGGTCTCCCTGGCGGTTTGGTTAAAGACTTGTGCACTTTGGGCAATAGGTAAAAGGTGGGGACTACAGGATGTTTTACCAGCAAAACATCTTTCTCCCTTTTGGATATTACATTCAAATCCAAAGCCCAATAGTCAGAGCTTCCAATTTCTTTTTGAAAACCTGGGTAGGGTCTGAGGGTAATTTTTGGTAGCAAGAGGAGTTGTTAAGTTGTCTATCTGCCTCTTCAAGGTACATATGCGTGGGCCATAAAACCGCATTACCCCCCTTGTCAGTTTCTTTTATTACAAAATCTTGATTCCTTCTTAGTGTTTGAAGTGCCTCACATTCCACCCTACTCACGTTGTTATTCCGGAAAGTGTTAATTGTTAAATTACGCACATCCCTAGACACCAAATGAAAGAAGATCTGTACTGGAGGAAAGAGTGAAAAGGGAGGAGTGGCTTGTGATGGGGATCTTAAAGTAAAAAGTCTTTTAGTCTGCACTGTACCTGCATTTTCAGTGGTCAATTCCAAAAAGTCCTTAAAAGTAGTCTTATCCTCCGGTGGAAGCATATCCAAAACTGACGGTCGATGGTATAACATTTTGAAGACAAGTTGTCTACAAAATAAATAAACTTCTTTAATGATTTCAAATTTATCGCATACATACAGTCATGGCCACATGTTTTGAGAATGATACAAATATTAATTTTAACAAAGTCTACTGCTTCAGTTTTTCTAATGGCAATTTATATATACTCCAGAATGTCATAAAGAGTGATCAGCTTAACAGCATTTACTAGCAAAGTCAATATTTGCCTAGAAAATGAACTTTAACCCCCAAAACACATTTCATCATCATTGCAGTCCTGACTTAAAAGGAGCAGCTAACATCGTTTTAGTGATTGTTCCATTAACACAGGTGTGGGTGTTGATGAGGACAGGGCTGGCGATCAATCAGTCATGATTAAGTAAGAATGACACCACTGGACACTTTAAAAGGAGGCTGGTGCTTGGTATCATTGTTTCTCTTCAGTTAACCATGGTTATCTCTAAAGAAATACGTGCAGCCATCATTGCACTGCACAAAAATGGCCTAACAGGGAAGAGTATCGCAGCTACAAAGATTGCACCTCAGTCAACAATCTATCGCATCATCAAGAACTTCAAGGAGAGAGCTTCCATTGTTGTCAAAAAGGCTCCAGGGCGCCCAAGAAAGACCAGCAAGCGCCAGTACCGTATCTTAACACTGTTTCAGCTGCGGGATTGGACTACCAGCAGTGCCGAGCTTGCTCAGGAATGGCAGCAGGCTGGTGTGAGTGCTTCTGCACGCACTGTGAGGTGGAGACTCTTTGAGCAAGGCCTGGTTTCAAGGAAGGCAGAAAGAAGCCACTTCTCTCCAGAAAAAACACCAGGGACCGACTGATATTCTGCAAAAGGTACAGGGAGTGGACTGCTGAGGACTGGGGTAAAGTCATTTTCTCTGATAAATCCCCTTTTCGATTGTTTGGGACATCTGGAAAACAGCTTATTCGGAGAAGAAGAGGTGAGCGCTACCACCAGTCTTGTCTCATGCCAACTGTTAAGCATCCTGAAACCATTCATGTGTGAGGTTGCTTCTCAGCCAAGGGAATCGGCTCACTCACAGTCTTGCCTAAAAACACAGCCATGAATAAAGAATGGTACCAGAATGTCCTCCAAGAGCAACTTCTCCCAACCGTCCAAGAGCAGTTTGGCGCCCAACAATGCCTTTTCCAGCATGATGGAGCACCTTGCCATAAAGTAAAGGTGATAAATAAATGGCTCAGGGAACAAAACATAGAGATTTAGGGTCCATGGCCAGGAAACTCCCCAGATCTTAATCCCATTGAGAACTTGTGGTCAATCATCAAGAGACGAGTGGACAAAGAAAACCAACAAATTCTGCCAAAATGCAAGCATTGATTTTGCAAGAATGGACTGATATCAGTCAGGATTTGGTCCAGAAGTTGATTGAGAGCATGCCAGGGAGAATTGCAGAAGTCCTGAAGAAGAAGGGTCAGCACTGCAAATATTGACTTGCTGCATTAACTCATTCTAACTGTCAATATAACCTTTTGGAACTCATAATATGATTGCAATTATATTTCTGTATGTGATATAAACATCAGACAAACACAAATAAAAACCAGAGGGCAGCCGATTATGTGAAAATATAATTTTGGTGTCATTCTCAAAACTTTTGACCATGACTGTACATTGGTGAGAAGGATAGACCCCCTTCCAAGAAGGTGTAGGCCGACACTTTCACTGCGGTTGTTGCTAGGGCGTGGGGTGTGGGAAAGAGTGAGCCCACCATAGGAGAGAGCAGTGGGTGAGGCTGTGTCAGAGGGGGTGAGCCATGTTTTGGTGATGCCAAGGAATGAGAGTTTATTGGAGATGAAGAGATCATGGATAAATTAGAGTTTATTGCATACCAAGGGAGTATTCCAGAGTGCAGAAGGGGAATTGAGAGAGGGGTGGCTGGGGGAATGGGTGTAAGGTTATGGTGGTTGTGGGTGTTTGTAATGGGAGTGGGTATGGGGTAGAAGTGACTGTGGGGATGTGGTGGGGGGGAACAGAATTAGGGGAAATGTCACCGGCAAGTAGGAGGAGCAGGGAGAGAGTTAGAAGGTGGGAGGAGGTGGCAGGAGAGTTTACCTGGCTGGTGTGTGTGTTTTGGAAACAAAGGATTGAGTGTGAAAGAAAAGTTCAGAGGAGTGGGTGAGATGGCTAGGTAGGATGGAGGGAGAGAGTGTTATTTTGTTACCGGGAGGAGGGATGGGAGGAGATAGTAGTAAGTGGAGTAGGATAGGAGTGAGAGTGAAGAGAAGGAGAAACATTGTATACAGGTGACAGGGATATAGGATGCAGTGGGGGTGAGAGGTTCGGGTCGGGAGCTGACGGGGATCGGGTGTAGCAGGAAGGTGAGATAATGTGTTGGAGCCGTGTCAAGACAAGACCCAGTAGCGCAGCACCCAGTCTGGACGATGCCCAGAACTAGGGATGGGCGAATTCATCGCTACTATTCGGGACTCGCCCGAATACTAGCTGACTCAGGGGACTCGCTACTCACCGAGTTTCCTTAGGAATTACTCGGGGGTAGTGAGTCCCTGTACTTTTGCAGTGTATCTATACAGATACACTACAAAAGTACCCTAAAAGTTAATGTAAGGGGTTAAAAACAATGACCATTAATACTCACCTTCTGTACTCCTGGACCGGGACCGGGACCGAAGACCTCCGACTATTACAGGACCTCAGAGACCACCGGGAGAAGATGGGGAAAAGGACCTTGCAGTTCAGCCAATCAGCATTCGGCTAGCGGTCACATGGGTTTGTCATGTGACAGCAGTGCAGCCGCGTCACAACCCATGTGACCGCTAGCCGAATGCTGATTGGCTGAACTGCAAGGTCTTTTTCCCCATCTTCTCCCAGTGGTCTCGGAGGTCCTGTAACAGCCAGAGGTCTTCGGTACCGGTCCCGGTCCAGGAGTACAGGAGGTGAGTATTAATGTTTATTGTTTTTAACCCCTTACATTAACTTTTAGGGTACTTTTGTAGTGTATCTGTATAGATACACTGCAAAAGTACAGGTTACTACTCGGACTCGCTGGACTCGCAACGAGTACCGAGTCTTGGACCCGGACTCGTTAGAGTCCAGCGAGTCCGAGTATTTCAGGATTCGCCCATCCCTACCCAGAACGTGGGAAGAGATGGGCGGATGAAAGAGATGCAGCTAGGGACCAGGTGTAGCAAGGGGTCGGATGCAGTGGAGAGGGTGGAGGGTGTGCAGTGATGATAGAGTTGTACCAGGACAGACAGTCACACAGCCCATAAGGATAAGATAAAGCAGGGGAATGAGATGCAGTTGGGGGATCAGGCGTAGCGGCAGCAGTGGGGAGGAGCCACATCCTCCGTGAGGAGGAGGTGCAGCCGGGGGAAGAGATGGAGGCATGGGTCAGGAGCAACAGGGGGACAGGTGCAACAGGAGGATATGCAAAGCGGATGAAGTCCAAGCAAGTCCAGGCAAATGCAAAACACACGGGGATGAGATGTAGCCGGGGATGAGGTGCAGCCAGTAATTGGATGCAGCAGGGGGTGAGCAGTGCGGAGGAAGTCTTACAAAGTCAAACAGATGCACATCACTTGGGGATGGGATGCAGCAGGGTAATGAGATGCAGCCAGGGTTCAGTTGCAGATGGAGTCGCACAGAGTCCCGATGAATGCAAAGCACATAGGTATGACGTGAAGCAGGGGGATGAGATGCAGTCAGGGTTCAGGAGCAGTGAGGGAATGTGCAATAGGAATGAAGACATACCTAGTTCAGGCAGTACACATTACTGAGGGATGAGATGCAGCCGAGGGTCGGGTGCAGCCAGGGTTCAGATGTAGCAGGAGGATGTGCAGTAATGGAGGGTTGTGCAGGGAGCAGGCTGATGGAGGTTGTCGGCAGGGCCGACGATGGCGCGTGCCAGGCCCACCAGCCTGATTTGCTTGGTGTCTCCAGGTCGTGCTAGCAGAGTGACGTCTGGTCGCTGGAGGCCAACTTCGCCTGTGGTACTTGGCCGCAGAGTGGTCCTTGGAGTGTAGCTTGGGCTGTGTTAGTTGGAGGCAGACTTGGCCACTGCTACGTGGCCTCCACTAGTGAGTCTGGCAGCGACTCAACCCTCTCTTCATGAGAGTCGCCGGTCAAGTTTTGGGAGGGTGGACAGAAGTGCTGTAGACTACATTTTAATGATCCAGCTTTCAAAAAAAAAAAAAATGGAAAAGGAAAACATTTAATGACTATTCCATTCTTGCTGAAGAAACTGCATCCTGAGGTAGAATGTTTGATTTCAGTTTTTTTGTTCCAAAACTAGAAATATGTACTTGACATGTGAACAGTGCCTGAAGGGTTGACTGTAATGGTTTAACTCCTGACAGCACAGACTATGGGCTGCCCCAACATACAACACAGCAGGAAAGCTGAGACTAGTGCCTACCCTGCAGCATTGTTCATATTATAGCCAGGGCTGTGAAGTCAGTAAGCCAAACCTCCGACTCTAACTCCTGCTCCTCAGTTTCCCTGAATCTGACTCCAACTCTGACTCCACCAAAATGGATACCGACTCAAACTCCAACTCCACAGCCATGGTGTGCAGTCTGTAAGTGTAGCGCCCAGGCTTTGGGGTACTCGGGGGTCAGGCGGCAAGGGTTAAATTTCCGGTTGTTACGGGGGATGGCAGCCGCACCTGACTCCGTGTCCTGGGGTATCTTTTGAAAAAAGGGGTTTTATATACAAGGGATTATTTACAGTTTGTTGTTGTGACGCCACCTGCAGTTTCTGGTGAGTAGCACCAGCGCCGCCACAGTGCGCCGGAGGTAGATGGGATTGTGGATGAGATGGTGAAGTCCTCCGCAGGTAGGACTGGACCTCCGGGAAAGCGTAGTGAGGAAGGACAGGTTGGAGTGGAGCTGGGATTGTATAGGGAGAACTGGAGCAGTCTATGCTGCTGGGAGTGGAGAGAAGAATACACACACGCAGGAAAGTCTCTTTTACCTTTTACTGTTTTTAACCAGGTAAAACGGTCCAGGGCACTGAGGGGTGGACAGGTTGCACAGTGGGTCCCCACAGCAAGTGGGTATAAGGCCTCCTCTGCTTTGTAGTGTTATCTGAAGCACAGCCTGCTTGCAGCCTGACTTGACTCCTCTCTCTTCCTGACTGTAGTGTCTTCCTCTCCTCCTGTGTGGTCTCCGGGTTACCTTCTCTGAACACTGCGGCTTTGCCCTGCTGTGTTTGATTCCCTCTATTGACCCACAGAGGATACCGGGTAGCCGAAGCCTGCGCGGTGTGACGGGGTTTTCTGTGATCCTATAGTGTCCCACAGGTGCGGATCCCCAATATCCGGTGATTCTCCTGGGACGAACTCTCTCAAGTTCCTCGCTCCCTTTTCTGTCCTAAGCTCCTTGCCTTCAGTCCCACTCAGGCTTGTGGGATGTAAAAGGGCCACTCCGGGTCACTGGTTCGGGCCTAAACGCAGCACCGACCACCAGGACATCTTTGCAGCTCTTCTAGCGTCTGCACACTCTGACTAACTCCGCCCCAGCAGCAGTATGTATAGGGGATCTTGCCTAAGGTCAGCAAGTGGTGCTCCCCCTACTGTGCCGGGTTGGAAGGTATTGTATGTAGTGGGTACCTGCTGTGGAAACCCAGCTGTGCATGAGTAAAGTCTGTGGCTACCTGTGTGAGCAGGGCGCCACATAAGCCAAACCTGCAACTCCACCAACATGGTCACAGACTCCGACTCTACAGTACTGTTTATATATGCCCCCTGATGGCGCACTGTTGTGCACCACTACAGGATATGATACAACCACCACACTGGAGGCTACAGGAAAATACAATTATCACACTATTTATAATGGGCAGGGCACGGCATTCTTCTCATTGTACCATATGTGCTAGTCATTTTTGTTGCCATGCGCATAGTCCGTTGTCATACCCATGCCGCCCTCACCTTTGCTTTCTCAAACGTAACATCCTTTGGTTTCAGCATATACCTCCCCACTAGTGAACTGAAGCAGCACTCTCCATGGACCAGATATGCAGGCCACCTGAGTTTTCAAACTTTGTTACAACATTTTATGACAGTTCTGATTGGATTGGCAAAGGAATAGGTGGGACCTTTCAGGTAGTAACTCGCTAGATTTGGGGTAGGGGGTAATGTTGGGGGTTCACTGTGATGGCAGTTTGGGTGGAGGGTTAATGCTGAGGGCCCTCTGCAGTGTGATTTGGGGGTCATATGATACTGTGGGGGATGCCTGCAGTTAGATATGAGGGTTATACCATGCTGAAGGGAATGCCTGAAGTGGGATTTTGGGAGAGGGGGTGACTGTGGTGGGATTTGGGGGGATGTACGAATCTGGGGGATGCCTCTGAGATTTTAGAAATTTTAACCACGCTCCCAAGATAAGTGGATAATTTTCAATTTATTGTGGAAAGCAGCATAATCAGAGAAGACATTTCAGTCTAACATAGACCTTACGTTCACTGGATAGATACAGAGAAAACAACATTTATATACAATTTATACAGAACTGTAAACATAAATGCACATCAAGAAAAAATTGAGAACAAACAAAATAAAATCAGTTCATATGCCCAAGATATTAAATATTAAAAAAAATAGTGATGAGCAAAGAGGAAGCTGAAAAGAGACAAAAGGAAGAAAGCAGAGAGCTAGAAAAGGAACTAGAAAAAGGATGACCTCTAAGAAATGAGCACAAAGAAAAATGGTGAAAAAATAAGAAGAAAATGGAGAATACTAGTAACAGGAAGAAAACTTATAAGGAAAGTAGGAACAGATATGAAGTATAGAGATAAAAGATTAGTAGGAAGAATAATCAGGAAAACCTGAAATAACTTGGAAAATAGTGCAGGAAGTGAGAAAAGAGAACATATATTAGGAGGACTGTAAATGATCAGAAGAAAGATACAGTAAAGATGGAACATGAGTGCCTGGCTCATCATAGTTAATCCAACATGAGACACAGCACTGAATCTATAAAACAAAATCTATCATACTATAAAATAAAATCTGAATTAAGCCCAGTTGCTGTGTGACCAAATAATACATTACCATGCTGCAGTGAAGTGCAGTATAGCAGCAGTGTCCACTGCTGAGATCAGCCAACAGCAGGGAGAAATTTCCGGGCTTAAAGGAGGGTTGTGGAGTGCAGCCAATCGCTGCAGGGTGCTGATATCAAAGGGGTGTACTTCACTATCTGGTTGCTGGCAAGTGAACACAAGCTGGTGCATGCATACAAGGGGAGAGCCCACAGGAGACTATGAGTCCAGTAGTCATGGTAGCACACAGTGCTAAAATGTATGTGCTGCTAGGAGGCATCAAAAGGGGGAGTAGCCAGCAGATAGAAGGGGCGTGGCAGCGGCTTCTCACTGCAGTGCGGGACAAGTAAGCTCACGGCCAGGACAGTGGGAAAAGTATTAATATCAGACTGTCCCGCTGTATCTGGGACAGTTGGGAGGTCTGGCATTTATTGATTGTCAAATGTGATGTAAAATATATTCACTAGGATGTCTAGATGTAGTTTGATTGTTTTTTCGTCAAGATTGTTAGTCCTTTAGCGTTACCCAGGGTGCACCACATGGAGGCAGACTAATGTTGCGCTAATGTGCAACTAATGTGGCGTTTATTATCTTTATTATTATATGTTTACACGATGTGGCACAAATTTGTAGCCAAACATAATGGATAAACCAAAAACATGATGCCTTAAATTCCAGACCCTAAACTTTTCCAGAAATACAGCCAAAAAATCATATAATTTATGCCATTATTGTTTTTATTTGCAAACACAAAAAGCCACATTTAAATTAATTGTCTATTTGCAGAAATTTCTGTATCTGTCATGTGTAAATATCCTCCTGTCTACCAAACAGTAAAACAAAAATACTTACACGTAAGGACGCACAGAAAGAACCAATGACCGTACTTAAAAATGTCAGCTCCACTATTTGAATAGTAAGGCTTTTTATCTTGATATTTGTACCTATTATGAAGGTATATGAATTAATTTGCTATTTTTCCATGCCTAGCATCGGAAGATATACAACGGGTTGTAAACCTTCTAAATAATTAGTCTGCTTAATCAGATTTTCTGATTATCAAATCCAACTTTCTCTTTATGTTGCAGAAAATTAAATAGGTCACATCTCATGTCATAAGACAATGGACAATGTGGATAAGCAAAATTGTTGCTTTCATAAAAAGAATTAATGAGAGCAAGAGACTTAGGATCAGTCTTACAAGCCAACGGAAGCTTAGCCAAAAATAGTATGCATTAATTCTATATCTCTCCTTGTAATCCTTCTTGCTAGCTCCAAACGCATCACTGCAAAACAAGAGCTAAATCCTGCAAATAATATTGTGTGTCTTGTTTAAACCAATGATTAGAAAGGCTTTTGTTATTCTCTTATTTCACAGGAATTTTAGTATTTAAGAAGCAAAACATGTTTCCAAAAATCATTTGAGAACTCCTGGATTGGAACGACTTTTCATATTTTACAATTTTAAAGACTCTTCCGCTCTGTTCTATAGAATATCCCTATAAGTTCAAACTGTGACACATGGAAAAAGCCAAGAACCTATAATAAGATAGCATTAGGGCTCTGGATTTGAATGCAATCAAAAACAACATCTATATGGCATGGATATATTCTCCCCCAATTTACATGGGTTTACTTAAGGTTCTTTGATTACCCCTAAAAAAAAAATATTGATAGGGCCAATTTAATTAGTCTTCAGTAAACTGATGTGCAAGTTAAATCAAGAGCTTAATTGATGACAGTGAGTAAAATAAAAAATATTGGTGATATACACTGTGTTACAAATTATTATGCAAATGTTCTTTTTCTCTGATTTTCATATATGGTTGATGCAAATGACAGTCAGTGTAATAAAAGTCATCACCCGTTAGAGTATACATCAAATTTTATTGAAGAAATCTCCCTATGATAACAGTATAATTTTCAAAATTAAAAAACTCTAAATGCACTGTTCCAAATTATTACGCACAGTAGAGTTTGTAAACATTTGATATGTTTGAAAGAACTGAAAATGCTCATTTGTTGAATTTGAAGCATTAACAGGTCACATTCACTGAAATAAAAAGCTATTTACCGTATTTTTCGCATTATAATACGCACTTTTGTTCCCCCAACTTTTGGGGGAAAGTGGGGGGTGCGTCTTATAATGGGAATATACAGTTCTTTAGTGCTGGGAGGCTGAGTGCAGCTCTGCAGTGGTGTCCGGAGCCGGGGCGGGCTGGCTGCGGTCCTCAGGAGGCAGCGGGAGGTCACGTGCTCCCGCTCATTAGCCTCCTCCAATATGCACTGCACTGCCGCTGTCCATCACCTTGGTGCTGAAACCAGCACCAAGATCTGGACAGGGGTGCAGCGCATATCAGGTGTGCCTGCACTCACTTCCCTGTGCAGGCACAGCTTGCCCTATCACTGTTTAAAGCTCCCCTGCTGGCGTGCACATAATAAAAATAAAAAATCATTACTTCACCTTCCGACGATCGCGCTCCCTTCTGCCAGCTGAGCGGTGACTTCCTGCAGTGAGTGCAGGCACAGGGGTAAATGTGCCTGCAGTGGGGGATGAGTGCAGGCACAGGGGAAAGTGTGCCTGCACTGGGGGATGAGTGCAAGCACAGGGGCAAGTGTGCCTGCACTGGGGGATGAGTGCAGGCACAGGGGCAAGTGTGCCTGCACTGGGGGAAGAGTGCAGGTACAGGGGCAAGTGTGCCGGCACTGGGGGTGAGTGCAGGCACAGGGGAAAGTGTGCCTGCACTTGGGGGTGGTGCAGGCACAGGGGCAATTCCGACTGCACTGGGGCAAGTGTGCCAGCACAGGGGGTTGAGTGCAGGCACAGGGGCAATTCTGCCTGCACTGGGGCAAGTGTGCCAGCACAGGGGGGTGAGTGCAGGCACTGGGGAAAGTGTGCCAGCACTGGGGGAGGTGTGCCATCAATAGGGGATGTGTGCCATCACTGGGGGACGTGAGCCAGCACAAGGGGGTTATATCCCAGGATGAGGAACAATGTATCAAGATGAGGGTGCTATGAGGGACATGTGTCCTATATGATTTGTAAGACGAACACTGGCATTATAACACGGACCCCATTTAACATTAAAAAATATTTTTTTCTCTTTTTCTTCACCAAATTTGGGGGTGCGTCTTATAATCAGGTGCGTCTTATAAAGCTAAAAATACGGTAACTCCAAAACATCTTAACAGGCCAAGTTACATGTTAACATAGGAACCCTACTTTGATATCACCTTCACAATTCTAGCATCCATTGATATTGTGAGTTTCTGGAGAGTTTCTGCTTGTATTTCTTTGGATGATGTCAGAATAGCCTCCCAGAGCTGCTGTTTTGATGTGAACTGCCTCCCACCCTCATAGATCTTTTGCTTGATTATACTCCTAAGGTTCTCTATAGGATAGGGTTGAGGTCAGGGAAAGATGGTGGCCACACCATGAGTTTATCTCCTTTTGTGCCCATAGCAGCCAATAGCACAGAGGTATTCTTTGTAGCATGAGATGGTGCATTGACATGCATGAGGATGATTTTGCTCCTAAAGGCACGTTTTTGCTTTTTGTACCATGGAAGAAAGTTCTTAGTTGGAAACTCTATATACATTGCAGAGGTCATTGTCACACCTTCTGGAACCTTAAAGGGTCCTACCAGCTGTTTCCCAATGATTCCAGCCCAAAACATCACTCCTCCACCTCCTTGCTGACGTTGCAGCCTTGTTGGGACATGGTGGCATCCACCAACCATCCACTACTCTATTCATCTGGACCATCCAGGGTTGCTCGGCACTCATCAGTAAACAAGACTGTTTGAAAATTAGTCTTCGTGTATATCTGGACCCACTGCAACTGTTTCTGCTTGTGAGCACTGTTTAGGGGTGGCTGAATAGTAGGTTTATGCACCACAGCAAGCTTTTGAAGGATCCTACACCTTGAGGTTCGAGGGACTCCAGAGGCACCAGCAGCTTTAAATATCTGTTTGTTGGTTTGTAAGGCCTTATTAGCAGCTGCTCTCTTAATCTGATGAACGTGCCTAGCAGAAACCTTCCTCATTCTGCCTTTATCTGCACGAACACATCTGTGCTCTGAATCAGCCACAAATCTCTTCAATATACAATGATCACGCTTAGTTTTCGTGCAATATCAAATGTTTTCATCCCTTGTCCAAGGCATTGCACTATTTGTTGCTTTTTGGCAGCAAAGACATCCTTTTCTCCTTCACCTCATTGGGGGACACAGACCGTGGGTGTTATGCTGCTGTCCACTAGGAGGCGACACTAGGCAGAATCTGAAAAAGATTAACATTGGCTCCTCCTCTGCAGCATACACCCCTGGACAGGCACTGTCCTGACCAGTTTTTGCTTAGTGTCTAGGAGGCACACACAGATTTTTTAGTGCTCCTAAAATTTTTTTTCTTTTTGAAGATCTTTTACTCAAGAAGAAGAAAAGTGGGTCTCTGATGAGACTCCCGGCATGGTCCCTCCTCGGCCCCCCACTGTTGGGGGTGCCTGGTTGAGGTCGACATTTTCCCCCCACATGCCGCTCCCTCCTCGGCCCCCCACTGTTGGGGACGCCGGGTTGAGGTTGAGACGACGATCCTCCCTCCCCATTTCCCCAACGTTGGGGTTCATGGGTTGAGAGTGAGGCAAAGGACAAGGCACCTGAAGGTGGAGCAGCATCCCTCCCTAAATGCCCCTTTGGGGTCCATTTAGGTCGAGACGCCCCAGGTAGAGCCTCTGGTGCAGCAGCTTAGATCTGCTACAAGCACCCTGGAGTCATCAGCCCTGCTGACGAACTCCTTTTTCACCTTCGGCTGCGGCATGCCTGCCGCAGCAATCCAGGGTACACAGCTTGCTGTGTACTCCTGAGTGGTCAGGGGACCAGCACTGGGGGCAGCCAGCACTGGCAGGGACACAGCTTGCCTGTGTCCCTGCAGCAGCCAGCACTAAGGGCTGCATTTATGGTGGAGCAGAGGACCCAGCACTCTGGGTCCTATGCAGGGGCCCACACTACCCCACCGCTGCCTGCCCCGGGGGTCCGGTGGGGTCCAGACCAGTTCCGGACCCCCCCCCCCCGGACTTCCGCGCCGCTCTGGAGCCTTTTCCGGCCTCACAGAGCTAATTTAGGCCGCGGCTTCGGCCTACGCCGAGGCCGCCGCCTTCGGCACGCCCCCCGGCCCGCCCCCCGGATGACGAGAATGACGCGGCCAGCGTCATAGCAGGGGGCGGACCGCGTCTCCTGAGCGCGATTCCATGCAGAATCGCGCGGTTTTGCAGCGCTCCGCCCTCCTTCTTCCTCCTCTCTCCGGACGCCATTACATGCCTCGTGGTGGAGGCAGAGCGGCACCAGCAGCAGCACAGCAGCTGCACAGTCTCCGGGGGGCACAGACAGACGCTGGACACTGGTTGCTGACACACAGGTGGTGGTAAGTTGCCAGCAGAGGTCTTCTATCTCCTCTGCTGGAACTCTTCTCTCCAGGGCACCCCTGCACAGGCTACTCTCTCCAGGGCACCCCTGCACAGGCTACTCTCTCCAGGGCACCCCTGCACAAGCTACTCTCTCCAGGGCACCCCTGCACAGCACTATTCTCTCCAGGGCACCCCTGCACAGGCTCCTGTATATACCACTATGCCGGGCTCAAGGAACAAGAGGACTAGGGCCCACACAGCCTACTATTCCTTATGCACAGCATGTCAGAAGCCTCTACCCAGTAGACATACGTCCCCGCACTGCTGGGACTGCGCCAAAACTACGGTGCCGGTGTCCCCAGCCGTTACGGATGCGTCATCTGCCATGCCGGAATGGGCCACTTTTCTGTCCCAATCCATCTCACAATCCATGGCACAATCCATGGACAGGCTGTCCTCTACATTGCTTTCAGCTATGCAGAGTCACACTTCATCCCAGACCGCTGCTCAACAAAGCGGAAACTCAGAACGCGGCCGCACTGAACTAATGTCCGCCTCTAGGGCAGGACGGAAACGACCGCATAGGTCAGGCTCTCCAGGGCCTACTCATGCTTCACGGTCTCCAGGGCCTACTCATACTTCACGGTCATCTCCAAGGGAGAGTCGCCGTGCCTCCAGGTCGCCAGAACCGTCCCCTGATAGGGAGGATCACAGAAGGTCCAGGTCACCCCCTCCTAGAGAGGACCGCAGCGATACGCAGGAGTCCGAAGGACTCTGTGACTCCAGCTCAGATCTGGATCCAGATGGGTCCCTAGACCTAACCCAGCCAGACACTGATGTATTGGTTGAGGACGTAATCACCTCCATCAACCAGGTGCTGAAGATATCTGAACCTCCTCCAGATGCCCCAGAGCACGAGATCGCTTTCCAGAGGACTAAGAGGCCCCCTAAATATTTCTCCGATCACCCCGAGTTCAGGGCGATTCTCAAAAACCATCGCTCACACCCGGAGAAGAGATTCGGCAACCGTAAGGCACTGGAGAGGCGTTACCCCTACTTGCAAGAGGTAACACAGACCTGGGCAGATACGCCTGTAGTAGACCCTCCGGTATCCAGACTTGCAACACAGACGCTTCTTTCCCTGCCTGATAGCTCCTCCATAAAGGACGCGACGGACCGTCAGGTGGAACACATGGCCCGATCAATTTTCGAGGCGACAAGGTCCTCCCTGGCCCCGACATTCGCTATTGTGTGGGCAGCAAAGGCTATCATGGCCTGGACAACTAACTTACATGCCGGTCTCCGTTCAGTTAACTCCGAGCTCGCTGACCAGGCGGCTCAAGCGTCAGTCGTGGCTGACTATATTTTACATGCAGCTATCGATTCCGCAAATTGTGCGGCAGTGGCTGCGTCAAACGCCATCATCATCAGGTGTGCGCTCTGGCTGCGGGAATGGAAGGCGGATGCAGTCTCAAAGAAGTCGCTTACCCACCTTCCATTTCTCAGCGGTCGTCTCTTTGGTGAAGAGCTTGATAAATTAATATCCAATGCCACAGGAGGGAAGAGTACTTCCCTACCTCAACAAAAACCGAAACGCTCCTATAACCGCCGTAACCAGGCACGATTCCGTTCCTTTCGGAATTCGTCTGGCTGGTCCGTTTCCCGCCCAGCGCAGACCCGTAGTCGTTCGCCGCGCAGGGAAGGTCTGAGGACTTCGCAAAGGGCGAACAAAACCTGGCAGTCTAGACCTGGCCAAAGCAAGTCCAAAGGACCCAAATCCCACAAATTCTCATCTTCATGACTCCTTATTTCCGGACGACGCCCCGCCAGTGGGCGGACGACTTTCCCACTTTCATCAAGTTTGGCTACCTATTATAAAAGACAGGTGGATCAGGGAACTGGTGTCGTCAGGTTACAAGACAGAGTTCATTTCCATCCCACCAAATCGATTCTTTCTTTCTGTACCTCCAAGGCTACCGTCCAAGGCTCGCGCCTTCTCCAAGGCGGTCAGGTCACTTATCCAAGCCGGAGTGATTGTTCCGGTCCCACGTACCGAACGTTTTCAGGGGTTCTATTCCAACCTGTTCGTGGTCCCCAAAAAAGGGGGCAGTGTAAGACCTATTCTGGATCTCAAACAGCTAAACAAGTACGTGAGGGTACGACAATTTCGCATGGAGTCTCTCCGATCCATCATATCATCCATGGAAGAAGGAGAATTTCTCGCCTCCATAGATATTCAGGATGCTTACCTGCATATTCCTATCGCCCCTGCCCACCAAAGGTTCCTCAGATTCGCAATCGGTCAGGCCCATTATCAGTTTGTGGCTCTCCCATTTGGACTCGCCACGGCTCCCAGAGTTTTTACCAAAGTCATGGCGGCTGCCATGACTATACTACACTCCAGAGGCGTAGTCGTCATCCCATACTTGGACGATCTACTTATCAAGGCTCCCACCTTCAAGGACTGCGAACTCAGTGTCACCATCACGGTAGACACACTAAGTCGCCTGGGTTGGTTGGTCAACCTAAAAAAGTCGTCCCCAATCCCAAGTCAGTCCCTCATTTTTCTGGGCATGGAATTCCACACTTCCAGGGGTCTGGTGCTCCTTTCCAAGGAGAAGGCACATGCTATCCAGATGGGAGTTCGCGCCCTTCTTCACCCAGCACCTCGATCCCTTCATTTTGCCATGCGAGTTCTGGGCAGGATGGTTGCCGCGATAGAAGCAGTCCCCTTCGCCCAGCTTCACTTCCGGCCTCTCCAATTGGCCATACTCAAGTCCTGGGACAAGAGTCCTTTTTCCCTGGACAAGATGTTCCGCATATCCTCGACAGTCAAGCAATCCCTACACTGGTGGCTCCGTCCAGTATCTCTCTCCAAGGGAGATCGTTCATCCCAGGCCACTGGAAGATTCTGACAACCGATGCCAGTCTCACAGGATGGGGCGCGGTGTACCGACACCACAGAGCGCAGGGGAAGTGGTCTCCATTGGAAGCCACCATGCCCATCAACGTCCTGGAGATTCGAGCCATCTTCCTGGCACTGCGGGCTTTCCAACATCTCCTAGTGAACTCTCACGTCAGGATACAATCCGACAATGCCACGGCCGTGGCTTATGTCAATCACCAGGGAGGAACCCGCAGTGTCCAAGCGATGCGGGAGGTATCGCACATCCTGCAATGGGCGGAATCCACGGGATCGACCCTGTCCGCCGTACACATCCCAGGAGTAGACAACTGGGAAGCAGACTTTCTCAGTCGCCAAGGAATAGACTCAGGAGAGTGGTCCCTGCATCCCGAGGTCTTTCGGCAAATTTGTCATCGCTGGGGGACTCCGGACGTGGATCTGATGGCATCACATCTCAATGCCAAGGTTCCCAACTTCATGGCCAGATCACACGACCCCCGGTCTCTCGGAGCGGATGCCCTAGTTCAGGACTGGACTCAATTTCAACTCCTGTACATCTTCCCACCTCTGCCTCTAATCCCCAGAGTAGTGCGAAAAATCAAACAGGAAGGGATTCCGGTCATCCTTATCGCCCCAGACTGGCCCAGACGCGCGTGGTATGCCGACGTTGTCCAACTCACGGCAGACCTCCTATCTCAGGGTCCGTTCTGCCACCAGAATTCACAGGCCCTGAATTTGACGGCGTGGCCCTTGAAACCTGGATTCTAACTCAAGCAGGGCTCTCACAAGATGTAATTCGCACTATGATCAGTGCGAGGAAACCTGCCTCTGCCAGAATTTACTACCGCACCTGGAAAGCCTTTTTTGCCTGGTGTGCATCTCGTGATCAGAATCCGTTTCCCTACTCGCTGCCTAGACTTCTTGGATTCCTGCAATCAGGTCTGGAGGCCAGACTGTCCCTGGGCTCTCTTAAGAGCCAGGTCTCGGCCCTCTCCGTTCTTTTCCAGCGGAGACTTGCCCTAAAACCTCAAATCAGAACTTTTTTTCAAGGGGTTTCCCGTTTGGTTCCCCCCTACAGACGACCGCTGGATGCGTGGGATCTAAACTTGGTGCTGACGGCATTGCAAGAACCGCCTTTTGAGCCTCTCAAAGAGATCCCTCTCCTCCTTCTATCCCAGAAGGTGGTGTTTCTAGTGGCTATCACCTCCCTTCGGAGGGTGTCCGAGCTCACAGCGCTCTCCTGCAGGCCTCCATTCCTAGCCTTTCACCAGGATAAGGTAGTTCTACGTACGGTTCCTTCCTTTCTTCCGAAGGTGGTTTCCTCTTTTCACATCAATGAGGAACTATCTTTACCGTCCCTTTGTCCTGCTCCGGTTCATAGGTTTGAGAAGGCTCTGCATACGCTGGACCTTGTGAGGGCTTTGCGCAGTTATATCTCTAGAACAGCCCCCTTTAGGAAGTCGGACTCTCTTTTCCTTCTTCCTGAAGGCAGCCGCAAGGGCTTCTCAGCTTCAAAGGCCACGCTTGCCAGATGGATCAGAGCCACAATTCAGGATGCCTACAGGCTCAAAAACTCGCCTCTTCCGGCCGGTATCAGAGCGCATTCTACCCGTGCGGTGGGGGCTATTCGGCATCAGGCTTCTGCCCAACAAGTGTGTAAAGCAGCCACCTGGACTAGCTTGCACACATTCACCAAACATTACATGGTCCATACCCAGTCTTCAGCGGATGCGAGCCTGGGTAGACGCGTCCTGCAGGCGGCAGTTGCCCACCTGTAGAATACTGTCTTTATATAACACTCGTTCCATTGCTTTTCCCACCCAGGGACTGCTTTGGGACGTCCCACGGTCTGTGTCCCCCAATGAGGCGAAGGAGAAAAGGAGATTTTTGTGTACTCACCGTAAAATCCTTTTCTCTTAGCCTCTAATTGGGGGACACAGCTCCCTCCCTGTTGGCCGTTGTGGCCCGTTTTGAGTTCTCTTGTTGTTTGAACTCGTGCATAGTTGCCTTCTTGCAGGCATGGTTTTTTGGATGTTATCACTGTTATGTAAATCCTCCTACTGCTTTAGCACAAAACTGGTCAGGACAGTGCCTGTCCAGGGGTGTATGCTGCAGAGGAGGAGCCAATGTTAATCTTTTTCAGATTCTGCCTAGTGTCGCCTCCTAGTGGACAGCAGCATAACACCCACGGTCTGTGTCCCCCAATTAGAGGCTAAGAGAAAAGGATTTTACGGTGAGTACACAAAAATCTCCTTTTTCTTACCCATGTTACTTGAAAACTGTGGCCTGCGTAATATTGTGGACAACCCAGTTTTCCTTTTTATGGGCTCACCTGCCAAACTAATTATCACAGATATCTGAGATTGATTTCAATGATCCAAAGAACCCTGAGACACAATGCCATCAATGGGTTTCATTGAAAAAAAAATAATAAAATAACTCTGACACTTAAAACCAATTTGCATACTAATTTGGAACACAGTGTATAAGCATTGTGATATAAAAAGTGGAAGAGTATGAGGTTCTAGAACATTTGAGTTTATTTGGACGACAGTCTCCATTTAAGGATGCATTTGCACATGTCATACATTGAGTTATAAGTAGTGATGAACGAGTGTAATCGCTAATATTCGCTACTTGCACCGATAATATTGCGAATACTGTACTCGGTATTCGGCGAGTACCGCTGGTGCTCGTGAGTGATGTGTCAATCATTATCGATCTGACACAAATTGACAGCTCTCTTCAGTACACAAAGTGAGCTGACACCTCAGTGAGAGCATCTTGAATGTTAGGCTAGGGTGAATGTGAGACCACTAGCGTTTTCCTGTGTGCTATGAAATAGTGTGATATTTCACACTCTGGCACTAATGTGCCAGCATGTAAATGCGCTATGGAGTCCGTCACCGATAGGACTCTATTGGTAGCGTTAAGACAACGTTACACTACGGTAACGCATTAATGCGTTAATGCTGCCGGAATCCTGCTCTTTGGGGGACCCTCCATGACGGAGGCCACAACGCTAGTGTGGCCCTAGCCTTAGGTTATCTATGGGGGGCATAGCAAGGTGTTTTAGCCTAGGGCCACATTAGCGTTGTGGCCTCCACCATGGGTGGTCCACCATAGACCCGAATTCCCGATGCACTAATGCATCGTTACCATAGTGTAACGCTGCCTTAAGGCTGCCAATAGAGTCCTATGGGTGACGGAAGCCACAGCGCATGCAAACACCGCCACATAAGTGCCAGAGTTTGAAATCTCACGCTATTTCATAGCGCACAGGAAAACGCCTCTTGTTGCATTTTCCTGTGTGCTACGAAATAGCGTGAGATTTCAAACTCAGGCACTTATGGGCATGCGCTGTGGCTTCCGTCACTCATAGGACTCTATTGGCAGCGTTAAGGCAGCGTTACATTACGGTAATGCTGCGTTAATGCTGCAGGAATTCGGGTCTTTCATGGACCCTTATAACGTAGGCCACAACACTAATGTGGCCCTAGCCTTAGGCATTGAAGTTGTGCAAAAACCCAACCTCCCGCCCTGTCCTGGAAAGACTTGTTTTATAGCCGGATGTGTGTGGGGGAAGCCAATCACTAATTGACTAACATTGGACTCGCTATTCGGATGAATATGTGAGTATTAAAAACTACTCGTTATGAGTATATCGAGTGCAACTATTTCACTACTCACTCATCACTAGTTATAAGTTAAAGGGCTTGTTCTATGAACAAAGTATATTTAAATCAATAGATTTTGTAATAATAATTAATTCCACATTGGCTATATTAAAAAAAAGTTCTTGTGCTGAAATAATCTTATATATGTGCCCCTGCTACAGTGAAGGAAATAATTATTTGATCCTTTGCTGATTTTGTAAGTTTGCCCACTGACAAAGACATGAACAGTCTATAATTTTAAGGGTAGGTTTATTTGAATAGTGAGAATAGTATTTCAAAAGAAAAATCCAGAAAATCACATTGTCTAAATTATATAAATGTAGTTGCATTTTGAAGAGATATATAAGTGTTTGATCCCTCTGTCAAACAAGACTTAATACTTGGTGGCAAAACCCTTTTTTGCAAGCACAGCAGTCAGATGTTTTTGTAGTTAATGATGAGGTATCCACACATGTCAGGAGGAATTTTGGGTGACTCCTCTTTGCAGATCATCTCTAAATCGTTAAGATTTTTAGGCTGTCTCTTGGCAATTCGTAGCTTCAACTCCCTCCATAAGTTTTCTATGGGATTAAGGTCTGGAGACTGGCTAGGCCACTCCTGACCTTATTGTGCTTCTTTTTCCTTGGTTGCCTTGACTGTATGTATTGGCTCATTGTCATGCTGGAAAACCCAGCTAAGAACAATTTTTAATGTCCTGGCAGAGGGAAGGAGGTTATCACATTTAGCATTTTATGGTACATGGCTCCATCCATTGTCCCATTGATTTGGTGAAGTAGACCTGTGGCCTTAGCAGAGAAATATCCCCAAAACATAATGTTTCCACCACCATGCTTGGCTGTGGGGACGGTGTTGTTTGGTTTATAGACAGCATTTCCTTCTCACCCAGCGTCTTACTTATGGTTTTGAGTGTGTTGACAGGAGTCTTTTATACAGATGACAATTTAAGACAGCTGTCTTTAATGCAGGTAATGAGTTGATAGGAGCATCTAACTGGTCTGTAGCAACCAGAACTCTTCATGGTTGATAGGGGTTCAAATACTTATTTCTCTCTTCACAATGCACATACATTTACATAATTTAGACAATGTGATTTTCAGGAATTAATTTTTGATATTGTCTCTCACTGTTAAAATGAACATACCCTTAAAATTATAGACTGTTCATGTCTTTATCAGCGGGCAAACACACAAAATCAGCAAGGGATTAAATAAGTATTTCCTTCACTATATCTACTGAGTAATGGCCATGTATGACTGTACAGGGACATGAAAGGTAGAGACTGATTGGTGACACCTGTGTGTAAAGGTGCTAGCTGATAAAGCACATTATAAAATAAGGTAAATTGCTCCATACTGAACACTAAGAGAAAACATGATCTAGCATAATAGCTATAAAAATGAATGGCAAGGCAAATACGGTACATAAAGATAATACAAATGTGTATGGGGAAAAGAGACTTAGCAAAAACTGCTTAGGAATGCTGAAAACAATTGAGAAACGTAGCTGATGCATTGGCCTATTCATGAGAGCCCGATAACCAACATCAAGGTGTGCTCTATCGGGTATCTAACCTTATGCCTCTGCTTGCGGTTTAAATATGTATGTATGGGTGTACTTATGTCTCTAAGTGCAATTAAAATCTACATGTATGGGTGTGATTAGGAACCTGGCTACAACAAATTGGTGGACTTAACATGGCTCTGGGGTGGGGGAAAGGTACACAGTCAGAAAATTATAGTGACACTAAAGGTAGAGACTGACTGGCAACACCTGTGTGTAAAGATGCTATCTGGGAAAACACATTATAAAATAAGGTAAACAAAGCTGCTTAGGAATGCTGAAAACAATTGAGAAACTTATCTTGCAATTAGAGGCCCAAGTACACCCATACATGCAGATTTAAATCGCAAGTCAGAGGCATAAGCTTAGGTACCCAATATCGTAGAACATCTTGACATTGGTTAACGGGCTTTCATGATTTGGTAGATGCATCAGCTAAGTTTCTTAATTGTTTTCAGTATTCCTAAACTGTTTTTGCTATGTCTCTTTTCCCCATATACATTTGTATTAGCTTTACATATTTGCCTTGCCATTCATTTATATAGCCATTATGCTGCATCATGTTTTCTCTCAGTGTTCAGTGTGCAGCTGTTTACCTTATTCCAAGATCTATTGATTAAAATGTATTTTGTTCATGAGACAATCCCTTTAAGGACAGTACTTGATAAAGCCAGGGCGTAACTACAATAGGTGCAGGGGTTGCGATCGCACCCGGGCCCTGCAGCCTAGGGGGCCCCAAAAGTCCCTTTGGCCTATAGAAAAAGAGTAATACTATTAAAGATTTGCAATAATTGGGGGCCCCGTTGGAACTTTCACATCGGGGCCCCTGGGCCTGAAGTTACGCCACTGGATAAAGCATATCATGGTTTTTAATCTATTTATTGCGCCCGATGCTAGTATTAAATTGATTTATTAATGATTGCATCTTTTTCATGCAGGTGTTGAAGTACATTATTGCATCATGGCAAATAGGGACCACCATCTCTCTTCCTCAGCTTGCCAAGAAACAGTTCCTGTATTTTGCCAAAAGAAGACCAACTCTGGATGCCATTTTCTCTCGAAAAGTTCTTCTGCCCTACCCAACACTGAGGGATCACAAAGTAGACCAGAGATTCATAAAAGCCTTAACAACATTATTTATGTGGCCAAGTGTAATGAGAACAGTGTAGTTCAAAATTCACATAGTTTTGAGCAGTTTTGTAGCAAGGATGGTGCTCCTAATCTTAATCCTGAAAAATCTGATATCAATGATCTTTCTGTCAATCACATTGAAGAAAAAAATCATCCAAAAATTCACTATCTCTCAGATGATTCATCCCTAGCAACAGCAGAGCAAGAGATTAAAAAGATCTTTGCCAGATACAAGGTCTCTGAAAATATTTCCTCGCTAGGTCACTCCGAAACATCCGTATGTAAAGCCGACAGCATGGATAATCTTGCCTCACCAAGTATGATAGTCCAGAAAAGTTTTTCAGATTATGCCTGTGGAAGCAGGACCTCAGTGCCTCATTCTATAAGGGTAAATAACACAATCAGTGCCACCTTTTCTAATCTCTCTGCTTCTAGCAGCGTTTCTGGATCCGGTAGTGATGGCACCTGTACCCTAAGTAATATTACCCAAGATTCTGGGATAGATCATTCTCCATCAAATCTGCCAAATAATTTGACTGATGTATATTCTGACAAGGAGCCAAATATTCCCTTGAGTCATCTGGACAGCAGTACCTTTCAGCACAACATCACTATGTATACAGTGCCAGGTGCCTATCAACATGGAGAGTTTGGACACCAAAATTCTCAAAATCTGCTACAAACTAATGATTATATGTGTTGTCAGCCATACTATAATATTTCAGGTAATATGTCTTGTGGTGACATATCAGAAACTAAGCTTTCACCACCAGCTATGATTATCCATAATAACTGCACTGTTCATTGCAGCAAGGGCTATGAACCATTGCTAAAAGTTGATGACACAATTGCTGCATATTGCCATTCCTTACCCATATCATCTATTCAGTACTCGTCTGAGCTAACACATTCACTTGTTGAACCGGTGTCAGGGTACACTCTACCACAATTCTGTCCTCAATCACCACACCCTGAAAAATATTCATTTCCAAAACTAGTATCATCAGTTAGTGAATCTGGACTGGATACTAAAAAACTCATACGGTGTGGCCGACTTGTCTTTCCACCTCCTTCTGTTTCCATTGGAGAAAATAATTTGTTCACTCACTATGGAAATACCAGTGATTTACTACTTAAAACAGTCGAAACACCATTAGATGTTTTGGAAATCCCAGATTCAGATGCAAAGACAAAAGATACATGGACAATGACATCTGCAGACTATGTATCCCTTGACCATAAAAGGTCCCTCAGTATCAAAGATGCAGAAGTACAAACTGTGATTATCATGGAAAGCAAGGCAGTGTCAACCACTTCATTCCTGCAGAGCAGTAGTCATTTATTTCCGGATCTTGGTTTAGGATATAACTTACACTGTCCTCAATCACCTGTGCGAGAAGTTAGATGGGATAATGAAGGAATGACTTGGGAAGTTTATGGAGCTGCTGTAGACCCTGAGGTTCTTGGCTTAGCTATTCAGAAACATTTAGAGATCCAGATAGAACAGAACACGCAGCCGTCAGCGCAGTCAGAAGAAATTGAACAATCAAAAAAAGAGAAGAGAAGGTCTATTAGAACTGTAATGAAATCCTTGAGACCGTCCAATTGTTGTGCATGCACCACTTCCAATTCTGATTGATGTTAGAAATGGCTTAATATTAACAATTAATTTTAAATATCAATTTTTTGCTGCACGCTGACCCTGTTACCTATTACTTGAAATATCTGATATGAAATGAGAGTTGTTCTTGCCTATTATGCATAACTTCAGACCTACAGACTCCATATAAGGATGGGTTTACACACAGTTTTGGTTAGGTTTTTGATGAAGTTTATTGAGCCTAATGGAGATAGGCACTTAGAATATTGTACAGTAGTAGGTAAAAGCCTCAGGACTTCTATGTACAGACTTATGTATGGAAATATTTAAGGGGCACATACTTTCACATGTTTGCTCAGATATAAAAGGCTATGATTTTTTCTATTTATTCTGAAGCTCAGTGGAGTCTCAATGTACCTCTATGAGCATACTGTTATGACTTTTTCCAAATCAGAACCATAATATGACAGTAAGAGGCATCATTGCTTGGACTATATTCAAGTATTGGGGCACAGTTACTAATCCTTATACTTTTTACACCTTTAGTTTGTTAAACTTATTTTTTTTACCAAAAAAGCTAGTGTATGTTGGAGCAGTTTAAAGGGGTATTCCCATCTCCAAGATCCTATCCTATATATGTAGTAGATGTAATAATATTATTAGCAAATACAATTAGAAGTGTGGTTTGGTTTTCCTGATAAACAATGTATTTTCCTCATGTGTAGGGCATTGCAGGACCTTAGATGTCCATGGTTATGAACATGATCAACCAATTAATTGATTTTTCCTATATACACATAGCCATGACCATGGGTACCTAAGGTCCTGCAATGCCCTGCATATGAGGAAAAGACATTGTTAATCAGGAAAACTATACTACATTTCTAATTGGAGGTATTTGCTAATATTGTTATTATTACACCTACTACATATCGGAAAAGGATCTTGGAGATTGGAATACCCCTTTAAATTCCTTTTACTAATCCATGTCCCTTTATGGAGTATTAAATGCTTATTAATTGTGGTTCATCACATATGTGCTAGACTAGACTTCTATCTCAGTGAGCCAAACTTCTGATTTATTTTGATTACGGTAGTAAATTTGCCCCGTTGTATTCATATTGCCTTGTTTTCCACAAACTTTTATGCAACATTATAGCAAACCTTGGTTTTGTATAAATCACATCAAAACTTGATTCAAACATAACAATTGACGACACCTAAACAAAGATGTGGATATAAAAGAGAGGAAAAGATAAATCGATCCTTCCATGTTTTTCCTTCAATGCATACAAATAAATAAGTAAATAAATATACATGTATATATATGTATATAGTACATACGTCTATTTGGGGGGGCCTCACTCACTTTTATGTCTTGAGGCCTTATGTCCTCCTTTAATTTACTTTTGTACTTTCCTCTGTATATTATTCAATAAAAAAAATTAAATCTAAAAAAAAAAAATTGTATCTAGAACTGAAGTATATGGTAAATGAAATCTTGATTGAGTATATCTTTAATGGCCGCTTTACACGTCGCGATATTGCAACGCAACATCGATAAAAAGTCACGTGGTGTGGCCGTTGCAGTTGATATCATTCGTGCATTGTGTCGTGTAAATTGGCAATGCGACGCGAAAACAACCTAACTACGATATTGCAAGAAGATTGTGCAAGCCCTTCAACCGTACGTATATTGTGTAGGTGATGTGGCATGATAGAGCTGTGTGACAGCGCAACTACGATTTGGAGCGCAACTTCCCCCATTCACTCCAATATTAAATGGTCGTTCCCTGGGCTGCTCATACCCAGCGCAAAGAAGGGGCGTACACCATCGTAGTTATGTTGCCTGCTGATATCTCCCTGTGTGACATCTACTATGCGATCTTGGACAAGTGCCAAAAATGTGCGCGCTCCTGTGAAATCGTATGAAATATCGGAACGATATTGCGACGTGAAAAGCGGCCATAAGGCTGCATAATGAGCAATAATTCTCTCCTCTGAGAGAATCGGGTGGTTTATGGTAATGACATTTGGCTCAAACTCTAATCAGAGTGTTTGTTTGCTGCAATGCAATTTTCTCACATGAGAGAATCATATGTTAATTTCTCCATCTTCTTCATTTTCCATGTCTGCGTTAATCAAACTTCATGTGCAGTCTGATGTTTTACATGCACCTATAGACTTGAACCAGTGTGTGTGATCCAACTCAGGAAGCGATTTTTTTCTCATTCAGTTCCTGCTTGAGAAAAAAACTCAGTTCTGCAATGTCCCATAGTATAACATTGAACTGAGTGCTATACAATAAAACATCCGTGAGCACTTTTCCAAGTTATACACTCATGTTAGTGAGCCCTTATACCGGTTGTAATGGCATTATAAATAACAAGAACAAGTATTTTACACAAACAAAGTGATATTCTTGCAACAAGTTACAGTGCCTTGTGAAAGTATTTGGTCCCCTTGAACTTTTCAACCTTTTGCCACATTTCAGGCTTCAAACATAAAGATATAAATTCTCATTTTTTTGTGAAGAATCAACAACAAGTGGGACACAATTGTGAACTGGAACGAAATTTATTGGATATTTTGAACTTTTTAACAAATAAAAAACTGACAAATGGGGCGTGCAATATTATTCGGCCCCTTTACTTTTAGTGCAGCAAACTCACTCCAGAAGTTCAGTGAGGATCTCTGAATGATCCAATGTTGTCCTAAATGACTGGTAATGATAAATGAAATCCACCTGTGTGTAATCAAGTCTCTGTATAAATGCACCTGCTCTGTGATAGTCTCAGGGTTCTGTTTCAAGTGCAGAGAGCATCATGAAGACCAAGGAACACACCAGGCAGGTCTGAGATACTGTTGTGCTGAAGTTTAAAGCCGGATTTGGATACAAAAAGATTTCCCAAGTTTTAAACATGTCAAGGAGCACTGTACAAGCAATCATATTAAAATAAAAGGAGTATCAGACCACTGCCAATCTACCAAGATCCGGCCGTCCCTCTAAACTTTCATCTCAAACAAGGAGAAGACTGATCAGAGATGCAACCAAAAGGCCCATGATCACTCTGGATGAACTGCAGAGATCTATAGCTGAGGTGGGAGAGTCTGTCCATAGGACAACAATCAGTCGTATACTGCACAAATCTGGCCTTTATGGAAGAGTGGCAAGAAGAAAGCTATTTCTCAAAGATATCCATAAAATGTCTTGTTTAAAGTTTGCCACAAGCCACCTGGGAGACACACCAAATATGTGGATTAAGGTGCTCTGGTCAGATGAAACCAAAATCAAACTTTTTGGCCACAATGCAAAACGATATGTTTGGCGTAAAAGCAACACAGCTCATCACTCTCAAAACACCATCCCCACTGTCAAACATGGTGGTGGCAGCATCATGGTTTGGGCCTGCTTTTCTTCAGCAGGGACAGGGAAGATGGTTAAAATTGATGGGAAGATGGACAGAGCCAAATGCAGGACCATTCTGGACGAAAACCTGTTGGAGTCTGCAAATGACCTGAGGCTGGGACAGAGATTTATCTTCCAACAAGACAATGATCCCAAACATAAAGCAAAATCTTCAATGGAATGGTTAAAAAATAAACATATCCAGGTGTTAGAATGGCCAAGTCAAAGTCCAGACCTGAATCCAATTGAGAATCTGTGCAAAAAGCTGAAAACTGCTGTTCACAAACGCTCTCCATCCAACCTCACTGAGCTCGAGCTGTTTTGCAAGGAAGAATGGGCAAGGATTTCAGTCTCTCCATGTGCAAAACTGATAGAGTTATACCCCAAGCGACTTGCAGCTTTAATCGCAGGAAAAGGTGGCGCTACAAAGTATTAACTCAAGGGGGCCGAATAATATTGCACGCCCCACTTTTCAGTTTTTTATTTGTTAGAAATGTTTAAAATATCCAAAACATTTCGTTCCACCTTATGATTGTGTCCCACTTGTTGTTGATTCTTCACAAAAAAATTTGAAGTAATATCTTTGTTTGAAGCCTGAAATGTGGCAAAAGGTTGAAAAGTTCAAGGGGGCCAAATACTTTTACAAGGCACTGTATATATTATATGACACAATAGGTGAAAAAGATTAAATTAACTCTGAAAATATTTATGAAAAAAAGATAAAGGGTCACAAAATATACAATTAATTTTCTGCAAGTGTCTACCTAATGCTAGTCTAAGTGCACGTGGGTGATTTTCTGGGCCAAACTGGAACAAATACTGTAACACCCGCCACACCTGATCAATGAATTTTGCTTTTACTTTGCCATTTCCCTCACCACTTAGTGACTTAAAAAGCCAGATGTGAAGGATGCGGTAGCGTGCATGATCAACCAAAGCTCCATTTACATGGTTCTCTTCAGTGCTGCAGTTCCAGGATCATGGGTGGTCCCAGAAGACAGATTCATAATGATTGGTGATAGGTGATAACTTCCAAACTTGGGATAATCAATTTAAACAGTTTTTAAATACTGACAATCACGAAGTCTAATGCCACCTCTCTGACAACGGGACAGGAGAAGTGGTACTATGCAGAATAATACAGAAACTGAGCATTACACCTAGTATACAATACAGGTAAAGTGGTACTGTATAGTATATATACAGGGAATTAAATAAGTATTAATCGCATCACCAATGTAATAAAATATATTTGTATAGGTGCAATTGACATGAATTTCTCTTCAGATGTAGGTAAAAATCCATCCAATCCACACAGGCAAAAAAATCAAGCCATAGATGTCCATACATTTAATCAGGAGCGTAACTACAATAGGTGCAGGGGTTGCGATTGCACCCGGCCCTGCAGCTTAGGGGGGCCCCAAAAGTCCCTTTGGCCTATAGAAAAAGACTAATACTATTAAAGATTTTAAATAATTGGGGGCCCCGTTCAAGCCTTCGCATCGGGGCCCCTGGTCCTGAAGTTACGCCACTGCATTTAATGATGTGTAATAATGAGAAATGACACTGGAAAAGGTATTGAACATGCTTACTGAAATTTTTTTAATACATCGTACAAATGCATTTGTTAGTGATGACAGCTTTAAGATGCCACCTGTATGGTAAAACTATTTGCATGCATTGCTCAGGTGTGATTTTGGCCTATTTTTCCAGACAAACACTCTTCAGATCTTGAAGGTTGCATGGGCTCCTTCTTTGAACACTGAGCTTAGGTTCCTTCCATACATTTTCCAATGGATTCAGGTCAAGTGATTGGCTGGGACATTCTAGCCCAGTTTCCTAAGAGTTTCCTTGGCTGTGAACTTGGAATCATTATCTTGCTAAAATGTCCACCTTTGTTTCATCTTCATCATCCTGGTAGATGGCAGCAGATTTTTATCAAAAATGTCTCAGTACATTTGTCTATTCATTCTTCATCAATCATATGAAGTTTGTCGGTGCCATATTCTGAAAAACAGCCCCACAACATGATGTTACCACCTCCAAACCTCCCTGTTGGTATGGTGTTCTTTGGCCTTCAAACATTGTGTGTATTAGAACACCTAAAGAGTTACATTTTGGTTTCATCTAGCCAGACTATATTCTCCGAGTATTTTGCAGGCTTGTCTAAATCTTGTTGAGCATGAACTGCTTAGAAACAGAGTCTTGCATAGTGAGAGTTTATGCAGGTCATGTAGGTTGAGGACATTTCTTATTCTTTTCTTTGAGTCAATTACACCTGCTGATTCCACAGGTGACCCTAGGCTCTTAAACAACTTTTCTGATAATTTTTTTTTTCACCCCTCTGTCTGAAATCTTTTGGTCAGCATCTGATCGTGGCCAATTTATGGTGAAATTATGTTATTATTATTTATTTATATAGCACCATTAGATTCCATGGCGCTTTACATATGAAGAGGGGAGAACGAGGAAAAGTACAGTATATATGGACAATCAAGTCTTACAGACACAGGAGGGAGAGAGACCCTGTCCACGAGGGTCGGGCGAGGAAACAGTAGGAGGGGCAAGCGCCGATCGTGGGACAGTGCGGCGACCGGGTCTCATTGTAGGTTGTAGGCTTGTCGGAAAAGATGAGTCTTCAGGTTTCTTTTGAAGTTACCAAGGGTAGGTGAGTGTCTGATATGTTGGGGAAGAGAGTCCAGAGTATGGCGGATGAAAAGGAGAAGTCTTGTATGCGGTTGTGAGAGGAGGAGATAAGGGGGCAATAGAGAAGGCGCTCTTGGGAGGATCGCAGGTTGCATGCGGGCAGGTATCGGGAGACCATGTCAGAGATGTATGGGAGGGACATGTGATAGATGGCTTTGTATGTAATGGTTAGGGTTTTAAATCAGGATCTCTGAGAGGTGGGGAGCCAGTGAAGGGCTTGGCAGAGGGGGAAGACAGGGGAATAGATGGGAGACATGTGGTTTAGTCGAGCAGCGGAGTTTAGGATATATTGGAGCGGTGCGAAGGAATTATCGGGGAGGCCAGTGAGCAGGAGGTTGCAGTAGTCAAGGCGGGAGATGATGAGAGCATGAACAAGTGAGTTTGCAGTATCGTGGTCAAGAAAAGTGCGGATCTGGGAAATGTTTTTGAGCTGGAGTCGCCAGGAGGAGGCATGGATGTGAGGCTTGATGGAGAGGGAAGAGTCAAGAGTAACCCCAAGACACTTGGCGTGGGGGACTGGGGAGAATAAGCAGTCGTTGAAGAGGTTGGATAGGTCTGGTAGAGGGAGAGTGCGACTTGGGGGGAAGATGATGAACTCAGTTTTGTCCATATTCAGCTTAAGGAAGCAAGCAGAGAAGAGGGATGAGATGGCGGACAGGCATTGTGGAATTTTGGATAGTAGGGAGGTGATGTCGGATCCAGAGAGGTAGATCCGGGTGTCATCGGCGTAGAGATGGTACCAGAGGCCATGGGACTCAATGAATTGTCCTAGGCCGAAGGTGTAGGTGGAGAAGAGTAGTAGTCCCAGAACCGAGCTTTGGGGGATGACGACAGATAGGGGGTAGGAGGAAGAGGAGGTGTGGGAGTGGGTGACGCTGAAAGTCCGGTCCGTTAGCCCTCTCCTGGATTTCATCATACCTATGTCAGTGATGCCAAGAGATTCCAGGATCTGAAGTAGGAAGGAGTGGTCAACAGTGTCAGCAGATAGGTCTAGGAGGAGGAGGACGAAGTAGTGTCGTTTGTAGTGATGAGCGAGCATGCTCGCCACTACTCGGTACTCGCACGAGTATCACTGTTCTCGGGCTACTCGGCGAGCACCGAGTAATCTCGCGATACTCGTGCTGTGCTCGTGGTCGTCATCTCTGCATGTTGGCGCTCTTTTGAGAGCCAGCCCAGATGCAGGGATTGGCTGGCAGACCACTGCAATGCCACAGCCCTGTTAGTTGTGGCATTGCAGTGATTGGCCGGCCTGCACTGCGGGACCGAGCCTTTATAAGACCCGGCCGCGCTGTGCTCTGCACACAGGCATCCAGACAGTGAGTGTAGGGACAGTGTCTGCTGCTGCTTAGGGACAGATTTGCGGCCCTCATAGGTAGATCCGGAGCAGGGCTGCAAACCGCTGCTGCAGACCACAAAAGTCCTACTCAGGACTAATCTAGGAGGATATAGGCAGGGTGATCCAGATCGGAATGCAAGCTTTTCTGTGACCATTACAGTCACCAGACTGGTGTACTTACTACCTTAATACAGGTTAGGGACTAAAATCCTACTCTCCTGTGACCATTACAGTCACCAGACTGGTGTACTTACTACCCTAATACAGGTTAGGGACTAAAATCCTAATCTCCTGTGATCTGAACTGTCACCAGACTGGTGTACTTACTACCTTAATACAGGTTAGGGACTAAAATCCTAATAATCTGTGACCATTACAGTCACCAGACTGGTGTACTTACTACCTTAATACAGGTTAGGGACTAAAATCCTAATCTCCTGTGATCTGAACTGTCACCAGACTGGTGTACTTACTACCTTAGTACAGGTTAGGGACTAAAATCCTACTCTCCTGTGACCATTACAGTCACCAGACTGGTGTACTTACTACCTTGATACAGGTTAGGGACTAAAATCCTAATCTCCTGTGATCTGAACTGTCACCAGACTGGTGTACTTACTACCTTAATACAGGTTAGGGACTAAAATCCTGCTCTCCTGTGATCTGAACTGTCACCAGACTGGTGTACTTACTACCTTAATACAGGTTAGGGACTAAAATCCTACTCTCCTGTGATCTGAACTGTCACCAGACTGGTGTACTTACTACCTTAATAGAGGTTAGGGACTAAAATCCTAATAATCTGTGACCATTACAGTCACCAGACTGGTGTACTTACTACCTTAATACAGGTTAGGGACTAAAATCCTAATCTCCTGTGATCTGAACTGTCACCAGACTGGTGTACTTACTACCTTAATACAGGTTAGGGACTAAAATCCTACTCTCCTGTGACCATTACAGTCACCAGACTGGTGTACTTACTACCTTAATACAGGTTAGGAACTAAAATCCTACTCTCCTGTGACTATTACAGTCACCAGACTGGTGTACTTATTACCTTAATACAGGTTAGGGACAAAAATCCTACTCTCCTGTGGCCATTACAGTCACCAGACTGGTGTACTTACTACCTTAATACAGGTTAGGGACTAAAATCCTACTCTCCTGTGACCATTACAGTCACCAGACTGGTGTACTTACTACCTTAATACAGGTTAGGGACTAAAATCCTACTCTCCTGTGACTATTACAGTCACCAGACTGGTGTACTTACTACCTTGATACAGGTTAGGGACTAAAATCCTAATCTCCTGTGATCTGAACTGTCACCAGACTGGTGTACTTACTGCCTTAATACAGGTTAGGGACTAAAATCCTACTCTCCTGTGACCATTACAGTCACCAGACTGGTGTACTTACTACCTTAATACAGGTTAGGGACTAAAATCCTACTCTCCTGTGACTATTACAGTCACCAGACTGGTGTACTTACTACCTTGATACAGGTTAGGGACTAAAATCCTAATCTCCTGTGACCTCAACAGTCACCAGACAGTTGTCGCTGTATACAGGCAAAATGCGCAAGGGCGTTGGCAAGGAACAAGGAAGTGGACGTGATGGTGGTGCAGGCAGAGGCCGAGGTCGTGTGCAAGCACTAATTTCGCAACAACAAAGGGGCACATCTCCTCGCTCGCACGTCCTGTCCCAAATACTTGGGGCCCGCAGCAGTACACCGCTCTTGAACCAAGACCAGTGTCAACAGGTTGTTACTTGGATAGCGGATAATGCTTCAAGTCAGATGGGCACCTCCACAAACACCCTGTCTTCCACACGGTCAAGTGTCAGTAGCCGTGATACTGCACCGCACATTTCCCAACCTGATCCTCCTTCCTACCACCAGGACGAGTACACGTCCACGGACATTACTGATCCCACACTAGGACACTCGGAAGAGCTGTTCACGTATCCATTCGCAGAATCTGGCCTGTCGCCAGCTCCTCTTGAAGTGGGTGATGAGGAGATGGTATGTACAGATGCCCAAATATTTGAGCAGCCACGTTCTCACGAACGGAACGTTGGCAACGTGTCTCAACAAGGAGTGGATGATGATGAGACACAATTGCCAGGAAGTCAGGAGGAGGATCAGGGTGCGGAAGAGGAAGACGACGTGGTGGATGATCCAGTAGCTGACCCAACATGGCAGGAGGATATGCAGAGCGAGGCCAGCAGTGCACAGGGGGAGGGAGGCATAGCGTCCCAACAGGCAGTACGAAGCAGGGTTGTGTCCGCAGGCAGAAGGCAGCCAACCGTTCCCCGGAACACCAACATGACTCAAGGTGCCTGTGCAAATGTTCGGTCTTCCAGAGTCTGGGAGTTTTTAAGTTGGCTCCAGAAGACTCTAAAAAGGCCATTTGCAACACCTGCCATGCCAGCAGCAGCAGGGGTACGAAAACTAGCAGCCTGACCACCACCAGCATGATCAGGCACATGTCAGCCAAGCACCCGACTTTGTGGGAAGTACAACAGAGTCGAGAAGCGGTGCTTGCTGATGTCACTGCTATGTCTTCGCGTGTTGTGCGTGCGAGCGAATCCCCTGTCCATGCTGGCCACGAACAAGCCTCCGGCCCTGCACCTGAAATTGCCCACGCACAAATAACACCAGCATCAAGCACGTCCTTGTCCCAGCGCAGCGTTCAGTTATCCATTTAGCAAACATTTAAACGCAGGCACAAATACGCTGCCAACGCCCCACATGCCACAGTCCTGAATTATCACATTTCGCGACTCATAGCGCTAGAAATGTTGCCTTTCCGGCTGGAGGAGACGGAAGCATTCCGCGACCTGATGGCGGCTGCTGTCCCACGTTACTCGGTCCCCAGCCGCCACTATTTCTCCAGATGTGCCGTCCCCGCATTGCATAACCACGTGTCCAACAGCATCACACGTGCCCTGAACAACACTGTTTCAGCCAAAGTCCACCTAACCACAGACACGTGGACAAGTGCTTGTGGGCAAGGCCGCTACATCTCCTTGACGGCACACTGGATTAATATTGTGGAGGCTGGGACCCAGTCTGAGCGAGGGACGGAACACGTCCTTCCCACACCAAGGATAGCAGGCCCTACCTCTGTCAGGGTTTCACCGACACTCTACAGCTCCTCAGCCTCCTCCTCCTCCTCCTGCGCATCCTCATCCACTGTACCCTCCACACCAGTCCCAAACTGGAAGCACTGCAGCACTGCCTCTGCAAAGCGGCAACAGGCTGTGCTGAAGCTAGTCTGCATAGGTGACAAACCCCACAATGCAGAAGAGGTGTGGACAGCTCTGAAACAGCAGGCAGATCACTGGCTCACACCTCTGAATCTAAAGTCAGGAAAGGTCGTGTGTGACAATGGCCGGAACCTGGTGGCAGCTTTGAGGCAAGGCCAGCTGACGCATGTTCCATGCGTGGCCCATGTGCTCAACCTGGTGGTTCAGAGGTTTCTAAAGTCATACCCAGAGCTGTCTGAACTGCTGGTAAAAGTTCGCCGTCTGTCTGCACATTTTCGCAAGTCACCTGCTGCTTCAGCCGGCCTTACCGGCTTTCAGCGCCGTTTGCGTCTTCCGGCCCACAGACTGGTGTGTGATGTCCCCATGCGTTGGAATTCAACTCTGCACATGTTGGTCAGGATATGTGAGCAGAAGAGGGCAGTTGTGGACTACCTGCATCACCTAAGTCGTCGGGAAATGGGTCAAACTCCACACATAACACCTCAGGAGTGGAGATGAATGTCAGACCTATGTACCGTCCTCCAAAACTTTGAGGACTCCACCAAGATGGTGAGCGGCGATGACGCCATTATTAGCGTCACCATATCACTACTCTGCCTTCTAAAACGGTCTCTGCTGAAAAACAAAGAGGATGCATTGCAGGCCGAGCGCGATGACTTGGAGCAAGAAACATTAGTGGGTGTGGGTCAAAACACACAGCCCAGCCTCATCTCATCACAACGTGCAGTGGAGGACTATGACGAGGAGGAGGAGGATGAAGACATGGAGCAACTCTCTGGCCAAATTGAGGATATGACATGCACACCAGTCATACCCTCGATTCAGCGTGGCTGGCCAGAGGACAGGGGAGATGAGGAGGAGGAGGAGGACAGCATGTTCAGTCATCGTGTTGGTCTGGATACTGAAGTGATGGCTGTTAAGAGTCTGGCGGACATGGCTGACTTTATGGTAAGCTGCCTGGCTCGTGACCCTCGCGTTCAGAACATCTTGGCCGACAATCAGTACTGGTTGGCAACACTGTTAGACCCACGCTACAAGGAGAACTTTATGTCTCTCATTCCTGAGGCGGAGAGGTCAGCCAAAATGCAGCAATTCCAGAAGGCCATAGTCACGGAAGTAGGCAAATCATTCCCCCCACAAAACGCTAGCGGCATAGGTCAGGAATCGGTGGACAACCAAGGCGTACGGCCGAGAGGGGCACAAGTCCAATCCGCCAGAGGTAGGGGAACAGTCTTTACGATGTGGGACAGTTTTCTCAGCCCCTCACGTACCACAGCCCCTGAGGTGCGGGGTAGTGCCACAAGAAATGCTAAGTTTGGTCAGATGCTAAAGGAGTACCTTGCAGATCGAACAACTGTACTGCGAGATTCCTCTGTGCCTTTCAATTATTGGGTCTCCAAGCTGGACACGTGGCATGAATTGAGAGAAAAGGGGGGGGGACAAAGGCGCAATAGTGCCCCTATCACTAGACACTAGAACCGTAAGGTGAGACAAAAGCCACTCACCTATGTCAGTTGTGATCCCCACAACTGGTTAGTAAGCCTGGTAGGACAAATTCCTGGATGGCTGCTGCTGGACTTCCACCGGTTTCCACTTACGGAAACGACATCAAAATGCTTGAGGGAAGGAGGTGTATCACAGTCCGCGCTGCCAAGATTTCCGCGTGTAAAACATGCAAGGGAGCCGGTGTCAAAACAAACCTTTTCCTTTATTCATCCAACGCGTTTCAACGCCCTCCTGGCCCTGATGAAGACGCCAGGAGGGCGTTGAAACGCGTTGGATGAATAAAGGAAAAGGTTTGTTTTGACACCGGCTCCCTTGCATGTTTTACACGCGGAAATCTTGGCAGCGCGGACTGTGATACACCTCCTTCCCTCAAGCATTTTACGTGGCATGAATTGGCTCTCTACGCCTTGGAAGTCCTGGCCTGCCCTGCCGCTAGCGTTTTGTCAGAGCGTGTTTTCAGTGCCGCAGGTGTAATCATTACTGATAAACGCACCCGCCTGTCAACTGAAAATGCTGACAGACTGACTCTGATCAAGATGAACAAGGGTTGGATTGGGCCAGACTTCACCACACCACCAACAAATGACAACTGAATTTAAATTTTGTTATGGGAATTTGCCATGTACCTCCACTCACCCATGGGTACACACTTCTGGACTTTGGCTAATCGCTGGACAGCTCCTCCTTCTCCTCATGAGCCACCATGATGGCCGTTACAATAGTTAATGGAATAAAACGATGTTTGGGTGAGCGCTGGGATATGAAGACAGCTACACTTCAACAAGTATTTTACCTGTAAGTTTATTGTTCAAATCACACTAGGTCCTCTCCCACAACATGTTTCGATGCTCAGGGCGTCTTCCTCAAGTGGACCAAACATCGTTTTATTCCATTGCCTGCATATCCATCTCCCTATGGGGAGAGTGGTGGAGCAGCTCCGGAGGAGAAGACAAATCTAACAGAGGAGAGGAAAACACGTGACGGATCACATGCAATTACACAGGCGGACACCGAGGAAAAAGGGAAAGAAATCCACACCGTCCAGAGAGAGACCCCGTGCACTCACTACGTGAGCCCCCCTGTTGTGCGGACAGCACAACAGGAAAAGGTGAGTGTAACAGTGACTTAACAGAGGGTGGATATAAAAATATAAAGCAGCGTGGCGCAACCAATTTCTATATCTCATTACACGTTACAATAGTTAGGCTGTTGTTTGAGGTATACCCGCAGTGGTAAATTTTTTCGCCCATTCTTTTAGAATGGGCATTACAACGACAGGAGACCCGCTCCTTTTCACTGGGAAAAATGTTTTGAGGCCCTCATGCATGTCTCTATCCAGGGACAATGTGGAGCCTCCCAATTTTTGGCTGCCCTGCCAAAGGGCTATACTACAATACACCCACTTGAGGTTTACAGGCCCTCCTGCACGTCTCTATCCAGGGACAATGTGGAGCCTCCCAATTTTTGGCTGCTCTGCCAAAGGGCTATACTACAATACACCCAATTGAGGTTTACCGGCCCTCATGCATGTCTGTATGCATGGGTCATTGTTGAACCTCCCAATTTTTGGCTGCCTTGCCAAAGGGCAATACTACAATACACCCACTTGAGGTTTACAGGCCCTCCTGCACGTCTCTATCCAGGGACAATGTGGAGCCTCCCAATTTTTGTCTGCCCTGCCAAAGGGCTATACTACAATACACCCAATTGAGGTTTACAGGCCCTCATGCATGTCTGTATGCATGGGTCATTGTTGAACCTCCCAATTTTTGGCTGCCCTGCCAAAGGGCAATACTACATAATACACCCACTTGAGGTTTACAGGCCCTACTGCATGTCTCTATCCTGGGACAATGTGGAGCCTCCCAATTTTTGGCTGCCCTGCCAAAGGGCTATACTACAATACACCCACTTGAGGTTTACAGGCCCTCCTGCACGTCTCTATCCAGGGACAATGTGGAGCCTCCCAATTTTTGGCTGCCCTGCCAAAGGGCTATACTACAATACACCCAATTGAGGTTTACAGGCCCTCATGCATGTCTGTATGCATGGGTCATTGTTGAACCTCCCAATTTTTGGCTGCCCTGCCAAAGGGCTATACTACAATACACCCACTTGAGGTTTACAGGCCCTCCTGCACGTCTCTATCCAGGGACAATGTGGAGCCTCCCAATTTTTGGCTGCTCTGCCAAAGGGCTATACTACAATACACCCAATTGAGGTTTACCGGCCCTCATGCATGTCTGTATGCATGGGTCATTGTTGAACCTCCCAATTTTTGGCTGCCTTGCCAAAGGGCAATACTACAATACACCCACTTGAGGTTTACAGGCCCTACTGCATGTCTCTATTCTGGGACAATGTGGAGCCTCCCAATTTTTGTCTGCCCTGCCAAAGGGCTATACTACAATACACCCACTTGATGTTTACAGGCCCTACTGCATGTCTCTATCCTGGGACAATGTGGAGAATCCCAATTTTTGGCTGCCCTGGCCAAAGGGTTATACTGCAATACACCCACTTGAGGTTTACAGGCCCTCCTGCACGTCTCTATCATGGGACAATGTGGAGCTTCCCAATTTTTGGCTGCCCTGGGCAAAGGGCTATACTACAATACACCCGCTTGAGGTTTACAGGCCCTCCTGCACGTCCCTATCCAGGGACAATGTGGAGCCTCCCAATTTTTGGCTGCCCTGACAAAGGGCTATACTACAATACACCCAATTGAGGTTTACAGGCCCTCATGCATGTCTGTATGCATGGGACATTGTGGAGCCTACCAATTTTTGGCTGCCCTGCCAAAGGGCTATACTACAATACACCCACTTCAGGTTTACAGGCCCTCCTGCACGTCTCTATCCAGGGACAATGTGGAGCCTCCCAATTTTTGGCTGCCCTGCCAAAGGGCTATACTACAATACACCCACTTCAGTTTTACAGGCCCTCCTGCACGTCTCTATCCAGGGGCATTGGTGAACCTCCCAATTTTGGACTGCCCTGGCAAAGGAAAATACTACAATAGACCCAGTTCCTCAAAATGGGCACATTATGTCAAGACAGGGCTTCATGTACGTCTCTTCTCAGGGACATCGGAGTGCCGCACAATGTTTTCACGTAAAATCTTTCATGTAATCACAAAAAGTAACATACACCAGCTGTATCTCACTATTGGGTATGTGCCCTTAACATTTCCACCCTAAATATTCATTTTGGTGTCATTTTGGAAGGTTTTCTGGTGACTCCGTAAAATTGGCGTGAAACTCAGACAACATTGTTCACAGCTGTGACTTTTGAGTGAGAAATGCTTCCAGGGGTCTTCCCCATGGTGTTGTCATGTCATTTGAGCACTCTTCTGAGACTTTTGTGACATTTTTAGGGTTTCTACATGCTGCCGGCAGTCATTTCATAAAAATACTCGGGTCTCCCATAGGATAACATTGGGCTCGGTACTCGGGCCGAGTACACGAGTATCTCGGGATGCTCGGCCCGAGCTTCGAGCGCCCGAGCATTTTAGTACTCGCTCATCACTAGTAGAGACCAATATACTTGATCGTCCAATAGGGGAAGAAGTGGAAAAGGAGATCGTTCCCCAAACCCCATTAGGTGCTATGATTGAGAATACATGTGGTTTGATAGAGATCCATGAAAATGAGGTAAGAGAGAATAGGAATAAGATCATTGTAGATAATTCCACGTCTGGGTCCTCGTCGGTGAGTTTTTTACCGAAAGTTGTGGAAGACAGAAACAGTATAATAAAGTATCTTATGCCGAAATCCCAACAAAGAAAAATTGTAGACGATGAGCCCGAGGAAAGAAAAAGATTAAAGAAAAACAAAGCATTGAGACCAATCTATACTCGATAAGACAGCCGGTCCAGAGCTCCACTGATGCTGATGGACAGGTGTTGGAGAGGAGAGGTAATATCTTCAACCTCTCAAAACATAATCTCACCAATGGTGAAGCCAGAGTTTTAAATAGGGGGCTGTCCTTTTGCCCAAATAATAAATCTAGGGATGTGGAGCTCTTTATGGATCTCCAGCATTTCATCAGGAAACTAACCTTGAAAAGGCATTTTATTATTGATAGTGATAAGAAGGAGATAAAGAAAGTGGGTAATGATAAAACTGAATATTGTCATTTAAGGGAGAAATCGAATTTTTACCCGATTCAGAGTCAGGGCCATCATTTAAAAACATAAACAGATCTAGTATTGGGAGATTTGGAGTTGTTGGATTTCAAAAAACAGAGAGTTAATAACTTAACTACTATGGAACTTAAGGGCATAAAAACTCTACAAAATGACACAAATTTGGTTATAAGGTCTGCGGATAAAGGAGGGGGAGTGGTCCTACAAGATCGTGATGCCTATCTCCTCGAGGCAAAAAGAATCTTGTCGGATAAGGGGACCTATAGGATTTCCAATATGGCAGTATATGAAGATTCAGTAAGGAAATACAAAGAACTAATAAAAATGGCTGATGAATGGGGATTCTAAATAAAAATGAAAAAGAGTATCTTAAAATAAAAAAACAGCGAATAGCGATATATTACCATCTCCCGAAGGTACATAAAGATGCATTTAATCCCCCAGGACGTCCCATAATAGCGGGCATTGACTTTTTAACATCTAATTTAGCAGCATATGTTGATTCTTTCCTAAATGAGTCTGTAAGGAACTTAGGTTCATTTCTTAGGGATTCCCCCACCTGATACAGGAAATACAAGGAATAGAATGGAAAATAGACTTTCTATTCATTACAATTGATATAACTGGGTTATATTCTAATATCGACCATAATATTGGTCTCCAATGTTTTAGATTATGTAGATAGACTGTGCAATATATCTGCAACACAGAGAGAATTTCTAGTATGGAATATGGCCTTTATCCTGAAAAATAATTTTTTTAAATTTGGGGAGACGGTATTCCATCAGTTGCGGGGGACAGCCATGGGCTCGAGGGCAGCACCTACGTATCCAATTTGTTTATGGCTGCCTTCGAGTCCTGGCATATCCTCCATTCTAAACATCGGGGCAATTTAATTGTATACAAACGTTATATTGACGACATTTTTATTATATATGATAATGCAGATAATACGATTTTGGAATTCTTGGATTCGATCAAGACCAATCACTGGGGTATAGAACTGACCTCCTTTGTTGATAGAGAAACTGTCACCTTTTTGGGCCTAAATGTCTATGTGGACAAACTTGGAAAAATTATGACAAAATTTTAAAAAAAAAAAAAGTTGACGCCAATGGATATGTCCATTATGAAAGTAATCACTATAGACCCTGGTTAAGAAAATTCCCAAAAACCAGTATAAGAGAATCACAAAAAATTGTACCTCTGATACTGTATGCAAAGAACAAAGTAAAATATTACGAGAGAGATTCTGTGAAAGGGATTACCCCTCTAGGGTAATTAAGGAAGCTTACAATTCTGTGAAAGGTTGTTCTCAAAGTGACCTCATAAAACCCACCCTAAATAATAGGGCTAGCAACAATAATTTTAATATTAATTTTGTGACTACGTTTTCGTTACAAAACCAGCAGGTACATAATATTTTGGAGAAAGACTGGGGGGTGATTCTTAATGACCCCATCCTTAATAGAGTGGTCCCTAAAAAACCATGTGTGACTTTTAGGAGGGCTAAAAGATCATTCTGGCACCTAGTGTGCTGAAAATCCCCGATTTCAAACAGCCAATATTGTCCTATGGGAAAACAGGTAGTAGGGGTTTTCGCTGTAACAAACAAGGATGCAAGTGTTGTCGTTCTATAAGTAACAATATAGACAGTTTTATGTCTTTTAAAAATGAAAGTAAAGTGTTTGATATTAAATTTAGAATGACTTGTCAGACAGATTATGTAATTTATTTAATATAATGTGTTTGCGGTAAGCAATATGTGGGAAGGACTTCTTAACCTTTACACAAACGTGCAAACTCCCACAGATATAACATCCTAAGAGGCTATTTAAAGCACGGTTTGTTTAGGCATTGCACCGAGGTTCATCATGAAGATGTCAAATTGTCCATTACCCCTATTGATCATGTACCGGAAAATATACCTAGGAGATTTGAGGCGTTAAGTAAGAGAGAGAAGTACTGGATTTTTAAACTTGGTACACTGCGGTCAGGAGGGCTCGATGAGGTGAGTGATCTTTTTTGAACGGGCATTTAAATATTTAAACACATTTGTGCGCTTATAATATACTTACCTTTTAACACCATTAACAGTGAGGAGGAAACCTTTTATTGAGATCACTGAAATAGCCTCATGTGTGGTGTAGACTGAGACCTAGTTGTGGTAAAATTGATTCCGGTTTTGAGGTCCTATTTTTGTAATAGTGCTCACTCTTTAGATTATTGAAAGGCCAAGTGGTCTGGTGTGTTATCTCAAGTAAGATTGAAGTTTTAGATTTTGGAACAGAGTGGGTTCAAATCCGGAAAGAATCTGCTGTGATTTTATAAATTCAATTTTATTGATTTTTTATGATCATGAAGAGGACATAGACGTTTTTTCATTAGGATACAGTGTTCCCTTTCTTATGTGTTTTTTTCCCTCTCCTATTTGGTATACACCTAGATGACTAATGAAAAAGAAGATAGTTGATTGGAGTGAACTAGAGTTGTGAGATCTTGGCTAAAAAGAGTTCCTTATCTCCTAAACATGAGATGGCTTGGTGGGTTAACTCATATATTGGAGTCATAATGGGTTATTTTAGATTGATGACATAGTAGGTTCGAATCCATGATGAACCTTATATATCAAAATGTTTTATTTTTTATAATTGTCAATTTAATGTAATACATATGTGCGATTTGATGTTTTATAAACTTCTGGCATGTTTTAAATGTATTTTAATTGATTTAATCTGTTTTTAGATGTATATGTTTTTACTTAGTAAAAGTGGGCATTTTTACATTAAGTCCTGTGATGGGAGGGCGGGATACAAACAGTATGACACTATCTTGTGTGTGTATATATATCCTTGATCGTTTTAAGATCGTGATGCCCTGATGATGTGGCGTATTAGCCATGAAACATGTGTAGGCATACAGTTTTGGCCAAAAGTATTGACACCCCTGCAATTCTGTCAGAAAATACTATTATCTTCATTTAATTTGTCTTAAATGAAAAAACACAAAAAAGAATGAAGCAAAAAGCAAAGCATTGATCATTTCACACAAAACTCCAAAAATGGGCCAGACAAAAGTATTGCCACCCTCAGCCTAATACTTGGTTGCACAACCTTTAGCCAAAATAACTGCGATCAACCACTTCCGGTAACCATCAATGAGTTTCTTACAATGCTCTGCTGTAATTTTAGACCATTCTTCTTTGGCAAACTGCTCCAGGTCCCTGACATTTGAAGGGTGCCTTCTCCAAACTGCCATTTTTACATCTCTCCACAGGTGTTCTATGGGATTCAGGTCAGGACTCATTGCTGGCCACCTTAGAAGTCTCCAGTGCTTTCTCTCAAACAATTTTCTAGTGATTTTTGAAGTGTGTTTTGGGTCATTGTCCTGCTGGAAGACCCATGACCTCTGAGGGAGACCCAGCTTTCTCACACTGGGCCCTACATTATGCTGCAAAATTTGTTGCTAGTCGTCAGACTTCATAATGCCATGCACACGGTCAAGCAGTCCAGTGCCAGAGGCAGCAAAGCAACCCCAAAACATCAGGGAACCTCCACCATGTTTGACTGTAGGGACCGTGTTCTTTTCCTTGAATGCCTCTTTTTTTCTCCTGTAAACTCTATGTTGATGCCTTTGCACAAAAAGCTCTACTTTTGTCTCATCTGACCAGAGAACATTCTTCCAAAACATTGTAGGCTTTCTCAGGTAAGTTTTGCCAAACTCCAGCCTGGCTTTTTTATGTCTCGGGGTAATAAGTCAGGTCTTCCTGGGTATCCTACCATACAGTCCCTTTTCATTCAGACGCCGACGGATAGTACGGGTTGACACTGTTGCACCCTCGGACTGCAGGGCAGCTTGAACTTGTTTGGATGTTAGTCGAGGTTCCATCCGCACAATCCGCACAATCTTGCGTTGAAATCTATTGTCAATTTTTCTTTTCCGTTCAAATCTAGGGAGGTTAGCCACAGTGCCATGGGCTTTAAACTTCTTGATGACACTGCGCACGGTAGACACAGGAACATTCAGGTCTTTGGAGATGGACTTGTAGCCTTGAGATTGCTCATGCTTCCTCACAATTTAGTGTCTCAAGTCCTCAGACAGTTCTTAGGTCTTCTTTCTTTTCTCCATGCTCAATGTGGTACACACAAGGACACAGGACAGAGGTTGAGTCAACTTTAATCCAGGTCAACTGGCTGCAAGTGGAATTTAGTTATTGCCAACACCTGTTAGGTGCCACAGGTAAGTTACAGGTGCTGTTAATTACACAAATTAGAGAAGCATCACATGATTTTTCTAACAGTGCCAATACTTTTGTCCACCCCCTTTTTTATCTTTGGTGTGGAATTATATCCAATTTGGCTTTAGGACAATTCTTTTTGTGTTTTTTCATTGAAGACAAATTAAATGAAGATAATAATACCAAAGAATTTGTGATTGCAATCATTTTCAGGAAGAAACTGAGTATTATCTGACAGAATTGCAGGGGTGTCAATACTTTTGGCCACAACTGTAAATAAACAGAGTGTGTGATTAACTCTGTGTTTATCTTTGTGGTCAGCGCGGCGTCACACCCCAGCTCTTTTCACCCTTATCTGGATTCTGCTTTGAACCTATGACAGGAAGCGAGTGGCATCAAGAGGAATAAAATGTAATTTTCTCACTGAACACTTTTCCTGTAAGTCAGCTAACCAAGTTTAAAATGCTATTTATCTGCAGATTCATCCTATAGTTGCAAATGTTACCTGTGCTAATTTAATGTAGCAGCCAGAGATAATCGGGCTAAAGAAAGGCTGTCACAACATCAGGGCCACCGCTCAGTCATTGCCCCCAGGCCAAAATGTGCCAGCCAGCCCCTGCTAGTAGCAATGTGTACCAGGCACTGCTGTAGCACTGGTGTAGCACTGTTGTCTAGTAAAGACAGGAGGTGTAGTTTTCTTCACATTTTTACTGCATCTAACCAAGCAAATCCTTTTTGGCTAGTAGCAGTGTGTGCCAGGCACTGGTGTAGCACTGTTGTAAAGAAAGCTACACCTCCTGTGTTGGCTAGTAGCAGTGTGCACCAGGCACTGATGTAGCACTGTTGTGATGAAAGCTAAGTTACACCTCCTGTGTTTACTAGCCTTTTTTACTGCATCTAGCCAAGCAAATCCTTTTTGGCTAGTTGCAGTGTGTGCCAGGCACTGGTGTAGCACTGTTGTGAAGAAAGCTACACCTCCTGTGTTTATTAGCCTTTTTTTATTGCATCTGTGGTGCCCCTGTGACCAGGGTGGCCACAGGGTGAACGGTTGACTTGACGGTTGACCATAGGAACACCCACACACCGACACACACTGACCCTACGCCTAGAACTCTAGGTTAGGCAAGAGGTAGCAGGGGTTAAGGGCAGTGTGGGAGGAGAAAAGGAATAACTGGACAGAGGGTGGAAGCCCCGTAATTAAATCATGGGAACACCAAGTTGGGAGCGGTCAGAAAGAACAGGAGAATTCCCAGGAGGATAGGTTCCCTGGAGGACGCAGAACCTTGGAGGCAGTATACCCAAGGGAGAAAGCTTGCTCCATAGCTAGAGGCAAGGGGAAAGACAGTCGCAAGCAGCGACACCCCACAGTGAGGTAGAAGGAGCCTGATGAGCCCACATTATACTTGGGTCACTGAGGGCTAGGCCAAGGACAGCCAAAGAGCCGACTCTGTAGAGATGACCGGAATACCTAAGACCCCAATCATGAGACACACTGGCGTGGGGCAGGTACTCTATGACCTGCAGCCTACCACCACAGCCATTGGACTAGGGCTAGTGACCCTAACACAGAGGGAAGCATCACACAAAAGCCTGTGATGGCCAGACCGAACCCGTGAGCGAGGAAAGAGGGAGAGACAAGTAATGCCTGAAAGGAACTTTGAGGGAGGCAACGCAGAGGAACCGTCTGAGCTGCAGTAGAACCCGGGTACCCGGAGTAGTGCTAACTTGTAAGAACTGTGACTGTGAGAACTGTGACTTGTAACTTGCTGTTAAAGAACTTTGAACCAGTAAAATACCCGGTATGCTCACCATTGCCTGAGACTGTTCTTTCCAGCGCCGCCACAGAGATCTCCATCTGCGGAGAAGCATCCCTGCTGTCCCTGCGTGCTGACTGGAGAAGCTGCAGCACAGAAGTCAGTGAAGTATACAGAGTACCATCCCTTACCAAGCCCCTCCACCACTACACCTGCCCTCGGGACACTCAGCCCTACCCTATAGGGGCTTACCATCCACGCTGCCCTAAGTCACTGTCCCCAGCAGGAATACAGCAGAGGTGGTCCCACTGACCATATACCCTGGGTGGCGTCACGACAAAATCCCCTGCAAATAACCCCTTTCTGGACTAAGCCCAGGCCACGGGACTGGTCACAACTATTGTGATCCCAGAGAGACAGCACCGCCCGACCCCGAGTACCCCATGGCCTGGGGTGCCTCACATCCAGCTAAGCAAATCCTTTTTGGCTAGTAGCAGTGAGAGCCAGGCACTGGTGGAGCACTGTGGTTAAAAAAGCTACACCTTCTGTATTTACTAGCATTTTTTTTACTGCATCTAGACAAGCAACTCTTTTTTGGCTAGTAGCAGTGTGTGCCAGGCACTGGTGTAGCACTGTTTGAAGAAAGCTACACCTCCTGTGTTTACTAGCCTTTTTGTTACTGCATCTAGCCAAGCAAATCCTTTTTGGTTAGTAACAGTGTGTGCCAGGCACTGCTGTAATACTGTTGTGAAGAAAGCTACACCTCCTGTGTTTACTAGTCTTTTTTTACTGCATCTAGCCAAGCAAATATTTTTTGGCTACTAGCAGTATGTGACAGGCACTGGAGTAGCAGTGTTGTGAAGAAAGCTACACCTCCTGCATTTACTAGCCTTTTTTTACTGCATCTAGCCAAGCAAATCCTTTTTGGCTAGTAGCAGTATGTGACAGGCACTGGTGTAGCACTGTTGTAAGAAAGCTACACCTCCTGTGTTTAGTAGCCTTTTTTTTACTGCATCTAGCCAAGCAATTCCTTTTTGGCTAGTAGCAGTGTTTGGATAGATCGCTGTGGTCCTGTGTTCTTTTGAAATCTACTACGACACAGAGCAGAAAACACTTTTGTATTGTGTCAAGCCCAGGCTGTGGGATACTCGGGTATCAGGCTCCCAAGGGGGATTGACGCTCCGGTTGTCATGGGGAGTGACGGTCGCACCTGATCCCGTGTCCTGGGGGACTATTCTTTTGAAAAAGGGGAATTATTTACAGGTGATGCTATATACAGTTTGTCGTGATGCCACCTGTAGTTTCTGGTGACCACCACAGTTCGCCGGAGGTACTTGGTAATGCGGCTAGTTGGTGAAGTCCTCCACAGGTAGGAGTGGACCTCCGGGGCAGTGTAGGGTGAAGGACAGCTGGTAGTGGAGCTGTGGACGGGATGGGGAGTGTTGGAGCAGTCTATGAGGGCACCGGGAACAGAGAGGAATGACACACGCACACTGCAGAAGTCTCTTTTATCTTTTACTGATGTTATGGCAGGTAAAACGTCCAGGGCACTGACAGGTGACCAGGTTGCACAGTGGGTCCCCACAGCAAGTGGGTATAAGGCCTCCTCTGTTCCTCTGTAATGATTGATGCTCAGTCTGCATGGAGCCAGACTTGCCTCCTCTCTCTTCCTGACTTTGATGTCTGTCTCTCCTCCTGTGCACAGGGGGACCGGGTGGCTGAAGCCTCCACGGTGTGACGGGGTTCTCTGTGGTCCTGGAGTATCCCACAGGTGCGGATCCCCGATGTCCGGTACGTCTTTGGGCGAACTCCCTCAAGTTCTCTGCTCTTCTTAGGCTATCTGCTCCCTGCCTTCTGTTCCACTTAGGCTTGCGGGACGTCAGAAGGGCCACTCCGGGTCACTGGTTCGGGCCTAACCGCGGCACTGACCAACAGGACATCTTCGCAGCTCTCCTAGCGTCTGCACACTCTGACTAACTCCTCCCCCAGCAGCAGTATTTATAGGGGATCTTGCCTAAGGTCAGCAAGTGGGGCTCCCCCTACTGTGCCGGGGTGGAAGATGTTGCATGTAGTAGGTACCTGCAGTGGAAACCCAACTGTGCATCAGAGAAGTCTGTGGCTACCTGTGTGAGCAGGGCGCCACATACCCCCCCCCTAGGTAATTTCAGTACTCCTGGACTGAGCATTTGTTTGACAAAAAGGAATAACAATATTCAACAATATAACAAGTAACATATTTAAAAAGTCTTAAAATATAAAAATTTACAAAAAGCACTGAAAAATATTTGAAAAATGCAAAACAGGTAAGTCCATATGGTGCTAGTCCATTCACCACAGGCTTTTTAAAGTTTGTGGCTACATTAGTCCCGTTAACTGTGGCCCTTTTAATTTGTCAAAGTTCAAAAGTTCAATAAGTCCTTACAGGTAATGTTTCTGTAGACTCAACAGTTCAAAATACACAACAGGTGTTTTCGGCTTAGGAGTCCTAGGTACTATCGGGGCCTCTACGGTCATAAGTGCAGTAGGCCTCCTGGCTCTGGGTCACCTTTGGCCAAGTTTTTACTCTCCCTAGACAGCTCCTTCCGCCAATTCCCCTCTTTGGTGTTGTGTACCTGGCTTTTGCCTACCTTCACCTTTTTGGACACTATTTACATTTCTTTACTTTATAATGACTATTTACATGTTAACTTTTAGTGTGTTCTACCTCTGACTTTACTGTGCCCACTCTCCATACCTAGACGGAGGTTGTCTTTGTGTGCTTCTGTGTGATCTACGCACTACAGGTGTCACTGTCTCAGGTGAGGTTTCTAGTGAAGGCTTGGTGCAGGTATGTCAGGTAAGCGCTTGCGTTGCCTAAGGCCACGTCACACGCATCAATCTTGTGAGCGATATTGTTAGCGATCACGTGCACGCGCGATCGCTAACAATATCGCTCACATCGCTGGTGAGCTGTCACACAGGCAGACTCACCAGCGATGTGGACCAGCGAGATCGCTGGTAACTATGGTACACATCGGGTTACTAGGCGCCGCGCGGCGCTTAGTAACCCGACGTTTACCATAGATACCATCTCCCAGCATAGGCTCTGCCGCTGGGAGATGGATCATCGTGGTGTCACACACCACGATGATGCAGATTGATCAAGCGTTTATTGCTTGATTTGAGCTCCGGCTCACAAATCTGCAATCAAACAATCAAGCGATTTTACATTGTAAAATCGCTTGATTACACGCAGCGACGGACAAACGATATCGCTTAAGCGATCAAAAAAGCAGATCGCTTAAGTGATATCGTTCAAGAAATTGAAGCGTGTGACGTGGCCTTTAGTCTCACTACAGGGCTAGCAGGTGTACCGATTGCAGCATCCTCAGATTCTCTAGCAACAGGTATTTCTTTCTGATTCCTTTGTACCACTTCATTGGGCTGCTAGAAATTCAGTATTGGCACTATGATGGCTCCATCTTGTTGAATTCTCCTGGAATTCTCCTAAGATTGTTGAGATTGCTTTCTTTTTTGGCTCTTGATTTAAACTTAGTTCTTGAACTGGTTCAGACTCTTGAATGGGTTGATTGGAAGGATTTTGGTTTTCCCAATCTGTTGGACATTTCTTTATGTGATCCCTGGATACAGTCTGTGTGGTTTTCCCACCGTTTTTGCTGATAAGGAAGACTTTGTTGTTGTCATGTCCAGAGTCTAATAGAACGTGGGGTTCTTGTTCCCACAGGTCATCTAATTTATGTCTAGTTCTTTTCCTCTTGGGGGCAATACTTCCAGGTGTTATTGGTTCTGCTGGAGCATGTTTATTATAGTCCCTTTCTTGTTTTACACGGGATCTTTCCAGATTATCTTCGACACTGGCTTGAACCTTTTTGTATTGTTGGAGGCGATGGGTATTCCAACTGGGAATGATGTTATCTGCTTCGGTATCTACTACTCCGAGTTCCAAGACTACGGGTAACTTTACTGTATGGGCTCTCATCAGGTATGCTGGTGTACAATTTGTAGAGCTTACTGGAATGGGATTCTACATATCAATTAAGTCAGGTAGTTTCTCTGGCCATTGGTTTCTTTCCTCTAATGGTAAGATCTTCAGCATGTCAATGATGATGTGATTCATTGCCTCACGAGTCCGTTGGCTTGTGGATGATGTTGGGTTGTTCTGATCTTTTTGCACCCATATATATGGCAGAACTCTTGGAAGATCTCCGCTTCGAAGGCTGATCCTTGATTTGTTAGGACCTGTTCTGGGTACCCCAATGGTCTGCAGAATACGTTTTGGAATGTTTTAGCAGCTGTGGCAGCTGTAAAGTCTTTTACGGGAGCAACCATTAAGAATCTCGAGTAATGGTCTACCATGGTCAACGCGTAGGTGTAGCCGGATCTACTTGGAGTTAATTTCACATGGTCCAAGGCTACAATTGCCAGAGGTTGCTTTGTTACGATGGGATGAAGCTGGACTTTCTGGCTCTGTAAGTCCTTCCTTCTTAGGCCGCAATGTTTACAATTCTTACACCATCTTTCAATAGATGTCCGCATGCCGACCCAAAAGAACCTATCCTTCAGTAGCGTCTATAGCTTCTTCCATCCGAAGTGACCAGTCTGGTTGTGATAGGAGTTCAAGACCACATGGATTTCTGATTTTGGCACGATGATTTGCCAGGCCATCTCATGTGTTCTTGGGTTGATGTATCTCCGACAAAGCTTCCCTTGGTATATGAACAGCTTACTGTGCTCACTCCACAGATGTTTGACTTCAGATTGGGGATTTTCAGGCAATTTCACTGACTCCTGGGTTATCAGTTGTTTTATTAGACTGACAGCTTGGTCATTATCTTGCACCTCTTTCCAACCGAAGTGGGGCAATGGGTTCACTGTTCTTGTAGGAGGATCTTGATGGGATTGCTGGCACTGGATTACTCTTACTTGATGGAAGGTGGGTAACTCCACTTCTTCCAGCTCGTCTTCATCTACACCCTCTTCTGACAGGTGAGGCATTCTGGATAAGGCGTCCGCATTTCCATTCTGGTACCCAGCCCGTTACTTGATGGTGAATTGCTAGTTGGAAAGTCGGGCCATCCATCTTTGCTCCATGGCTCCCAATTTCACGCCTTCCTGGTGGGCCAGCGGATTGTTATCCGTGTAAGCTGTGAATTTGCTGGAGGCCAGATAGTGTTTGAACCTCTCTGTGACGGCCCAGACCAAGGCCTGGAATTCCAGCTTGAAGGAACTGTAGTTTTCTGGGTTCCTCTCTGTGGGGCATAGCTTTCTGCTGGCATAGGCGATCACCCTTTCCTTGCCGTCTTGCTTTTGGGAAAGGACGGCTCCAAGTCCTACATTGCTGGCATCTGTGTACAGCAGGAATGGCAGGTTGTAGTCCGGGTAAGCAAGGATTTCTTCTCCTGTCAGGGCTTCTTTCATTGTCTGGAATGCTTCTTCTTGTTCCATATCCCATCTCCACGGAGAATCCTTTGGTTTGCCCTTCGTGGGTTGGCCTACTAGGAGGTCTTGCAGGGGAGCAGCCATCTTGGTGTACTCCTTGATGAACCTCCGATAATAGCCCACCAATCCCAGGAATTGACGTACTTCCTTTAAGGTCTTGGGTTCTGGCCACTCTTTGATTGCTCTCACCTTGTCTGGATCAGGGGCTACGCCTTCGGCACTGACTATGTGTCCCAGGTACTGTACTCTTGGCTTTAACAGGTGGCATTTTGATGGTTTTATCTTCATCCCGTATTTGGCCAGAGCTTCAAACACCTCTCCTAGATGAGTGACATGTTCCTCGTAGGTCTTGGAGTACACAATCACATCATCCAGGTAGAGCAGTATTGTCTGAAAGTTCTTATGTCCCAGGCAGCTCTCCATTAATCGCTGGAAGGTTCCGGTGCATTACATAGTCCGAAGGACATGTTGTTGAATTCACGTAGGCCCATAGGTGTCGTGAATGCCGTCTTCTCTCTGTCTTCCTCGGCTACGGACACCTGCCAATACCCACTAATGAGATCTAAGGTGAAAAAGTAGTTGGTCGACTTCAACGTAGTTAAGGATTCCTCTATATGAGGTAACGGGTAAGCATCTTTGTGTGTTATGCGGTTAATTTGCCTAAAGTCTACATACATTCTCATACTGCCATCCTTTTTCCTGACTAGGACTAATGGGGCTGCATAGGGACTACAGCTATCTCGTATAACCCCTGCGTCCTTCAGGTCCTGTAAAATTTCCTTCGCTTTTTGATAATGTGCAGGTGGAATAGGCCTATACCGCTCTTAGATTGGTGGATGTGTACCTGTAGGGATGTGATGTTGTACCCCTTTTATCCTACCAAAATCAAGTGGATGCTTACTAAAGACTTGTTAAAATTCTTGAACTTCCCGGTACACACCTTGCTTTTCATAAACAGGAGTGGTGTCAGTTCCGACATGAAGCTGCTGGCACCAGTCCTCCAGTGGCCCAGTGGTTTGATCAGGTTTCGCCCCTTTTGTATAGGGTCTGGGTTGCACTGTTTGAATCTCGTTGTTGCTGACTGTGTACAATTTAGCAACGGTTGTATACCTGGGTAATTTAACCTCCTCACTGCCGCAATTTAAGATGCGAACAGGTAATCTCCCATTGTGTACGTCCATCACCCGCCTGGCTGTCAACAGTGTAGGTCTGTGCTCAGTGCTGACGGGCTCCACTAATGCTTGATAGTCCTGCCCTCTCAGACCTATAGCTGCTCGACACCAAATCATCATTTCACTCATTGGGGGAATCACAATAGGTAACGGGCCTGTCACCCGTGCAGTACCAATTTTGCCACCTGTAATTGTTACCTGTTGATGGTGTAGGATGGCTCTGATCTCCCGTTGGAGGCAGTATCTGCAATCTGTTGAAGCAAAGACAAAACTTCCTCCATGCAATTGCTAGTTGTTAGCCTAGTATGATATAAGGATCATTAGTAGAGATGAGCGAGTACTAAAATGCTCGGGCCGAGCATCCAAGATACTCGTGTACTCGGCCCGAGCACTGAGCCCAATGTTATCCTATGGGGAGACCCGAGTATTTTTCTGGCATGACCCCCGGCAGCATGGATAAACCCTAAAAATGTCACAAAAGTATCAGAACAGTGCTCAAATGACATGGGAACAGCATGGGGAAGACCCCAGTAAGCATTTCAGACTCCAAGGTCACTGCAGTGAACAATTTTGTCAGACTATTACGCCACTTTTACGGACTCTCAAGAAAACGTTACAAAATGAAACCAAAATGGATTTTTCATGGAGAAAATATTAAGGGCTCATACCCACTTGTGAGACAGAGTTGGTGTATGTTAGTTTTTTGAATTACATGAAAGATTTTTTTATTTTTTAAATTGTGTGGCATTCCCATGCCCCTAGGAAGAGACGTAAATGAAGGCCTCTTTAAATAATGTGCCCATTTTAAGGAAGTGGGCCTTTTGTAGTATTGCCCTAGGCAGGGAGGCCAAAACTTGGGAGGCACTTCAATGCCCCTGGATAGAGGCGTGCATGAGTGCCTCTTTTAATATTGTGCCCATTATAAGGAAGTGGGTCTTTTGTAGGATTGCTATAGGCAGGGCTGCCAAAAATAGTGTGGCACACCAATGCCCCTGGATAGAGGCGTGCATGAGGGCCTCTTTAACTAATGTGTCCATTATAAGGAAGTGGGTCTTTTGTAGGATTGCTATAGGCAGGGCTGCCAAAAGTAGTGTGGCACCCCAATGCTCTTGGATTGAGGCGTGCATGAGGGCCTCTTTTAATATTGTGCCCATTATAAGGTAGTGGGTCTTTTGTAGGATTGCCCTAGGCAGGGAAGCCAAAAATTGTGTGGCACTCTGATGCCCCTGGATAGAGGCGTGCATAAGGGCCTCTTTTAATATTGTGCCCATCACAAGGAAGTGGGTCTTTTGTAGTATTGCCCTAGGCAGGGAAGCCAAAAATTGTGTGGCACTCTGATGCCCCTGGATAGAGGCGTGCATGAGGGCCTCTTTTAATATTGTAAATGCAAATAGAGTCTGTGAAGCCTCGTTTAGGAGTCTCAACACAGGACTAGCCAGATCTTCCTCTAGTGAAGGACCTAGCCATGATAACCACCATATTAAGTGGCCCTTTGAGTCAATATCCAGCTCTTTACAAGCTTAAAGATATGACAAGGGAATACCAAGGCCAGGTATCCATCCACAAACAGCTGTTTCGGAGTGTTGCCCCTCATCAGTGTGGAGTAGGTTTGTGGCTAGGTGGGCGCAATGCCTAGTAGACCAACAAAACAAAGTATTCACTGATCTCAGGGAGACCAGTTCAAGAAAACACTGCGGGCAGCCGGCTAAAGCGCACAACACAGTGAATTCCTAGGCCCATTGCCCCCTGGGAATTTTGAATATGCAAATAGAGTCTGTGGAGCCTCGTTTAGAAGACTCAACACAGAACTAGCCAGATCTTCCTCTAGTGAAGGACCTAGCCATGATAACCATGATATTAAGTGGCCCTTTAAATCAATATCCAGCTCTTTACAAGCTTAAAGATACAACAAGGGAATACCAAGGCCAGGTATCCATCCACAAACAGCTGTTTCGGAGTGTTGCCCCTCATCAGTGTGGAGTAGGATTCTGGCTAGGTGGGAGCAATGCCTAGCAGACCAACAAAACAAAGTATTCACTAATCTCAGGGAGACCAGTTCAAAAAAACACTGCGGGCAGCCGGCTAAAGCACTAAACACCGTGAATTCCTTGGCCCATTGCCCCCTGGGAATTTTGAATATGCCAATAGAGTCTGTGGAGCCTCATTTAGGAGTCTCAACATAGGACTAGCCAGATCTTCCTCTAGTGAAGGACCTAGCCATGATAACCACCATATTAAGTGGCCCTTTTAGTCAATACCCAGCTCTTTACAAGCTTAAAGATATAACAAGGGAATACCAAGGCCAGGTATCCATCCACAGACAGCTGTTTCGGGGTGTTGCCCCCTCCATCAGTGTGGAGTAGGATTCTGGCTAGTTAAGAGCAATGTCTAGTAGACCAACAAAACAAAGTATTCACTGATCTCAGGGAGACCAGTTCAAGAAAACACTGCGGGCAGCCAGCTAAAGCGCTCAACACAGTGTATTCCTAGGCCCACTGTTCCCTGGGAAATTTGAATATGCAAATAGAGTCTGTGGAGCCTCATTTAGGAATCTCAACACAGGACCTAGCCATGATAACCACCATATTAAGTGGCCCTTTGAGTCAATACCCAGCTCTTTACAAGCTTAGAGATATAGCAAGGGAATACCAAGGCCAGGTATCCATCCACAGACAGCTGTTTCAGGGTGTTGCCCCTCATCAGTATGGAGTAGGTTTGTGGCTAGGTGGGAGCAGGGGTGCACCGAGCCCCACCGCCGCCTGAGCCGCGGCACTGATTACGGGGGCGGGAGGGGGGGGTTCTATTGAAGCCAGGGGCTGCCGCCCCTTCTACTGTGACCGGGTCGCCACTGTCGCCTGAGCCGCGGCAGTGATTGCCGGGGGGGGGGGGGGGGGGGGGGGGTGTGCTACTGATGCCTGGGGCCCCTGCCGCCCCTTCTGTGCCTCTACCCCGGCGGTCGACGCTTACCTCCGATGCGTGGGGTGAGCGGCCGGCGCCATGACAGGGGAAGGCTGTTTGCATTGAGGCGCCACCCCCTTCTGCACAGCCGCTCCCCCTGCCGGCTGCCGCCTGAATGACAGGGCTCACACTGTCCAATGGACAGTGCGGCCCTGGGTGGGAGCAATGCCTAGTAGACCAACAAAACAAAGTATTCACTGATCTCAGGGAGACCAGTTCAAGAAAACACTGCGGGCAGCCGGCTAAAGCGCTCAACACAGTGAATTCCTAGGCCCATTGCCCCCTGGGAATTTTGAATATGCAAATAGAGTCTGGGGAGCCTCATTTAGGAGTCTCAACACAGGACTAGCCAGATCTCCCTCTAGTGAAGGACCTAGCCATGATAACCACCATATTAAGTATTAAGTGGCCCTTTGAGTCAATATCTAGCTCTTTACAAGCTTAAAGATATGACAAGGGAATACCAAGGCCAGGTATCCATCCACAGACAGCTGTTTCGGGGTGTTGCCCCTCATCAGTGTGAAGTAGGATTCTGGCTAGGTGGGAGCATCTTGACAATGAGGAGTTGACAAAAAAATGGATGGAGGCAGCATCAATGTGCTCCTTTTCTTTTATCCGTATTATAAATGAATATAACATTAAGAATTTACAAAGCATTGATATGGAAATTGAAGCTATGTCTAGGATTTTGCAGGAGGGTCTCTCTAAGGAATCCTTAGAGGTCTATAAAAAGGAAATGGACGAGGAAATGGAAAAATGGGAGCAAGATATTAGTGGCAATAAAATGAAGAAGTTCAAACGTGACGTGGGTGATTACGAGAACAATAGGATATATCGTTGGCAATTCAAGAAAATTCCAAAAAAATCCGTCTAATCCATCTAATCCAGCTAACCCCTCAAATCTCCCTAAAGAACCACGTAGGGACTCGATATCTTCTTTATCATCGAATGCAGAGAGTGTAACGACTCAAGATGAACAAGAGAACGGTCAACCCGATAGGACTTCAGGAAAGTCAAAGAATCGTCCGTCGCCAGAGAATGAGAGTGGAAACAAGAAGATACATAAGGAGAAAAATCAGGTAATTAACCTTTCTCAACATGTTTTGACTGATGGTCAACTTGCAGTCTTGCAGAGAGGATTAACTTTTTCCCCCTCTCAGTCTATGGACCCGTTCATTACCATTAAAGATCTTCACCTCTTTGCTAGGAAGGTCATTCTTAAGAAACTACACTACAAGGCGGATAACAACACGGTCACTGAAGAAGAAAGAAGAACCTTACAGACCTTGGAATCCCTGCAAAAAGAAAGTGATGTTCCTGCCGAAAAGGGTAAGTTTCCAAGTGGCATTTTTGGTAAATCTAGAAGTTTTCCGGCACTTAGTACCTGTCCAAGTGTGGATATCTTCACTAAAATGGTCACGAGAGATATAGAGGAACTTGCCCATAAACGCAGTTGGCATCACAATCTGAACAGGGAGGAAAGATTAGCTTTGGATCAACTTAAACTGTTGGACGATGTTGTATATAAGCCCGCAGATAAAGGGGGAAACGTGGTTATCTGGCCTAAAGATATGTATGTCAGACAGGTACGAAAACTATTGAATAACCCAGACTGCTACAAAAAATGACCATCAAACCCCCTTGTGCAGTATAAGAAAGACTTGATTGATATCTTGTATATAGCATATGAGAAGGGTATTATTACTAAGGAGATCTTGAAATATATGGAGCGGATGGAGCCTAGATTAGCCACGTTTTATATCCTACCGAAGGTCCACAAAAATATCGTGGACCCTCCTGGTAGGCCTATTGTTTCCGGAAATGAAGGACTATGTGAGCCCATTTGTAAGATGCTAGATATGTACTTGAAATCCCTGGCCATGTCTTTGCCTTCCTATATCAAGGACACTAATGAGGCCTTACAGCGACTGGATGGTATACAACTGACGGAAAACTCTGTTTTGGTGACAGTGGACGTTGAGTCGCTGTACACCTCAATCAGACACCCTGATGGGATTGAGGCAACTCGATGGTTTTTGAAAGCAAGTAATGTGGACCAAGAGATGTCTGAGTTACTGCTAACCCTTTTGGACTTCATCCTCACACATAACTGTTTCACATTCGATGGTCAAGTCCATCTGCAATTACAGGGTACCGCGATGGGGGCTGCCTGTGCCCCCTCATATGCAAATTTGTTTTTGGGGGCATGGGAAAGGGAGATCTTTGTCAGTAACCCCATCGCGGACATTGAGAAAATTCAAGGATGGATGAGATACATCGATGATGTGCTGTTTGTGTGGGAGAGGTCCCAGGGGGAACTCAGTGACCTCATGACTAGACTAAATGCTAATAGTAAGAACATAAGATTGACATACAAAAGTGGCAGAAAAGTGGATTTCCTGGATATTGCCATTGGAACTCTGGACGATGGCAGATTGACGACTGATATCTATCGTAAAGAAACGTCCACCAATTTAATTTTCAGTGCTGATTCGTCACATCTTCCATCGACAATTAGAGGTATTCCAGTGGGTCAGTATGTTAGGGCAAGGAGAATTTGCTCTCAGGAACACACTTTTGAGCTGCAATCAATTGATCTAAGGCAACGGTTCGAAGAGAGGGGGTACAGTAGTAGAGCGATTAAGAATGGCTATGCTAAAGCCAAAGGCTATCAGAGACAAGATCTACTGAGGGGCACACAAAGGAGGGAGAAACCGCAGGAACAGTTTCCACGTTTGATTACCACCTATAATAAACAATGGAAAGAACTAAGCACAATAATTGGCAAACACTGGAATGTTCTGTTGAAAGACCACGTTTTGCAAAAGTGTATCTCAGAAAAACCTCTTCTGACAGCCCGACGCTCAAAGAACCTGAAAGATACATTGGTTGGAAGCCACTTTGTTCGTAATACAAGTCATAAGAAGCATTGGCTAGATGTGAGAGGATGTTTTCCCTGTTGTGGTTGTAAGGCATGTTCTAATATTGTAAAGAGCAAGACATTCCACAACTGGGATAACACTCGGACATACGATATACGTCATCACATTACATGCTCCACAGTTGGGGTCATATACATGGCAGAATGTCCGTGTAAAAAAATCTATGTTGGGATGACCACCAAAGAACTGCGTGTGAGAAAAGGGAACACGTCCTTGACATTGAAAAAGGGGCGTGAGTAGAAAATCCAGCCATCTTAAAAATGATTCCTAGACACTTCTATCGGATGCATAAAAGTAATTCAAGTCTCCTTAAGGTAGTGGGAATTGACAAAGTATCCCTCGGTCCACGGGGTGGCAATTTGAGTAGGACTCTCGGGCAGGTTGAGAGTAAGTGGATTTATAGACTGAATAGCATAGTCCCTTACGGCCTGAATGAGAATTTTGGTTTTAGCGCATTCTTGTAAATTATACGTTGTTTGATGGCTCTATTTTGTTCTCTATGTTGCGCATCTTGGACTGACTGCGGTCTAGATCTATATGTTTTGATTTTAATTGATTTTAACCAACTCTTTTATTCTTGTTGTAGTGTATTTAATCTATTTATTACTCATCAAAATAATGGATCATATTTACTTGGATGTCTGGATATTTGTGAAGATGGAAGTGTGGATTGAGAAGAAAAGAAGATTTTGTTTCTATGGCAACTCACTCTTGTCTACTTGCACCTTTTTGCACATCATGCATATTGTTATTAATTACTTGATCTCTTTAATTACTAATTATTGTACATCTTGTTTTGTAGCGTATTCTAATATATATACATGTCTATGCACTTTGTCACTTTATTTGATGTACCCAGGTTAGAATGTAATTCAGGGGACAGTAATTGTCTTTTATTTTATGCATTTGCATATGCACTTATGGTATTCACTTCTACTCTATTCATACTCTTGTGCCTTTAGTTACACTTCTATTTGTGTGCTTTCCCCCTTCCCTCTTCTCCCTTGTGCTTGTAATCTCAGCTCCGTTCTGGCACCTCCCACTCCTCCTCTGAGCGCTTTGATCACGTGCGCCCTCTAGACGTGCTCGCTTCCTGTCACTAGGCCCTCTGGCGGATGCGGCGTCATAGAGACGCTTCTGAAGCTTGCGGTCCACAGACCGGAGGCATGCGCATCATGTGAGGAGGGCTGTCACGTGATTCACAGCGCCGGGAAAGGGGGAGGAGTGTGAGGAACGCTCACCACGGAGTCGCCATTATGCTGTCAGACATCGGTATAAAAGGCTGCAGCAACAGGTTGTGCTGTCAGCTGGTACAATCTACCCCCCCGAGGAAGGTCGTCCAGACCGTAACGCGTAGGGGCCATAGGTGCTACGGATGAGCACTCTCTATACTGCATTAATGTAGGTATTACTTCACTATTAGATTCTAGATTGTTTGCCTTGTTTCTTCAATGGTACATATGTACTAATGTGCGGACTGAACTTGTAAACCTCCCTAACTGCAATATGGGTTGTCTTATTTCAACAAGGGACCAATTCTAGGCACCTTGATTTATGATATGCCTAATTAAATGCGTATTAAGGTGTGGGATTGAGGGTTTTGAGTCTGCACAGGTGTGCCTGTAAATTCCAGTTGGATATAGTTTAAGTGCAGGTGATCTGGGCATTTGAGATAGGATTTGAAAGCTATATGTTCTCACAGTTTGGATCATATTATATGTCCAATACTTGTGAGATACTGTTAGTAATCTCATTATATCTAAAATGGTGTAATTATACTGCAGATTTGTGAGTGTTGCTCTCCGGCCCCTTCAGCATGCTGTGAGGCACTGTTCTCTTGGTAAAAAAACTGTAATTTATTTCCCCATACTCATACCATTCTTTGTTGTCTCTATTATTGTAAAACTATTGTTGATGTCATTAAGCTATTTGGATTTAAAGCTTGATATATAAAAACTGTGATTTTAAAGATACCCTTTATTCCGTTTGGAATTTGTTTGATGTGATAACTAAGTTAGGGTGGATTATACCTATGGATATGTGATTAACCTACGTGGGAGCAATGCCTAGTAGACCAACAAAACAAAGTATTCACTGATCTCAGGGAGACCAGTTCAAAAAAACACTGCAGGCAGCTGGCTAAAGCACTAAACACAGTAAATTCCTTGGCCCATTGCCCCCTGGGAATCATGAATATGCAAATGGAGTCTGAGGAGCCTCGTTTAGAAGTCTCAACACATGACTAACCAGATCTTCCTCTAGTGAAGGACCTAGCCATAATACCCACCATATTAAGTGGCCCTTTGAGTCAATACCCAGCTCTTTACAAGCTTAAAGATATGACAAGGGAATACCAAGGCCAGGTATCCATCCACAGACAGCTGTTTCGGACTGTTGCCCCTCATCAGTGTGGAGTATTATTGTGGCTAGTTGGGAGCAATGCCTAGTATCCAACAAAACAAAGTATTCACTGATCTCAGGGAGACCACTTCAAGAAAACACTGCGGGCAGCCGGCTAAAGCGCTCAACACAGTGAATTCCTAGGCCCATTGCCCCCTGGGAATTTTGAATATGCAAATAGAGTCTGTGGAGACTCGTTTAGGAGTCTCAACACAAGACTAGCCAGATCTTCCTCTAGTGAAGGACCTAGCCATAATAACCACCATATTAAGTGGCCCTTTGAGTCTATACCCAGCTCTTTACAAGCTTAAAGATACAACAAGGGAATACCAGGGCCAAGTATCCAGCCACAGCCAGCTGTTTCGGACTGTTACCCCTCATCAGTGTGAAGTAGGATTCTGTCTAGGTGGGAGCAATGCCTAGTAGACCAACAAAAGAAAGTATTCACTGATCTCAGGGAAACCAGTTCAAAAAAACACTGCGGGCAGCCGGCTAAAGCGCTCAACACAGTGAATTCCTAGGCCCATTGCCCCCTGGGAATTTTGAATATGCAAATAGAGTTTGTGGAGCCTCGTTTAGGAGTCTCAACACAGGACTAGCCAGATCTTCCTCTAGTGAAAGACCTAGCCATGATAACCACCATATTAAGTGGCCCTTTGAGTCAATACCCAGATCTTTACAAGCTTAAAGATATAACAAGGGAATACCAAGGCCAGGTATCCATCCACAGACAGCTGTTTCAGGGTGTTGCCCCTCATCAGTGTGGAGTAGGATTCTGGCTAGGTGGGAGCAATGTCTAGTAGACCAACAAAACAAATATTCACTGATCTCAGGGAGACCAGTTCAAGAAAACACTGCGGGCAGCCGGCTAAAGCGCTCAACACAGTGAATTCCTAGGCCCATTGCCCCCTGGGAATTTTGAATATGCAAATAGAGTCTGTGGAGCCTCGTTTAGGAGTCTCAACACAGGACTAGCCAGATCTTCCTCTAGTGAAGGACCTAGCCATTATAACCACCATATTAAGTGGCTTTTTGAGTCAATATCCAGCTCTTTACAAGCTTAAAGATATGACAAGGGATTACCAAAGCCAGGTATCCATCCACAGACAGCTGTTTCAGGGTGTTGCCCCCTCATCAGTGTGGAGTAGGATTCTGGCTAGCTGGGAGCAATGCCTAGTAGACCAACAAAACAAAGTATTCACTGATCTCAGGGATACCAGTTCAAGAAAACACTGCGGACAGCTGGCTAAAGCGCGCAACACAGTGAATTCCTAGGCCCATTGCCCCCTAGGAATTTTGAATATGCAAATAGAGTCTGTAGAGCCTCGTTTAGGAGTCTCAACACAGGACTAGCTAGATTTTCCTCTAGTGAAGGACCTAGCCATGATAACCACCATATTAAGTGGCCCTTTGAGTCAATATCCCGCTCTTTACAAGCTTAAAGATATGACAAGGGAATACCAAGGCCAGGTATCCATCCACAGACAGCTGTTTTGGGGTGGTGCCCCTCATCAGTGTGAAGTAGGATTCTGGCTAGCTAGGAGCAATGCCTAGTAGACCAACAAAACAAAGTATTCACTGATCTCAGGGAGACCAGTTCAAGAAAACACTGCGGGCAGCCGGCTAAAGCGCTCAACACAGTGAGTTCCTAGACCCATTGCCTCCTGGGAATTTTGAATATGCAAATAGAGTCTGTGGAGCCTATTTTAGGAGTCTCAACACAGGACTAGCCAGATCTTTCTCTCGTGAAGGACCTAGCCATGATAACCACCATATTAAGTGGCCCTTTGAGTCAATGCCCAGCTATTTACAAGCTTAAAGATATGACAAGGGATTACCAAAGCCAGGTATCCATCCACAGACAGCTGTTTCAGGGTGTTGCCCCCTCATCAGTGTGGAGTAGGATTCTGGCTAGCTGGGAGCAATGCCTAGTAGACCAACAAAACAAAGTATTCACTTATCTCAGGGATACCAGTTCAAGAAAACACTGCGGGCAGCTGGCTAAAGCGCGCAACACAGTGAATTCCTAGGCCCATTGCCCCCTGGGAATTTTGAATAGCCAATAGAGTCTGTAGAGCCTCGTTTAGGAGTCTCAACACAGGACTAGCCAGATCTCCCTCTAGTGAAGGACCTAGCCATGATAACCACCATATTAAGTGGCCCTTTGAGTCAATATCCAGCTCTTTACAAGCTTAAAGATATGACAAGGGAATACCAAGGCCAGGTATCCATCCAGACAGTTGTTTTGGGGTGGTGCCCCTCATCAGTGTGAAGTAGGATTCTGGCTAGGTGGGAACAATGCCTAGTAGACCAACAAAACAAAGTATTCACTGATCTCAGGGAGACCAGTTCAAAAAAACACTGCGGGCAGCCGGCTAAAGCGCTCAACACAGTGAGTTCCTAGGCCCATTGCCTCCTGGGAATTTTGAATATGCAAATAGAGTCTGTGGAGCCTATTTTAGGAGTCTCAACACAGGACTAGCCAGATCTTCCTCTCGTGAAGGACCTAGCCATGATAACCACCATATTAAGTGGCCCTTTGAGTCAATGCCAGCTATTTACAAGCTTAAAGATATGACAAGGGATTACCAAAGCCAGGTACCCATCAACAGACAGCTGTTCCAGGGTGTTGCCCCCTCATCAGTGTGGAGTAGGATTCTGGCTAGCTGGGAGCAATGCCTAGTAGACCAACAAAACAAAGTATTCACTGATCTCAGGGATACCAGTTCAAGAAAACACTGCGGACAGCTGGCTAAAGCGCGCAACACAGTGTATTCCTAGGCCCATTGTCACCTGGGAATTTTGAATATGCAAATAAAGTCTGTGGAGCCTCGTTTAGGAGTCTCAACACAAGACTGGTCAGATCTTCCTCTAGTGAAGGACCTAGCCATGATAACCCCCATATTAAGTGTCCCTTTGAGTCAATATCCAGCTCTTTACAAGCTTAAAGATATGACAAGGAAATACCAAGGCCAAGTATCCATCCACAGACAGCTGTTTCAGGGTGTTGCCCTCATCAGTGTGGAGTAGGATTCTGGCTAGGTGGGAGCAATGCCTAGTAGACCAACAAAACAAAGTATTCACTGATCTCAGGGAAACCAGTTCAAGAAAACACTGCGGGCAGCCGGCTAAAGCGCTCAACACAGTGAATTCCTAGGCCCATTGCCCCCTGGGAATTTTGAATATGCAAATAGAGTCTGTGGAGCCTCGTTTAGGAGTCTCAACACAGGACTAGCCAGATCTCCCTCTAGTGAAGGACCTAGCCTTGATAATCACCATATTAAGTGGCCCTTTGAGTCAATATCCAGCTTTTCACAAGTTTAAAGATATAGCATAGGAATACCAATGCCAGGTATCCATCCACAGACAGCTGTTTTGGGGTGTTGCCAGTCATCAGTGTGGAGTAGGATTGTGGATAGATGGGACCAATGCCTAGTAGACCAACAAAACAAAGTATTCACTGATCTCAGGGAGACCAGTTCAAGAGAAAACTGCGGGCAGCCGGCTAAAGAGCTCAACACAGTGAATCCTAGGTTCATTGCCCCCTGGGAATTTTAAACATGTAAATAGAGTCTGTGGACCCAAGTTTAGGAGTCTCAACACAAGACTAGCCTGATCTTCCTCTAGTGAAGGACCTAGCCATGATAACCACCATATTAAGTGGCCATTTGAATCAATACCCAGCACTTTAGAAGCTTAAAGATACAACAAAGGAATACCAAGGCCAGGTATCCATCCACAGACAGCTGTTTCGGGGGTTACCCCTCATCAATGTGGAGTAGGATTCTGGCTAGGTGGGAGCAATGCCTAGTAGACCAACAAAACAAAGTATTCACTTATCTCAGGGAGACCAGTTCAAGAAAACACTGCGGGCAGCCGGCTAAAATGCTCAACACAGTGAATTCCTAGGCCCATTGCCCCTGGGAATTTTGAATATGCAAATAGAGTCTGTGGAGCCTCGTTTAGGAGTCTCAACACAGGACTAGCCAGATCTCCCTCTAGTGAAGGACCTAGCCATGATAACCAACATATTAAATGGTCCTTTGAGTTAATATCTAGCTCTTTACAAGATTAAAGATATGACAAGGGAATACAAAGGCCAGGTATCCAACCACAGACAGCTGTTTCGGGGTGTTGCCCCCTCATCAGTCTGGAGTAGGATTCTGGCTAGGTGGGAGCAATGCCTAGTAGACCAACAAAAGAAAGTATTCACTGATCTCAGGAAGACCAGTTCAAGAAAACACTGCGGGCAGCCGGCTAAAGCGCTCAACACAGTGAATTCCTAGGCCCATTGCCCCCTGGGAATTTTGAATATGCAAATAGAGTCTGTGGAGCCTGGTTTAGGTGTCTCAACACAGGACTAGCCAGATCTTCCTCTAGTGAAGGACCTAGCCATGATAACCACCATATTAAGTGGCCATTTGAATCAATACCCAGCTCTTTACAAGCTTAAAGATACAACAAGGGAATACCAAGGCCAGGTATCCATCCACAGACAGCTGTTTCGGGGGTTGCCCCTCATCAGTGTGGAGTAGGATTCTGGCTAGGTGGGAGCAATGCCTAGTAGACCAACAAAACAAAGTATTCACTGATCTCAGGGAGACCAGTTCAAGAAAACACTGCGTGCAGCCGGCTAAAATGCTCAACACAGTGAATTCCTAGGCCCATTGCCCCCTGGGAATTTTGAATATGCAAATAGAGTCTGTGGAGCCTCATTTAGGAGTCTCAACACAGGACTAGCCAGATCTCCCTCTAGTGAAGGACCTAGCCATGATAACCACCATATTAAATGGCCCTTTGAGTTAATATCTAGCTCTTTACAAGATTAAAGATATGACAAGGGAATACAAAGGCCAGGTATCCAACCACAGACAGCTGTTTCGGGTTGTTGCCCCTCATCAGTGTGGAGTAGGATTCTGGCTAGCTGGGAGCAATGCCTAGTAGACCAACAAAACAAAGTATTCACTGATCTCAGGAAGACCAGTTCAAGAAAACACTGCGGGCAGCCGGCTAAAGCGCTCAACTCAATGTATTCCTAAGCCCATTGTCCCCTGGGAATTTTGAATATGCAAATAGAGTCTGTGGAGCCTCGTTAAGGAGTCTCAACACAGGACTATTCAGATCTTCCTCTAGTGAAAGACCCAGCCATGATAACCACCATATTAAGTGGTCCTTTGAGTCAATATCCAGCTCTTTACAAGCTTAAAGATATGACAACGGAATACCAAGGCCAGATATCCATCCACAGACAGCTGTTTCGGGGTGTTGCACTTCATCAGACTGAAGTAGGATTCTGGCTAGGTGGGAGCAATGCCTAGTACACCAACAAAAGAAAGTATTCACTGATCTCAGGGAGACCAGTTCAAGAATACACTGCGGGCAGCCGGTTAAAGCACTAAACACAGTGAATTCCTAGGCCCATTGCCCCCTGGGAATTTTGAATATGCAAATAGAGTCTGTGGAGCCTCGTTTAGGAGTCTCATCACAGGACTAGCCACATCTTCCTCCAGTGAAGGACCTAGCCATGATAACCACCATATTAAGTGTCCCTTTGAGTCAATATCCAGCTCTTTACAAGCATAAAGATATGACAACAGAATACCAAGGCCAGATATCCATCCACAGACAGCTGTTTCAGGATGTTGCACTTCATCAGACTGAAGTAGGATTCTGGCTAGGTGGGAGCAATGCTTAGTAGACCAACAAAACAAAGTATTCACTGATCTCAGGAAGACCAGTTCAAGAAAACACTGCGGGCAGCCGGCTAAAGCGCTCAACTCAGTGTATTCCTAGGCCCATTGTCCCCTGGGAATTTTGAATATGCAAATAGAGTCTGTGGAGCCTCGTTTAGGAGTCTCAACACAGGACCTAGCCATGATAACCACCATATTAAGTGGTCCTTTGAGTCAATATCCAGCTCTTTACAAGCTTAAAGATACAACAAGGAATACCAAGGCTAGGTATCCATCCACAGACAGCTGTTTCGGGGGTTGCCCCTCATCAGTGTGGAGTAGGATTCTGGCTAGGTGGGAGCAATGCCTAGTAGACCAACAAAACAAAGTATTCACTGATCTCAAGGATACCAGTTCAAGAAAACACTGCGGGCAGCCGGCTAAAGCACTCAACACAGTGAATTCCTAGGCCCATTGCCCCCTGGGAATTTTGAATATGCAAATAGAGTCTGTGGAGCCTCGTTTAGGAGTCTCAACACAGGACTAGCCAGATCTTCCTCTAGTGAAGGACCTAGCCATGATAACCACCATATTAAGTGGCCCTTTGAGTCAATATCCAGCTCTTTACAAGCTTAAAGATAGGACAAGAGAATACCAAGGTCAGGTATCCATCCACAGACAGCTGTTTCGGGGTGTTGCCCTTCATCAGTGTGGAGTAGAATTGTGGCTAGGTGGGAGCAATGCCTAGTAGACCAACAAAACAAAGTATTCACTGATCTCAGGGAGACCAGTTCAAAAAAATACTGCGGGCAGCCGGCTAAAGCGCTCAACACAGTGAGTTCCTAGGCCCATTGCCTCCTGGGAATTTTGAATATGCAAACAGAGTCTGTGGAGCCTATTTTAGGAGTCTCAACACAGGACTAGCCAGATCTTCCTCTCGTGAAGGACCTAGCCATGATAACCACCATATTAAGTGGCCCTTTGAGTCAATGCTCAACTATTTACAAGCTTAAAGATATGACAAGGGATTACCAAAGCCAGGTATCCATCCACAGACAGCTGTTTCAGGGTGTTGCCCCCTCATCAGTGTGGAGTAGGATTCTGGCTAGCTGGGAGCAATGCCTAGTAGACCAACAAAACAAAGTATTCACTGATCTCAGGGAGACCAGTTAAAAAAAACACTGCGGGCAGCCGGCTAAAGCGCTCCAACACAGTGAATTCCTAGGCCCATTGCCCCCTGGGAATTTTGAATATGCAAATAGAGTCTGTGGAGCCTCGTTTAGGAGTCTCAACACAGGACTAGCAGATCTTCCTCTAGTGAAGGACCTAGCCATGATAACCACCATATTAAGTGGTCCCTTTGAGTCAATATCCAGCTCTTTACAAGCTTAAAGATATGACAAGGGAATACCAAGGCCAGGTATCCATCCACAGACAGCTGTTTCGGGGGTTGCCCCTCATCAGTGTGGAAATAGGATTCTGGCTAGCTGGGAGCAATGCCTGTTAGACCAACAAAACAAAGTATTCACTGATCTCAGGGAGACCAGTTCAAAAAAACACTGCGGCGCAGCTGGCTAAAGCCTAAACACTTGAATTCCTTGGCCCATTGCCCCCTGGGAATTTGAATATGCAAATAGAGTCTGTGGAGCCTCTTTAGGAGTCTCAACACAAGGACTAGCCTGATCTTCCTCTAGTGAAGGACCTAGCCATGATAACCACCATATTAAGAGGCCTTTGAGTCAATATCCAGCTCTTTACAAGCTTAAAGATATGACAAGGGAATACCAAGGCCAGTACTCATCCACAGACAGCTGTTTCGGGGTGTTGCCCTCATCAGTGTGGAGTAGGATTCTGGCTAGTGGGAGCAATGCCTAGTAGACCAACAAAACAAAGTATTCACTGATCTCAAGGATACCAGTTCAAGAAAACACTGCGGGCAGCTGGCTAAAGCGCGCAACACAGTGAATTCCTAGGCCCATTGCCCCTGGGAATTTTGAATATGCAAATAGAGTCTGTGGGGCCTCGTTTAGGAGTCTCAACACAGGACTAGCCAGATCTTCCTCTAGTGAAGGACCTAGCCATGATAACCACCATATTAAGTAGCCCTTTGAGTCAATATCCAGCTCTTTACAAGCTTAAAGATATGACAAGGGTATACCAAGGCCAGGTATCCATCCACAGACAGCTGTTTTTGGGGTGTTGCCCCTCATCAGTGTGAAGTAGGATTCTGGCTAGTGGGAGCAATGCCTGTAGACCAACAAAAAAAGTATTCACTGATCTCAGGGAGACCAGTTCAAGAAAACACTGGGGCAGCCGGCTAAAGCACTCAACTCAGTGTGTTCCTAGGCCCATTGCCCCTGGGAATTTTGAATATGCAAATAGAGTCTGTGGAGCCTCGTTTAGGTGTCTCAACACAGGACTAGCAGATCTTCCTCTCGTGAAGGACCTAGCCATGATAACCACCATATTAAGTGGCCCTTTGGTCAATATTAGCTCTTTACAAGCTTAAAGATATGACAATGGAATACCAAGGCCAGGTATCCATCCACAGACAGCTGTTTTGGGGTGTTGCCCCTCATCAGTGTGGAGTAGGATTCTGGCTAGTGGGAGCAATGCCTAGTAGACCAACAAAACAAAGTATTCACTGATCTCAGGGAGACCAGTTCAAGAAAACACTGGGGCAGCCGGCAAAGCCTCAACACTGTGAATTCCTAGGGCCCATTTGCCCCCTGGGAATTTTTAATATGCAAATAGAGTCTGTGGAGCCTCGTTTAGGAGTCTCAACACAGACTAGCAGATCTTTCTCTAGTGAAGGACCTAGCCATGATAACCACCATATTAAGTGGTCCCTTTGAATCAATATCCAGCTCTTTACAAGCTTAAAGATATGACAAGGGAATACCAAGGCCAGTACCCATCCACAGACAGCTGTTTCGGGGAGTTGCCCCTCATCAGTGTGGAGTAGGATTCTGGCTAGGTGGGAGCAATGCCTAGTAGACCAACAAAACAAAGTATTCACTGATCTCAGGGAGACCAGTTCAAGAAAACACTGCGGCAGCCGGCTAAAGCGCTCACCAGTGAATTCCTAGGCCCATTGCCCCTGGGAATTTTGAATATGCAAATAGAGTCTGTGGAGCCTCGTTTAGGAGTCTCAACACAAGATGCAGATCTTCTCTAGTGAAGGACCTAGCCATGATAACCACCATATTAAGTGCCTTTGAGTCAATATCTAGCTCTTTACAAGCTTAAAGATATGACAAGGGAATACCAAGGCCAGTATCCATCCACAGACAGCTGTTTCAGGGTGTTGCCCCTCATCAGTGTGGAGTAGGATTCTGGCTAGTGGGAGCAATGCCTAGTAGACCAACAAAACAAAGTATTCACTGATCTCAGGGAGACCAGTTCAAGAAAAACACTGCGGGCAGCTGGCTAAAGCGCGCAACACAGTGAATTCCTAGGCCCATTGCCCCTGGAATTTTGAATATGCAAATAGAGTCTGTGGAGCCTCGTTTAGGAGTCTCAACACAGGACTAGCCAGATCTTCCTCTAGTGAAGGACCTAGCCATGATAACCACCATATTAAGTGTCCCTTTGAGTCAATATCCAGCTCTTTACAAGCTTAAAGTATGACAAGGGAATACCAAGGCCAGTATCCATCCACAGACAGCTGTTTCAGGGTGTTGCCCTCATCAGTGTGGAGTAGGATTTGGTAGTGCTGTTTCGGGGTGTTGCCCATCATCAGTGGGAGTAGGATTTGGCTAGGTGGGAGCAATGCCTAGTAGACCAACAAAACAAAGTATTCACTGATCTCAGGGAACCAGTTCAAGAAAACACTGCGGGCAGCCGCTAAAGCGCTCAACACAGTGAATTCCTAGCCCTTTGCCCCCTGGGAATTTTGAATATGCAAATAGAGTCTGTGGAGCCTCGTTTAGGAGTCTCAACACAGGACTAGCCAGATCTTTCTCTAGTGAAGGACCTACCATGATAACCACCATATTAAGTAGGCCCTTTGAATCAATAGCCAGCTCTTTACAAGCTTAAAGATATGACAGGAGAATACCAAGGCAGGTATCCATCCACAGACAGCTGTTTCGGGTGTTGCCCCTCATCAGTGTGGAGTAGGATTCTGGCTAGGTGGGAGCAATGCCTAGTAGACCAACAAAACAAAGTATTCACTGATCTCAGGAGACCAGTTCAAGAAAACATGCGGCAGCCGGCTAAAGCGCTCAGACACAGTGTATTCCTAGGCCCATTGCCCCTGGGAATTTTGAATATGCAAATAGAGTCTGTGGAGCCTCGTTTAGGAGTCTCAACACAGGACTGCAATTTCTCTGTGAGACTAGCCATGATAACCACCATATTAAGTGTCCCTTTGAGTCAATATCTAGCTCTTTACAAGCTTAAAGATATGACAAGGGATACCAAGGCCAGGTATCCATCCACAGACAGCTGTTTCGGGGTGTTGCCCCTCATCAGTGTGGAGTAGGATTCTGGCTAGTGGGAGCAATGCCTAGTAGACCAACAAAACAAAGTATTCACTGATCTCAGGGAGACCAGTTCAAGAAAAAACTGCGGGCAGCAGCTAAAGCGCTCCAACACAGTGAATTCCTGGCCCCTTGCCCCTGGGAATTTTGAATATGCAAATAGAGTCTGTGGAGCCTCGTTTAGGAGTCTCAACACAGGACTAGCTAGATCTTCCTCTAGTGAAGGACCTAGCCATGATAACCACCATATTAAGTGTCCCTTTGAGTCAATATCCAGCTCTTTACAAGCTTAGACATATGACAAGTGAAAACCAAGGTCAGGTATCCATCCACAAACAGCTGTTTCAGGGTGTTGCCTCTCATCAGTGTGGAGTAGGATTTTGGCTAGGTGGGAGCAATGCCGAGTAGACCAACAATACAAAGTATTCACTGATCTCAGGGAGACCAGTTCAAGAAAACACTGCGGGCAGCCGGCTAATGCACTAAACACAGTGAATTCCTTGGCCCATTGCCCCCTGGGAATTTTGAATATGCAAATAGAGTCTGTTGAGCCTCGTTTAGGAATCTTGCCCCTCTTTTTTTGAATCAATATGTGTTTATAAATGTTTTGTCATACAGAAACATACCCAAACAACTGGGTCCAACATAAACCTGAACCTCATAACAGAGGGGAGTAAACATAGTCAGGACAAACAGAGTAGGGGGGAGATGATATAGGGCAGGAGAGCGGGGAAGGAAGGGGGGGGGGAGTGGAGGGACATGAATGGCAGGCCGATCAGGTTTTCCTTAGGAGAAAAAAAAGAAAAGAGTAAATTACCATAGACAAAAATGCTCCATCAACCATGTCTACTTAACATAAAGTTTCAGTCATTAGGGTTGCAGAGTAAATTTAGACTTTTATCCAGCTATTAGCACTGTGTTATGCAGCGAACTCACCCATGTATCCCACCACGCAATGATTCGTTTACGTTTGGAAACTTCTGAGGATAATATAAGTTCGTATTGTACATGATGGTTAAGTTGTGTGATCAGGTCTTGTATGGAAGGCATGGTGGGAGTTTTCCGATGTCTAGCCAAACAATAGCGAGCTGCTATAAGTATGTTGGAGATCATAGGTCTAAGAAAGCGCGGCAAATCCGGAATTTCCAGACCTAGTAGAGCCATCTGCGGAGTCAGATTGAGCTGAAGTCCCGTAACCTGGCAAATCAAGTAGTTGACCTGTAACCAAAAGGAATGAACTTCTGGAGAAAACCATCAAACATGTGAAGTAGTGCCAACACCTCCACAGAGCTTCCAGCACAAGTTTGATCCCGTTTGGGGATTTTTGCTAAATTTAGCAATCCTCTCGGGGGTCAAGTACCAGCCGAATTGCAGTTTTTTTGCTTGTTCGTGATGATTTAAGCATGAAGTACAGGATAGGGCATGTGAGGATGCTCTCATCCAGGCCTCCAAGGATGTTGAAAATGATAAATGTGCTTCCCATCTAGTCATAAAAGGAAGCTTCGTCCTGGCATTCACCCCCGACAGAGCTTTATAGAAAATGGAGATCCCCCTGCTGGCAGCAGTGGTTTGTTAAAATAGAGATTGAACCTGCGGGTCGCTACACTGGGCGTCCTCCAATGGGACAATGGTTGTTCGGAGAAAGTCTTTTAGCTGTAGATAGGAAAAGTAGGCATCAGTTGAAAGATTATATTTAGATCTCAGATTGTTAAATGATTGTATTTTATTTTGGAACAACACATCTGATAATGCTCTGACTCCCACCCTCCGCCAGCCTGCTAAGGAAAAAGCAGAGGAGTTCACACAATACTCCACGGCCCTCAGGGTGATATAACGGTATAAACTTCCCAATGGGGAATGGCTCACACCAGACCAGACACCGAGTAAGGCTTGCATGGACTTTAAGCCCTGTGGGAAGGGCTTAGGACGGAGAAGTTGGGACTCGAGCAATAAGCGGGTGGAGTTTTGGGGAGCATACCAAGACTCTATTTGTAGCCACAATGGTAGTGAAGTCACTTCAGGGTAGGAAATCCACCATAATTGGGAGATTTCCATGTTTACCGCCTTGTAATAAGTGTAAATGTTAGGAGCGCCCATCCCGCCCAGAGACGTGGGTAGAGTAAAAGTCAAGGAACTCACTCTGTGTGGTTTATTTAGCCAAATAAAAGACCCCAGAGTTGATTGAAAAAGATTAAGGATCTTGCGGGGGAAGTGAAAAGGTATACAGCGGAGAATGTATAGGATTTTTGGGAATAAAATCATTTTAGGGATTTGGATTCTGGCAATCCACGACAATTGAGACGGGGAATATGATTGGGTCAGAGACCGTAAGTTTCCAACTAGAAGGTCAGCATTTAGTTTAATTAGATACTTGGTGTTGGTGATTTGGATCCCCAAATATCTGAAACTTCGGGATACCCAGATGAAAGGTAAGTAAAAAATGGGAAAGGAAACGGTGTTCACCAGTCCGCGCTGCCAGGATCCACTTATTCCAGGGAAGAAACTCACGATCAGATGTGATATGATCAAAGCCTTTTATTGCATCCAACGCGTTTCAACGCCTTTCCTGGCGTCTTCCTCAGGTATCCCTGAGGAAGACGCCAGGAAAGGTGTTGAAACGCGTTGGATGCAATAAAAGGCTTTGATCATATCACATCTGATCGTGAGTTTCTTCCCTGGAATAAGTGGATCCTGGCAGCGCGGACTGGTGAACACCGTTTCCTTTCCCATTTTTTACTGTGTGATTCCACGTGCAAGTGGGAGTCCAGCAGCAGCCATCCGGATAAAACACTACATGTCTGCATACCAGTTGTGGGTCGCACAACTGAAATAGGTGAGTGGTTCCTTTATACCACCTGATTGTCAGTGTCTAAGTGATAAGGCACTATTGCGCCTCTTGTTCCCCTTCCCCCGTTTTCTTTCATTAGATGAAAGGTAAGGTCTGGCGCAATATCAGTTGATCTGGGGAAAAAGGAGGACTTGGTAAGGTTTAGTTTGTAGTAAGATGCCGCTGAGAATTCCTCCAGAATCGTCATCAAAGTTGGTATAGTTTGCGGAATATGAGTGCAAGTAAAGATAACATCATCCGCATATAAATTAATCTTATGCTCTACTGGTCCTACCCACACCCCCGAGACCTCCGTTGTGTTGCGCACCATGGATGCCAAGGGTTCCATAATGAGGGCAAAAATCAAGGGAGAGAGAGGGCAGCCCTGTCATGTGCCGTTAGTGATTTCGAACTTTGTTGAAAGGAAACCGGAGGCACGGACTATAGCCATGGGAGATGAGTATAGGGACATGATGGAGTCCTTGAATCTCCCACAAATATGGAATCTGTTTAGGACCTCGCTAAGGAACCCCCAGTGCACCCTATCAAACGCTTTTTCTGCGTCAAGTGAGAGGAGTGCACCGGGGGCGCCCCCCCTCTCCATGATTTCGAGTAGATTAATTAATCTTCTTATGGCTTCCCTAGATTGTCAGCCTGGGATAAAGCCCACTTGATCTCTTCCAATAAGGTCCGGCAGGACCGTCATAAGTCGGCCGGCCAGGATCTTGGCATATATTTTGATATCATAGTTCTGTGGCACCCCAAGGGTTAATATGCCACAGAAACAACACAGGTTTAATCCCCACACAACACTACACTAGAAAGTGGGAGGAGCTTAGCTGGCACCTGCACTAGTGGGAGGAGCTAAGTTGTTTACCTCAGAGCAGAAGTGACAGTTAGTTTCAGTTTTAGTCAGAGTTGAGTCTAGTCTGGAGCAGGAGCAGAGCCAAGTAGAAGTGGAGGTCCTGAGAGGTCTGAGGAAAGGAGACAGAGTAACAGAGGAACATACCCGGGATAAAGAGTTACCCCAAAAGCTTGATCCCGGGGAGGCGCTTAAGACGGATACCGGATCCGAGGCTGTGCCTGAGACAGATAGGACAGTAAACACCGGCATAGTGAAGGTCCACCATCTTCACCACACCATAGCAAAGCAACACGAAGGAGTCAGTGACACAGAGGACTCAAGTTGCCCAGCATATTGGTACCCGTGAGCAGAGACAGGGCCAGCAGTATAGCTACAAGCAGCAGCAGGGCCACACACAGCGTTTAAGTAGGAAGCCAAGGACCCGGTCAGGGTGAGAGCAACCTGGTACAGACTCCGTGGACAATACTGTGTAATACCATCTGCCAGTAAAGACTTGAAGAACAACAGAAACCGTGAGTGTGTGTGTCATCCTTATGCTGAAGCCCCACTTGCCCTCATAGACTGCCATTGCCTCTACTCTTATCATCTCTATTGCTACTCCTACTCTCCTGCAGCATCAATAACATCCTCACAGACTTTAACTACCTCTACCACTGCCCCTGGGAACCCAGTTCTGCCCACAGGAACTATTCCATCCAAGCTGCTAACCCATCATCCCCGGAGGTTCTGCAGCAGCGGCGGCCCCATTACTGGCCGCATATAGTGGGTGGCGTCACGAGTGACAAATCCCCTGTAAATAACCCCCCATTTTATTGTGCGGGCCCGGGACACGGTCCGGGCCAGGACCGCCGTGACATCCCCCAGCAGCACCCCGGTCTGGCACCGAGTGCCCCGTCCCGAAGGGGCTCCAGAGTTCAATAACGCAATTGGGCAGAAGTTACCCGGGGATGTGGGGGGTCTGCCCGGCTTGGGGAGAGTAGAGATTACAGCCTGGAGACCTTTCTCCCTAATCTTGCCCGAGGATTGCCAGAAGCCAAAAGTTTTAGTTAGGTATGGGGTTAGCAGTGAGGAGAAGGCCTGGCACCGAGTGCCGTTTAGACGTTTGAATAGCTTTTTGAACCTCCTGTTCTGTTATAGGGATGTTCAGAGAAGCAATCTGCAGGGGATTTAAGGATGGCAAGGTCGCTTTATCAAGGAAAGTATTAATTATAGAGTGTGTGGGCTGTGGGGTGCAGGAGTTGCTTTGTAGATTATATAAATCCTCATAATAAGAGCGAAACTGATCAACAATTTGGGTAGGGTGCCTAATTTTGGCTCCATTTGAACCATGAAGATAAGATATTTTAGTAGCGGCCATACGTTTGCGTACACGTCTCGCCAAAAGCTTTCCTGCTCTGTCTCCCATGGAATAAAATTGAGCTTTGGACCTAGTCATATCTTTTTGAACTTTTAAAAGTAAGGTTGTACGGAGTTGTCTACGTAAATCTAATAAATCTGCAGTCAGAATTGGCGAGGGCTGGGATTTCTGCTGAGATTCCAAATTTTGGATTTGAGATAACAATGTTCTAATCTTGGCAGTATGCTGTTTCTTTACCCATGCTGCTATCTTTATGAGTTTGCCCCTCAGGACAGCTTTGTGTGCTAACCAGAGTGTCTCTGGGGAAACTTCCTCTGTGTCATTCATAATGAAATATTCTTGAATGTGAACTGAGATTTCCTCTAAATGTTCGGGAGGATAGTAGGTATTCATTAATTTTCCACAGATTGGATGGGGAAACAGCAAGAACATCTTCTATCGTTATACAGTAGATATAGGGGCACGATCCGTCCAGGAGATGGAGCCGATATTGGCTGAGAGGCACAGAGGGAGCAAGGTATCGTCAGTCAAGAGGTATTCTATCCTTGACCACGATCCGTATCTGAGGGACATTTACGAGTAGTCTTTCTGTTCTGGGTGGAAACAGCGCCACACGTCATGTAACCCGAATTGCGTGAAAATTGGACCAAGCTCCGCTCTGTATTTCCCAAGTGCAGAGCAGTCCATCTTCCTATCAGCTGGGGTATTTAAGTCTCCTGCTAGTATTTTCCTGCCAACCGAGTAGGGAAGTAGATTCTCTAAGGTCTGAGTAAGAAATTTGGCTTGGCCCACATTCGGAGCATATAGGGATATTAGGGAGTATGCAACATTATTCAATTTGCAGTTAACCAGTAAATAACGCCCCGCAGGGTCTACCTTAGTGGAAATTAATTCAAATGACAAACATTTGTGTATGAATATGGCTACACCAGCCTTCTTCACCTCTGCAGAAGCGAAGAAGCGATGGGGATATTGTGGGGAGTTCATTCTATGTACATCTGCCGCCAACAGGTGGGTCTCCTGCAAGAATAAAACATCATACTTGAGTTTAACAAGTTGTTTCCAAGACAGAGAACGCTTCTCTGGACTGTTAAGTCCATTAACGTTAATTGAACCCCATATAATACTCATATCGGGTTACACATGGAAGATTGTAATATTTGCATTCAACATTAGGTGTCCGACCAGCCTGGGGAGGAGGGAAGAGACAGGACGGAGGAGAGACAATATGAAGAATAGGACATGTCATAACATCAACAGCATCAGCAACAGAGATGCACAAACAAAAAGTCAGTGTATACAGATTACACACATTAAAGTGGTGGCTACCACAAATAGGTAAAAAGTAAAGTGCCAAAGTCAACGCACTCATGGGGTATTGCATTCCCAGGATAGATTGGTGATTAGTAATCGGCTAATTCAGTAAGGGAGAAATAGAAGAGTGAGATATTAAGGAGGGAAAGGAAATAGAAATAAGCAAGAAAAGAAGAGGGGTTGGGGTTTCCCCAGGACCAAGGGTGCCTGGGTATCCCAGAGGAGATTAGGGCAAAGCTATGTGGCGGGGGGGAGGATTGTCAGGAGAGAACGAGAAGGAGGAGATGGAAAGGGAAAGTAGAAGGATGAGGTGAGGAGGAGGGGAAGGTAAATCAAGTGTGAGAAAGAGAGGGAGTTAAGAGATCTATCTGGGAATGATTAGAACAGTAAAAAAAAAAAAAAATATATAAATCCAGACACAGAAAAATCCTGAGGAGCTCCGGGCCACAATTCCATAAGAACCTGATATAGTGTCATACAGTGGACCACTCTGGGTCAATTCTGGGTCTTCCTCCTCTCCTTGATCCGTTGGAATAGGCTTGTGGTGTGGGTATATTGGGATCACCTGCAGGGAGGGGTTGCAGCAGCCCCCACTGCCTTAAAAGTCTCTCAGCATTTCCAGGGTGCATGCAAACAATAGGCTTGTCGTCTTTTCTTATTATGAGTTTTGTAGGGAATCCCCACCTACAAGGGATATCATTTTCCCTCAGCAATTTGGTGCAGTGTTGAAAGGCTTTACGCTGTAACAGAGTCCCTGGTGAGACATCCCGGTACACTACTATATGAGAGAATTTGTCCGGGAGTTCAGGGCTAGATCGGAGGGTTCTGAGAAACTCTTCTTTTATTTCAAAGTAATGCACCCTTGCCAGGATGTCTCTAGGCAGGGAAGGATCTAAGTTAGAAGGTTTTGGGATTCTATGAATCCCGTCGATCTTGAAATCCCTGGGGTCCATATCTGGGAGGGCAGCGGCAAGGAACCCCTGCAAAAAAGGCCGCAGCTCCATGGCTGGTATACTCTCGTCCACTCCTCTCAGCCTTACATTATTGAGTCGGGATCTGTCCTCCAGGTCCAGGTTTTTGGCCTGGACCCTGGCAAGCTGTTCCTCCAAATATTCATTTGTGTCCAACAGTGCGTTGTGAGAAACAGTAAGCTCTGTAAGCTTCTTTTCTAGAGAGTCTGTGCATGTGCCCAGCTCCACCACCTCCCCCCGTACCTCCGCCACCATTGCTCTCATATCAGCATGCAGGGAAGCACGGAGCTCGGCCAGCAATTCCTTCATACTGGCGTGAGTGAGAGTGATGTCAGGGGATGGGAGCCCGCCCGATGCTCCCTGTGTCTGCGGGCCGTGGCTGGACGCACGTGCAGCTCTGGGGGAGGGAGAAGGGCTGGGGAGCGGAGAAGAAGTCCGACACCCGCCTGGGAGCGAGTGATGATGCGGCTTTGGTCTTAACCATCGGTGCAGGGCAGGTTATGCTTCGTTGGGGTGCAAAAGAGGAGAATTTTGCAGGCACAGAATGCTGGGAATTGCCGCTTCTTTGCCCGGGCAGTCAAAAGCTCTGGATTATGCGGCCTCCGCCACTACCAGCCAGGCCACGCCCCCGGGGTGTTGCCCCTCTTCAGTGTGAAGTAGGATTCTAGCTAGGTGGGAGCAATGCCTAGTAGATCAACAAAACAAAGTATTCACTGATCTCAGGGAGACCAGTTCAAGAAAACACTGCGGGCAGCCGGCTAAAGCGCTCAACACAGTGAATTCCTAGGCCCATTGCCGCCTGGGAATTTTGAATATGCAAACAGAGTCTGTGGAGCCTCGTTTAGGAGTCTCAACACAGTACTAGCCAGATCTTCCTCTAATGAAGGACCTAGTCATGATAACCACCATATTAAGTGTCCCTTTTAGTTAATATCCAGCTCTCTACAAGCTTAAAGATATGACAAGGGAATACCAAGGCCAAGTATCCATCCACAGACAGCTGTTTTGGGGTGTTGCCACTCATCAGTGTGGCGTAGGATTCTGGCTAGGTGGGAGCAATGCCTAGTAGACCAACAAAACATAGTATTCACTGATCTCAGGGAGACCAGTTCAAGAAAACACTGCAGGCAGCCGGCTAAAGCACTCAACACAGTGAATTCCTAGGCCCATTGCCCCCTGGGAATTTTGAATATGCAAATAGAGTATGTGGAGCCTCGTTTAGGAGTCTCAACACAGGACTAGCCAGATCTTCCTCTAGTGAAGGACCTAGCCATGATAACCACCATATTAAGTAGCCCTTTGAATCAATTTACAGCTCTTTACAAGCTTAAAGATATGACAAGGGAATACCAAGGCCAGGTATCCATCCACAGACAGCTGTTTCAGGGTGATGCCCCTCATCAGTGTGGAGAAGGATACTGGCTAGGTGGGAGCAATGCCTAGTAGACCAACAAAACAAAGTATTCACTGATCTCAGGGAGACCAGTTCAAGAAAACACTGCGGGCAGCCGGCTAAAGCGCTCAACACAGTGAATTCCTAGGCCCATTGCCGCCTGGGAATTTTGAATATGCAAATAGAGTCTTTGGAGCCTCGTTTAGGAGTCTCAACACAGGACTAGCCAGATCTTCCTCTAATGAAGGACCTAGTCATGATAACCACCATATTAAGTGTTCCTTTGAGTTAATATCCAGCTCTCTAGAAGCTTAAAGATATGACAAGGGAATACCAAGGCCAGGTATCCATCCACAGACAACTGTTTTGGGGTGTTGCCCCTCATCAGTGTGGAGTAGGATTCTGGCTAGGTGGGAGCAATGCCTAGTAGACCAACAAAACATAGTATTCACTGATCTCAGGGAGACCAGTTCAAAAAAACACTGCGGGCAGCCGGCAAAAGCACTCAACACAGTGAATTCCTAGGCCCATTGCCCCCTGGGAATTTTGAATATGCAAATAGAGTATGTGGAGCCTCGTTTAGGAGTCTCAACACAGAACTAGCCAGATCTTCCTCTAGTGAAGGACCTAGCCATGATAACCACCATATTAAGTAGCTCTTTGAATCAATATCCAGCTCTTTACAAGCTTAAAGATATGACAAGGGAATACCAAGGCCAGGTATCCATCCACAGACAGCTGTTTCAGGGTGATGCCCCTCATCAGTGTGGAGAAGGATTCTGGCTAGGTGGGAGCAATGCCTAGTAGACCAACAAAACAAAGTATTCACTGATCTCAGGGAGACCAGTTCAAGAAAACACTGCGGGAAGTCGGCTAAAGCGCTCAACACAGTGAATTCCTAGGCTCATTGCCGCCTGGGAATTTTGAATATGCAAATAGAGTCTTTGGAGCCTCGTTTAGGAGTCTCAGCACAGGACTAGCCAGATCTTCCTCTAGTGAAGGACCTAGCCATGATAACCACCATGTTAAGTGGCCCTTTGAGTTAATATCCAGCTCTTTACAAGCTTAAAGATATGACAAGGAATACCAAGGCCAGGTATCCATCCACAGACAGCTGTTTTGGGGTGTTGCCCTCATCAGTATGGAGTAGGATTCTGGCTAGGTGGGAGCAATGCCTAGTAGACCAACAAAACAAAGTATTCACTGATGTCATTTGCATATTCAAAATTCCCAGAGGGCAATGGGCCTAGGAATTCACTGTGTTGAGCGCTTTAGCCGTCGGCCCGCAGTTTTCTTGAACTGGTCTCCCTGAGATCAGTGAATACTTTCTTTTAATATTGTGCCCATTATAAGGAAGTGGGTCTTTTGTAGGGTTACCCTAGGCAGGGAAGCCAAAAACTTGGGAGGCACTTCAATGCCCTTGGATTGAGGCGTGCATGAGGGCCTCTTTTAATATTGTGCCCATTATAAGGAAGTGGGTCTTTTGTAGTATTGCCCTGGGCAGGGAAGCAAAATTTGGGAGGCACTTCAATGCCCCTGGATACAGGTGTGCATGAGGGCCTTTTAATATTGGGCCCATTATAAGGAAGTGGGTCTTTTGTAGTATTGCCCTAGGCAGGGCAGCCAAAAATAGTGTGGCACTCTGATGCCCTGGATAGAGGCGTGCACGAGGGCCTCTTTTAATATTGTGCCCATTATAAGGAAGTGGGTCTTTTGTAGGATTGCCCTAGGCAGGGCAGCCAAAAATTGTGTGACACTCTGATAACCCTGGATAGAAGCGTGCATGAGGGCCTCTTTTAATATTGTGCCCATTACAAGTAAGTGGGTCTTTTGTAGTATTGCCCTAGACAGGGAAGCCAAAAATTGTGTGGCACTCTGATAACCCTGGATAGAAGCGTGCATGAGGGCCTCTTTTAATATTGTGCCCATTATAAGGAAGTGGGTCTTTTGTAGTATTGCCCTGGGCAGGGAAGCAAAAATTTGGGAGGCACTTCAATGCCCCTGGATAAAGGTGTGCATCAGGGCCTCTTTTAATATTGTGCCCATTATAAAGAAGTGGGTCTATTGTAGTATTGCCCTGGGCAGGGAAGCAAAAATTTGGGAGGCACTTCAATACCCTGGATACAGGTGTGCATGAGGGCCTCTTTTAATATTGTGGCCATTATAAGGAAGCGGGTCTTTTCTAGAATAGCCCTAGGCAGGGCTGCCAAAAATAGTATGGCACCCCCAATGCCCCTGGATAGAGGCGTGCATGAGGGCCTCTTTAACTAATGTGCCCATTATAAGGAAGTAGATCTTTTGTAGGATTGCCCTAGGCAGGAAAGCAAAAACTTGGGAGGCACTTCAATACCCTGGATAGAGGCGTACATGAGGGCCTATTTTAATATTGTGCCCATTATAAGGAAGTGGGTCTTTTGTAGGATTGCCCTAGGCAGGGCTGCCAAAAATAGTGTGGCACCCCAATGCCCCTGGATAGAGGCGTCCATGAGGGCCTTTTTTAATATTGTGCCCATTATAAGGAAGTGGGTCTTTTGTAGGATTGCCCTAGGCAGGGCTGCCAAAAATAGTGTGGCACCCCAATGCCCCTGGATAGAGGCGTGCATGAGGGCCTCTTTAACTAATGTGCCCATTATAAGGAAGTGCGTCTTTTGTAGTATTGCCCTAGGCAGGAAAGCCAAAACTTGGGAGGCACTTCAATACCCCTGGATAGAGGCGTACATGAGGGCCTATTTTAATATTGTGCTAATTATAAGGAAGTGGGTCTTTTGTAGGATTGCCCTAGGCAGGGCTGCCAAAAATAGTGTGGCACCCCAATGCCCCTGGATAGAGGCGTCCATGAGGGCCTCTTTTAATATTGTGCCCATTATAAGGAAGTGGGTCCTTTGTAGTATTGCCCTGGGCAGGGAAGCAAAAATTTGGGAGGCACTTCAATGCCCCTGGATAGAGGCGTGCATGAGGGCCTCTTTTAATATTGTGCCCATTATAAGGAAGTGGGTCTTTTGTAGTATAGCCCTAGGCAGGGCTGCCAAAAATAGTGTGGCACCCCAATGCCCCTGGATAGAGGCGTACATGAGGGCCTATTTTAATATTGTGCCCATTATAAGGAAGTGGGTCTTTTGTAGGATTGCCCTAGGCAGGGCTGCCAAAAATAGTGTGGCACCCCAATGCCCCTGGATAGAGGCGTCCATGAGGGCCTTTTTTAATATTGTGCCCATTATAAGGAAGTGGGTCTTTTGTAGGATTGCCCTAGGCAGGGCTGCCAAAAATAGTGTGGCACCCCAATGCCCCTGGATAGAGGCGTGCATGAGGGCCTCTTTTAATATAGTGCCCATTATAAGGAAGTGGGTCCTTTGTAGTATTGCCCTGGGCAGGGAAGCAAAAATTTGGGAGGCACTTCAATGCCCCTGGATAGAGGTGTGCATGAGGGCCTCTTTTAATATTGTGCCCATTATAAGGAAGTGGGTCTTTTGTAGTATTGCCCTAGGCAGGGCTGCCAAAAATAGTGTGGCACCCCAATGCCCCTGGATAGAGGCGTACATGAGGGCCAATTTTAATATTGTGCCCATTATAAGGAAGTGAGTCTTTTGTAGGATTGCCCTAGGCAGGGCTTCCAAAAATAGTGTGGCACCCCAATGCCCCTGGATAGAGGCGTCCATGAGGGCCTTTTTTAATATAGTGCCCATTATAAGGAAGTGGGTCTTTTGTAGGATTGCCCTAGGCAGGGCTGCCAAAAATAGTGTGGCACCACAATGCCCCTGGATAGAGGCGTGCATGAGGGCCTATTTTAATATTGTGCCCATTATAAGGAAGTGGGTCTTTTGTAGTATTGCCCTAGACAGGGCAGCCAAAAATAATGTGGCACTCTGATGCCCCTGGATAGAGGCGTGCATGAGGGCCTCTTTTAATATTGTGCCCATTATAAGGAAGTGGGTCTTTTATAGGATTGCCATAGGCAGAGCAGCAAAAAATTGTGTGGAACCCTGATGCCCCTGTATAGAAGCGTGCATGAGGGCCTCTTTTAATATTGTGCCCATTATAAGGAAGTGGGTCTTTTGTTGGATCGCCCTAGGCAGGGAAGCCAAAACTTGGGAGGCACTTCAATGCCCCTGGATGGAGGCGTGCATGAGGGCCTCTTTTAATATTGTGCCCATTATAAGGAAGTGGGTCTTTTGCAGTATTGCCCTAGGCAGGGAAGCCAAAAATTGGGTGGCACTCTGATGCCCCTGGATAGAGGCGTGCATGAGGGCCTCTTTTAATATTGTGCCCATTATAAGGAAGTAGGTCTTTTGTAGTATTGCCCTAGACAGGGAAGCCAATAATTGTGTTGCACTCTGATGCCCCTGGATAGAGGCGTACATGAGGGCCTATTTTAATATTGTGCCCATTACAAGTAAGTGGGTCTTTTGTAGGATTGCCCTAAGGCAGGGAATCCAAAACTTGGGAGACACTTCAATGCCCCTGGATAGAGGCGTACATGAGGGTCTATTTTAATATTGTGCCCATTATAAGGAAGTGGGTCTTTTCTAGGATTGCCCTAGGCAGGGCAGCCAAAAATAGTATGGCACTCCAATGCCCCTGCATAGAGGCGTGCATGAGGGCCTCTTTTAATATTGTGCCCATTATAAGGAAGTGGGTCTTTTGTAGGATTGTTCTAGGCAGGACTGCCAAAAATAGTGTGGCACCCCAATGCCCCTGGATTGAGGTGTGCATGAGGGCCTCTTGTAATATTCTGCCCATTATAAGGAAGTGGGTCTTTTGTAGAATTGCCCTAAGGAGGGAAGCCAAAACTTGGGAGGCACTTCAATGCCCCTGGATGGAGGCGTGCATAAGGGCCTCTTTTAATATTGTGCCGATTATAAGGAAGTGGGTCTTTTGTAGTATTGCCCTAGGCAGGGAAGCCAAAACTTGGGAGGAACTTCAATGCCCCTGGATAGAGGTGTGCATGAGGGCCTCTTTTAATATTGTTCCCATTATAAGGAAGTGGGTCTTTTGTAGTATTGCCCTAGACAGGGCAGCCAAAAATAATGTGGTACTCTGATGCCCCTGGATAGAGGCGTGCATGAGGGCCTCTTTTAATATTGTGCCCATTAAAGGAAGTGGGTCTTTTATAGGATTGCCATAGGCAGGGCAGCCAAAAATTGTGTGGCAATCTGATACCCCTGGATAGCGGCGTGCATGAGGGCCTCTTTTAATATTGTGCCCATTATAAGGAAGTGGGTCTTTTGTTGGATTGCCCTAGGCAGGGAAGCCAAAACTTGGGAGGCACTTCAATGCCCCTGGATGGAGGCGTGCATGAGGGCCTCTTTTAATATTGTGCCCATTATAAGGAAGTGGGTCTTTTGTAGTATTGCCCTAGGCAGGGAAGCCAAAAATAGTATGGCACTCTGATGCCCCTGGATAGAGGTGAGCATGAGAGCCTCTTTAAATAATGTGCCCGTTATAAGGAAGTGGGTCTTTTGTAGTATTGCCCTAGGCAGGGCTGCCAAAAATTGTGTGGGACTCTGACGCCCCTGGATAGAGGCGTCCATGAGGGCCTCTTTTAATATTGTGCCCATTATAAGGAAGTCGGTCTTTTGTAGGATTGCCCTAGGCAGGGCAGCCAAAAATTGTGTGGCACTCTGATAACCCTGGATAGAAGGGTGCATGAGGGCCTCTTTTAATATTGTGCCCATTACAAGTAAGTGGGTCTTTTGTAGTATTGCCCTAGGCAGGGAAGCCAAAAATTGTTTGGCACTCTGATGCCCCTGGATAGAGGCGTGCATGAGGGCCTCTTTTAATATTGTGCCCATTATAAGAAAGTGGGTCTTTTGTAGGATTGCCCTGGGCAGGGAAGCCAAAACTTGGGAGACACTTCAATGCCCCTGGATAGAGGCGTACATGAGGGCCTATTTTAATATTGTGCCCATTATAAGGAAGTGGGTCTTTTCTAGGATTGCCCTAGGCAGGGCTGCCAAAAATAGTATGGCACCCCAATCCCCCTGGATAGAGGCGTGCATGAGGGCCTCTTTAACTAATGTGTCCATTATAAGGAAGTGGATCTTTTGTAGTATTGCCCTAGGCAGGAAAGCCAAAACTTGGGAGGCACTTCAATACCCCTGGATAGAGGCGTACATGAGGGCCTATTTTAATATTGTGCCCATTATAAGGAAGTGGGTCTTTTGTAGGATTGCTGTAGGCAGGGCTGCCAAAAATAGTGTGGCACCCCAATGCCCCTGGATAGAGGCGTCCATGAGGGCCTTTTATAATATTGTGCCCATTATAAGGAAGTCGGTCTTTTGTAGGATTGCCCTAGGCAGGGCTGCCAAAAATAGTGTGGCACCCCAATGCCCCTGGATAGAGGCGTGCATGAGGGCCTCTTTAACTAATGTGCCCATTATAAGGAATTGCGTCTTTTGTAGGGTTACCCTAGGCAGGGAAGCCAAAACTTGGGAGGCACTTCAATACCCCTGGATACAGGCGTGCATGAGGGCGTCTTTTAATATTGTGCCCATTATAAGGAAGTGGGTCTTTTGTAGGATTGCTCTAGGCAGGGCTGCCAAAAGTAGTGTGGCACCCCAATGCCCTTGGATTGAGGCGTGCATGAGGGCCTCTTTTAATATTGTGCCCATTATAGGGAAGTGGGTTTTTTGTAGGATTGCCCTAGGCAGGGAAGCTAAAAATAGTGTGGCACCCCAATGCCCCTGGATAGAGGCGTACATGAGGGCCTATTTTAATATTGTGCCCATTATAAAGAAGTGGGTCTTTTGTAGGATTGCCCTAGGCAGGGCTGCCAAAAATAGTGTGGCACCCCAATGCCCCTGGATAGAGGCGTCCATGAGGGCCTTTTATAATATTGTGCCCATTATAAGGAAGTCGGTCTTTTGTAGGATTGCCCTAGGCAGGGCTGCCAAAAATAGTGTGGCACCCCAATGCCCTGGATAGAGGCGTGCATGAGGGCCTCTTTAACTAATGTGCCCATTATAAGGAAGTGCGTCTTTTGTAGTATTGCCCTAGGCAGGAAAGCCAAAACTTGGGAGGCACTTCAATACCCCTGGATAGAGTCGTACATGAGGGCCTATTTTAATATTGTGCCCATTATAAGGAAGTGGGTCTTTTGTAGGATTGCCCTAGGCAGGGCTGCCAAAAATAGTGTGGCACCCCAATGCCCCTGGATAGAGGCGTCCATGAGGGCCTTTTTTAATATTGTGCCCACTATAAGGAAGTGGGTCTTTTGTAGGATTGCCCTAGACAGGGCTGCCAAAAATAGTGTGGCACCCCAATGCCCTGGATAGGGGCGTGCATGAGGGCCTCTTTTAATATTGTGCCTGATGACCTCATGGATCCGCCCATGGACTAACCCACTGACCAATGAATACATCTGAGTAGGGCTGGCCGAGCCCCTTACTGAACAAAATCCCAGGTCTCTTACAATAAACAGACACTTGGAGATTGGGTCTGACCAAGGAAGGGTGTACATCTGACCCTGTGCGTCTGGTGTCATACTTTTCATTGCCGGTGCTTGGTCTATATAAATTAGGACAGGAGCAGCAACTTGTTGTTAATATTATTATGAAATATTAACCATATCAAAGTAACCACACAGCATTTTGACAAAAAGGAATTTATTTGAGTTGTGGCAGTGTGCACAAATCTGCATCTCAACAACACATTTTAAAAGGAGATGTATAAGCACTTAATAACACACAGATGTATGGTTGGTTTGGCCAATATTATTTGGCACATTTGGACTCTGGTTGGACACAACAGGGCCAATGTACATATCCAATGTGTACGCTAAAATAAGATCAAATTGTAAAAATAACAAGAAACACCAAAATCATTTGGTGGCAGTGAGACATATCCAGAAACTATCCACATCATCTTCTTCATTGGTGAGGCCATTGAGGCTAGACTATGTTATGCTGCCACGACACTGCCCCAGGCCCATTAAAGTAGGAGCAGTAGCTGTCCCTGTTGCTCCTGGCATCCTGCTGCGAACAGCCCTGAAACACCGGCTGGAGTGACGGGAGTCCAGGGTCGTCTGCACGCCACTCACCTGGCATGAGTTCCCCAGTCCACAAAAACTACAGACGTGTATGAGTATCCCTACGACGCATGAAGTTATGCAGCACACAACACGCCATCACTACCATTTGGATAGATTATAGTTTCAAATTTTAAGCAGTATGAAACACGCGGAATCTATTGGCCATGATCCCGAACGCGTTTTCAACCACACGACGGGCCTGGGATAGCCGGTAATTGAAAAGGCGTTGCTCAGGGGTGATAGTCCTCTGGGGATATGGCCATAGTAGGTTGGCCTGAAGTGGAAAGCCCTCATCCCCCACAAACGCAAAGCTGCCATGCTCAGTGGTGTCATCATTTGTGGGTAAGTTGAGGCGTCCCCTCCGAAGGTCGTCACCAAAGGAGATGTGTGCCAAACCCCCCTCCCCATCAGACATACGCCCGTTCATCCCAACATCCACGTACAGGAACTCATTGTTGGCATTGACGAGGGCCATGAGGACCACACTGAAGAGCCCTTTGTAGTTAAAATAAAAGGACTCGCTGTTGGGGGGTTGTGTGATCCTCACATGCTTACCATCCAATGCCCCCCTGCAGTTTGGGAACTGCCACCACTCCTGGAAGCCAGTGGCAACTTGCAACCATTCCACAGGGGCTTCTGGAAAACGCATATAAAATGGCACCAGACACCTCTCAATGGCCTCACACGACTCAGGGATTAGGCGGCTCAGCAGTGGGCGTGAGACAGCAGCAGCATACTGCAGGTAAGTCAGCGTGCGCCCTGTTACATAGTAACATAGTAACATAGTAACATAGTTTTTAAGGTTGAAGGAAGACTTTAAGTCCATCTAGTTCAACCCATAGCCTAACATGTTGATCCAGAGGAAGGCAAAAAAAAACCCATGTGGCAACACTAAGCTCCATATTGGGGGAAAAAAAATTCCTTCCTGACTCCAGATACGGCAATCAGACTAATTCCCTGGATCAACGCCCTATCAAAGAATCTAGTATGTATAACTGGTAATATTATAGTTTTCAAGAAAGGCATCCAGGCCCTTCTTAAATGTTAGTAGTGACTCACTCATTACAACAGCATGTGGCAGAGAGTTCCATAGTCTCACTGCTCTTACAGTAAAGAATCCGCGTCTGTGATTATGATTAAACCTTCTTTCCTCCAGACGTAGAGGATGCCCCCTTGTCCCAGTCTCAGGCCTAAGAGTAAAGAGATCATTAGAAAGGTCTCTGTACTGTCCCCTCATATATTTATACATTATTATAAGATCACCCCTAAGCCTTCGTTTTTCCAAGCTAAATAACCCCAAGTTTAATAACCTGTCTTGGTATTGCAGACCCCTTAGTCCTCTAATGACTTTTGTCGCTCTTCTCTGGACCCGCTCTAGTTCAGCTATGTCTTTCTTATACACCGGAGACCAGAATTGTACACAGTATTCTAAGTGTGGTCGCACTAGTGACTTGTATAGAGGTAAAATTATGTTCTCCTCATGAGCATCTATGCCTCTTTTAATGCATCCCATTATTTTATTTGCCTTTGCAGCAGCTGCCTGACACTGGCCACTAAATGTGAGTTTGTCATCTACCCATACACCCAGGTCTTTTTCAGTGACAGTTTTGCCCAGTGTTTTACAATTAAGCACATAATTATACCTTTTGTTTCCTCTGCCCAAGTGCATAACTTTACATTTATCCCCATTAAAGCGCATTTGCCATTTAGCAGCCCAAGCTTCTAGTTTACATAAATCCTCCTGTAATATAAAATTGTCCTCCTCTGTATTGATTACCCTGCAGAGTTTAGTGTCATCTGCAAATATTGAGATTCTACTCTGTATGCCCCCTACAAGGTCATTAATAAATATATTAAATAGAAGCGGGCCCAACACTGACCCCTGTGGTACCCCACTGTTAACTGTGACCCATTCTGAGTGTGTTCCATTAATAACCACCCTTTGTTTCCTATCACTAAGCCAGTTCTTAACCCACTTACACATATTTTCCCCTATCCCCATTGCCCTCATTTTATGTATCAACCTTTTGTGTGGCACCGTATCAAAAGCTTTTGATAAGTCCATATACACCACATCCACTGCATTTCCTTGGTCCAGTCCAGAACTTACTTCTTCATAGAAGCTTATCAGATTAGTTTGACAGGAACGGTCCCTCGTAAAACCATGTTGATAATGGGTCATGAGGTTATTTTTCTTCAGATACTCCAGTATAGCATCTCTTAGAAAACCCTCAAGGATTTTACCCACAGTAGAGGTTAAGCTTACTGGCCTATAATTTCCAAGTTCAGTTTTTGTCCCCTTTTTGAATATTGGCACCACATTTGCTATACGCCAGTCCTGTGGTACAGACCCTGTTATTATGGAATCTTTAAATATTAAAAATAATGGTCTATCTATCACAGTACTTAATTCCTGCAGCACTCTGGGGTGTATCCCATCCGGGCCCGGGGATTTGTCAATTTTAGTGATTTTTAGACGATGCCGTACTTCCTCTTGGGTTAAGAAGGTGACATTTAATTGAGACTTTTTGTTATCACTGATCATATTGTCTGTCATGGGATTTTCTTGTGTAAATACTGTTGAAAAAAAGTCATTTAGCATATTGGCTTTTTCCTCATCCTCATCCACCATTTCACCCAGACTATTTTTAAAGGGGCCAACACCATCATTTTTTAGTTTCTTACTATTTATGTTGCCAGGAAACGCAGAGTCACAGCCAACCGCTCCTCTGGTAGCACAGCTTGACGCATCTGTGGCGCCCCGCAACGAGTGCGTCAAAGGAGGGTATTGCATCCATGACTGATGATGCAATATTCTCCGTCTCGGTAATGACATGGTTAAAACTCAGAGCTCCATACCCTACATGCACCATCAGAATAGAGGGCCAATAAGGTCCTGGTGGGCGGAGTGTAGGAGTAGAGTGTAGGAGAAGTGGTAGGAGAGGAACGTAGGAGTAGGGGGCTCTGCACAGTTCCGTACAGCCCCATAGACCACCTACCGGTTGGCGCCATTACCCGGTGCCCCGTAACCGGAACCTGGGCGACCACGCAATGGGTCAAAATACACCCGCGCCCATCAACAACCGGATCACTGGTTCCGAAGCTAGCAAGTTGTTCATCACTGCTCAGCAAACCAGGAGTGAAGGAAGGCTTTTCAGGAGCACCTCACTGCAGCCGCAATTAGAGCCGTCTTGCCAGCGGAGTACCCACCAAAAGGAATCTGGCTCCCCTCACACCAGGCAGTAATTACACCGGCAGGGAAATTGAAGTAGCCCCTTTGTACCCGAACTTGGCACACTAAGGCGACATCGGCAACCCATCTAGAAAAGTTGAGAACCGAGGAACACCGCGGAGCTCTGAGTCAACACCAGTCATTGCTGAGACCACCCAGTCCGTTACCCGTTACCTGTATACCCTGTATCACCTGCTGGTTACAGTAAAAGACCCGTTACAGAGAACACTGGTGTCTGTACTTCTTCAGAACTGTTTAACTCCGCATGCTAAGAGTAGCAGAGCTGCCGTACAACATCAGGTGCAGCTCCTGGCTCCGTGGACTCCTGCTCGTCCTGTGGGGAGCGTCCCATCTTGCTGCCATACATCCCCCGGAGACCCAAGCAGCGTCGGTGAAATCACCGGAATTCCCGCAGGTAGCGTCACGACAAGAATTAACCCTTACTGTTCAGCCAACCCTATTGATCTGGACCACCGAGCCCCACAGTCACAGGCGTGGAACCGTGACAGGGAGAAGCAAACGCCTGCGATGTGAAGACCTGGTTACGGTGAGTCAGAGTTTGGCGTCACAAACAGGATACGAGCAGGCCCGTTACCCAACGGGTATTGTGTGCTTGAAGAACTTTTACTCTACCAAAAAGAACTTTGTTCGACTAAAAACGAACTTTTCCCGCCTTTTTACCATTGGGTCAAGATGGCGACCAAGATGGCGGATCCCGCCACGTGAACCACAAGGTGCTGGCCCAGGGGTGTGCCTCCGCCCCTCTTCGTTGGAGGGCCATGGCAGAGGCGCCAAAACCCTTGTCCGCCCCGATTGCTGGAAACAACCATGGGGGCGGGCCAAAGACTTCAGCCCTCCCATGGACTACAAAAATTATCAGGAAGTGGGTGTGAAAAGGTTTTTCCAACAGCTCTTCTACAAGAACGGTTACCAGGTCGAACGGGTGCGGTTCTCCCAACGAGGAAGATGGCCAGCCTAAAGCTTCATGAGCTGATGAAGGAGGTCAAGAAAAAGATGGGGGCGGCACAGTCAGGATCACCAATCCCACGGCAAAAGCAATTCAGTAAATCAAAAGAAAAAGAAGCGTGGAAAATGGATTGGGATCAAAGCCAGTAGAATATAAATATAAGTATAAATATCATTTTATTAGTGAAAAATCATAACAAAAACAAGATATATGGACAATGATAAAAACAATTAAAAAAGCAGAAAACTGCTGTACAAAGTGAATGACTGCAAAGGTGCTGAAATATATACGCAAGAGTGCAAATAATCACAAGTTATGACAAAAAATGGCATATACGGTATAGAAAGTGTCAATACTGAGGCTAAGTCATGCTATTCACAATTGAGGATCGAGAGATTAATTTATAACCTGATCACAATATCCCCATGTATCAAATAGGGCATATACAATGGAATAGCCATGTAAGAATCACAGAGATCTCAAAGGAGACAAAAGCAAATCACATGAGCCTCAGTAAAAGAGACAGATTAAAGTCTAGCCATGAGGAGTTAACTTAGCATGAGGAACACCCAATAGTTACCATATAGTCAAAAGTACAAGCACGCAAATGGAGCAGCCAGTCAGACAAGGGACCCTCACCCAACGCGTGTCGCCCCCTGCTGGGGGCTTCCTCAGGGGTCAGAGGGGTATTGTTATTATGTCAGGAGCAATCCTTTTATACCTGTTTTTGGGTAGTAGATGTAACACAGCTGGTGAATACTGCAAGCAGCCGCCATCTAGGCAAGGAGGAGGTGTGTAAATCCCTCTGTAATTAAGTGAGAGTGACGTAGGCACAGACTGGCCAGTCTGGGTCCACCCCTTTACACCGCACATGTGCGGGGAAGCGGTGAACCCTGGGAAATGTAGTTTTTGTGTGTTGTGACACGGAGAGAAGGGGGGCGGAGCCACGGCATAGGGCAGCAGTGTAATGCAGCTTACAGTAGAACAGGAGCTTAGTTTTAAAATACTTGGCTCTCCTTCACAATTGAAAAGGATTCTGACAAGGCTGGCAGGAACCTGAAGGACTAGATAGGCCAAACAAAGGTGGAAAAAGTAAGATATAATAAATAAATAGCATATAAGCAGCACCATAAGTGCCATAGAGAACAGAGAAAGGAACATAACGTAATGATCAAAATAAAACCTCCTGTCCATACCGTGCACCGTCCCAGGCCACACACCCCTTTTCAGTCTGTCCGGCGGTTCAAATATTTTTTGAAGTAACAAGTAATGACATCAAAAACTTGAAGGTGAATTCACGCCGGATGACAACTTAACGGCTAGTGAAAGACGAGCCCTTCAAAACTTGAAAAGGAATCCATCATTTGTAATAAAAGAAGCGGGCAAGGGGGGTAATATAGTCCTGTGGCCTATTGAGATGTACTTGGAGGAGGCTAAGACACAACTACAGAAATCAGATTGCTATCAGGTCCTACCCTCTGACCCCAAGCATTTTCAAGAAAAAACTAGACTCATTGATCTGGAGAGCCTTTAATCTTGGTGCTATTAATAAACGGGAAAAAGATTTTCTAATCACATCACATCCAAGAATACCAACATTTTACCTTCTCCCGAAGGTCCATAAGTCAACTATCAAACCACCGGGAAGACCCATTGTGTCGGGTATTGGTGGGCTTTTTGAACATGCTTGTTCTTATGTTGATTTCTACTTGCAGCCATTGGTCCTTTCCTTGGATTCCTACCTTCGGGATTCCTCACATTTGATCTGCTTAATGGAAGGGATGGATATTCCAGCCAACGCGATTTTGGTAACTATGGATGTTGAGAGCCTATATACCTGTATTGGTCATAGGCTGGGTCTTCAGGCTGTTTCATTCTTTCTTAATAAACAGAGTACTGGGAACCGAGTACATGATTCCTTCGTATTGGACCTCTTGCAACTTGCCTTGGAAAACAACTACTTCTTGTTTGATCGAGTATACTACAAACAGGTAACGGGAACCGCTATGGGTGCCAAATGTGCCCCATCATATGCTAATTTGTTTTTAGGATGGTGGGAGGAGACCTATGTTTACACTCTGACATCATTCAAGGAAAAGGTCATCCATTGGTACCGTTTTATAGACGATGTTGTGTTTCTTTGGGCAGGAGATCAAGAGGCATGTCTGGATTTCATGAGAGAACTCAATTAAAACAATTGGAACATCAAGTTGACATCCTATCTGTCGGAAGACTCTGTTGATTTCCTAGACCTGAAGATCATTATGAAAGATGGCAAGGTTGAAACGTCTCTCCATAGAAAATCAACAGCGACAAATAGCGTTCTACATTACAACAGCTTCCATCCAACCCATATCAGAAATGCAATCCCTAAAGGCCAGTTCTATAGAATCAGAAGGAACTGCTCTGATGAAGATACTTTCTTGAAGGAGGCAAAACACCTCACCACAAGATTTAAAGAGAGAGAATATCCAAGGAAGGTGATTTCCAAGGTCTTTGAAATCAGCAAGCAACAGAACAGGAAAGACCTACTAGAACGCAAAGAAAGATCGCGAGTGCCAACTATCAATTTAATTACCCCGTACCACGACCACTGGAATGAAATATATCAGGTAATGAATAAAAATTGGAATATTCTAAGAAGTGATGTAAGATTATGGCCATTTTTAAGCGACAGACCAACTATTGTTGCCAGGAGAGCGCGAAACCTGAAAGACAACCTCACCCAAAGTCATTTTCAAAGACCCACTGTACGCCTTGGACGTGGGACACGGATTATTGGTACGTATCCTTGTGGTGAGTGTAAAGCCTGCCCATACATGGTAGCTGGCCATGAAGTCGATTTATCGATTTTTCCGCACAAAATTGAAACAAAGGTTTATTCTAACTGCCGTACCCGTAACGCTGTGTACGTTCTAATCTGTAGCTGTCCAAAGGTGTACGTGGGGGAGACCACCCAGGAGGTGAGGAAGAGAATACAGGGACATCTCTCCAATATTGGCTGCGCGAGGGCTCATTTGAGAAAGGTAAGCCTATCACGTCTACGGTGTTCATTTTAGGACATGGTCATTTGTCGAAGTCAAAGTAAAAAAAAGCTGTTCCTGATGCCTGATTTTGACTTTGACTTTGACAAATGACTTTCATAAATGACTTTGATTTTGATAAATGACTTTGACTATGATAAATGACTTTGACTTTGATAAATGACTTTGACTATGATAAATGACTTTGACTATGATAAGTGACTTTGACTATGACTTTGATAAATGACTATGACTTTGATAAATGACTATGACTTTGACTTTGATAAATGACTTTGACTTCGATAAATGACTATGACTTTGATAAATGACTTTGACTTTGATAAATGACTTTGATAAATGACTATGACTTTGATAAATGACTTTGACTTTGATAAATGACTTTGACTATGACTTTGATAAATGACTATCACTTTGATAAATGACTTTAACAGATTAGCATAATTTATTTTAAAAAATCTACAGTGGGTCCACTATGGATTTGAACCGTGAAAGCTGGCTTCCAAAGGCCAAAAGCTTATCCACTAGACCATCCAGGAAGCTACTGTAAGAACTTGCTTTTGGTATACAAACATAGATAACATGCACACAGTCTGTGTGCAGAAATCTGATGACCCTGATGTCTGAGAGCTTCAGACTCAACCATGAAAGTCACACATCACATTTATTTCTCATGGAGGTTAGCAGTATAATGAAAGTACAAATCCCCAAGCAGTGCCAATGTTTCCTAGCTTGTTTTTCTGAAGGTATTATAGTTATTAATATAATTATTATCCTCTTAAACAAAACTAATGTTAAAAAATTTTTTTTTTGAAACACTAATTTAGTATATATATATTATATATACTGTATTTACCAGTTTCTGTAAGTTTCTATAAATGTTTAAAAAATTGTTTAACAGCATATAATAGTAATATATTTACCAGTGACTGTACATTTGTATCATTGTTTAGGAAATTGTTTAAGAAAATATAATAATAATAATTAATATTAGTAATAAATACATAATAATCCACTACCTCGATTTCAACAACAAAAATGCAGAACTGCAAACATTTTAATTTATTACTATATCTTATATCTATTAACTAGCATAATTTATTATACAAAAAGTATTCTACAGCAGGTTCAGCATGGATTTGAACCATGAACGCTGGCTTCCAAAGGCAAAATACTTCTCTACTAGACCACCAAACTAGCTGTTAGGAGGCAGAGGTTTTGTTCTGCTAAGAAAATGAACATGCAGGCAGTCTGTTTGCAAAACTGTTCTGACCCTGATGGTTGACAAATCTCAATGTCATTTGTCGTGGTCAGAATCAGAATCAGACTCACGCACACTTCAAAGTGTCATGGAGGCTTGCCAGTATGAAGAAGGTTCACATCCCCAAGCAGTAGCAGGAGTTTATTTATTTATTTTTTTAAGGTATTATTGTTTTTATTATTATAATTATTATTATTATTATTACACTTTCCAACCAAAATAATGTACAATTAAAAAGCTTTGACTTTGTGCTTCATTCTCATACCTGAGTATGATAAATCACTTTCACAGATGACACTTCACTTCTCACACATAAAAATGAAAATATTATTTCCATACACAAAAGCTTTAACCCCTTTTTTCAGTGAGGCCGGACACAATGGACCTTGCTTTATTTAAAACCCACATTTCAACAATTTTTATACATTGTTTTGTTTTCAAATAACAACAATAACTTAATGATAAGCAAATTACATGTCCTGAACTGCGCATTTTAACCCCAAAGTCTCCAACACAAAGCCTATGTCCCACCCACCACTAAACTATAGGCATTTAATAGAGGCACAGACATCTTTTCATTGCTTATATGCATTTCAATGCAGACATGTGTTAAGCTCATTTAAACTGTTGTGTGACCTTAATGTATGATTTTCACACGTCACAATGATATCTGACTGACACACATCAAGAGCAGCAGATTTTTGCACGTTTGGTCTCTTTAGCAAACAAAATCAGTAATGGTATCATCTGATTGAGTGGCCGAATGGTTAAGGCTCCTGCCTATGGAGTGTTTAGAGATCTTTTGCACCCTGGTTCAAAACCCCCCAGTAGGATTATTTTTTATTTTATTTTATTTTTTTCCTTGTAAATTATGGTGTTTAATACACAATTTACAGTAATGTTTAATTTGTGATTTCTTACATTATGGTAATCATCATAACATACTAATAATTGGTTTCAGCCATGTTGTCCATTTACAGGCTAAATCAGGGGTCTCAAACTCGGCTGGGTTGGTGGGCCGCACAGAGAAAATTTTTTTTATCGGGGGCCACATTGCTTGTAGTGAGCAAAACATTCTGGTATTACTAAAAATGTCAATGTAGTACTGTCCAAATCCTTATCCCCTTCTTGTACTAACATCCCCATCCTGATCCCTTTTATACTGATGTCCCCAACCTAGTCTACATTCTTTTCACACACACATTCACTCACTCACAGGCACAGGCTCAGACGCACTCACAGGCACAGGCTCAGACGCACTCACAGGCACAGGCTCAGACGCACTCACAGGCACAGGCTCAGACGCACTCACAGGCTCAGACGCACTCACAGGCTCAGACGCAGACGCACTCACAGGCTCAGATGCAGACACTCTCACAGGCTCAGACGCACTCACAGGCACAGGCTCAGACGCACTCACAGGCTCAGACGCACTCACAGGCACAAGCTCAGACGCACTCACAGGCACAGGCTCAGACGCACTCACAGGCTCAGACGCACTCACAGGCACAGGCTCAGACGCACTCACAGGCACAGGCTCAGACGCACTCACATGCTCAGACGCACTCACAGGCTCAGACGCAGACGCACTCACAGGCTCAGATGCAGACACTCTCACAGGCTCAGACGCACTCACAGGCACAGGCTCAGACGCACTCACAGGCTCAGACGCACTCACAGGCACAGGCTCAGACGCACTCACAGGCTCAGACGCACTCACAGGCACAGGCTCAGACGCACTCACAGGCTCAGACGCAATCACAGGCTCAGACGCACTCACAGGCACAGGCTCAGACGCACTCACAGGCACAGGCTCAGACGCACTCACAGGCTCAGACGCACTCACAGGCTCAGACGCAGACGCACTCACAGGCTCAGACGCACTCACAGGCACAGGCTCAGACGCACTCACAGGCTCAGACGCACTCACAGGCTCAGACGCAGACGCAATCACAGGCTCAGACGCACTCACAGGCACAGGCTCAGACGCACTCACAGGCACAGGCTCAGACGCACTCACAGGCACAGGCTCAGACGCACTCACAGGCTCAGACGCACTCACAGGCTCAGACGCAGACGCACTCACAGGCTCAGACGCACTCACAGGCACAGGCTCAGACGCACTCACAGGCACAGGCTCAGACGCACTCACAGGCTCAGACGCCACTCACAGGCTCAGACGCAGACGCACTCACAGGCTCAGATGCAGACACTCTCACAGGCTCAGACGCACTCACAGGCACAGGCTCAGACGCACTCACAGGCACAGGCGCAGACGCAATCACAGGCTCAGACGCACTCACAGGCACAGGCGCAGACGCACTCACAGGCACAGGCTCAGACGACACTCACAGGCACAGGCTCAGATGCACTCACAGGCACAGGCTCAGACGCACTCACAGGCTCAGACGCAGACGCACTCACAGGCTCAGACGCACTCACAGGCACAGGCTCAGACGCACTCACAGGCACAGGCTCAGACGCACTCACAGGCTCAGACGCACTCACAGGCACAGGCTCAGACGCACTCACAGGCTCAGACGCACTCACAGGCTCAGACGCAGACGCACTCACAGGCTCAGATGCAGACACTCGCACAGGCTCAGACGCACTCACAGGCACAGGCTCAGACGCACTCACAGGCACAGGCTCAGACGCACTCACAGGCTCAGACGCACTCACAGGCACAGGCTCAGACGCACTCACAGGCTCAGACGCAATCACAGGCACAGGCTCAGACGCACTCACAGGCACAGGCTCAGACGCACTCACAGGCACAGGCTCAGACGCACTCACAGGCACAGGCTCAGACGCACTCACAGGCTCAGACGCACTCACAGGCTCAGACGCAGACGCACTCACAGGCTCAGACGCACTCACAGGCACAGGCTCAGACACACTCACAGGCTCAGACGCACTCACAGGCTCAGACGCAGACGCAATCACAGGCTCAGACGCACTCACAGGCACAGGCTCAGACGCACTCACAGGCACAGGCTCAGACGCACTCACAGGCTCAGACGCACTCACAGGCTCAGACGCAGACGCACTCACAGGCTCAGACGCACTCACAGGCACAGGCTCAGACGCACTCACAGGCACAGGCTCAGACGCACTCACAGGCTCAGACGCACTCACAGGCTCAGACGCAGACGCACTCACAGGCTCAGATGCAGACACTCTCACAGGCTCAGACGCACTCACAGGCACAGGCTCAGACGCACTCACAGGCACAGGCGCAGACGCAATCACAGGCTCAGACGCACTCACAGGCACAGGCGCAGACGCACTCACAGGCACAGGCTCAGACGCACTCACAGGCACAGGCTCAGATGCACTCACAGGCACAGGCTCAGACGCACTCACAGGCTCAGACGCAGACGCACTCACAGGCTCAGACGCACTCACAGGCTCAGACGCAGACGCACTCACAGGCTCAGACGCACTCACGCTCAGACGCACTCTCGCTCAGGCTCAGACGCACTCTCGCTCAGGCTCAGACGCACTCTCGCTCAGGCGCAGACGCACTCTCGCTCAGGCGCAGATGCACTCACGCTCAGCACACTCAGGCTCAGACACACTCTCGCTCAGGCGCACTCTCGCTCAGGCGCAGACGCACTCACGCTCAGGCGCACTCTCGCTCAGGCGCAGACGCACTCACGCTCAGGCGCACTCTCGCTCAGGAGCAGATGCACTCTCGCTCAGGCTCAGACGCACTTACGCTCAGGCACAGACGCGCTCACGCTCAGGCGCAGACGCACTGACGCTCAGGCGCAGACTCACTCACGCTCAGGCGCAGACTCACTCACGCTCAGGCACACTCACGCTCAGGCGCAGACGCACTCACGCTCAGGCGCAGAAGCGCTCAGGCGCAGACGCACTCATGCTCAGGCGCACTCTCGCTCAGGCGCAGACACACTCACAGGCTCAGACACATTCACGCTCATGCTCACTCACACACTCAGGCTCACACACTCAGGCTCAGACACACACTCAGGCTCAGACACACATTCAGGCTCAGACACACACTCAGGCTCACACACTCAGGCTCAGACACACACTCAGGCTCACACACTCAGTCTCACACACTCAGGCTCAGACACTCAGGCTCACACACTCAGGCTCAGACACTCAGGCTCACACACTCAGGCTCACACACACACTCAGGCTCACACACTCAGGCTCACACACTCAGGCTCACACACTCAGGCTCAGACACTCAGGCTCAGACACACACTCAGGCTCACACACTCAGGCTCAGACACACACACTCAGGCTCACACGCTCACACACTCTCAGACACTCACTCTCACACACATGCACACACTCACATTAACTCACAGACACAGACTCGTTTGTACAACTAACCTAGCCGGCGGTCCTGTGCGGGGGGCCGCCGCGATACTGCCGCATTATTACTTCCGGCCCCTTCACTGACACTAAACTGCCGCGCAGAGTGCGCCCTATGCAGGGAACCTAGCTGGCGGTCCTGTGCGGGGGGGGGGCCGCCGCGATACTGCTTTATTATCACTTCCGGCCCCTTCATTGAGACTAAACTGCCGCTCGCTCTGCCGCTCGCTCTGCGTCCTATGCAAGCTGCCAACCAATGAGAGGCCCGCAGGTGACGTCATGCGCCTCTCATTGGCTGGCGGCTTGTATTGAACTTGCAGGGCACAGAGCAAGCTGCAGAGCGAGCGGCAGTGAAGTGTCAATAAAAAGGCTGGAAGTGATAATAAAGCAGTATCGCGGCGGCCCCCCCGCTCAGGCCCGCCGACATGATTCTCCACTGTGTCGGGGGCCGCACTGAGGGGCCCCAGGGGCCGCATGCGGCCCGCGGGCCGCGTGTTTGAGACCCCTGGGCTAAATGAATGGAAGGCAGTCATTTACTACTTATGTATTTCCAAGTGTCTGTACATTTTAACAATTTATTATCAAAGGTTCTAAACCAATTATTTATTATTTATTTGACACAAAATGTTGTTTGCCATCTACCCAAAACTCGCTGCATTTAATGAGCAGTACCATAATGTAAGAAATCACAAATTAAACATTACTGTAAATTGTGTATTAAACACCATAACGTATATACTCGTGTATAAGCCGACCCGTGTATAAGCCGACCCCCCTACTTTTGCCCCAAAAATCTGGAAAAACCTATTGACTCGTGTATAAGCCGAGGGTGGACCCCAGCACAGGTATACAGCCCCCAGCAGTGTGGTATACAGGCCCCCCCCAGTGGTATACAGGCCTCCCCAGTGGTAGTATACAGCAGTCCCAGTGGTAGTATACAGCAGCCCCAGTGGTAGTATATAGCATCCCCAGCAGCCCCAGTGGTACTATATAGCATCCCCAGTGGTAGTATATAGCATCCCCAGCAGCCCCAGTGGTAGTATATAGCATCCACAGCAGCCCCAGTGGTAGTATATAGCAGCCCCAGCAGCCCCAGTGGTAGTATACAGCAGCCCCAGTGGTAGTATATAGCATCCCCAGCAGCCCCAGTGGTAGTATATAGCATCCCCAGCAGCCCCAGTGGTAGTATATAGCATCCCCAGCAGCCCCAGTGGTAGTATATAGCAGCCCCAGTGGTAGTATATAGCAGCCCCAGCAGCCCCAGTGGTAGTATACAGCAGCCCCAGTGGTAGTATATAGCATCCCCAGCAGCCACAGTGGTAGTATATAGCAGCCCCAGTGGTAGTATACAGCAGCCCCAGTGGTAGTATATAGCATCCCCAGCAGCCCCAGTGGTAGTATACAGCAGCCCCAGTGGTAGTATATAGGAGCCCCAGCAGCCCCAGTGGTAGTATACAGGAGCCCAAGCAGCCCCAGTGGTAGTATACATCAGCCCCAGAGGTATATACAGCCCCAGTGGTAGTATACAGCCCCAGTGGTAGTATACATCAGCCCCAGAGGTATATGCAGCCCCAGTGGTAGTATACAGCCCCAGTGGTAGTATCCAGCAGCCCCAGAGGTATATACAGCCCCAGTGGTAGTATACAGCCCCAGTGGTAGTATACAGCCCCAGTGGTAGTATACAGCCCCAGTGGTAGTATACAGCTCCAGTGGTAGTATACATCAGCCCCAGAGGTATATGCAGCCCCAGTGGTAGTATACAGGCCCCCCAGAGGTATATACAGCCCCAGTGGTAGTATACAGCCCCAGTGGTAGTATACAGCCCCAGTGGTAGTATACAGGCCCCCCAAAGGTATATACAGCCCCAGTGGTAGTATACAGCCCCAGTGGTAGTATACAGCCCCAGTGGTAGTAAACAGCCCCCCCCCCCCCTCCTTAATATGGGTCCCCCAGTATTAATAAACAGCCCCCCCCCTCCTTATCATGTTCCCCCAGGCTGCGGCAGCTGTCAAAATAACAAACAGTTTATACATCACCTTCCGGCGCAGCTCTCCGCTCCTCCCGTCCTCCGCTCCTCCGCTCGCCGGCTTCTTCTTCTTCTTGTGCCGACTTCTGTGACCGCGCGCAGGAAATGACGTCATCTCCTGCGCCCGGTCACATGACACCGGCACAAGAAGAAAGAAGAAGCCGGCGAGCGGAGGAGCGGAGGATGGGAGGAGCGGAGAGCTGCGCCGGAAGGTGATGTATAAACTGTTTGTTATTTTGACAGCTGCCGCAGCCTGGGGGGACATGATAAGGAGGGGGGGGCTGTTTATTAATACTGGGGGACCCATATTAAGGAGGGGGGCTGTGTATTGCAATATGCACGGCATCCCCCCGCCGTTGATGGACGGGGGGATGCCGTGCATATTCATTGCACTAATGAGGCGGCCCCACGTGACCGCCTGCGGTCACCGCGGCCCCCTCCTGCCTCCTCCAGCTCCCGGTCACAGCCCCCCCCCCCACAGCATACCGTATGACCCGTGTATAAGCCGAGGGGGGACTTTTCAGCCCAATTTTTAGGCTGAAAAACTCGGCTTATACACGAGTATATACGGTACAAGGAAAAAAATAAAATAAAATAAAAAATAATCCTACTGGGGGGTTTTGAACCAGGGTGCAAAAGATCTCTAAACACTCCATAGGCAGGAGCCTTAACCATTCGGCCACTCAATCAGATGATACCATTACTGATTTTGTTTGCTAAAGAGACCAAACGTGCAAAAATCTGCTGATCTTGATGTGTGTCAGTCAGATATCATTGTGACGTGTGAAAATCATACATTAAGGTCACACAACAGTTTAAATGAGCTTAACACATGTCTGCATTGAAATGCATATAAGCAATGAAAAGATGTCTGTGCCTCTATTAAATGCCTATAGTTTAGTGGTGGATGGGGAATGGGCTTTGTGTTGGAGACTTTGGGGTTAAAATGCGCAGTTCAGGACATGTAATTTGCTTATCATTAAGTTATTGTTGTTATTTGAAAACAATACAATGTATAAAAATTGTTGAAATGTGGGTTTTAAATAAAGCAAGGTCCATTGTGTCCGGCCTCACTGAAAAAAGGGGTTAAAGCTTTTGTGTATGGAAATAATATTTTCATTTTTATGTGTGAGAAGTGAAGTGTCATCTGTGAAAGTGATTTATCATACTCAGGTATGAGAATGAAGCACAAAGTCAAAGCTTTTTAATTGTACATTATTTTGGTTAGAAAGTGTAATAATAATAATAATAATAATTATAATAATAAAAACAATAATACCTTAAAAAAATAAATAAATAAACTCCTGCTACTGCTTGGGGATGTGAACCTTCTTCATACTGGCAAGCCTCCATGACACTTTGAAGTGTGCGTGAGTCTGATTCTGATTCTGACCACAACAAATGACATTGAGATTTGTCAACCATCAGGGTTAGAACAGTTTTGCAAACAGACTGCCTGCATGTTCATTTTCTTAGCAGAACAAAACCTCTGCCTCCTAACAGCTAGTTTGGTGGTCTAGTAGAGAAGTATTTTGCCTTTGGAAGCCAGCGTTCATGGTTCAAATCCATGCTGAACCTGCTGTAGAATACTTTTTGTATAATAAATTATGCTAGTTAATAGATATAAGATATAGTAATAAATTAGGATGTTTGCAGTTCTGCATTTTTGTTGTTGAAATCGAGGTAGTGGGTTATTATGTATTTATTACTAATATTAATTATTATTATTATATTTTCTTAAACAATTTCCTAAACAATGATACAAATGTACAGTCACTGGTAAATATATTATTAATATATGCTGTTAAACAATTTTTTAAACAATTATAGAAATTTACAGAAACTGCTAAATACAGTATATATAATATATATATACTAAATTAGTGTTTCCAAAAAAAAAATTTTTACCATTAGTTTTGTTTAAGAGGATAATAATTATATTAATAACTATAATACCTTCAGAAAAATAAGCTAGGAAACATTGGCACTGCTTGGGGATTTGTACTTTCATTATACTGCTAACCTCCATGAGAAATAAATGTGATGTGTGACTTTCATGGTTGAGTCTGAAGCTCTCAGACATCAGGGTCATCAGATTTCTGCACACAGACTGTGTGCATGTTATCTATGTTTGTATACCAAAAGCGAGTATTTACAGTAGCTTCCTGGATGGTCTAGTGGATAAGCTTTTGGCCTTTGGAAGCCAGCATTCACGGTTCAAATCCATAGTGGACCCACTGTAGAATTTTTAAAATAGATTATGCTAATCTGTTAAAGTCATTTATCAAAGTGATAGTCATTTATCAAAGTCAAAGTCATTTATCAAAGTCATAGTCATTTATCAAAGCCAAAGTCATTTATCAAAGTCAAAGCCATAGTCATTCATCAAAGTTAAAGTCATTTGTCAAAGTCATAGTCATTTATCAAAGTCATAGTCATTTATCAAAGTCATAGTCAAAGTCATTTATCATAGTCAAAGTCATTTATCAAAGTCAAAGTCATTTATCAAAATCAAAGTCATTTATGAAAGTCATTTGTCAAAGTCAAAGTCAAAATCAAGCATCAGGAACAGCTTTTTTTTACTTTGACTTCGACAAATGACCATGTCCTAAAATGAACACCGTACACGTCAGTAGCACGTCATTTTCTGGAACACCATAATGGGTCATCAAGAAGCCTGAGAGTACTGGTGGTAGAGAAGGTACATCAGTCTAATAGAAATGAGGATGTGGTTGACCTCCTGTTACAAAAGGAGGCAAGATGGATTTTCAAATTACAGAGTATGTCCCCAATGGGAATCAATGAAGAACTCACATATAGTGGGTTCTATAAGAAGTAGGAGTACTAATAGAGCTATTGAACCTGGAAAGGATGAGCCTCTTTGCCTATGGTATAGTAAGGTCAACTTATCTCCCCTATTTTGGTACCCATTTCTAGGACCGCCGATATGGACTTATACTGAACTTTGCCTACTGTTCTTTGCCACAAAACAACAATTAATATGTCTGTGATGGAAGAAGTAAGAAGAAACAGAGGAGAAGAGAGAGAGAGAGAAAGAAGAGGATAAAAAACATTCTGATGGTAGAACCCTGGACTGGACATGGGAATCGCCCATGGCTGTTCATTTGTATAGACATTTGAAAGAGATTTGAGAAGAATTCACTTCTTTTGAGGTTTATTTGTCATTACTTGACTATATAATGCCAATAAATTGTTCTTGTTTAGAAATGATTTTTTTATTGATCACAGGTGTGTGTTTCTGTGATTCACATACACAAATGTGACCTGTGATCCACATATACACACGACTGTCACCTGTGACTCCCATACACACACTGTGACCAATGATTGGTGTTTTGTATTGTCATGTGCAACTCTGAATCTGTTCCTTTTTCTCTTCATTATGTTCCTTTCTCTGTTCTCTATGGCACTTATGGTGCTGCTTATATGCTTATATGCTTTTTATTTATTATATCTTACTTTTTCCACCTTTGTTTGGCCTATCTAGTCCTTCAGGTTCCTGCCAGCCTTGTCAGGATCCTTTTCAATTGTGAAGGAGAGCCAAGTATTTTAAAACGAAGCTCCTGTTCTACTGTAAGTTGCATTACACTGCTGCCCTATGCCGCGGCTCCGCCCCCCCTCTCTCCGTATCACAACACACAAAAACTACATTTCCCAGGGTTCACCGCTTCCCCGCACATGTGCGGTGTAAAGGGGTGGACCCAGACTGGCCAGTCTGTGCCTACGTCACTCTCACTTCATTACAGAGGGATTTACACACCTCCTCCTTGCCTAGATGGCGGCTGCTTGCAGCATTCACCAGCTGTGTTACATCTACTACCCAAAAACAGGTATAAAAGGATTGCCCCTGACATAATAACAATACCCCTCTGACCCCTGAGGAAGCCCCCAGCAGGGGGCGACACGCGTTGGGTGAGGGTCCCTTGTCTGACTGGCTGCTCCATTTGCGTGCTTGTACTTTTGACTATATGGTAACTATTGGGTGTTCCTCATGCTAAGTTAACTCCTCCTGGCTAGACTTTAATCTGTCTCTTTTACTGAGGCTCATGTGATTTGCTTTTGTCTCCTTTGAGATCTCTGTGATTCTTACATGGCTATTCCATTGTGATCAGGTTATAAATTAATCTCTCGATCCTCAATTGTGAATACCATGATTTAGCCTCAGTATTGACACTTTCTGTACCGTATATGCCATTTTTTGTCATAACTTGTGACTATTTGCACTCTTGCGTATATATTTCAGCACCTTTGCAGTCAGTCACTTTGTACAGCAGTTTTCTGCTTTTTTAATTGTTTTTATCATTGTCCATATATCTTGTTTTTGTTATGATTTTTCACTAATAAAATGATATTTATACTTATATTTATATTCTACTGGCTTTGATCCCAATCCATTTTCCACGCTACTTTTTCTTTTGATTTACTGATGAAGGAGGTCGAGGCAGAGGCTCGAGCAGCCATAGGTCACCCGGGTCCGGGTCCCGTCCTCACAATAGACGGAAACCCCGAGTTCTGGGAAGCCGCGCTGCAGGACCTAAGGGTGCGGCTGATGGAGACAACCGAGTGGACGATCCGCAGCTGGAGTGCAGGTCTGACCAGCCGACTGCATCGGGCTGTCCAGCAAAGACTTACAACCTGTCTCACTCCAGAGCCGGAGTCTAGCTCCTGTCCCGTTACATCACCGGAGCCCATGACTTGCCCTGTCTCATCACCGGAGCCTACGATCTACTCCGTTCCAGAGCCGAAGCTTACAACCCGTTCCACTCCAGAACTTGACACTTGCCTGGTTCCTATACCAGAACCTGCCACCTGTTTCGTCCCAGACGAGCAAGAGACTGTGACCTGTTCCTCTCCAGAACCGGAGGCCAGACCTGAAACCTTTGAGGCCTACCCAGTTACCGGAGCGGAAGCTCCACCGTCCATCAGCGCAGACGAGGAGGCGGGCAGCCTAGAAGCCCCACAGGATGACCCAGAGGAAGACCCCGCAGCCCCGGAATCCACTCATCAGGAAAACTCCGATCCAGAGTCCCCGTTAACCATAGAGCCCGACGTGGTGGTCGAGGAAGTGGAGGAAGAAGACGACGAGGTCCACAGCGAGCCTAAGGACTTCAGCCACACCGGTTCCGAATGGGAGTACGACGCGGAAACTCCTGCCGAGCAACCAGCTCGGGTACAGTGGTCAGGTGCTACTGCGGCATTTTCCCCTGAGTGTCTTGTCCGGGTACCGGTTCAAACCTCCCGTCAGCTCCAAACTTGTCACCCTGCCAGTCGCAGAGACTATGTCCACACTCCGTGTCGGTCCGACGACGATATACGTCGACTTCGCAGGTATCATTACCTACGAACGTCATGCTTGCTATGAGGGATGATATGCTATACGGGTTCGCAATTGTTCTTTGCATAAGTAACATTTCTTGAACTTTGACAATGACATTGTCCTGAACATTTCCCGTTTAAATGCCAGAAGAGCGGCCCGGCGGTAAAGCCTGGACTTGTATTAAGGACAGTACCCCTACCCGCCGGGTCCGCAATGGTTAACCTGTTTACCTTGTGTTTTGTTTGCAGCGTTAGAAGCCATACGCCTCCCTCCGGGGAAGAAAACAAATAATCGTACCTGTTCTTAATAAAAGTGTTTATTACCTGTTATAATAAAAATGCAAAATTCTCTGTAATGTTGGGGTTTCGTGACACTTGGGGACAAGTGTAATTTCCCAAGGGGGAGTGTGGCGCCCCGCAACGAGTGCGTCACAGGAAGGTATTGCATCCATGACTGATGATGCAATATTCTCCGTCTCGGTAATGACACGGTTAAAACTCAGTGCTCCATACCCTACATGCATCATCAGAATAGTGGGCCAATTACGTCCTGGTGGGCGGAGTGTAGGAGTAGAGTGTAGGAGAAGTGGTCGGAGAGGAACGTAGGAGTAGGGGGCTCTGCACAGTTCCGTGCAGCCCCATAGACCACCTACCGGTTGGCGCCATTACCCGGTGCCCCGTAACCGGAACCTGGGCGACCATGCAACGGGTCAAAATACACCCGCGCCCATCAACAACCGGATCACTGGTTCCGAAGCTAGCAAGTTGATCATCACTGCTCAGCAAACCAGGAGTGAAGGAAGGCTTTTCAGGAGCACCTCACTGCAGCCGCAATTAGAGCCGTCTTGCCAGCGGAGTACCCACCAAAAGGAATCTGGCTCCCCTCACACCGGGCAGTAGTTACACCGGCAGGGAAATTGAAGTAGCCCCCTTGTACCCGAACTTGGCACACTAAGGCGACATTGGCAACCCATCTAGAAAGGTTGAGAACGGAGGAACACCGCGGAGCTCTGAGTCAACACCAGTCATTGCTGAGACCACCCAGTCCGTTACCCGTTACCTGTATACCCTGTATCACCTGCTGGTTACAGTAAAAGACCCGTTACAGAGAACACTGGTGTCTGTACTTCTTCAGAACTGTTTAACTCCGCATGCAAAGAGTAGCAGAGCTGCCGTACAACATCAGGTGTAGCTCCTGGCTCCGTGGACTCCTGCTCGTCCTGTGGGAGACGTCCCATCTTGCTGCCATACATCCCCCGGAGACCCAAGCAGCGCCAGTGAAATCACCGGAATTCCTGCAGGTGGCGTCACGACAAGAATTAACCCTTACTGTTCAGCCAACCCTATTGATCTGGACCACCGAGCCCCACAGTCACAGGCGCGGAACCGTGACAGGGAGAAGCAAATGCCTGCGACGTGAAGACCCGGTTACGGCGAGTCACATCACAGTGTCCTCATGCAAAATATGTGGGCGCACCAATTCCAAAAGGAATTTGAAGGAGTCCTCAGACATACGGAGATAGTTCCGGAAATCATGCGGATTCCTGTCCTGCAGCTGACGGACTAGGCGCATGTGACTCAGGTTGGCCCTTTGCAGGAACCAATCCCAAGACCACACACACCGTTGTCTACACCTCCGCAGTCTCTCTGCCCTCTCATCCCTTATCAAGGCCTTCTCCCACAATGCAGCACCCACAACAAGCATGTGGTGCAATTCCATCCTGTGATCCATAGCCTGCAAGGTCTCTTGATATCTAACCAGAAAGAAAAACATTGTTGGAAGGACATCTACAAATGTCTACAAATACGTCAATATTTGTACATTGGGAGTAATTAGGTGACCCCTGTCTGTCAGGTGTCCACCCACAATACACGTGCAACTGTTCTTGTCTCAACTAACTACCTTGTGGCTGTGTAATCAACCACCATATGTCACATATGGTAGCCATCAGAATCATTTAGCTCGTCAAACACAAATGTAACATTCGCAATGTGTGTGGGCTACCATATTGGGTACATTGTAGTAAAGCTGCTCTATCAGCCATGATAAAGGGATGGACTGTCCTTATTACGTATCTAGATCACACATTAAACATAACACCAGACCGGAGGGGTCTGTAGAAAGATCCCTGTGAAGCAGCAGACACATGGATGCTGCACATTTATTAATTAACTTGTGTCATCCCTTCATTGCACCTCTAAATTTGATATACAAAAATTTGTACAGGCAGTCCACAGGACCCAATGACATGTCTACATTCTATGGCCCGTTGTGCGCATTGAGTTTTGACTTGAGCATTGCATTACACAATGGTAAACCAACAATTACATTTTTCAACAGTACTAACCTGCAGTGTCGTATCTGTGGCGCCACACAACGAGTGCGTCACAAGAGGGTATTGCAGCCATAAATGCAGCCGCAATATTCTCTGACACAGCAGTGACTTAGTTAACTTTGAGATCCAACCCTGCATGCATCACCTAGAACAGAGGACCAATCCAGAGTCCTGGTGGGCGGAGTGCTAGGGAAGTGTGTAGGGAGAAGACACTTAGTCTACAGAACAGAACAGAAGAGTCTAGAACAGAGTCTAGAACTTGAACTTGGAGTAGGAGCGGGGGCTCCGCACCCCGTGCAGCCCCCGGGCCGTCACCGGTCGGGTGTCAGCACCTGAGGCCTCAACAACCGGGATCGGGCATCATTACCATGGGTTCCAAAAGACTCCCGTGCCCAAAACTTCACAGCCGGTTCACTGGTACCGAAGCTGGCAGCAGTTCACCTCTGCTACGCGAACCAGAAGCGTGGAGGAGCAGCTTTACAGGAGCACCCCACCACCAGCCAACTTCCAGTCGTCTAACCAGCGGTGTACCCACCGAGGGATCCAAGGCTCCCCAAAACATCCACAACGTACAACTTGGATAGGGCATTGAAGCAGCCTCCCTGTACCCGATCTGGTATTCCTGGGCGACAATGGCAAAACACTTAGCTAGAATGGAGGAACACTTGCGGATCTCTGAGGGACACTATCACTGCTGTGTCCACCCGGTCTACTACTAACTGTATACCATGTACTGCCTGCTGGTTACAGTAAAGACCCGTTGCAGAGACTTTCTGTGTCCGTGCTTCCTTATGAACTGTCCGTCCGCACTACAAGGTAACCGCAGCTGCCGCACAACATCTTAAGCAGCTCCAGCCTCCGGGGATCACCGCTCAGCCTGTGGGGAGCGTTCCATCTTGCCAACCGGGTACGGGTCCTGCCCTTACCATAGACGGCAGCCCCGACTTTTGGCTAGAGGCTCTACAAGACCTCCGGGTGCGGTTACTTGAGACTATGGAGTGGACAATTCACAACTGGAGTGCGACCCTAGGCAGAAGACTCCATCATGCGATGCAGCAGAGCCGACCGGGTACAGCTTCTCCAAGCCAAGACGACATCGCCAGCTTCTCAACCGCCTCACTGTCGCCCACCACCTGTCCTGCTTCGTCACCGGAGCCCATAGACTGCATCATCCCTGTGGAGGCCACAGCTCGGCCCGTTCCAGCGGTCGAAACCGCAGCCGACCCCGTTCCTGAGCCGGAGCTTCCAATACGCTCCATAGAAGAAGCCGACATATACCTGGTTCCACCTGCGGAACCTGCGACTAGTTTCCACACTACTGAGACTGTCGCCTGTTTCTCCCCTGAACCGGAGGCCTCCTCTGCAATTACCGAGGCCTACCTGGTGACCGGGATCGAAACACCACTTCCCGCTGCTACAGAAGAAGAGGCAGGCAGTCTGGAAGTCCTGCACAACGACCCTGAGGAGAACTTTGCAGCACAGCCACCCATCGACCCAGAGGATTCCGTTCCATCATCTCCGTCAGCCGAGCAGCCCGACGTGGTCATCGAAGGAGAGATCAAGGATGATGACGACGAGACCTACAGCCCAGCTGAGGACCTCTACACCGGGTTCGCCTGGGGAGACACCAAGAATCCTTCTACCGGGCGATCTGCTCGGGTACACTGGTTGGGTGCCGCTGCAGCAACATCTTCTCCGGTTCCGTTAAACCGGGCCCCTCTCCAGACTGCCCACCAAGCTCGAGCCGTTCAACAACCAGCACGCCGTAGTGACTGTATCCACACGCCGCACCACTCCGACGAAGAGGTACGTCGTATCCGAAGGGAGGAGTGGCACGCTCGGCTGCACGCCAATATGCAGGCCCGCGCTGAAGCCCGCCGCCAATCTCCATTGCCTGAAGAGTTCCGTAAAACCGGACGGGTGAGCACCTTTAACTTATCCCCCGGGTGGGGATTCGTAAGGGAGGAGGGTGTGAGTACTGAAGTGTTTGTGGGGCGCCGTGATGTGGAATCGCACCTACCGCGAGGGCATCCTAACCGAGACTTATATAGAGGGGACATTGTAACCTATGAGCGATATATATGCTGTGACAGGTGGTTCGCTATACGAGTCCGGAACACTGCCCTCCACTTTGTTGTTTGAACTGTTCACCAAGAGACTTCTTCCTGTGTGCAAATAACACCGCGACTTGGCGGCTACAGCCTGAACTTTTACCTAAGGACAGCCGACCGCCCGCCGGGTCCACGCAATGTGTTAACCTGCTTATCTTACCGTTTCACTTTTATGCATATAATGACCTGTCATTAATAAAAGTGTTTATTACCTGTTATAAAATATAAAAACCTCTGTAATGTGGGTAGTGTGACGCTTGGGGACAAGCGTATTCAACCAAGGGGGAGTGTGGCGCCCCGCAACGAGTGCGTCACAAGAGGGTATTGCAGCCATAAATGCAGCCGCAATATTCTCTGACACAGCAGTGACTTAGTTAACTTTGAGATCCAACCCTGCATGCATCACCTAGAACAGAGGACCAATCCAGGATCCTGGTGGGCGGAGTGCTAGGGAAGTGTGTAGGGAGAACAGACACTTAGTCTACAAAACAGAACAGAAGAGTCTAGAACAGAGTCTAGAACTTGAACTTGGAGTAGGAGCGGGGGCTCCGCACCCCGTGCAGCCCCCGGGCCGTCACCGGTCGGGTGTCAGCACCTGAGGCCTCAACAACCGGGATCGGGCATCATTACCACGGGTTCCAAAAGACTCCCGTGCCGAAAACTTCACAGCCGGTTCACTGGTACCGAAGCTGGCAGCAGTTCACCTCTGCTACGCGAACCAGAAGTGTTGGGGAGCAACTTTACAGGAGCACTCCACCACCAGCCAACTTCCAGTCGTCTAACCAGCGGTGTACCCACCGAGGGATCCAAGGCTCCCCAAAACATCCACAACGTACAACTTGGATAGGGCATTGAAGCAGCCTCCCCGTACCCGATCTGGTATTCCTGGGCGACAATGGCAAAACACTTAGCTAGAATGGAGGAACACTTGCGGATCTCTGAGGGACACTATCACTGCTGAGTCCACCCGGTCTACTACCCGTAACTGTATGCCATGTACTGCCTGCTGGTTACAGTAAAGACCCGTTGCAGAGACTTTCTGTGTCCGTGCTTCCTTATGAACAGTCCGTCCGCACTACAAGGTAACCGCAGCTGCCGCACAACATCTTAAGCAGCTCCAGCCTCCGGGGATCACCGCTCAGCCTGTGGGGAGCGTTCCATCTTGCTGCTGTCCATCCCCCGGAGGTTCCGCAGCGTCGGTAACGATTACCGAAACTACTCATATGTGGCGTCACGAATAAATCAAACCCCTTTAATCTGTTCCTTACAAGACGTCTTCAACTTTTGATCTGCACTCCACCGGGCCCCAGTACCGGCAGGCGCGGCCCACCCGTGACAAGGAGGAAGGAGCTACAGCCTGTCGAAACCGGAGTCCCGGCCACGGTGAGTCATATCAGCCACGCACTTTACCCTCGACAACACACAGTCACTGTGTTCTTCCCCACTGTGAAAATTCGCCACCAACTGAAGCTGTGGGTGACAAGGCATGTTATTTTGTCAAGCAAGAAAAAAACACCTCTATACATTGAGTTGCCAGCCAGATTAGTACACTGCTGCACATGTATACATACTGTATTGGTCTATGGTGATGTGATGACGCTACGTCTGCGGACAATAACCCCTCCTCTGCTTAATCCAACAGTGTTGGTGAGTGTAATAGCACTGTGAACAGGACACATAAACATTGTGATTACATTTGCAAGGAACACAATGTGCTGCTGTGTCTGTAAACGCATTTGCGTCACCAAAAGCAGCTCAATACACCTCTGAAGAAACAACAACTCAGCTCCTTAACACATAACAATAACAGAACTTCCTCCAAGATGGCGCTACAGTATCCCCACGTTGGGGCCATACATACCTCCTGAGTGTGTCCAGGGAACACACACGAAGCAGGTGCATCGATGATTGTTAAGCGTCACACAGGCAATGATGGCGCACCTCACCCATGTGCACAATCATCCTTCTCAATGGTGTCGCACACTGATGAGGCGTGTGAAGTCACCTGCGTTGTGATTGATGGGGGCTATTAAACACCTGGCTGCGACTGATGCACTGTGTTGCTAAGTGGAAAATAGGACACAGCGCTACTGATCCCTCTGCACTGTGACCCCTCTTCTGTGTCTGCACAGCGTTACGGTAGGTTATGGCATGTTGTATTTTCTGCCCAATCTTTGGTCTTGAGCCTTGGGGTAATATTGACATCATGTGCTCCTTCCCTTGCAAAACATATGTGTGTCTGTGTTACCACATTTAAATTTAAACTGGGTTCAGAATGTGTTTCATACATGTGTTGCAAATAATAACTAATTACATACTGTGTTGCACTTTTAAGTAATGTGCCAAGCCACAGTGAGCATCCCTTTTGATGTGCAGGGCCTACAAGCTTGGCAATTTGTATAGCATCTGTGATTTTGTCTGCAGCACTGTGGTCCACAATCTGAACACAGCCAAATCCTTCTTTATGGAATTTTGCCTTGGCAACGTGTTAGCAGTTGAGGATATTGGTTTTATATTGTGTGCTTTATAGCGTTAAAATAGACATACAACAACTTGTAGTACATAGTGAATATTGTTCCAGGACTCATAGGGCTGGAGACACGTGTAGCTGACTCACCGCGGCCGGCTGACTCCGGTTGATACAGGCGATTCTTCTCCTTCCTTGTCACAGGTGGACCGCGCCTGCCGGTAGTGGGGCCCGGTGTAGTGCAAATCAAAAGTGAAGACGTCTTGCGGGAACAGATTAAAGGGGTTTAATTTGTTTTATTCGTGACGCCACCTATGAGTAGTTCGGTAAGGGCTACCGACGCTGCGGAACCCCCGGGGGATGGACAGCAGCAAGATGTTACGCTCCCCACAGGCTGAGCGGTGTTCCCCGGAGGCTGGAGCTGCTCAAGATGTTGTGCGGCAGCTGCGGTTACCTGTTAGTGCGGACGGACAGTTCATAAGGAAGCACGGACACAGAAAGTCTCTATAACGGGTCTTTACTGTAACCAGCAGGCAGTACATGGTATACAGTGGTTGAGTAGTAGACCGGGTGGACTCAGCAGTGATGGTGTCCCTTAGAAATCCGTAGTGTTCCTCCATTTCTAACTAAGTGATTGCCAATGTCGCCCAGGAATACCAGATCGGGTACGGGGAGGCTGCTTCAATGCCCTATCCATGATATACGTTCTGGATGCTTTGGGGAGCCTTGGATCCCTCAGTGGGTACACCGCTGGTTAGACGACTGGAAGTTGGCTGGTGGTGGGGTGCTCCTGTAAAGCTGATCCTCCACTCTTCTGGTTCGCGTAGCAGAGGTGAACTGCTGCCAGCTTCGGTACCAGTGAACCGGCTGTGAGTTGTGGGCACGGGAGTCTTTTGGGAACCCGTGTAGAAATGCCCAATCCCGGTGGTTAAGGCCTCAGGTGCTGACACCCGACCGGTGACGGCCCAGGGGCCCGCACGGGGTGCGGAGCCCCCGCTCCTCTCCAAGTTCTAGTCTGCTCTTGTCAGGTTCTAGATTATTCTCCTTTTTTTCTTCTTCTTCTGACTACATTATTGTGTCTGTTCTCCTGCACTACCCTAGCACTCCGCCCACCAGGACCTAGGATTGGCCCTCTGTTCTAGGTGATGCATGCTGGGTTGGATTTCTAAATTAACCAGGTCACTGCTGTGTCAGAGAATATTGCGGCTGCTTTTATGGCTGCAATACCCTCTTGTGACGCACTCGTTGCGGGGCGCCACACTCACCCCTTGGTTGAATACGCTTGTCCCCAAGCGTCACACTACTCACGTTACAGAGGTTTTTATATTTTATAACAGGTAATACACTTTTATTAATGACAAGTCATTGTATGCATAAAAGTGAAAAGGTAAATAAACAGGTTAACACTTTGCGCGGACCCGGCGGGCGGTTGGCTGTCCTTAGAATAAAAGTTCAGGCTGTAGCCGCCAAGTCGCGGTGTTACGGTGTAAACAGGAAGAAGTCTCTTTTAATAGCAAAGTTCAAACAACAACTTAAGTCACTGATGAATGGCAGTGTTCCGGACTCGTATAGCGAACCACCCATCACGGCATATATGGCGCTCATAGGTTACTATGTCCCCTCTATACAAGTCTCGGCTTGGATGGCCTCGCGGTAGGTGCGATTCCACATCACGGCGCCCCACAAACACTTCGGTACTCACACCCTCCTCCCTTACGAATCCCCACCCGGTGGACAAGTTAAATGTGCTTACCCACCCGGTTTTACGGAATTGTTCAGGCAATGGAGATTGGCGGCGGGCCTCGGCACGAGCCTGCATGTTGGCTTGCAGTCGAGTGTGCCACTCATCTCTCCGGATACGACGTACCTCTTCGTCGGAGTGATGCGGCGTGTGGATAAAGTCACTACGGCGTGCTGGTTGTTGAACCGCTCGAGCTTGGTGGGCAGTCTGGAGTGGAGCCCGGTTCAACGGAACCGGAGAAGATGCTGTTGCGGCGGCACCCGACCAGTGCACCCGAGCTGTTCGCCCGGCAGAAGGGTTCCTTGTGTCTCCCCAGGCGAACCCGGTGTAGAGATCCTCAGCTGGACTGTAGGTCTCCTCGTCATCCTCCTCGACCTCCTCGATGACTACGTCGGGCTGCTCGGCTGGCGAAGACGATGGGATGGAATCCTCTGGATCGGTGGGTGGCTGTGCTGCAAAGTTCTCCTCGGGGTCGTTGTGCAGGACTTCCAGGCTGCCTGCCTCTTCTTCTGTAGCAGCGGGAAGTGGTGTTTCGATCCCGGTCACCAGGTAGGCCTCTGTATTTGCAGAGGAGGCCTCCGGTTCAGGGGAGAAACAGGCGACAGTCTCGGTAGTTTGGAAACTAGTCGCGGGTTCCGCAGGTGGAACCAGGTAGGAGTCAGCTTCTTCGTGGGAGCATATTGGAAGCTCCGGCTCTGGAACGGGGTCGGCTGCGGTTTCGTCCGCTGGAACGGGTCGAGTTGTGGTCCTCACTGGAATAACACAGTCTATGGGCTCCGGTGACGAAGCAGGACAGGTGGTCGGCGACGGTGAGGCTGTTGAAAAGCTGGCGATGTCGTCTGGGCCTGGAGAAGCTGTACCCGGTCGGCTCTACTGCATCGCATGATGGAGTCTTCTGCCTAGGGTCGCGCTCCAGCTGCGAATCGTACATTCCACTGTCTCAAGTAGTCGCACCCGGAGGTCTTGTAGAGCCTCTAGCCAGAAGTCGCGGGGCTGCCGTCTATGGTAAGGGCAGGATCCGGACCCGGTTGGCCTATGGCTGCTCTGGCCTCCGCCTCGACCTCCCGCATTAGGTCTTGGAGTCTCGTGCTGGCCATTCTCTTCTAGGAGGGAAACCACACCCGTTCAACCGGTAAGACGTTCTGGTAGAGCTGGTGAAGAAGTCTGTCTGTGTGTCTATGACACTCCCATTTCCTCTGGGCTTTTGCAGTCCAATCGTGGGAAAAGTCTTTGGGGTCCGCCCCCATGGTTGATTCGAGCAATCAGGGCGGACAAAGAGTTTGGCGCCTTTTGTCTTTAACCCTCCCACGATGAGGGGGGGGGTTGACTCACTCCTGGGCTTGCACGTGGCGGCTTCTTGTGGCGGGAACGCCATCTTGGGCGCCATCTTGACCCAATGGTGAAAAGGCGGGAAAGTTCTTTTAGGGACGAACAAAATCCAAATTGTAGACAATAAAGTCCAGTTTAAGCACAATATACCCGTTGGGTAACGGGCCTGCTCGTATCATGTTCGTGACGCCATTTTCTGACTCACCGCGGCCGGCTGACTCCGGTTGATACAGGCGATTCTTCTCCTTCCTTGTCACGGGTGGACCGCGCCTGCCGGTAGTGGGGCCCGGTGTAGTGCAGATCAAAAGTGAAGACGTCTTGCGGGAACAGATTAAAGGGGTTTAATTTGTTTTATTCGTGACGCCACCTATGAGTAGTTCGGTAAGGGCTACCGACGCTGTGGAACCCCCGGGGGATGGACAGCAGCAAGATGTTACGCTCCCCACAGGCTGAGCGGTGTTCCCCGGAGGCTGGAGCTGCTCAAGATGTTGTGCGGCAGCTGCGGTTACCTGTTAGTGCGGACGGACAGTTCATAAGGAAGCACGGACACAGAAAGTCTCTATAACGGGTCTTTACTGTAACCAGCAGGCAGTACATGGTATACAGTGGTTGAGTAGTAGACCGGGTGGACTCAGCAGTGATGGTGTCCCTTAGAAATCCGTAGTGTTCCTCCATTTCTAACTAAGTGATTGCCAATGTCGCCCAGGAATACCAGATCGGGTACGGGGAGGCTGCTTCAATGCCCTATCCATGATATACGTTCTGGATGCTTTGGGGAGCCTTGGATCCCTCAGTGGGTACACCGCTGGTTAGACGACTGGAAGTTGGCTGGTGGTGGGGTGCTCCTGTAAAGCTGATCCTCCACTCTTCTGGTTCGCGTAGCAGAGGTGAACTGCTGCCAGCTTCGGTACCAGTGAACCGGCTGTGAGTTGTGGGCACGGGAGTCTTTTGGGAACCCGTGTAGAAATGCCCAATCCCGGTGGTTAAGGCCTCAGGTGCTGACACCCGACCGGTGACGGCCCAGGGGCCCGCACGGGGTGCGGAGCCCCCGCTCCTCTCCAAGTTCTAGTCTGCTCTTGTCAGGTTCTAGATTATTCTCCTTTTTTTCTTCTTCTTCTGACTACATTATTGTGTCTGTTCTCCTGCACTACCCTAGCACTCCGCCCACCAGGACCTAGGATTGGCCCTCTGTTCTAGGTGATGCATGCTGGGTTGGATTTCTAAATTAACCAGGTCACTGCTGTGTTAGAGAATATTGCGGCTGCTTTTATGGCTGCAATACCCTCTTGTGACGCACTCGTTGCGGGGCGCCACATAGCTTGAGGCCATGCTTAAAGCTGATAGTGGTGTGGAGTCCAGTTGTCTTTGCAATGGCCTTCAGGAACAAGGAAATGTGACATTGCTGCTGCCTCCAAATGAGCAAACATCTATCTGTGTTGGTGACATAGTGTTTGTTGCTGTTTGAGATGACGGACGGGCATGAATTTATGCGTGCCTTTATTGCTCTCTACGAGGAGAAGGAGTGTCTGTGGCGGACCACATCACCGGACTATCGAAACCGGATGGTGAAGGGAGCGGCCTATGGAGAGTTGCTGGCACTAACTCAGTGCATGCTGCCTGATTTGGGGCTGGACCAAATTGTCAAAACCAAAATCAAAAGCCTGCGGACAGTGTTCAAGAAGGAGCACGACAAAATGTTGGAGCGTCGTTCAGTGATGGGCATGGACAGAGGCGGACTGGGATGTCTGGGGCCCACCAGGGAAATTGACTCCAGGGGCCCACCCATTCTTCAACTATATGCAAATACCTGTTATCCGTTATACCCATCATAGTGTAGCGTGGACTGTAAAACACAGACGGCTCCTGCACATCCCTGTGCGCTCACCATTACTGCGATGTATCATTACTGGAGTTTGCATTAAAGGGATCCTGTCACCCCAAAACACCTCCTAAGCTATTAAAAGATGCTCCTAGAGCATATTCACACTTATCCTACACTCCTTTTAGCTCCTAAATGCATATGTTGAGAATGAAGATAAACGTTATTAAGCTACCTCATTAGTGATGTTAATGAGTGACTATTGTATGCATAGTCACCCAGGCAGGCTCTCCCTCTTCCTAATATCACGCCTCAATAGGCGTGATCTTCAACTCACATTCAAATGCGCGCCTCCCCGCTCTCCTATGACGGCCGGGGCTGCAGTGTGCGCTGTATGACGCGAATCGCGTCATTTCCGGCTTCGGGTGACGTGGTACACCCGCGCCGCTCTGTTATGCCTCCAGCACGCATGCGCAGTGCGGGGCTTGATGCTAACAGAGCGGCCCGGTTGTACCCACGTCACCCGAAGCCGGAAATGACGCGATTCGCGTCATACAGCCGCTACTTACACTACTTACCTCACCGACGATCCTCCAGTGTCCAGCGCTGGGGAATCATCACAGACGCTGCAGATGCACACAGGAAGCCGAGTCCTGGAGCGATGACGTCATCGCCCTGAGACTCCGACCTCCTGCACGCGCCCTCATCGTCAGCTGTCAGCCGGCTCGTGCACAGAGGAGGAAGCGGTACAGCGGGAGATCGCTCCCCGCTGTACCGCACAGGCGCCACAGAAAGGCTAATCATATCGGCGTGCTATGGACACGATATGATTAGCACTAAGTCCGGGAGGGGGGCAGCAGCGGCACAGGGGGTGTAGGGGGCGGGGCTAAGGGGGCGGAGACATGGAGACATGGGGCCCCCCGGGGGATCTCCCGATCTCCCACCGGGCCAGTCCGCCCCTGGGCATGGAGGAGGTCAGATGACCACAGCTATGACCTCCTCCTGTTCACCCTAGACCAAGGTCACCCTTTGCGAACACTGTCCAGCAGGCAGTGTGCCCAACTCTCCTCGGCCACTCCCCAATCCACGGCTCCGCCACAAGAGGTACGTGTCACTTTTGGCTACCTTAATCACAGGACAATGTTGGGATTCATCACTGGTGCTGTTGGGTACTATAGGACAAACCAACCTTATTTTGCCCTTCACAAATTACACAATCGGTAGTACTGTAGCAGCCAAGAATTTCACTGAAGTTTCATTTTTCCACTTGTCATAACACGTATGGCTCACCACACAGTAGTTTAATGTGAGTACAGTACTAAATGTGTCAGAATCAACATTTCAAATTGTGTGAGCTACAGCTTGACACACATGTTTGGGAAGGTTTTAAACATGTTTTTGTACCCATAATGCTGTTGTGTGTGTAATTGGTGGGAGAGGTATGTTTGTTCTGACACATGTTGTATTGTCACTTTCCAGGACACTCCTGACCTTGGACAGAGCCAGTCGGCGGCACACATTGACGACAGTCAACCCTCAACATCGGCGGAGGATGTGTTGGGAGCTGCCAGTAGGGTAGAACCAAACCCGGCCTCCGATGTGGCCAGGCGCAGGAGAGGCCCCCCAGCTCAAACGACAACTGAGCTGGGCACTTGGGCCTCAAGGATTTTCACCCATCTGGAGAACCAACCCAGCACTGCCATTGGCCATCTGGTCAGTGAGTGCCTGGCTAGGCTGGACAGGGACATGCGCTTGGCTGTGGAGAGGGTGACCCACCATGGCCTTGATGCAGCTGAGGATGGAACCCTGCGCTCATGGGACCTACCTCCTCTTCTTTCCCAACAGACTGCAGGGTCACCCTACAAAAGGGAGGGGAGATATAGGGCGTCACGCAGTCGTGAGCGAGAAAGGAGTCGTCAAAGCCCATACCCTTGCCATCGTCCAAACCCACAGCGATTGGAGGAGGAGGAGGAGGAGCCTGGGCCCTTCCATCACAAGACCCAATCTCAGCATCGGAGTGGGTCTAGGTACCGCTAGGGAAAGATATTTCTTGCGGTGACATTCAGCCATATGGCAATGTTTTGTGTTCTTCTATTTATTTGCCTTATCTGTGTCCCGGTTGGGGGTTGTTATCTTCCTTTTTTGATTAATCTTTCGTTCTTATAACAGTGGTACATTTGTAATGACATACCATGTGTGCCATGGGTATGTTGCCATGGTCAAAAATTTTTTGAGCGGAAAATATGTACTACAATAAATTGACTAAAAAAGAGATGTAGTTGTGTTTTCTGAACAGCCTTTATCCTCTTTTTTTTGGGTTCAAACCCGGTCATAGGTTTTTGAAATACAAAACAGATACAAAAATGTCAATGGTCAGTTAAAAAAGGTCCGTGGTTTTTGACATATTAGTCATTTGTCCAAACATTGGCCAACAGGGTCCAACACTCGTAAATAAAAAATAAACAAAACATCAACAAGTGGCCAAACACACACTCTCCTCAAAGGCGAGGAAGAGCCTGCCCTTCTGGAGCTCCAGAGATAGGACGGCCATGGAGAAAATGGGCAATCAGATGGCCTAATTGGTCGAGTTTAACAACAGCCTCTTGATGGGCCACCACAAGGTCCTGCAGGGATGGTCCACCTACAGAGTATAGATAAGATTAACATAAACCACGTGTTTTGGACACATAACAGGTGTGTGTTGGTAAGCGGTTTGACTTATGACTTATGACTTATGACCCAGACCACCGCATTGAGTCTGCCATCTGTAATGAGAACAGTATATGTGTTGTCAGGAGACAAGAGACAATGACCCTACATATTTTTAACACAATAACCCAAACTAATTACAGACACATTTCACAGTACAGATGAGTAATATTGACATGACCCACACCTTCATTTCCATTCGTCTCTTCAGGGGACCACTGGGCAGAATTTGCAGCACTGGACAGGACTTCTTCAAAGGGTGGGGTTGTGGCGGCCCTTGGTGTCCCTTCAGAAGCGGACGGTATATCAATCCTTGGTGAGGCTGGCCCTTGTGCCCGTGCTGGTGTGGGTGGGGTTTGGTCATTATTAGATGCCGCTGGACTTGGTTCCAGTGGTTGGGTGGGTGAGCCAGGTGGCGTCCCTGCTGCAGGTTTAGCTGCCGATCCTGGTTGGATGGCTCGTGCAACCACATCTGGGGATGGCGGATGCTCCCGCCTTCTCTTCCTACCTGTTGAGGCAACAACACATTTTGTCACGTTTACATTATGGCCACATATGTTGTCACATATGAAGAAGTGCTGTTTGTCGGTATTTTGGTCATGTATAGGGCAATTGAAATAATGGCAGGATAGGGCAACATGACGTCATACAGTCATGGCCCTGCAATTCTGTCAAATAATACTCAATTTCTTCCTGAAAATGATTGCAATCACAAATTCTTTGGTATTATTATCTTCATTTAATTTGTCTTCAATGAAAAAACACAAAAAGAATTGTCCTAAAGCCAAATTGGATATAATTCCACACCAAACATAAAAAAGGGGGTGGACAAAAGTATTGGCACCCTTAGAATTATCATGTGATGCTTCTCTAATTTGTGTAATTAACAGCACCTGTAACTTACCTGTGGCACCTAACAGGTGTTGGCAATAACTAAATCACACTTGCAGCCAGTTGACATGGATTAAAGTTGACTCAACAACTGTCCTGTGTCCTTGTGTGTACCACACTGAGCATGGAGAAAAGAAAGAAGACCAAAGAACTGTCTGAGGACTTGAGAAACCAAATTGTGAGGAAGCATGAGTAATCTCAAGGCTACAAGTCCATCTCCAAAGACCTGAATGTTCCTGTATCTACCGTGCGCAGTATCATGAAGAAGTTTAAAGCCCATGGCACTGTGGCTAACATCCCTAGATGTGGACGTAAAAGAAAAATTGACAAGAGATTTCAACGCAAGATTGTGCGGAGGGTGGATAAAGAACCTCGACTAACATCCAAACAAGTTCAAGCTGCCCTGCAGTCCGAGGGTGCAACAGTGTCAACCCGTACTATCCGTCGGCGTCTGAATGAAAAGGGACTGTATGGTAGGAGACCCAGGAAGACCCCACTTCTTACCCCGAGACATAAAAAAGCCAGGCTGGAGTTTGCCAAAACTTACCTGAGAAAGCCTAAAACGTTTTGGAAGAATGTTCTCTGGTCAGATGAGACAAAAGTAGAGCTTTTTGGGCAAAGGCATCAACATAGAATTTACAGAAGAAAAAAAGAGGCATTCAAAGAAAAGAACATGGTCCCTACAGTCAAACATGTCGGAGGTTCCCTGATGTTTTGGGGTAGCTTTGCTGCCTCTGGCACTGGACTGCTTGACCATGTGCATGGCATTATGAAGTCTGGGGACTACCAACAAATTTTGCAGCATAATGTAGGGCCCAGTGTGAGAAAGATGGGTCTCCCTCAGAGTTCATGGGTCTTCCAGCAGGACAATGAACCAAAACACACTTCAAAAAGCACTAGAAAATGGTTTGAGAGAAAGCACTGGAGACTTCTAAGGTGGCCAGCAATGAGTCCAGACCTGAATCTCATAGAACACCTGTGAAGAGATCTAAAAATGGCAGTTTGGAGAAGGCACCCTTCAAATATCAGGGACCAGGAGCAGTTTGCCAAAGAAGAATGGTCTAAAATTCCAGCAGAGCATTGTAAGAAACTCATTGATGGTTACCGGAAGCGGTTGATTGCAGTTATTTTGGCTAAAGGTTGTGCAACCAAGTATTAGGCTGAGGGTGCCAATACTTTTGTCTGGCCCATTTTTGGAGTTTTGCGTGAAATGATCCATGTTTTGCTTTTTGCTTCATTCTCTTTTGTATTTTTTCATTGAAGACAAATTAAATGAAGATAATAATACCAAAGAATTTGTGATTGCAATCATTTTCAGGAAGAAACTGAGTATTATGTGACAAAATTGCAGGGGTGTCAATACTTTTGGCCATGACTGTATGTGGGTAGGATCAGCACCTTCCAACATCTGGGTATCCAACCTATCAGTATTGCGACCATGCCAAACACAATGGCTTAGGGTATGTGCACATCAGTAGTTTTCTGGGCTGTTTTTTGGCGTTTTCCGTCGGCGTTTTCCGCTCAGTTTTATGTTAATTTATGTTAATCCTAGCCACCGGCTGGATTAACATGATACTCAATGGAGTTTAGAAAACGCTGTCTTCATTAGAACGTTTTTTTTCTGGTCGTTTTCAGTTTTTCCACCAGTTTTCCACCGGTTTTCAAAGATAGAGCAAGGGACTTCTTTTGGTTGTTTTTCCAGCGGTTCCAGCTTACAAGTGCAGCAAAAAACTCAGTTTTAAAAACGCTCAGAAAAACAGCCGACAAAATGCTGTATAAACGCTGCAAAAAACGAGCAAAAAACGAGGGACTCTGCTGAGCACAGAAAACTCAGTTTCTGCTAATCTACACAGGTTTTTGGACGTTCTGCAGAGATGCACAACGTCAGATGTGCACATACCCTTATACTGCTGCACATGCAAGGTTGTCGTAGGTACACAATTCCAAACAATTATATAACTGTGTGTGAGCTGTGGTACATACAGTTGATGCTAACATCGTAACATTTAGGCAGCATGGCCCGAAATCTGTATTTGAGGACAAAATGATCCATCACTAGCCAGGCCCGCAGAAAGCAGGGGTACACAATGGCAAACATGGGACAGGCCTTTTTGGCGAATGTGGCACAATGTTGTTAAGTTATGTGAAGGCAACATATTGTGTATGTGAACATGAGCATGTTTGATGTATAGTAAATCTAGAAGGCCATCCAAAAAACACAGGTTTACAGTGTGTGACATGATTGCTGTGACGTAATGTACTACATGCTGACGCTGCTTTATGCATATTTGCACACATACTGTAGGCCTTTGTTTATTGTGTGTGCATACAAGTGTGTTGTGACAGATGACCCAAAGAAGTGTAGGGTGTATGTGGATGTTGCAGGTAGATGATCCTGCAGCTGCAGAGTCATGATGAATCTCTCACATACATTGGCACAATATATGTTGGCGGGTACAGTTGCATGTGCTGTCCTTCCAATGTATTTGGTTGCACAGAAGGCTTTGTGTATGTTGTCGTGCTAAATACTCACCACTTATCTGTGCAATCCTGTCACGCAGTTTTGTGATACGTCCAGGCGTCTTATATTTCAGATCTGCAATTTTTTTGCAGATCTGCCTAGGGGTGCGCAACACACCCAACCTCCTCTCCAGCCGCCTCTTCACCTTCAGCAGGATAGCCTGCTTGTGGAGACGTGAATGTGTGTAGTGCTGGTGACACCACTAATCTCTGGTGTCACATCAATCTACACGGATAAGGAGCTCAGGCTCCCTCCACACAGCAGCTCGCCTGGGTGACACCATTTAATATTTTGCAGGGGAAAGGAAAGCACCAGGAAGGTGTTTCCAAACGTCCTGCAATGTGATGATGTCACGACGCATGGGAGATATGACACATTTTGATGGGGGCCCAGGGGCGCCAAAGCGACAGAATACACTGTATGCTTTTGAGTCATGTACTTTAAAATTGAAGCATCACACTACAGCATTCTGATGCAGACATGAGTTCCATCTACTGACAAATGTGGTGTTGTAACACGCAGTTTGGCGTGTGACATCTCTGCAAATTTAGCCGACAGAGGCGGTAACACACAGGTCACATCAATGCGCTGCCCAATAGTATGGACGCTCCAGGGTACAAGACCTTTCAGCACCATGGAAAGGAAGACGAGTTTATTGGTGGACGCCCACATAATCAAATATGTCGCCTACGAACAGGACTACCAATAAAAACGCAGGAGCTGCCACCAATCCACGTAGACCGCCAGAAGTACTAACTACGCCCAGACACGCCTACCGGCATTATTTAGGCGATGTGTGCAGTCGCTCTTTACATCGATATTGAAACGTCACACACGGGTACCAGTGCACATCGCCCCAGAATGGGCGCCTGATTTCAGAGCACTGTTCTGAAACCAGGCGACCACTCAAATGCGTCGCCCTCACCCAGTCACATTGGGCGATGCATTGGCGATGTCGGCGGCGGTAGGCCACGCCCCAGCGTCGCCATAAAAATCGCCGCCGATATCGGCAGGTGTGACGGTACCCTAACATCATTAAAAGTGTACTATGGCTATCTTATCTGTATATCTAAAACTGTTCATGTGTCACTACATATATGTTTGAGCTGAATCTATGGTATCTATATATGGGGTTATAGGTCCCATTTATATGTAATTTCAAATGTTTGCGTGACTACTATAACAGAGACAATTTGTATAGACATAATTTGCCTGTTACACATGCATATTCTATGGTGGTTCATGTGAACCGAGGCACATGGGTTGTAGACCCACATACCCCATGTGAAAGTTTTATCATGTAAGTTTTTAAAGGTTTTTATTGAGTGTTCTTTGGTGTCAATAAACTTCTGTAATATTTTTTCACTTATAAAAACTCTTTTGTGGATTTTTGGTGTAGCCATAATATTGTGTGAAATATTACTCCTCTAGTGCTGTTTAAACACACATTCAATTTGTTGTTATTCTGAGGTCTTAGACCCCATATGCACATAATCATGACATGCCCAGTTTGAACGATGAATTGACAGTCACACTGCCCCAGCAGCACAACCAAAGAGGGAGGAGGGTGGAAAAAGACAGTGGCTGATCCCAAGACAGTACATCGACTGCTACTACCCACCACGATGATGAACTGAGCATGCCTAAGGCTGGGGTCACAGTAGCATTTTTCACATGCGTTTTTGGAGACCTGCGTTTTCAAAAACGCATGTAAAAAACGCACCCATAGGCCCCCATGTTAAAAAACGCATGCCCTAATAGCCAAAAAGCATGTGTGACAGTCCCATGCGTTTTTGGAGCTTTTCCAAAAACGCATGCGTTTTTTCAAAACGCACAAAAAAATACTACAAGCACTATTTTTAGGTGCAGATTCAAAAACGCAGCCAAAAAGCAGGGAGCCATCACACACCTTAAAAAACTCATGCTGACATGAAAAAATGCATGAGTTTTGTTAAATCACTAAAAAAAACGCATGGCAACTGTGACCACAGCCTAAACTTGCCCATGGAGTGGCATTTCTTCAGTCTACTGCCAACAAGACACCGGTGATTTGTAAGCTGTGCCATCAGAGCTTGAAGCAACGAATAAATGTTCTGAATCTGAGCACCACCTCATGACGTGGGATCTGAAATCAAAGCACCAGATTCAGTGAAATGCATACATTAAAAACCAAAAAAGATCATAGCCTCCTCCTGCTCCCTCTTCAGCTGGGTTCTAAGTCTCTTCCTCACAAGAAACATTGCCACTAACTTCCCTGCAAACAGAGGATGTGACTCCAAGATCACCAACCCATTGTCATTGACCATATTCACAGTCTCCCATAGATGTATTCAGCTCTCTATCCACCAAATCAAGCAAAAGAGGAAGTTCCCCATACCCACCCACATACGATGGTAAAGAATCGTTACAAATGCTGCCGTTATTCAGACCCCTTTAAATTTTTCACCTCACAGCTCACAGTGCATGTCAGACCAAATGAGAATCATTAGGTCAAAGGAACTGCCCATGGAACTCCGAGACAGAATTATAGCAAGGCACAGATCTGGCAAAAGTTACAGAAGAATTTCTGCAGTACTCAAGGCTCCTAAGAGCACAGTGGTCTCCATAATCCTTAAATAGCAGACATATTGGACCATCAGAAGTCTATCTAGACCCAGCCGTCCAGACAAAGTGAACAATCATGGGACAAGAGCCATGGTGAGAGAGGTAAATAAAAACACCAAGATCACTGTAGCTGAGCTCCAGAGATGCAGTAGGGAGATGGGACAAAAGTTCTACAAAGTTAACTATCACTGCTGCCCTCCATCAGTCGAGCCTTTATGGCACAGTGGCCCCGCAGAATTTTCTCCTCAGTGCAAGACATATGAAAGCCCCGCATAAAGTTTGCAAAAAAACACGTGAAGGACTCCCAGACTAGAAATAAGATTCTCTGGTCTGATGAGATGAAGATTGCACTTTTAGGTGATCATTCTAAGCAGTATGTGTGGAGAAAACCAGGCACTGCTCATCACCTGCCTAATACAATCCCAACAGTGAATCATGCTGGTGGTAGCATCATGCTAAGGGGGTGTTTTTTAGCTGCAGGGACAGGAAGACTGGTTGAAATTGAGGGAAATATGAATGCGGCCAAGTACAGAGATATCCTGGATGAAACCTCTTCCAGAGTGCTCTGGTCCTCAGACTTGGCTGAATGTTCCCCTTCCAACAAAACACAATGACAAGACAATGACCCTAAGCACACAGATAAAATAACAAAGGAGTGGCTTCAGAACAACTCTGTGATCAATCTTGACTGGCCTATCCAGAGCCCTGACCTAAAACCAATTAAGCATCCTTGGAGAGACCTGAAAATGGCTGTCCACTAACGTTCACCATCCAACCTGACAGAACTAGAGAGGGTCTGCAAGAAAGAATGGCAGAGGATCCCCAAATCCAGGTGTGAAAAACGTGCATCATTTCCAAGAAGACACATGGCTGTTTAATTGAAAGATTAACACCTGTTTTGGAGACAGTTTTGGAGACACTCCTGGTTTTGACACACAAATCGGATGGAACCTGATCAGGGAAAAAACTGCAGTGTAAAACCAGCCTAATAGGTGTGTTAGCAGTTAGAAGTTCTCTCATATACCAATCGGTGAATTGAAAGCAACCATGTAATGCTTGACACACTGATAGTGGCTGCAGATCAATAAAGGAGAACCATGTGAGGAAAAAATGTTCTGTATGACTTTCTTTATGAAGTATGGACTCAATCCAATCCATTTTAAACAAATATGTTATCTTCGAAGAAATTAGATTTAGAGAGTGGTTGAGTCCTGTGCCCACAAGTGCAAAAAACTCTTACAGGTAGCTGCCTCCTAAATAGTTAGAACACATTGTTGCTGAGCAGAGAGTCCGAGTAGCTGATCCCGTGGGAGAATATTAAATAACGCCCATTCCAGAGATAATGAAAAGTGAATGTTGAAGGTGTTGGTGAGATGGCTAAAGAAGCATATCCCAATCTTCCTGTATCTTCGGACAATCCCAGAGACAATGAAAGACGTCAGCTGGAGAGTGTAAACATTTGGGACAAGAGGGATTAGCCGATAGGGACATTCTAGAATTGTCCTCCGGGAAAATGTAAGCCCTATGGAAAATCATGAGGGCCATAGTTGAGTAACTGTTATATGGCAATAAAGAGTTTAAATGTAGAGTGGCTTTCAAAAGATCAGTCAGTCTATAATTAGATAGTTGTGATACCCATCTGTCCGGGTCTGGTGAAGAATCTAACCATGAAATAGAAGGTTTGATTGATTTATAAATAATAGGCAGCGAATAAACTCATGCACCAAGGGAGACCAGATGGAGAAGACAGGTTCTGGCACTGTCTGGTATGCCTCGGAAGAACAAGTCAATGTAATGCTTAATCTGAGTAGTAATAAAAATATTACCCACTAAGATTGAATATTTGGAGAAAATACCCTCCAAAGAAAGAGGACATTGAGCAGTTGTCAGAAAATCGCAGACCAGTCTGCACCCCTAGCACTCAGTAAATTGGGGGTGTGTTTGCCTTGTAAAAAGAAAAGATTACCTTGAAAGGGAAGAAAAACTGAGGTATAAGGGTCTAGTCCACTGAACTTTCTAGCATGATACCATGTCAATACCACGGACCATAGCAGATAGTTATCCCTGAATACAGCGGGAACTCTATTTTGTTGTAAATGGAGTAAGGCAGGAAGACTGATTGGTCCAGACATTGCTTCATCTAATGGTGTGTTGGTAAATTTAGTATGGGCCCCAATCCAATCAAGAGAATATCTGAAAATAGCCGCAACGCTATACAATCTTAAATTTGGAAAATTGAGGCCCCACAAAGATTTAGCATGTTGCAATTTAAAAATACTGATCCTAGATCTCCCCCTCAAGCCCATATAAACTGTCGAAAAATGTTAGGAGTTGATCATCAGCTTTAGATAATAGAATAGGTAGCGATTTTAAAGGGAAGAGTATTTTAGGGAAGGAAACCATTTAAATAAGGTGAGCTTTACAAGCGAAAGATTTAAAAAACATCCAAGATTGTATTTCCCGAGTAATGGCAGATATTAAGGGTCAGATATTAAGTTGGTAAATAGTATGTGGGTTGGAGGGTAGAAAAATGGAAAGGGGAAGGGCCACCTTTGTCGAGTATCCCTGAAGATCGCTAAAGTTTTGGATTTGTTAACATCCCAAGATTTCTCCAAACTCATGGAAAGCCTCCATTATGAAAGGAATAGACTCCTTAGGATTGGCTATCATGAGTAGTATGTCATCGGCGAATGCCAAGGACTTGAGTGTAAGGTGGCCTATCCCAATTCCCTCAAGGAAGGAATCATCTGTAGATGTCTAAGTAGAGGGTCTAGGGCAATATTAAACAATAAGAGGGATAAAGGTACCTTTACACACAGAGATATATTGCTTGCAATTCACTGGTTGCAGTGAAATCATGGACACATTGTTCCATTTTGTTGCCGTGTACAAGTCGAACAATGTGTCCATGATTTCACTGCAACCATTGAACTGTAAGCAATATATATCTGTATGTAAAGGTACCTTTAAGGACATCCCTGCCTCATACCTCTAAAAATTGAGAAAGGGGATGATGACTACCATGGAGCCAAATTGAAGACTGAGGAGTGTTGCAGATTATCCAGATAAAATTGAAAAAGGAAAACCCAAACATTCTATATTTAAGAGTTCGGATGAGGTGAGACCAAGATACCCTGTCAAAAGCCTTATCGGCATCAAGGCTAACCAAGATGTTTTATTTAGCTTTGGTCTTATGACTATGGATAACAGCGGCTAATGCAGTTCTTATATTGTAGGTGATGGATCGGTCATGGACAAAGCCCGTTTGGGACGTGGTGAGGATATTAAGAAGTATAGATTGTAATTTGCTGGCCATAATTTTGGTGAGCAATTTGAAATCTGTTTAAAAGGGAGATTGGGCAGTACGAGGTAGGGAGAAGGGGGTCTTTACTCGGCTTTGGTAGTAATGAAAGGCTCCATTCATTAAAGCGGTCAGGTAGGGAACTTGAATCTATAATATGATTAAAAAGAGAGGTAAGGTGGGGTATAAGTAATGGTCGCAATATATTATAAAATTCTGCTGAGTAACCGTCCGGGCCAAGCACTTTAAGCAATTTAAGAGACTGGATAATCAATCCAACTTCCCCAGGAGAGATTGGTTTATTTATAATTTCTCTTTGAGAGGTGGAAAATTTTGGTGTATCAACTTTGTGAATGAAATCATAGCCTTCTTCCTGAGAATCGTTGGGTCGGCCATAGAGATCTGCATAAAAATCTCTGGAAACTGCGCATATTTGAACTTTGTCATGGATAATGGAACCATTAGGATGTTTGATGTTATTGATTTTAGTGGCCATTTTGAAGGGTTTCGTTAGTGATGCCAAAAGGCGCCCAGGTTTATTGCCCCAACGAAAGAAGCGGTTACATTGGTAGGCAAGTTGCTTATGTGCTTGTTCATGCAGTAAAGTGTCTAGATTATGTTTAGCAGTGAGGTAAGCCTCCTTGGATGAGGAGGTATTATGTAGCTGGAAATCTCTATAGGTTTGAGTGAGCTGGTCAAGAAGAGGCCACAAGGAGGACAATTTCTTCTTTTTCTGAGACACATAAGAGATAATATGTCTTCTAAGCACTATTTTAGCGGTAACTCATAATAAACTGATGTCTTCTAAGTGTGTCAAGTAATCCTCCATGCATGTTTCTCACCAACCAATCAATCAGTTTTTTAAATCATCCGACGTAAAAACATATGCGGGAAAACACCAGTGAAAGGAGATTTTTCTATGTAGGAAGGCAGGCCCTGTCTGCTTTGCGCTCTGGGCATGTAATGACGCAAATTGTGTCATTTCTGGTTTGGGTGACGTCAGTACACCCACGCCGCTGTGTCCTGCCTCAAGCACGCATGCGCAATGCGGTGCTTGAAGTCGGACAAGCGGCGTGGTTGTACTGACATCACCCAAACCGGAAATTACGCGATTCGCGTCATTACATGCCCAGACAGTGACGTGCAAAGCAGGCAGGGCCTGCCTACAATATGAATACAAGATCACGCCCATTAGGGCGTGATGTTCTGATGAGGTGAGCAGCAAAGTAACACGCCCTGAGAGCTAAGGAATATGGTCCCTACTCATTATAATGGATAATGAGTAATTATAAAAATGTTTTTTAGTACTTTTACAGCCAGCATTTAGCAGACAAAAGGATTGTAAGAATGGTCATAGGACGATGCATGGACATGTTTTTATAGGTTAGGTGGCTTTTTGGAGGTGACAGGTTCCCTTTAAGTAGAAACTGAAAGATTAGCCATACAGGTATATACAACCCCTGGCAAAAATTATGGAATCACCTGGCTCAGAGGATGTCCATTCAGTAGTTTAATTTTGTAGAAAAAAAGCAGATCATAGACATGTTACAAAACTAAAGTCATTTCAAATGGCAACTCTCTGCCTTGAAGAAACAGTAAAAGAAATCTTGAAAAAAAAAAATATGCTAGCCAGTAACAGTTACTTTTGTAGACCAAGCAGGGGGAAAAATTATGGAATCACTCAATTCTGAGGAAAATTGATAAGTAGAATCCACCTGCGTGTAATCAAGTCTCTGTATAAATGCACCTGCTCTGTGATAGTCTCAGGGTTCTGTTTCAAGTGCAGAGAGCATCATGAAGACCAAGGAACATACCAGGAAGGTCCGAGATACTGTTTAAAGCTGGATTTGAATACAAAAAATGATCCCAAGTTTTATACATCTCAAGGAGCACTGTGCAAGCGATCATATTGAAATGAAAGGAGTATCAGACCACTGCAAATCTACCAAGACCCGGCCGTCTCTCTATACTTTCAATCTCGAACAAGGAGAAGACTGATCAGGGATGCAGCCAAAAGGCCCATGATCACTCTGGATGAACTGCACAGATCTACAGCTGAGGTGGGAGAGTCTGTCCATAGGACAACAATCAGTGGTACACTGCACAAATCTGGCCTTTATGGAAAAGTGGCAAGAAGAAAGCCATTTCTCAAAGATATCCATAAAAAGTTTTGTTTGAAGTTTGCCACAAGCCACCTGGGAGACACACCAAACATGTGGAATAAGGTGCTCTGGTCGGATGCAGCCAAAATCGAACTTTTTGACCACAATGCAAAATGATATGTTATGTTTGGCGTAAAACCAACACAGCTCATCAACCTCAAAACACCATCCCCACTATCAAACATGGTGGTGGCAGCATCATGGTTTGGGCCTCATTTTCTTCAGCAGTGGGAAAGATGGTTAAAATTGATGGGAAGATGGACGGAGCCAAATACAGGACCATTCTGTAACTTGTTGGAGTCTGCAAAAGACTTGAGACTGGGATGGAGATTTCCCTTCCAACAAGACAATGATCCCAAATATAAAGCAAAATCTACAATGGAATGGTTCAAAAATAAACATATCCAGGTGTTAGAATGGCCAAGTGCAGACCTGAATCCAATCGAGAATCTGTGGAAAGATGATGAAAACTGCTGTTCACAAATGCTCTCCATCCATCCTCACTGAGCTCGAGCTGTTTTGCAAGGAAGAATGGGCAAGAATTTCATTCTCTCCATGGACAAGAATTTCAGTCTCTCGATGTGTAAAAGTGATAGAGACATACCCCAAGCGACTTGCAGCTGTAATCGCAGCAAAAGGTGGCGCTACAAAGTATTAACTCAAGGGGGACAAATAATAATAATTTTTTTTATAAAAAAGTTTAAAATATCCAATAAACTTCGTTCCACTTCACGATTGTGTCCCACTTGTTGATTCTTCACAAAAAAATGTGAATTTATATCTTTATGTTTGAAGCCTGAAATGTGGCAAAAGGTTGAAAAGGTCAAGGGGGCCAAATACTTTCACAAGGCACTAATATATATATATATATATGCATCCCCTGGCCCACGAAAGCAGAAAAACTGCAAGACATTTGAGCTCTTTTTGTTAAAAAAAAAGGGCAAGAACTCAGATAACCCCAGCATCACACGGTACCCGGAGCCCAGCTGTAAAGCCAGCACTTCTCTCGCTCACTTTAAGCTGGGCTCCGAGTGCCATGTGACATCATGCTGTTCATGAAGTCTCAAATATTCACCACTGAGGCAGCTCAGTGATGAGCTCGGTTAACCTTTCCCTGGGCCGGGTGTTCAGTCTGTGCCTGTTCGTCTCTGAGAGCAGATGTATGACTCTGCTCACAGAGATGTAGTAGAGCTGAAGAAGACACCCTGTGGATTACGTCAGAGGAAGAGTTTTTTGATAATTAAGATGGAGTTCCTAAATGTCTTGTGGTGTTTTTTTTATGTTTGCTAGAAATTCATGGTGGCCGAGTCTAATATTGGCCTGACAGCATGAATTTCAGGCTTAGTGACAGCTGACAATACAAAGCTGGCATTAACCACTTCATTACCCTGCATGCCACCCCCACCAGGGCTGCTGGAAGAATGCGCCTTTTCCAGAGGAGGCTGCATGGGGGGCCCAGAACGCTTGGGTCATACCATGCTGAGAATTCCAGCACCCAACTGCCTGGGTTTTACCTTGGCTGGTGATCAAAAACAGGGCAAAGCCCACACATTTTTTTTAATTATTTATTTAAATAACTAAAGAAAAGTAATGGTCTTCCCTGTATTTTGATTGCCAGCCAATTTAAAGCCAAGAAGCTGGAGGTGGCAGCCCCTACTTGTGCACTTTATCTGCAGCAAGAATTAAAAATACCGCAGAGTGCCATGCAAATTTTTTTTATTATTTATATTTACAGTACTATATCTGTGAGAGGCACAATAGCCAATTACAGACGCTGTCACAGAAAATGGGCATCAATGATTGACTGCTGGAGGAACCTGAAACCAGTCCATACATTCTACCATACTATATTATGTGGGCTGTGGTCAGTTTAGTCCAACAGCCAATCCCAGATGCCTGTTCTGTGCGACAGTGTCTGTGACTGGCTGTTGGTGCCAGTGCAGTGAATATCCTGGAAGTTAATGAGCGGCCCCAGAAGTAGATGCGGCGGGACAGCAGACTGCAGGCAAGTGTAATGATGATGTTTAATAACTATTTGCTTTATTTTACAGCCCCCCCACTCCCCATGCCCCCAATCCATAAATTTAAAGTCTGAGTTTGGACTTAAGTTCGAGTCATGTTCGGCCCCGTACCCGAACTTTAAAAAAAGTCCGAGCGAGTCCACCAAACCTGAACATCATCGGCGGGTTCGCCCATCACTGGTGCTTATATAACGTAGACTTGTGAAAAATGATATTTATTAACTATTTAGTATGGTATAAAAAACACGAAAACATGAAAGCTTGTGATCCACTTCACGGATCCCCACTTCTCACAAGTCCTATCCAGTAAATCCTAGCCACTAAATCAGTGTCCAAAATCAGCAAAGGACGTAATTAGACAATTCTACAGACCATTGCACTCATGCAGGGTGCAGCTTTGCCTTGATTATGAAGGGAAAGTATTACTAGTGCAGGACACCAGCCTCCAATCACTAAACACCTCCTTAATCTTGGAGGGCAGCGACCACTAGCTGTCCTGCACAATGAATAGGATTCACATAGGACGCTGTTCACACAGGTTACTGCAATGTGTGACCAGCATCTTACATTCGCCCCTGTCTCAGTAGGCGGGCTGTTATGGCACTACAACAATGCTACCTGCCAGAACAAACATCCCATATGGCCTAGCTGCACCCTGCAATATAAAGAGTGCAAGAAAAAAAGGGAAAAAACACACAATAATAAATCATGAAATTGTGGGATATTAGTTTGTCTTTTGTCCAAAACATGTAAGCTTGTGATCCACTTCACGGATTCCCACTTCTCACAAGCCCTAGCCACTAAATCAGTGTCCAAAATCAGCAAAGGACGTAATTAGAAAATTTTATCTTACCATAGCAATAGTTTGGTCAGTCGACTATTGCACTCATGCAGGGTGCAGCTTTGCCTTGATTATGAAGGGAAGGTATTAGTAGTGCAGGACACCAGCCTCCAATCACTAAACACATCCTTAATCTTGGAGGGCAGCAAACCACTAGCTGTCCTGCACAATGAATAAAATTCACATAGGACGCTGTTCACACAGGTTACCGCAATGTGTGCCCAGCCTCTTACATAGTAACATAGTTTTTAAGGTTGAAGGAAGACTTTAAGTCCATCTAGTTCAACCCATAGCCTAACATGTTGATCCAGAGGAAGGCAAAAAAAAAACATGTGGCAACAATAAGCTCCACATTGGGGAAAAAATTCCTTCCTGGCTCCAGACACGGAAATCAGACTAATTCCCTGGATCAACGCCCTATCAAAGGAACTAGTATATATAACTGGTCATATTATAGTTTTCAAGAAAGGCATCTAGTTCCTTCTTAAATGTTAGTAGTGACTCACTCATTACAACATCATGTGGCAGAGAGCTCCACAGTCTCACTGCTCTTACAGTAAAGAATCCACGTCTGTGATTATGATTAAACCTTCTTTCCTCCAGACGTAGAGGATGCCCCCTTGTCCCCGTCTCAGGCCTAAGAGTAAAGAGATCATTAAAAAGGTCTCTGTACTGTCCCCTCATATATTTATACATTATAATAAGATCACCCCTAAGCCTTCATTTTTCCAAGCTAAATAACCCCAAGTTTCATAACTTGTCTTGGTATTGCAGACCCTTCAGTCCTCTAATGACTTTGGTCGCGCGTCTCTGGACCCGCTCTAGTTCAGCTATAGCTTTCTTATACACCGGAGACCAAAATTGTACACAGTATTCTAAGTGTGGTCGCACTAGTGACTTGTATAGAGGTAAAATTATGTTCTCATCATGAGCATCTATGCCTCTTTTAATCCATCCCATTATTTTATTTGCCTTTGCAGCAGCTGCCTGACACTGGCTACTAAATGTGAGTTTGTCATCTACCCATACAACCAGGTCTTTTTCAGTGATAGTTTTGCCCATTGTCTTACAATTAAGCACATAATTATACATTTTGTTTCCTCTGCCCAAGTGCATGACCTTACATTTATCCCCATTAAAGCTCATTTGCCATTTATCAGCCCAAGCTTCTAGTTTACATAAATCCTCCTGTAATATAAAATTGTCCTCCTCTGTATTGATTACCCTGCAGAGTTTAGTGTCATCTGCAAATATTGAGATTCTACTCTGTATGCCCCCTACAAGGTCATTAATAAATATATTAAAAAGAAGCGGGCCCAACACTGACCCCTGTGGTACCCCACTGTTAACGATGTCCCATTCTGAGTGTGTTCCATTAATGACCACCCTTTGTTTCCTATCACTAAGCCAGTTCTTAACCCACTTACACATATTTTCCCCTATCCCCATTGCTCTCATTTTATGTATCAACCTTTTGTGTGGCACCGTATCAAAAGCTTTTGAAAAGTCCATATACACCACGTCCACTGCATTTCTTTGGTCTATTCCAGAGCTTACTTCTTTATAGAAGCTTATCAAATTAGTTTGACAGGAACGGTCCCTCGTAAAACCATGTTGATATTGGGTCATGAGGTTATTTTTCTTCAGATACTCCAGTATAGCATCTCTTGGAAAACCCTCTAGGATTTTACCCCCAGTAGAGGTTAAGCTTACTGGCCTATAAATTCCAAGTTCAGTTTTTGTCCCCTTTTTGAATATTGGCACCACATTTGCTATACGTGAGTCCTGTGGTACAGACCCTGTTATTATGGAATTTTTAAATATTAAAAATAATGGTCTATCTATGACAGTACTTAATTCCTTCAGTACGCTGGGGTGTATCCCATCCGGGCCCGGGGATTTGTCAATTTTAGTGATTTTTAGATGATGCCATACTTCCTGCTGGGTTAAGCAGGTGACATTTAATTGAGAATTTTTGTTATCACTGATCATATTGTCTGTCTTGGGATTTTCTTGTGTAAATACTGTTGAAAAAAAGTAATTTAGCATATTGGCTTTTTCCTCATCCTCATCCACCATTTCACCCAGATTATTTTTAAAGGGGCCAATACAAAATGTTTTAGTTTCTTACTATTTATGTAGTTAAAAATATTTTGGAATTATTTTTACTTTCTCTGGCAAATGTGTCTCTTTGTCTCAATCCTTGCTGCCTTGATTTGCTTTTTACAAATGTTATTTAATTTTCTGTAGTTATGTAATGCTTCATCACTACCTACTTGCTTTAATTCCCTAGATGCTTTCTTTTTGTCACTTATTGCTCCTCTTACTGCTTTATTTAGCCATAGTGGTTTCCTCCTTTTTCTAGCATGCCTATTCTCATAGGGTATATATTGTGAACAGGCCCTATTCAGGATGCTAATAAACGTCTCCCATTTACTTTGTGTACTTTTATGTCTAAGGACATCGTCCCAGTTTATTGCACTATCATCACCTCTCAACCGTTGGAAATTTGCCTTCCTGAAGTTTAGTGTCCTTGTTGCCCCTCTGCTACACATCTAATTAAAGGATACTTGAAAAATTATTATTTTATGATCACTATTACCCAAGTGACCTCCAACCCGTAAATGTGATATGCGGTCTGGCCTGTTGGTTAATGTTAGGTCCAGCAGTGCCCCCCTTCTTGTTGGGTCCTGAACCAGTTGAGAAAGATAATTGTCTCTCACAGTTGTCATTCACCCCTATCTCAGTAGGCAGGCTGTTATGGCACTATACCACTGATTCATTGTGCAGGACAGCCAGTGGTTGCTGCCCTTCAAGATTAAGGAGGTGTTTAGTGATTGGAGGCTGGTGTCCTGCACTAGTAATACCTTCCCTTCATAATCAACGCAAAACTACAACTGCGTTATTGCAAAGAAATCAGTAATCTTCCCATAAGCGCTCCCATTAATGATATGCCTCGCTATACACAGGTGGACCCACCATTAGTTTTGTGGAGTACTAAAGGAAATAATGGAAAGGTAAGTCAGAGACCTGTTTGGCCTAGAGGGCAACATAAAGTCAAAGCTCATGCAAGCGTTCCTATTAATGATATGCCCCGCAACACACAAATGGGACCTCTATCAGTTTCGTGGATTACTACAGGAAGAACTAGTGAGGTAGGTTAGGGACTTGATTAGGTCTTGTGGACAGGGGAGATTGACCAAACAGTGCTTTTAAGCACCCAAAAATGTTGGATGTGAATACAGCTAATTTGTTCATCACTGGTTCGATGGACAATAAGGTTGAATATTCAGAAACAGGGGCAGGAGTGTCAGGATAGGTATTGAGCTCAGAGAGCCCTACTCAAGTCAAGCAACAAACAGCAAGGAGACCCCAACAACAGTCTCCATTTTTTTTAATAAAATTAGGAACAGCCACCACTTAAGTGGCATCAATTGCCCCAGAGTAGAAATATGGAAATGTGGAGTTTAGTGCAGCACATTGTAAAGTACACAACCGTTCAGTCTCACCAGGCTGACACAGGGGTGGTAAAGTCCTTGCGGATCCATGACTTGTTCATTTTGATAAACGTTAGTCTGTCTACACTGTCATTGGATAGACGCGTACGCTTATCCATCAGCACACTACCAGCAGCGCTGAAGACACATTCAGAGAGAACGCTGGCTGCGGGGCATGACAGAATCTCCAAAACATGAGTGGCAAGGTCAGGCCATTTTTCCAGTTTGGAAGCTGAAAATGAACAAAGGTCTAGTTGCCCAGTCATGGCATTGATATTAAGCTGTAGATACTCCTGTACCATCCTCTCAAGGCATTCACTATGTGTCAGAGTGTCAGACTTGTTCTCTCTTCTGGCGTTGCATCGGATGGTGTAAAAAATTGGTGAAATGATTCCACAAAATTGCTTTTACTAGATAGAGTGTTACTGTTAACGTTTGAGTGATGATGAGAACTCGACGTGCCCAGGGTTGGAAAGTAAGAACTGCGATATTCACTATGTGCTCCACTGGTGTTTTGGGGAAAAGCAGATCTAGGGTTAAGTAAAAGTTTCTGTTGATACTCATGCATGCGTGAATCCCTTTTCAGGGCAGGAATCATTTGGCCAAATTTACTTTTGTACCAGGGATCTAAAGGTGCCGTTACACCTTATGATGCCGCCAGAGATGTCGGCGGCGACTGGCGGATGCGCGCACGTTTTTGGCGCCCCGCCAGCGTCGCCGTCCCCATTTACATGGGGTGACACCTCTGGCGGCGCCCTGGCGAGCTGACAGGCGGCATCGCTGTCGGGGTGTCTCAACACCCCAGCGGCGATGCAGGGCAATGGGAGCCTATGGCTCCCATCGCCTGTCAGGTCACCGGCGGCCGGTTACATGGGGCGATGTGTACACATCGCCCCAGATCGGCCGCCTGGTTTCACATCAATGATGTGAAGCCAGGTGATCTCTCGGCGGCGCCGACATCGCCCCTTTACATTAGGCGATGTAGGGGCAATGTCGCCGCCGATAGGCCACGCCCCTACGTCGCCTATGTAATCGGCGATGTGGACTGGTGTAACGGGGCCTTAAGAGTGTGGCAACCCAGTAGTCGGTATTATTTGGGATTCTAACAATCCTAGGATCATGTATTGCAGCAAGAAGGCGCTCATGTGTCTTGCGCATCTAGGAGGACCAAGTATTTGTCGTGTTGGTGGCGGCGAGGTAATATTCACGTTTCCTTCCTCTGCCATCTCCCCCCCAACCTCTCACAACTGAAATGTGATCCAGTTCTCCCTCATCTGCTGAGTATTCCATGCCCATCACCTCTTCATACTTCATTTCTTCCTTGACTCCTGCACCATCATCAACAGTTTGGCTGCTACCATGTGCCCTCGTTAATCCCTCTCACCTACTCTCCCTTGCCAGCCGCCTTGGTGCTACCGACCGTCTGGACCTTTGAGATGTTGTTATCTCTACCGCATATGCCTCCTTCTGTACTTCCTCTTCTTCCTCTTGGCCAACCACCTGACTCCGAATACCGGGTAAAGTATGCTCCAGCATGTAGATGACCGGAATTATCATGCTGATAATGGCATCGTCAGCGCTAAATATCTTAGCAGCCATTTCAAAACTGTGCAGAAGGGTGCAGAGGTCCTTGATCTGACACCACTACAGCAGCGTGGTTTGCCCCTCCTGTGAATCACATTGGCCCAGTCTATGTGCAGAGTGGAATTCTATTGTGTCGGCATATCGCATTTCAGTCGGTGAACCGGCAGGCTGAACGACTTCTGTAGAGATGCAAGTCGTTGAGCTGCATAGAAAGGAGGTGTGCTGGATTCTGTCTCAGCAGTTTGAATGCGGGTCACATTACCAGACAGGCTTTGGGCACAGTTGGAGGACCTAGAAGAGGTGGAGAAGGCAGAAGCAGTGGAGGAACATCTAGATACAGAGGTTTGACGTGCAACTTGTGGAAATGGGAAGACTTGTAGAGCAGTCCCTTCTCCTGCTGTCACCATAGTCACCCAGTGCCCAGTCAGCGACATGTAACGCCCCTGTCCATGCTTACTCATCCAAGTGTCAGTGGTGAAATGCACCCTGTCACACACAGAGTTTCTCAGGGAAGCCTTGATGTTGTGTGAAACATGCTGGTGTAGCGCAGGCACAGCTTTCTTTGAGAAGTAGTGGTGACTAGACATCTGGTACAGGGGGACTGCGACGACCATAAAGTCTCGAAAATCACCTGTTTCCACCAGACGGAAAGGCAGCATTTCCGTAGCCAACAGCTTGCAAATGGTGTAATTCAATCTCTTAGCTTCGGCATGGGTAGGAGGAAATGGTCTTTTACTTGTCCACATCTGAGAGACCGAGGGATGGCTGCTGTGCTGAGACAGGGTTAAGTAGGGTGTTCCCGACAAACTGCTGGTCTGTGAGGGAGTTGCAGGCGGACTTATTTCATCGCATTCATGAAAAGGTGGTGCTGTCGATGTGTGACAGCGCTCAACACCACCAGGTGTTTCCACTTCCAAAACAGCTGACAACCAGTCAATCACACTGGCTGTTGCGGGTAAAAAGCTGGAAGTTCTGCATCCGAAAGCCTGTCTGACAGCTGTCTTCACAGTCACAGAGGATGAAGAGGCCACAGATGCACTTGATGGGGAAGACGGTGGTTGGCCAGACCCGCTAGGCCGCATTGTATCACATTGAGCTTCCCACTGTGACTTATGCTTCATGTCCATGTGACGGTTCATGCATGAAGTACTCAAAGTATTGATTTTTTGACCTCTGCTCAGTTTTTGTTTACAAATTTGGCAGATAACATGAGTTGAGTCATCCTTTGCGATCTGAAAAAAGGCCCAGGCTAGGCAAGGCTTAGCGCCTATGCGACCTGCAGAGCCACCACGACGGCTGCACAGAGGCAAAGTTGTACTTCCAGGACTCCATCTCTATCCAGGAAACCGCAACCTAACCTCGTCACTAGCATCCTCTTCCACCTCTTCTGATGAGCTCATCAACTGCCTGCCTGTGGGTTGATAGTAAGTGAGATCTCCAACCTTATCACCCTGTGTGTTCTCACACTTGTCGTCTTCAGAGCCAACCTCTTCCTGCCTCCTGCCTGAGCGCAAAGTCAAGTTGTCAGTACAATGAGGTATCTGAGTCTCATCATCATCTGCCTCATTGTCTCCACCAACAGGGGTTACAATTTGGGAATGAGGGTCTACATTATGCTCGGACCCTTCTTCATCTGGGCCTGGATCCGACTCACAAAGATTTTGGGCATTGGTGCAGATCATTTTGTCATCTTGACTCAATGAAGCTTTGGAGCAGACCTCTGATTGCCAGGCTATAGTATGAGTGAACAGCTCTGCAGACTCACTAATCTGTGTTTCCCCATAGTCAATAGGGCAGCTGGAGACTTGTGAGCTGAGGAAGCAAGTGTGATTGGGGTGACACCTCTGAGGAGTGGAGTGTTTGTGATGTTGAAGTTGAGGTGGAGGAGAGCTCACTTAATGGAGCGCTTGATATCCATTCAAGCACCTGCTGTTTTTGGGCCTCATCTACAGGTTTTAGCGATGCTCTGCTGCGTAACAAAGGGATGATATCAGATCGTCCACGAAAAGTAGATATTTTAGTTTGGCTTGAAGACGGTATTTTTTCACCAGATGTTTGTGTTACTTTAGCACCTACCCCACGGACACAAATATTTTTACTCTTTCCAACACACCTATTCCCCTTTCCACCATCAGCAGACCTTTTACCACTCATTTTGGAGGGTATGTAATTGGCAACTCTGTAGTTGTTGGCCAAAAAACAATGGATCCAAAACTAGCAGAGCTGAGTGACCAAACAGTGGTACTAGCCTAAACAGGTTTTGGTAAGTAGTTTTTTGCAGATGTAAAACAGCGGTACTAGCATAAATACTTTTGGTAACAAGTTTTGTGCAGATGCAAAACAAAAGTGTCTCCACTGTGTGGCAGTACTTTTCAAAAGAACACTGAAGTACAGCTACATAGTCAAAGAGTGGTACTAGCGTATATAGTTTTGGTAACTAGTTTTGTGCAGGTGCAATACAAAAGTGTTGTCTGCGCTGTGTGGCGGTACTTTTCAAAAGATAACTGAAGTACAGCTACATACTCAAAGAGTGGCACTATCGTATATAGTTTTGGTAACTAGTTTTGTGCAGATGCAATACAAAAGTGTTTTCTACACTGTGTGGCAGAACATTTCAAAAGAACACTGCAGTACAGCTACCTATTCAAACTGTGTTAGGGTTACCTTTACACACAGAGATAAATTGCTTGCAACTCACTGGTTGCAGTGAAGTCATGGACACATTGTTACTAGTGATGGGCGAATCCTAAATTACTCTGAATCGCTTGACTCTAGCGAGTCCGAGCCCAGGACTCGCTACTCGTTGCGAGTCTAGCGAGTCCAATGTTAATGAATGGGGAAGCGAGTAATAGCGCGAGTAGTGTGAGATTTACAAATCGCAGATGTGTCTCGGAAGCTTCAGCCTGAAGCAATCCTAGTTTTGTCATTTATTTGCATTGGACTCGTTTACTTTGCAACTGTAATCGCTGGGAAACTCGCACAGATAAGAGTCCTCTCTGCTCAGTGTGCTGGCTGCCAGCTCCGGGGTCTTTAAATTATTTCATGAAATTCTGAGACTCTGACTTTGACTCTGAGACTCTGACTCTAAAATTCATGAAATAATAAAAAAAAAATGCGTGGGGCTCCGCGCAATTTCTATGTCTAGCCAGGTACAGCTAAGCAGCTGGGGGCTGGAATCCGCAGCGCAGGGATGCCCAAGCTTTCTGGGCACCCCCCGCTGCAAATTGCAGCCCGCAGCCGCCCCAGAAGATGGCGCGTTCATTGAAGCGCCATCCTCTGGCGCTGAACCCCGCTCTTCCAGCGGCCCTGGTGGCGGTAGCACGCTGGGTAATAAAGGGGTTAATACCAGCTTTGTTATACAAGCTGGTATTAAGCCCGAGATTCTTAATGTCAGGCCACGTTTGACCCAGCCACTAAGAATCTCCAATAAAGGGTTAAAAAAACACAACACAGAGAAAAAATTTTATTTGAAATAAAAAAAAAAGCCATTAGGGACTCCATCTTTAATTAAAAAAATCCTCTTCCGTCCGACGTAGTCCAAAACGCGATGTCCTCTCTGCTACATCCCCTGTGCATAGATAGATGTCTATGCACAGGGAATGAGCAGACTGAGAACAATCTCAGCACTGCTACATCATGTCTGTGAGCAGGAGGGCTCTAGGACCCTGGAGCTGGCAGCCTTCACACAGAGAAGACAGCTGGACTCGGCTCGCAATGTAACAGCAGTTACTTTGCGAGTTTCCCTGCTATCACTGGCACAGTAGCCGAGTCTAATGCAAACAATGGCAATCCTAGTTTTGTCAGTGTTTCTGACAAAACTAAGATTGATATTGATTTGCATTGGACTCGTGCGAGTAATCACTGGGAAACTCGCAGACTACCGAGTCCTGCGAGTCCCTTACTACTCGCCGAGTAACGAGTCCTAGCGAGTAGATTCGCCCATCCCTAATTGTTACATTTGTACATGGCAACAAAATGGAACAATGTGTCCATGATTTCACTGCAACCAGTGAATTGCAAGCAATTTATCTCTGTGTGTAAAGGTACCTTTAGTAGCCTAAAAGGATTTGCTTGGCTACATGCACTAAAAAATGGCAATTACAGACAGGCGGTGTAGCTTTCTTCACAACAGTGCTACACCAATGCCTGCCACACACTGCTACTAGCCAATATGGATTGACTGGGCTAGATGCGGTAAAAAGTGGCTATTACAGACAGGCAGTGTAGCTTTCTTCACAACAGTGCTACACCAATGCCTGGCATAAACTGCTACTAGCCAAAATGGATTTTCTTGGCTAGATGCAGTAACAAATGGCTATTACTGACAGGCGGTGTAGCTTTCTTCACAACAGTGCTACATCAATGCTTGGCATACACTGCTACTAACCAAAATGGATTTGCTTGGCTAAATGCAGTAAAAAATGGCTATTACTGATAGGCGGTGCAGCATTCTTCACAACAGTGCTACACCAATGCCTGGCATACAATGTTACTAGCCAAAAATAATTTACTGGGCTAGATTTGGCCAGATGCTGTAAAAAACGCTTGCACAGCACTGGAACAGACCTGCCTGGCATAAACTGTTTTTAAGCACTGAAAAGGGCTGCTTTTGGAAGTAGTCCCTAAACCTATCAACTATCTATCTAACTTGCAATTGAATCGCTGTCTAACTAGCTTTCTCTGTAGAGACCTGCCTGGCAAAAACTGCTTTTTAAGCTCTCAAAAGGGGTATCCTTCAAAGTAGTCCCTAAACCTATCAACTATCTCTCTATCTAAATTGCAATTGAATCGCTATCTAACTTGCTTGGTCTGTATTTCCCACTGCAGCACCAGCAGCGGTGCCATCTGACACTGAGCTGCAGCACTGAGAAAATGGCGAGCAGGGTAAAATGGCTGGATTTTATATGGCAAGTGCATGTGACATGGCCAGCGAATGACACAGGTCCTTGTGTGAAAAAAGTGCACTTTCTTCTATGCGTGCTGATAGGCTGACACACCGGACCACCCACAGTAAGTAAACGGCAAAGAAAAAAGAAATGGAGATCTGCATTATTTCAGCATACACGTCTCCACAACCACCTTCCCGTCCACTGTTCATTCCTAGACACTAAAACTCATAATTACGTTCACCATAAGCATTACTGTGAAAAGTCAGTAACGCCTTTGGTGAACGAAGCATTATCGAACAGAAACTCGAATTACCGAATTTTTAGCAAATTGTTCAAATTCGTCGAATAACTCGAACATAGCCCAAAACAGGTCGAATTTGAAATTGGCGAACAGTTCTAATCGAACATCGCTCATCCTTACTAATAAGTCAATAATCAGCCTGTCTTGACATATGACTTGGGATAAATCAGACCAAAATCTCAATTTGTAGACTGTGTTTCACAGTACAGTATTGCCCCTCATTAGTGCATAGTATAAGATCCAATTTGGCTATATAGGGAGCTAGTGAATGGGATCCAAGGGGTAGCATTTCCCCTTGTGTGGAGTGACATGTCTAGCAGGCCTGGGTTAGGAGGCTTAAGCTATGCAATGATCCCCTGGGAAATTAAATATGTAAATTATCTTATCATAGAGAAAGAGGACTTGAACTCTAGTGTTATCTATTGGAAGAAGCCATTCTAAAAGTCAATAAATGACCCTTTAACAAACTTTAAAATATGACTTAGGATAAAATCCAATCCAGAATCTCATATTTCAGACAGTGTTTTGGGATATTGCCCCTCATCGGTGCTAGGAACAAGATCAGATTTGGCTTATATGAGAGGCTTGTGACTTGGATCCAAGGGGTAGCGTTTCTTCTTGTGGAGATTAAATATGCAAATTGCCTCTTCAAAGAGGACTTGAACTCTACTGCCAGCTATTGGAAGTTGCATCCTAAACGTCAATATCGATCCTCTCCATAAGGAGAAATGTTTTCCCTCAGGTATTCTTGTTTAGAGTAACATGCCAGTTTGAGGCAAATTGCCCCTGTAGAGAGGAAGACAACTTAAACTTAATACCACCTAGACTTTAGTAGCTAAATACCAAGGGTATAGAATTTTGTAATTGTTTATTATAATACTAGCTGGGTGCCCGATGCACATGCATCGGGATTCTAGAAGAGCGAGTCTCTGACTCGCAATGGCCGCTGCGCGGCCAATGCTTCGGGCGTATCCACATGACCACGCTGACTCGCAGCGCGAGTGGTCTCAGAAGGGGCAAAAAACCCATTCGCAATTATATAATAGATTTAACACCAGAGGTATTGTTGAAGATGGATAACAAAAGAGACGCTGAGTGTCCCAAGTGTCAGATTATGTTGGAGGACACCTATCATATATCAGTATTATGCTATAAAGAGAATTTATCAGGATTTTATTCTATAAATTAATGACATGTATGTAACGGCTCTTTAATGCTGATAAAATCCTGATCTTTCTTTTTTTTTTTTCAGCTTTATTTTTATTACATTTTTACATTTATAACAAAGATAAACAGACTTTCCAAAAAATTATTCGGGTCATTCCAAGTCAAGTGATCCAAATATGAATATTTTTTTACCTGACGTCTTTAGATTTTTTACATTTTTTTTTCTATATGAAGTACAACGTTAGTTAATTACAAGTGAAAAGTTTTGAATTTTTTCCTTCATCCGTTCAATTTTTACAAATTTGTAAAGTTTTAAAAAAGCGCCAATTTTGGCCTGGTATGGCTTTACATTTTCTATCATATCTCGGGCTAGAAATAAGATGGAGAAACAAAATAAACACCATTCTACTCAGAACTGTATGAGTTTTCACCAGATATGTCACAAGAGTATCTTTGTTAATATTTTACCCATGCAAATGCAAACACAAAAATTTCAAATGCATTTCCGAAAAATTGGTTTAATTTAAAAACTTCCAAAAATGCACATTTTGCATTGTCTGACATGCTATTATCAAATAACAAAATCTCAAAAGAATTAAAAATATAGAGGTAATAATCATTGGTTCACTTGACATGGAATGACCCATTCAGAGAAACTATGAGACCTCAAGACATATCAAAGCATGATAAGTAAAGAGTAAGGATTGCAAATGCAATAACTGAAAATTCAAATCAACAAAGTCCAGGAATGTCTTTGGCTTATCAGTATGTCGAGTCTCTATAGAATTCGAGGTTGGCAAAACCAATAGAGTCCAATGGGTCGGAAATCGCCAAACATGACAAAAAAATTCATTAGGTTAAGACAGCAAATACAATAAAACCTACAATTGGAAGATTTCAATGAAAAATGTCCAATCCCTCCATATCCTTATCAAAGGCTTCTATATTATTATGAAGTATAGCCTTCATCCGCTCCATTTTATTCTAGCGTATAAATCAGACATGGTAACAACTGTAGTCCTCCTCCAAAAAAAGAGATATCAAGCACTTGGCGGCTGTTAATAGGTGTAGTAACAATTTAATTTGCAATTTACTTAGACCCAGAGGGACTAAATTCAATAAATAGGTCCAAGGGTCCAGGGGCAAGTCATTTTGCAGGATCTTTTCCAACAGCGCTCCCAACTCCCTTCAGCAGGCTCGTATCCCACTACAGTCCAAAAAGATATGGTAGATAGATGCACCCACCCCCAATCCGCACCTCCACCATATGTCCGGGATTGTATGATTGAATTTATGGAATCCTGATCTTTCTTGTAGAAATCAGTTATTATTTTTTAGAGAAATCCATAGTTGAAACTGTGAGAATGAGTTTCAAATGGCCGGGCACTGCACTTACTGCTTTCCTGCCAGTCTCTCCATTTATCACCTGCCTCCTGTCTCTGACAGATCACTTATGTTTCAGTGACCTGTCAATGAGAGACAGGAGGCAGGCAGTGGGCAGGGAAAGACAAAGAAACAGGAGAACTGTAAGTGAAGCCCACATACTGCATTTGTATTAGCATACAATTTAATCTTAATAGTAAGCAAGTCAATCAGGGCACTTAGCAGGGCCAAGTTCACGGTTGGATTTCCTTCCAGGAATGGCGATTTCCCACCGGGGGTGCACAGCCAAAGTACCAGCAATAGCAAATAAAAGGAGAGGGCGGCACTCACCGGGTAAACGAGATGGTCTCTTTATTCCAAAATTTCGGAAGCAGACAGGGTGCAGGGAGGGGGCAAGAGGAGCCGCCGGACTACGGCACCGTTTCGCGACACGTGTCGCTTCTACGGGTCCAGACACACAGAAGTAAGTGGGTCGCCATGTTAAATACACGTGCAGGCCCTTCCGACTTCTGTCATCAGGTTCCAGTTTTGAACCTGTCAACTTTATTAAAACATAACAAAACACATAGTGCAAAGCAAAACAAACAAACGTACATACAACCTGTAACAAGACAAAACACTTACAGATACCTATAGCTGCATCCTTGTGGGGACCCCACACGAATACTCCTCAGGACCACCGCTCCGATCTGTCCCCGCTGGTCCCGGTAGTGCCTTACACAGACTCGACGCTCAACCCATAGCATCTGGGAGGGGGCGTGGCGACGGCCGGGCACTGAGCTCACAGCCAATCGCCGCAGCCCTCCAGTAACCCAGACAAGAGTAGGGGAGCGAGGAGCCGGCTGATATCTTTCCCACAGTAACAATACAGCGTAGATGCTGCAACCAGCGCGTCCGGGCACTGTAAGTGCCCAGAAGCACGCTTCTTGCTCTAGGGAGCCCTAATCATAGCCAGATAAGCAGAGAGTAAATAATCCTTAAATGGGAAGTTCTGCTTTCAACTGACAGGAGAAAGCAGTCTATACCTCATACTACCAGGAAAAATCAATTTAGAAAATAATAATAATAATAATAAATAAATAACAATAAACCAGCGAGGGCCATATCAAGGCGATGGACTCATGGAGTATAGGTGGTAGAACCAGAGCATAAGCACTTTAAAAGGTTAAACATCATTAAACAGATACGCCAAAAAAAACCATAATGACAAATAAATGTCAACTGGTTAATACGTGGCTTAAATATACAATTTAATCTATGCGCTGCGGAATATGTTGGTGCTATGCAAATACAGTTTTATTATTATTATTATTATTATCTATGGATTTCTCGAAACAGCTAAATCAATTTTTACAAGAAAGCTTAAGTAGTTAGAATTTAAATCCCTTTATATACAAGGTCATTAGATTGGGGTATAAAATCCCGATGACAGGTTCTCTATAAAGTACACATTTTTGGATGTCAGATTATTGGGACAATTTGGTAAGAATTTAAGATCAAAGTCCCCTTAGACCAGGGGTCTCAAACTCGGCTGGGTTGGTGGGCCGCACATAGAAATTTTTTTTTATCGGGGGCCGCATTGCTTGTAGGACTAAGGGCCACGTCACACACACAGATATCTGTGCAGAGATTGTTCGCAGATCTCTGGTTGCAGTGAAATCATGGACACATTGCTCCATGTTGTGGCTGTTTACAAATGTAACAATGTGTCCATGATTTCACTGCAACCAGAGATCTGCCAACAATATCTGTACAGATATCTGTGTGTGTGACGTGGCCCTAAGTGACATTTTTAGTAATACCAGAATTTTTTGCTCAATGTAGTACTGTCCAAATCCTTATCCCCTTCTTGTAGTAATGTCCGCATCTTGGTCCCTTTCTTGTACTAATATCGCCATCCTGATCCCCTTTTGTACTGATGTCCTCATTCTTTTTACACACACACATTCACTCACTCACAGGCACAGGCTCAGACGCACTCACAGGCACAGGCTCAGACTCGCTCACAGGCACAGGCTCAGACACGCTCACAGGCACAGGCTCAGACGCGCTCACAGGCACAGGCTCAGACTCGCTCACAGGCACAGGCACAGACGCACTCACAGGCACAGGCTCAGACGCACTCACAGGCACAGGCTCAGACTCGCTCACAGGCACAGGCACAGACGCACTCACAGGCACAGGCTCAGACGCACTCACAGGCACAGGCTCAGACTCGCTCACAGGCACAGGCACAGACGCACTCACAGGCACAGGCTCAGACGCACTCACAGGCACAGGCTCAGACGCGCTCACAGGCACAGGCTCAGACTCACTCACAGGCACAGGCACAGACGCACTCACAGGCACAGGCTCAGACGCACTCACAGGCACAGGCTCAGACGCACTCACAGGCTCAGACGCACTCACAGGCTCAGGCGCACACACAGGCTCAGGCGCACACACAGGCTCAGGCGCACTCACAGGCTCAGGCGCACTCACAGGCTCAGGCGCACTCACAGGCACAGGTGCACTCACAGGCTCAGAAGCTGAAGCACTCACAGGCTCAGGCTCAGACGCACTCACAGGCTCAGGCGCACACACAGGCTCAGGCGCACTCAAAGGCTCAGGCGCACTCACAGGCTCAGGCGCACTCACAGGCTCAGGCGCACTCACAGGCACAGGCGCACTCACAGGCTCAGACGCTGAAGCACTCACAGGCTCAGGCTCAGACGCACTCACAGGCTCAGGCGCACACACAGGCTCAGGCGCACTCACAGGCTCAGGCGCACTCACAGGCTCAGGCGCACACACAGGCTCAGGCGCACTCACAGGCTCAGGCGCACTCACAGGCACAGGTGCACTCACAGGCTCAGAAGCTGAAGCACTCACAGGCTCAGGCTCAGACGCACTCACAGGCTCAGACGCACTCACAGGCTCAGGCGCACTCACAGGCTCAGGCGCACACACAGGCTCAGGCGCACTCACAGGCTCAGGCGCACTCACAGGCTCAGGCGCATTCACAGGCGCACTCACAGGCTCACACGCTGAAGCACTCACAGGCTCAGGCTCAGACGCACTCACAGGCTCAGGCGCACACACAGGCTCAGGCGCACTCACAGGCTCAGACGCACTCACAGGTTCAGACGCACTCACAGGCTCAGACGCACTCACAGGCTCAGGCGCACACACAGGCTCAGGCGCACACACAGGCTCAGGCGCACTCACAGGCTCAGGCGCACTCACAGGCTCAGGCGCACTCACAGGCACAGGTGCACTCACAGGCTCAGAAGCTGAAGCACTCACAGGCTCAGGCTCAGACGCACTCACAGGCTCAGGCGCACTCACAGGCACAGGCGCACTCACAGGCTCAGACGCACTCACAGGCTCAGGCGCACTCACAGGCTCAGACGCACTCACAGGCTCAGACGCACTCACAGGCTCAGGCGCACTCACAGGCTCAGGCGCACACACAGGCTCAGGCGCACTCACAGGCTCAGGCGCACTCACAGGCTCAGGCGCACACACAGGCTCAGGCGCATTCACAGGCACAGGCGCACTCACAGGCTCAGGCTCAGACGCACTCACAGGCTCAGACGCACTCACAGGCTCAGGCGCACTCACAGGCTCAGGCGCACTCACAGGCTCAGGCGCACTCACAGGCTCAGCGCACTCACAGGCACAGGCGCACTCACAGGCTCAGACGCTGAAGCACTCACAGGCTCAGGCTCAGACGCACTCACAGGCACAGGCTCAGACTCGCTCACAGGCACAGGCTCAGACTCGCTCACAGGCACAGGCTCAGACTCGCTCACAGGCACAGGCACAGACGCCCTCACAGGCACAGACGCACTCACAGGCTCAGGCTTAGACACACTCACAGGCTCAGGCACACACACAGGCTCAGGCGCACTCACAGGCTCACTCACAGGCTCAGACGCACTCACAGGCTCAGGCGCACACACAGGCTCAGGCGCACTCACAGGCTCAGGCGCACTCACAGGCTCAGGCGCACTCACAGGCACAGGCGCACTCACAGGCTCAGACGCTGAAGCACTCACAGGCTCAGGCTCAGACGCACTCACAGGCTCAGGCGCGCACACAGGCTCAGGCGCACTCAGGCTCAGATGCACTCACAGGCTCAGGCGCACACACAGGCTCGGGCGCACTCACAGGCTCAGGCGCACTCACAGGCTCAGGCGCACTCACAGGCACAGGCGCACTCACAGGCTCAGACGCAGACGCGCTCACAGGCTCACACCCACACTCAGGCTCACACCCACACTCAGGCACACACACACACTCAGGCTCACACACACACTCAGGCTCACACACACACTCAGGCTCACACACACACTCAGGCTCACACACACACTCAGGCTCACACACAGGCTCAGCGCACTCACAGGCTCAGGCGCACTCACAGGCTCAGGCGCACACACAGGCTCAGGCGCACTCACAGGCTCAGACGCACTCACAGGCTCAGGCGCACACACAGGCTCAGGCGCACTCACAGGCTCAGGCGCACTCACAGGCTCAGGCGCACTCACAGGCACAGGCGCACTCACAGGCTCAGGTTCAGACGCACTCACAGGCTCAGACGCACTCACAGGCTCAGGCGCACTCACAGGCTCAGGCGCACTCACAGTCTCAGACGCTGAAGCACTCACAGGCTCAGGCTCAGAAGAACTCACAGGCACAGGCTCAGACTCGCTCACAGGCACAGGCTCAGACTCGCTCACAGGCACAGGCTCAGACTCGCTCACAGGCACAGGCACAGACGCACTCACAGGCACAGACGCACTCACAGGCTCAGGCTTAGATGCACTCACAGGCTCAGGCGCACACACAGGCTCAGGCGCACTCACAGGCTCAGACGCACTCACAGGCTCAGGCGCACACACAGGTTCAGGCGCACTCACAGGCTCAGGCGCACTCACAGGCTCAGGCGCACTCACAGGCACAGGCGCACTCACAGGCTCAGACGCTGAAGCACTCACAGGCTCAGGCTCAGACGCACTCACAGGCTCAGGCGCGCACACAGGCTCAGGCGCACTTACAGGTTCAGGCGCACTCACAGGCTCAGGCGCACTCACAGGCACAGGCGCACTCACAGGCACAGGCGCACTCACAGGCTCAGACGCAGACGCGCTCACAGGCTCACACCCACACTCAGGCTCACACCCACACTCAGGCACACACACAAACTCAGGCTCACACACACACTCAGGCTCACACACACACTCAGGCTCACACACACACTCAGGCTCACACACTCAGGCTCACACACACATTCAGGCTCACACACACACTCAAGCTCACACACACACTCAAGCTCACACACACACTCAAGCTCACACACACACTCAGGCTCACACACACACTCAGGCTCACACACACACTCAGGCTCACACACACACTCAGGCTCACACACACACTCAGGCTCAGACACACACTCAGGCTCAGACACACACTCAGGCTCAGACACACACTCAGGCTCACACACACACACTCAGGCTCACACACACACACTCAGGCTCACACACACACACTCAGGCTCACACACACACAGGCTCACACACTCACACACTCTCAGACACTCACTCTCACACACATACACACACTCACATTACCTCACAGACACAGACTCTTTTGTAAAACTAACCTAGCCAGCAATCCTATGCAGGGGGCCGCCGCGAAACTGCTGTATTATTACTTCTGGCCCCTTCACTGACACTTTACTGCCGCTCGCTCTGCAGCTTGCTCTGTGCCCTGCACGTTCAATACAAACCGCCAACCAATGAGAGGCCCGCAAGTGACGTCATACGCCTCTCAGTGGCTGGCGGCTTGTATTGAACTTGCAGGGCACAGAGCAAGCTGCAGAGCGAGCGGCAGTAAAGTGTCAATGAAGGGGCCTGAAGTGTTGATAAAGCAGTATCGCGGCGGCCCCCGCACAGGACCGCCGACATGATTCACTCTCCACTGTGTCGGGGGCCGCACTGAGGGGCCTCAGGGGCCGCATGCGGCCCGCGAGTTTAAGACCCCTGCCTTAGACCCTACAATATGTGTAATGGGTAATAGAAAATTGTCCCAATCAGTTCCCAATAATGATGAAAACAAACTAAACTTAGCATGGAAAGTGATTAAAAAACTCAGGTCACAGATGTCCCCACAAAGAAGTAATGGATCATAGATGTAAATAGTAATTTGTAATATGAACATGTTTATTACTGTAGTATAAAGAAGTTACAGACATTGTTTAGACATGGAGATTGTGCATTGAAAATAATTGTAATGAATGGAAGATCGCTGAGATCGAGAGTTTAGAAAAAGGGGGAGGAGGAATGTTAGGTAATTTTTGGGGAGAGGGGTTGTAACACACTTGTCCATATAGTGAATATATCAATATATAACAATGTGAAATAAATGGTACTTTTCATTTGATTTTTAGAAAGCAGATGTACATTAGTAACTGTATATATGTTAATTCTAATGTAACTTCTAACTTGCTCTCCCTTTCTTGCTTACTTGCCTTTATTTTAACTGTGTCTTATGCGTTTTTTTGTCCAGATTGGCAAATAAATGGCATCTTCCTTGGCTAAATTTTTCTTTGTAGTCAATAAATTATAGTTTTCAAGTAAAATATTTTTCACCTTCTAGGTATACTAATGGCTTCTATTCATCTCAGTTTTGTGGTATTTAAAAAGATCACATTTCTGTAGAAAACATTTCCTGCATTTTAAACATGAAAAGGTTTTCCCTCCTGTGTGAATTTATTGGTGTATAACAAGACTTGATTCATCTGCAAAACTTTTCCCACATTCTGAACATTATAAACACTTCTCACCTGTGTGGATTCTCTGATGTTTAACAAGACTTAATTTATAGGCAAAACATTTCCCACATTCTGAACATGAATAGAGCTTCTCCCCTGTGTGAGTTCTCTTATGTTTATCAAGTCTTGATTTCTGATTAAAATCTTTGCCACATTCTGAACATAAAAATGGTTTCTCCCCTGTGTGAGTTCTCTGATGTATAACAAGATTTGATTGATCTGCAAAACATTTTCCACATTCTGAACATGAAAAAGGTTTCTCCCCTGTGTGAATTCGCTTATGTTTACCAAGACTTGATTTATCTGCAAAACATTTCCCACATTCTGAACATGAAAAGGGCTTCTCCCCTGTGTGAGTTCTCTTATGTTTATCAAGTCTTGATTTGTGATTAAAATCTTTCCCACATTCTGAACATGAAAATGGCTTCTCTCCTGTGTGAATTCTTTGATGTATAACCAGATTTGATTTATCTGAAAAACATTTCCCACATTCTGAACATGAAAAAGGCTTCTCACCTGTGTGATTTCTATGATGTGTAACAAGACTTGATTTATCTGCAAAACATTTCCTACATTCTGAACATGAAAAAGGCTTCTCGCCTGTGTGAATTCTCTGGTGTGTGACAAGATGTGATTTTTGGTTAAAATTTTTCCCACACTCTGAACATGAAAAAGGCTTCTCCCCTGTGTGAATTCTGTTATGTTTAACAAGTCTTGATTTCTGATTAAAATCTTTCCCACATTCTGAACATGAAAATGGCTTCTCCCCTGTGTGAATTCTTTGATGTAGAACCAGATTTGATTTATCTGCAAAACATTTCCCACATTCAGAACATGAAAAAGGCTTCTCTCCTGTGTGACTTCTTTGATGCGTAAAAAGACTTGATTTCTCTGCAAAACATTTCCCGCATTCTGAACATAAAAAAGGCTTCTCCCCCATGTGAATTCTCTGATGTTTGACAAAATTTGATTTACGTGCAAAACATTTTCCACATTCTGAACATAAAAAAGGCTTCTCCCCTGGATGAAATGTCTGGTGTTCAACAAAAACTGACTTTTTTATATAACATTTCTCCCATTCTGAACTTGAAAGTAGCTTCTCCCCTGTGTAAGCTCTCTGGTAACTTTTGTGACATTTGTTTTTCTTAATAGTCTGTGATAAATCAAAAGATAGGACTTGTTTAAAAGAATCAGATGACAGCTCTTTGTGAAGGCTTGATAGCTTTTCTGTAATATTGTAATTCACTTCAATTTTATCTTGTGTGATATCAAGTTCATCTAATTTGAAAATTGAAGGTGTCAGCTGTCCCTCTGATCTTCTGGTACAGTCATCTGCCAAGAGTAAAAATACTTTTTATTTATATCATAAATATACATACACACACAAACATATAGATATAACGCCTAAAATAGCTAAAGAAATTGCAAGTTAGGTAGCAAAATATAATTATTTACTGAAACAAAAAACGTTCACAATGTATCGGTAGACCTTAGAGCAGAAACATTTAGACCATAATGTTCAACCCTCTTTGTTCATTTTGCCTCCCGAATATTGTAATAGTAATCATCAAATAATGCATTGTATTCCAAAATTACACCAAAAAACCTGTGCAACACTGTTAAGGTCCCATTACACATAGCGATGTTCCAGCGATCCCACCAATGATCGGACCTGGCCGGGATCGCTGGAACATGATTATGTGGTCGCTGGGGAGATGCCACACAGGCAGACTTACCAGAGATGCGCCGACGCCCGACAGTCGTTGGAATCTGTCAGGGTCTCGGCCGCAGAATCGGGATCGCTGGTCGTTGCCTCTGTTACTACTACGATGCAGGATGCCCAGCAGGAGATCGCTGATCGAAAAATGGTCCAAGCCATTTGTTAATGATCAGCGATCTCACAGCAGGGGCCACTCGCTGGTGTGTGTTACACACAGCGATATCTCTGGCGAGTTCGCTGCTATGTCACAAAACCTGTGATGTTGCAGCGATATCGTTAGCAATATCACTATGTGTAACGGGGCCTTTAGTATCCACGTTTAGCATTGCCACACAGAAGACCCCACATGAAAATTTGCAGTGTTCATGTACAAGCTGGGCACTATCTGTTGGACAGTAAAATGGCATTTTTGCAATTTCTACTCTTCAACATCCACTGTGTGCTAATTTCCTGAGACTGCCTGTGGAGTCAAAATAGTAATTTCAACTACAGTGGAATATGGTAAATGCTATTTATTAAGTATATTTTGTGGTATTTTTATTTTTTTTAAGAGCAACCAAATGCAATTTTGTAATTTTTGGCAAACTTTAGATTTATTTTTATCACAGTGATAAAAAGGCAAAAAAGCCAGCGGCCCAGGTGGAATCCTCCCAGAAATGCTAAAGTACAGCCTGCCAGACCTCCAGGCTGCAATAACAAAACTATTCAATATTGTAATGCAGGCTGAAAACCTCTCCAAAAACTGATACACAAAAACGGGGACAAGTATGACCCAGCAAACTAGTGGGGAATATGTGTCAGCACCAACCTGGGAAAACTCTTCAACTGTGTTCTAAACAAGAGGATCCTCACCTTCCTCACCCAGCACAACGTCCTCAGTAAATGCCAAGAAGGCTTCATGCCAAACCACTGCACCAGGGACCACATCTACACTCTGCACAGCATCATCAAGAGCCACATCTACAACACAAAATATGAAAAGATGTATGCCTGCTTTGTGGACTTCAATAAAGCCTTCTGACTCAGTGTTGCACCCAGGGCTATTCCTAAATCTGCTGAGAAGCGGAATAGGAGGCAAAATATATGATGCCATCTGAAGCTCCTACACTGAGAACAGCTGCAGCACAAGACTAAACAGAAGGAGGACGGCCTATTTCCAACAGAGGCTGCAGCCTCAGTCCAACTCTCTTTAACATCTACATCAATTAGCGGGCGGTGGCTCTGGAGTCCTACCCTCAGCACCAGGACTCACCCTCCAAGATACAGGAGTGAAATTTCTGCTGTATAATTATGACCTTGTGCTGTAATCACCAAATGAGAAAGGCCTCCAAGATCATCAGAAAATCCTGGAGACCTTCAGCAGCACATGGGCAATGCCAATCAACCAAAAAAAAACTAATATCATGGTGGTCCAGAAAAGAAGGCAGAAACCCGCTGGCCATTCTCCACTGTCCACTTACAGAAACCAACAAGTACACCTACCTGGGTCTAGAACTCAACCAATCAAGGAGCTTTAAGCAAGCCATAGATTTACAGAAAGACAAGACATTCAAAGCCTTCTATGTCATCAAAAGACGTCTGTACCATATCGAGGAACTTGTAACCGTCTGGCTAAAAATATTTTACACCATCATTGCCCCAATCCTTCTGTACAGCAGTGAAGTCTGGAGTCTAGTCTCATACCAAAATTGGTCAAAGTGGGATGCTGGGCTAAATATAATATTCCACCTAAAGTTCTGCAAGCATCTTCTCCAAGTCCATCCAAGCACATCAAAAGGCCCCTGCCGAGCAGAGCTGGGCAGATTCCCACTACATCTTGCAATCCAGAAGAAGGCTCATCTAAAAAGTATTAGTCCCAGTCCCTACCATCATAAATCAATTGTAAATCATCCCTGGCACACTAAAAAAGAAAATGGTACGTTGTTTCTTTTCTAGATCTTTATTATTTGTGATGCTTATGAAAAAAATCAGACGTTTCGGCTCTCACACGAGCCTTCATCAAGTGATACTGTGAAAATACAAATTAATAAAGCAAAGTACATATATGTCCATGTGTAAATAACATTCAAACTGTACAATCCGAGTGGTGTAGGTCTATGAGTGATTGTGACAGTGACTGCGCAATAAAAAGTGGTATATGTGATGTGTATAAGAGTGATATGAGAAAATAAGTGTTTGATGAGAGAAGTGAAAAGAACAGAAAGAGAAAAGAGAATAAAAGGGATGATGAACAAAGATTATGGGAAAGATCTATATAGACTATACAACCCTACAGTCTATATAGATCTTTCCCATAATCTTTGTTCACTTCTCTCATCAAACACTTATTTTCTCATATCACTCTTATACACATCACATATACCACTTTTTATTGCGCAGTCACTGTCACAATCACTCATAGACCTACACCACTCGGATTGTACAGTTTGAATGTTATTTACACATGGACATATATGTACTTTGCTTTATTAATTTGTATTTTCACAGTATCACTTGATGAAGGCTCGTGTGAGAGCCGAAACGTCTGATTTTTTTCATAAGCATCACAAATAATAAAGATCTAGAAAAGAAACAACGTACCATTTTCTTTTTTAGTGTGCCAGGGATGATTTACAATTGATTATCTTCCCCTTTTCCCTTGAGCACCTTTTAAGCAGTTGAGCCAACCTCTATCCTTATAGACCTACCATCATAAAGTCTTGCTACACCATGAAGACCCCGGAAGCCACCCAATACAAAGTACCCAAAGCCAACCTGACCAAACAACTAACCTACATGGACTAACAAAAGGCGATATCCGGAAGACAGTACACAAAGGCAAAGAGGAATATCTCAGCATCTGGAGGAACAACATAAACAAATGACAGACACTGACGATATACCAGAACTTACAGAAAGAGTACAAACTGGCCCCATAACTAGAGAAACTAAAAAACCCCAAACAACGACGGACCACGATGCCGGTACAGACTGAGCACCCACAGCCTCCTCATCGAATCTGGGCAACACCGAAAGAACTACATGTCCCAGGAGAGCAGATTCTGCCAGCAGTGTCCCCAGAAAGCCATGGAGGATGAGGCCCACTTCTAGCTGAGGTGCCCCAAATACTCTGTAGTGAGGGACACTCACTTCAGGAGATGGTCTGATCTCCTCCCAGACTTCACCTCCATGGAGGAGGAAGAGAAACTGCCAATACTACTGGGGAAACAGGAAAGTGCAGCGGCCATAGCAGCGCAATATGCCAGTGCCTGCCACAGACTAAGGAACTTGATGTCATGGGCCGCTATACCCCAGGAGCCTGATATATCCTGGACCTTTATATCCCTAGATGTATCCCTATTCCCGTCCCCCTATTTTTACCATTTGCTTTGGAAATGCTAATATGTACTTAGTCCTGCCAATAAAGCTCATTTGAATTGAATGAAATAAAAGCAAAACAAATCAAGCTAAAATTACAACTAAGAAAGTACTATGTGTCATGGAAATAAAAAAAAAATCTCAAACACTGGGATCAGATTAAGCATTACAAAGTTGTTATCATGTCAAGTGACAAATGTCAGATTTGAAAAAATGGGGGCCTGGATAGGAGCACAAAACTGGCTGCAGTGAAAAGCTATTAAATAAGGGTATAAACACTGGTGGGTTGGAGGGCATGGGGGCCTTTAGATAAGAGTATCTTTACTGCAGTACTAACCACTAAAGAGAAAAGCTATGAATGTAGACATTTACTGAATAGCACTCCACTCTGACAGTCAACGTCAATGATTTAGTAACTGGTGGTGGAACATCTGGAGTAATTAGAGTATGTGGCTCTTGACAATCCAAACTATTGTACGTGCCAATATTTTCTGTCAGATGAGTTTCTTGAAGAACTAGAGAAAACATTATAAAATAGTCCAGTAAACCTGAGCTGTTCTCATTTATGATTGGGGACCTCTATTGGGGTCCCTCAGGGTTCAGTCCTTGGCCCTCTCCTCTTGTCTCTCTTCATGGCCGCTATTGGACAGACCATCAGTAGATTTGGCTATTAGTACCACCTTTATGCTGTTGACACACAACTATACACTTCATCCCCTGACCTTACCCCCGCTGTGTTACAGAATGCCAATGACTGTCTAACCGCAGTCTCCAATACCATGTCCACTCTATACCTGAAACGCAACCTTTCCAAAACTGAACTTCTTATGATCCACTAATCTCCCTAAATCTGACATCTCCCTCTCGGTGTGCGGCGCCACAATAATGTCTAGGCAGCAGGCTTGATGTCTGGGTGTTACGTTTGATGCTGATCTTTCATTGGCTTCCCATATACAATCTCTCACCCGCTCTTGTCGCCTGCAACTGAATAACATCTCTAGAATTCGCCCCTTCCTCACCATGGAAACAACTAAAACCATCACAGTGGCCCTGATCCACTCCCGCCTTGATTATTGAAACTCTCTATTAATTGGCCTAGGCTTTCCCCTTTCCAATTGATCCTTAACGTAGCAGCCAGGGTCACCTATCTGGCTAACCATTACTCAGATGCTTCCGCTCTGTGCCAGTCATTGCACTGGCTGCCTATACACTATAGGATCAAATTCAAATTTCTTGTTCTCACCCACAAAGCTCTTCAAAGTGCAGCACCTCCCTACCTCTCTACCCTCATCTCTGTCTATCACCCCACCCGTTCTATTCACTCTGGGAGTGACTTTAGACTAGCATCTGCACTAACCCGAGCCTCCAATTCCTGGCAAGAAATTAGGACTACCCACAACTTACTTAGCTTCAGGAGCTCACTAAAAACACATCTTTTTAGAGCGGCCTATCATTCTCCCTAATCAGAGTCATTCAGACATAGGTTATCCACTTGTTTAACCCATCAGACCCAAAAGCTCTACACATATTGGCTGGTGGCCAATTACTCCACTGTCATATATTCCACACTTCCTCAAAACAGCTGGACCATGATTTTAAATAAGCCCCTGTACTTTGCGTCAGCCCCACCTTATTGTAGATTGTAAGCTCTTGCGAGCAGAGTCATCATTATTTTTTGTTTTTAAATTATTGTGTCTTCCAAAACTTTTTCTTATGACTTTTTGTTTGTATATGGATCTGATTTGTAAAGCGCTGCGGAATATGTTGGCAATATATATGAAGATTATTATTATTATCATTATTATGGTAGACCATTGGAGATACTTTGTGTTCTGGCTAAAAAAGTACACAAATTATAAGGGTACCATCACACGAGGCAATATTGCTTGCAATTTCACTGGCAATTTGCTGGTTGCAGTGAAATCATGGACACTTTGTTCGATTTTGTTGCCGTGTACAAATGGAACAATGTGTCCATGATTTCACTGCAACCAGCAAATTGCCAGTGAAATTGCAAGCACAATTGCCGCGTGTGACAGTACCTTTAGTGCTCCCCATTTCAGGAGCGATTGTGTAGTAATCTGCATTCCTTACGATCGGAAATATAAAGGCATTTATGATGATCCTGTAGATGTGAGAAGTTGTATTTAGATCCATCAAGGAAGCTCAGCTTAGCGATATATCACGGCGTAGGTACCATATCTTGTTTTTTGCGTAGTCTATCACAATTCTCTTTGAAGATAGTCAATACTTTTCTCACAGTAAAGGTACTGTTACACAGCACGACATTGGAACGATGTCGGCAACGATCTCGTGGGCGCGCGCTCGTTTTCCGACATCGTTTTGAAATCGTTGGCGAGATGTCACACGTCTAGATATCGTGGACGACGCACCAACGATGTAGCGAGCAGGTATCGTTCACACGACCCAGCGAACGATACCTGCTCATTGCTGTGAATGGGCGAAGTCGTAAACAACATCGTTATCGCGGTGTGACACACAACGATATAGCAGGTTGGCTGATTGTTGATCGTGTGATTTGAGAACATGTTCTCAAACCTGCAATCACTGATCCAACGACTTATTGTAGTTGAATCTCGGTGTTACACACAACGATGTCCTAACGTTGTCGCTGGAACGATTCCAAACCCGTGACGTATCAGCGAAATTGTTAACGATGTCATGCCATGTAACGGGGCCTTAAGAAATACTGTTATTGAACAGAAATAAACACTTGGCCAAAGTTAAAAACTATTAATGTCATTTACTCTTAAAGGGATCCTGTCACCCCCAAAACACCTCCTAAGCTCTTAAAAGCTGTCCCTAGTGCATATTAACACTTTCCCTACACTCCTTTTTGCTCCTAAATGCACCTAATCAAAGTGAAGAAAAACGTTTTATAAGTACCTCATTATTGATGCTAATGAGTGACTATCTATTCATAGTCACTCATCCAGGCAGCCCCTCTTCATGATATCACGCCTATTCAGGCGTGATCTTCCTAATAGATTCAAAATCGCGCCTCTCTGCGCGCCTCCCCACTCTCCCATTACGCACGGGCTTCAGTGGGGGCATTATGACGCGATTCGCGTCATTTCCTAGCGCCGGGTGACGTAGTACACCCGCGCCGCTCGCTTTGAGCTTCAAGTGCCTCACTGCGCATGCGTGCGGGAGCGTACTGCGCATGCGTGCGGGAGCCGGAACAGAGCGGCCTGTGTCTCCGGATCGCAGGCACAGAAGAGGATTCCATTCCTCATAACAACAGTACGGCGGTCCCATTACAAACCCCTAAGTTAGGGGTTTGTAATGGGACCGCCGTACTGTTGTTATGAGGAATGGAATCCTCTTCTGTGCCTGTGTCTCCGGATCGCCGGCCGCTCTGTTCCGGCTCTCCGCACGCATGCGCAGTGAGGCACTTGAAGCTCAAAGCGAGCGGCGCGGGTGTATACGTCACCCGGCGCTAGGAAATGACGCCAATCGCGTCATAATGCCCCCACTGAAGCCCGTGCGTAATGGGAGAGTGGGGAGGCGCGCAGAGAGGCGCGATTTTGAATCTATTAGGAAGATCATGCCTGAATAGGCGTGATATCATGAAGAGGGGCTGCCTGGATGAGTGACTATGAATAGATAGTCACTCATTAGCATCAATAATGAGGTACTTATAAAACGTTTTTCTTCACTTTGATTAGGTGCATTTAGGAGCAAAAAGGAGTGTAGGGAAAGTGTTAATATGCACTAGGGACAGCTTTTAAGAGCTTAGGAGGTGTTTTGGGGTGACAGGATCCCTTTAAGGTACCTTCACACGCGGCAATATTGCTAGGCTATTTCACTGGCAATTTGCTGGTTGCAGTGAAATCATGGACACATTGTTCTATTTTGTTGCCGTGTACAAATGGAACAATGTGTCCATGATTTCACTGCAACCAGCAAATTGCCAGTGAAATTGCCTAGCAATATTGCCGCGTGTGAAGGTACCCTTATAGTAAGGGGGATTTTTATTTTCTGGCCTCTTAGGGTACTGTTACACGCCGCAACTACGGTGAGAATGTTTGACAGCGATATTGCGACGTGGAAATATCGCTGCCACATTTCCACCCAATCGCCTCCTTATTGCGGCAAGTAAATAGGGGATTTGGCGGCAATATGTCACCTCGCCACGGTCGCCTGATTACCGAGCAGTGCTCTGAAATCAGGCGACCATGGCGTGGCGACATATCGCTGCCAAATTCCCTATGTACACGCCGCAATAAGGAGGCAATTTGGCGGCGATAATTCCAGTGAGAAATATCGCTGCCAAAAATATCTCCTGTGGTTGTGGCGTGTAAAGGTGCCCTTAGACTCAACAATGGATGGATCAACTACAAGTTGTATGCTTCAACAGATCCCAGTGATTCTGAGAATTAATTTTTATGACACATTATACCTTTATCTTAGGTGGTAAATTTGGGTTGAAATTTTGACATCCTTTTGTGAAAGTATCAGAGTTTTAAACAAAATTTAGCAAATTTTAAACTTTCATTTTTTTGTTCTTAAACCAGAGAGTTATGTCACACAAAATAGTTAACATTTCTAGATCACATCAGAACCGGTTTTGAAACATTTTGTTCGTTAGGAAGTTAGAAAGGTTAAAATATTATCAGCAATTTCTAATTTTTCCAACAAAAATTAACAAAATAATTTTTTAAGGACCCCGTCACATTTGAAGTTACTTTGAGGGGCCTACATGACCTAAAACATTCAAAAGTGACATTATTCTAAAAACTGCACCCCTCAAAATGCTAAAAACTACATTCAAGAATTTTATTAATTCTTTAGGTGCTTCACAGGAATTAAATCAATATGGAAGAAAAATAAAAATTTAACTTTTTCCCACTGTGCTTTAGCCTCAAATGAGGTTGTAAAATTTTAGAAAGGTGCATTATAATGTATGGAGGCATATGAGGCTACATTATACTATATAGAGGATAGTGGAGTTGCATTATGATAGTTGGATGACTATGGGGGTACCTTATGAATGGGGGACTATGTGATGCATTATAATACATAGAGGACTATGGGAATACATTGTAATGTATGGAGGAATGTTGGGATGCATTATGGAGGACTATGGTGGCAGAGGAGGAGGACCATATAAACCATGATGGGGGACATATATACCACGATAAAGGCCATATTCCAGGAGGGGGACCATACACAGCAGGATAAGGGACATTAATACATAATGAAGGGGGAGAGGGGTCAATTTGTGAGTCTTTATAGGATTTAGAACGTTACACGGGGCCCATACATCTAACCAACGTGCATGCGGAAGGTGGGGGGCCTAAATTGCGCACTCAGGCCCATCAGACTCGTTTCACCACTAGGGATCCTTATAGGGAAGTTCCATCTTATATACAGCCCCCCCAATGTCCCATAGGGCTCACATCTCATATACATCCCTCCATAGGGCTCCCATCTCATATACAGCCCCCATAGAGCTCCCATATCATATACAGCCCCCTTATGGGGCTCCCATATCATATATAACCCCACCATAGGGCACCCAAATCATATTCAGCCCCCTCATAGGGCTCCTGTATCATATACAGCCCCTCCATAGGGCTCCCATCATGAGAGCCCTATGGGGGGTTGTATATGATACGGGGGCCCTATGGGGTGGGCTGTATATGATATGGGTGCCTTATGGGGGCGCTGTATATAATATTGGAGTCCTATCTCATATACAGCCCTCCAATACCCCATACAGTCCTCATATCATATACAACAGCCCCCCATAGGGCTCCTATATCATAGGCTGTATATGATATGGGAGCCTTACAGGGGCCTGTATATGATATAAGAGTCCCCCCTCTCACTTACTGTGTCCCAGGCCCCCCCCCCTCTCACCTGCTGCGTCCCAGATCCCCCCTCTCACCTGCTGTGTCCCAGGCCCCCCTCTCACCTGCTTTCTCCCATGCCCCCCCCTCACCTGCTTTCTCCCTCGCCCCCTCTCTCACTTGCTTTCTCCCATGCCCCCCTCTCACCTGCTTTCTCCCATGCCCCCCCTCACCTGCTTTCTCCCTCGCCCCCTCTCTCACTTGCTTTCTCCCATGCCCCCCTCTCACCTGCTTTCTCCCATGCCCATGAAGGAGGAGGAGGTCCTGCCTGCTGTATGCGCTCCCCAGTGGAGCGCAGGGCAAGAAGCCGGCAGATCAGAGGAGAGGAGGGGTGGGAGCAGCAGCAGGAAGCTTCTCTCCCCTCCTCGACACACGAAGCGTCAGAGCCGCGCTGTCACATGGATGTGTGTCCTTGGGAATGCACATCCATGTGAAGCATGAGCTGCGACCGCGATCTTTACGCACGCTCAGTGCCGCTCACCCCTTCCTCTTGGGGGGGCAGCTGATTCCCCCTGCCCCACACTGGGTACACCCATGAGAAGCACCATTAGATTGTAGGAGCTCAAAATTAACTGAAATAGATAGCGGACGCCATGTGGCATTTGCAGAGTCCCTGCTGTGCCTAAACAGTGGAAAATGCATTTTGCAAACTACACACCTCAAGGAATTTATTTAGAGGTGATGTGAGCACCTTGAACCCATTAGTGCTTCACAGAATTTTATAATGTTAAGCCATAAAAATGAAAACATTTATTTTTGCCACAAACATGTTGCTTTTGGCCCAAATTTTTAATCTTCACAGTGATAACAGGAGAAAATGGACTGTATAATGTGCTCTGCAATTTCTCCTAAGTATGCCTATACCTCATGTGCTGGAAAACTACTTTTTGGGTGCACGAAACGACTCAGAAGGGAAAGAGCACTGTTTGAATTTTGGAGAGTAATTTTGGCTGGAATAGATAGCAGGCACTATGCCACATCTGAAGTGTTCAAGATATTCCAAAGAATCAGAAACCCGCAATTGACTTTATTTTGGAAACTACACCATTTGAAGAATTTATCTCGGTAGTGTAGTTAGCATTTTTAAACCTCAGGAGATTCGGAGAATTGTATAACATTAGGCTGAGTACAAAGACATTTTTCCTTTTTTTTCCAGTACATTGTTGTTTCGCCCCCAAGTTTTTAATTTTCTAAAGGGGCAATAGGAGAAGACAAATGTTAAAAATTTTTATGCAATTTCTCCTGAGTACGACAAAACAGCATCTCTGGACATTTGAGGCACAGTTCAAAGCTCAGAAGGGAAGAAGAAGGGAAGAGTCGGGTCAAATATTTTAAACAAGGAGGGTAGGCGGGTACAATTGTGTGATTCTCCGGTCACACTTTCAGGTAATACTTAAAAAGGGGGAGAGAGCAAAGAAACGTGTAATTAAGACCGGGATCTAGAACAAATTAATCCAATAAGAAAATTTAATGAAGAGTTTTTTTCATTAAACATATATCAAAAGTGCATCACAAAAACCAAAACACGACAGACGATTAAAAGCAGTTAAAAAGGTGAAAAAAATCACCATGACAATATATTCCAAGCTCGTATATATACTAATCAAAGAATCTCATGTAGTGTACACAGAAAAGTCTTCAGTGGTAAGTCACAGAACCCATCCTACATATTTTTGGCCGCAAGGTTAAACCAACATATAAGTTGAAACTGTGTCCCATGGACGATAGAGATTATCACAAGTTGTTGTAGGCACAGATAATAAAGGTGCTTATGCGAAGAGTGTATGAATCAATAAATCAGTATCATATACTCGAAGTTCAATAGGGACAGACATCAGCCTCCTTAGATACAATCCTGTGCAAGGACAATGTGATATATACAATGCTGAAAAAGAAGGGTCCAGACAGATGCATAAAGTGCAGTAATTGCAGATTAACCCGTATGGTTACAAAGACCTACCAACAGGGTAAGGAATAACCCTAGTAGGAGCACACAGCTAATAGAGGCAACCAACTAGAGACTAGAGTCTATGGAAGCCTCTTGGAACAATCACAGGGGTGGATTTCTTAGCGCCAATAAGCCCATTGTTGAGGATAATACCTTTAAGGGCATTTCAGGTAAATTAATTAAACTACATAAACAGTTGTCCAAGACTTGGTTGAACATCAAATCTCTGGAGGAGTACCTCAGAATTGAAGTTGCTCCAAGAGGTCTCCGTGTCCCAATCTTCCCGGCCTGGGAAGTTGACGCAGGGTTCAAAAAGATTTGGGAAGCTGGCCTGTTAAAATGCTCAGAAATTATTATACAAATGGTGATTGAGCATGACCAGGCACTACTACAAAAAATCAAAATGGAGGTAAAAAACCTAGAGAGTTGAAGGACTTTGATCAAGCCAAACAGGTGGCCCCTTTTAAGACACGTCTTAAAGACATCGTAGACAGATACGAGTAAGAATTAATTAGGGCAAGAAGCAAAAAATCCTACGTAATAAGAGATCTAGAGGAGCACACAGTATATAGGGTGGAGCCATAGGGACAACCCACAGCCTAATAGACCAAACAGACCACCAATAAAACCTAACATATCCATGACCAAACAAACCTAATAAGTCCAAAACTATATCAGACGATAAGGACAGTAACACCACGCCTTCCATCTCCTCTGCTAGAGAGGATTTTTTATCGGGAGACAACTCCGAGTCAGATGACCCACCCGAAGGGGCAAGCGCAAGCCCTCCCAACTTGCGACACCGGAACCCTCAAACAGGGAAGTGGTCCCTTATCCTATCACTGAGTGCGAGATTAGGAAGAAGGTGGTGACTGACTCTGACAATAGTGATATAGTGAGTGGTGATCTCCAAATTATTAACCTATCCACTTTCAGATATGGAAACACAACTCCTTGGAAAAGGCTTATCATTTTCTCCTATGTATCCATGTATAAATCTGAGGTCATCAAGGATGTATATTTGTTTTGCAGACAACTTATTTTTAAAATGTTATACCATCGATCCTCCCTTCTGGACACACTACCACCGGAGGATAGGACTACCTTCAGGGACTGTTAGGAACTGGCAGAAGAAAATACAGGTACTGTACAAACAAAAAGACCTTTTACTTTCAGGTCTCCCTCACAAGCCACTACCCCCCCCCCCTTTCACTTTTTCCTTCTGTACAAATCTTTTTTGATTTGGTAACAAAAGATGTGAGTAATTTGAGGACTAGCACATTCCAAAACAATAACTTAAGCAAGGCAGAACATAAGGCATTACAAAATCTGAAAAACAACAAGGACTTCGTAATAAAAGAAGCCGATAAAGGGGGGAATGTAGTCCTGTGGCCAACGAGTATGTACTTAGAAGAAGCGCACAGATAACTTAGCAATTCTACCTGCTATTAAAAACTCCCTGCAGACCCTACCCAGGTTTTTTAAAACAAACTGGAAACTTTGATTTATCTGGCTTTGGATCTTAACATTATATCTTAAAAAGCGAAAGATTTTCTGCTAATAAACCATCCAGTTACCCCCACTTTTTACTTATTGCCTAAAGTGCATAAGTCACTGACTAAACCACCGGGGAGACCAATTGTTTCGGGTATTGGGGGAATCTTCGAGAAACCATGTTCCTATGTTGATTTCTATCTGCAGCCTTATGTTTTTCATCTTGACTCCTACATACATGACTCTTCTGACCTTGTTTTGAAATTGGATTCTATACAGGCCACTCAACAGTTCCTACTTTTTACTATGGATGTTGAGGGACTGTACACATGCATTAAACATGAACTTGGTATTACAGCGGTCTCCCACTTTCTGGACCAAAGAACAACGGGCACACGTCTTCATGACTCTTTCCTATTGGATTTGCTTCAAATGGTCCTTGAAAACAAATACTTTGTTTTCGGTCATGCTATAGACAAATTTCCGGTACGGCAATGGGCGCAAAATGCGCCCCGTCCTATGCCAACCTTTTTTTGGGGTGGTGGGAGGAGATCTATGTCCGCACTCATCCATATTTCTCCGCATCTGTACCTTATTGATACAGATACATTGATGACATTATATTCTTTTGGACAGGCTCAGTGGATGAATGTGCGGATTTCATTCGGGACTTGAACACCAATTCTTTGAACATTACTCTCACCTCCCACAGCTCTATGGAAGAGGTTGTCTTTTTGGATTTAAAGATACAGCAGTACAATGGTAAGGTTACCACAGCATTACACAGGAAAGAGACAGCTATGAATAGTGTCTTACATTATCACAGTTTCCATCCACAACACTTACGTAATGCCATCCCTAAAGGTCAATTTTTTCGCCTAAAACGAAACTGTACAGTAAATGACACATTCTTGAGAGAGGCCCCAAACCTCTCAACTCGTTTTTCAAATAGAGGATACCCACGTAAGGTTATCTCCAAGGCATTTCAGGCAACAGATAGTACTGATCGGGGAGATTTACTGAAACATAGACAAAAAGTTGGATTCGACAAATTGAGTGCGATTACTGCTTATAATAATCATTGGCAGGACATACATGGAATCTTACAAAAAAAACTGGGATATTCTTTTGACAGATCCTAAAATTGAACAATTTGTGGGCTCAAAACCCTCCCAATTGGCAAGAAGGGCCAAAAACCTCAAGGACCATCTAACAGCCAGCCACTTCAAGAGACTACTTAACGTCTGGGACGAGGGTTCAGACTTGTAGGTACTTATCCATGTGGTGGCTGCACGATTTCCCCATATATGGTAGCCAACGATAAAGTGGATATTTCTATCTTCCCATACATCATTACAACAAAGTGCTATGCCAATTGTCATACACGCAATATAATATATGTTTTAATCTGCAGCTGCCCCATGGTGTATGTCGGAGAAACTACACAAGAAGCGAGGAAACGCATTCAAAACCATGTCAAACATTGCATGTGCAGAGTTCCATATCAAACAAGGTAAGCCAATTAGTTCGGTGGCCAGATATTTTTTGGATCATCATCATCATCAGAGCTCTTCCAGGGGCCTTAGAATTATCATAACCAATAAGGCCCCGTCTTCTATCAGTAGATAGAATTACGGATGAGCTCCTTAGGGGAGAAAGCAAGTGGATCTTCAACCTTCGGAGCTTGGCTTCACATGGCATCAAAGAGGAACTACTTTTTAATGGCTTCTATAAGAAATAAAGCATAAAACAATGGAATGGCCTATGCGATAGCTACTTTTTTTGACTTCTAATTCCAAATTTATAAATTAGTGATCCTACCCTCCAGTTTATGGGATTTTGTAAGTTCCTGTAGCATTTTTTCATTTTTGAGTTACTTTTGTTTTGAACTTTTTTCCCTTAGGATCAACAGATCTCTAAACACCTTCTCACTCCAGAGATTCTTCTTGGTTAACCTGAACCAATAAGGGACTATTGGATGTGAAATACCGTATCTGATGGAGACACCACTTCATATACTATTGTCAGTAATATTTGATGTATTCTTGGAAATGGACATTGTCATGGGGGATTCACTTATTCCCTTGTTATTTTGTATTTGTTTCTTTTGGATCCTACGATTGGTAAATTTCATCTCATCAGAATCTTTTTGTTCATTTAATGGAAGAATAGTTTCTGTGGAAATGAAAATGCTATACCATATACCAATTCATCCATATTAGCTGAGGATCACTAAGTGCATGCCATATTTGATCTCCTTTTTGAGACTTATATCCATGTTTGTCGTACACTTAACTGACAATATAAACTAACTATCGGATTTATCCTTTTAGATCTTACAATAGGCGAACGTGAACCAGTCTGCTTTGGCTAAGCCCAGGATTGTCAGTATATGTTAGAAAAACACATGTTTAGGAAAGTCTAACACTTTATACCTATATGTTATTTACAGGTGTTCCCTGCGATTAATTTAGGCTGGTTCACTTTTATGCTGATTTATCGCAATATTTCCATTTCTTTTTGTTTTGAATTTATTGCCTTGTATTTCTTGGTATTTTTATATGGTTTTTATTATATTTGTTTGCAGATTAGGCTCCTCTCTGCTCCTGTCTTGCCTTTCTGTCTACCTGGATCCAATTAATTTCTTCATTTGTCTGATTCTACTTTCTCTCCCTTTCTCTCCCTTCGATATATAGCGGCGACAGCGACAGGGATAAGTATAATGATGTATTACTTTAGAGGTGTGCAGCAGCAAGGGGGGGCCTGTATACCACTGATGGGGGGCCGCCTGTATACCACTGCGGGGGGGCGGCATATCACTGAGGGGGGGGGGCGCTTACATGGTGCAATGTAGTATGCACCTGTGACGACCATCCGCTGTGAGGCTGAACTGCTGGTAAGGCAGCACCCCGAGAAACCCCGAGACCCTTAACCCCTATACAGGGATCTGGAATTATAGCAGAGCCCAGGAGGTAGCTACCTATGAGAGCAGCAGAGCAGGGAGGTCGTCTAGGAAGGGAAAAATCAGGAACCGAAGAACGTAGTCAGGAGTCCGAGTCAAAACCGAGAGGGCAGCGAAGGTACAAAATCGTCAGGCGGTACAGAGTCGAAAATCCAGGCAAAGGTCAGAGTCAAAACCGAGAGGGCAGCGAAGGTACAAAATCGTCAGGCGGTACAGAGTCGAAAATCCAGGCAAAGGTCAGAGTCAAAACCAAACACACACTATGTCACTGGGGAACCAAAACTATATCTGGCGGCCTGCAAGACAGGCTCCAATGTATTTGAAGGGCGCGGTTACCTCCCATAGGCTGGAGCTCACAGCCTGATGACCTCATCCGGACCGCCCCAAGAACCAGGCCAGATGGAGATGCACGACTGGCTCCACCCACCCCACCTCTGACAGAAGAACGCAGGCTGCGCCTAACGGACACCTCTGCTGGGCCCGCTCCTCTGCGACCAACACCACCCAGAGGGGAAACACAGCGGCGCTCAGCGATAGAGGCAGACGTCGTGGGAGCAATTCCATATGAGGACAAGGCCCTCCTATCACCAGCACCACCAGAAGAAGGAATCCGGCTCATCCCAGCGGCCGAGGCAGGAACACCGGCCACCGAGTCCAATGGCGATGTGACAGCACCGCTCCCCCTGCCGCTGATGGACAGGGGGATGCAGTGCATATTGCATTGCACTAATGAGCGGCCCCACGTGATTGGCCGCTCACTGTACAGCCTCCCCCTGCCTCCTCCAGTCGGACACTGCCCCCCACACTCAGCCAGTACCACTAACTCGAGTATAAGCAGAGGGGGGGACTTTTCAGCACAATTTTTGTGCTGAAAAACTCGGCTTATACTCGAGTATATATGGTAATTTTGAGTTTGAATGACACTCCTTCTCTACCAAGCCCCTACTGTGCACCCACACAGTAGATTTCAACCACATGTGGACTATCAGCGTACCGGGGAGAAATTGCACAAAAAACTATGGATCCACTTGGAGAAATTAGAACCGGATGGATAGAAGCCGCGCTAACCACAATAAGAGTAACAGAGTAACACACACACTCTGTTACTCTTATTGTGGTCAGCGCGGCTTCTATCCATCCGGTTCTAATTTCTCCAAGTGGATCCTTACTTTTCGCCGGGAGCCTGCTGCGACCATGCGTGCTTGTCCAAGGGAGTTGTGACCATTCACAACTAGACCAGGTGAGTCTGTATTGTGGGAGTCCGTGTGACCATCAAACCCGAAGGTATTACTCTATGTGTGCTTCTTTTCCTTCTTATTTACATAAAACTTTGGTGTCCATTTTCGTCTGTTATCCTTGTGAAAATAAAAGCTCAAAAAACATATTTGCAGGGAAAATGTGATTTTTTTTACATTTTCATGGCTAAAATGTGAAGTACTTGGGGGTTCAAGGTGCTCACCAGACATCTAGAAATGTTCCTTGAGGGGTCAGGTTTCCAAAATGTGGTCAATTGTGGGGTGTTATCACTGTTTAAGCAGATCAGAGGCTCTCCAAATGCAAAATGGCATCCGATAACGATTACAGCCAATTTTCCGCTTGAAAATTCAAATGATGCTCCTTCCCTTCAGAGCCCTGCCGTGCGCCGAAACAGTAGCTTTCCATCTCATATGGAGTATCAGCATACTCAGGAGAAATTGCATAACAAATTATAGGGTCCATTGCCGCCATGGTCACCACCCATCTGGAAAAGTTTTCCCCCTCCCATATACTAATGTGCCACAAACAGGAAGTTGATATCACAAAACATTCCCATTTTATTTAGGTGCATCCATATAAATGGACCCCCTGTACATCCCTAACCATCACTGTGTGACCTAAAACTGTCCTATAATCGTTATGAAAAATTAGTTTATTACTTACACATGACCGTATGCTGATGAGGCATCTTGACCACAGCTCCATTCTCTCCCCCTCGCTGCTGGTATCACACCCCAATGGGCGTGATAATTTATTCAGGAGTGCGCTTCTGGTTTCAAATTCATGGCTCTTCCGGGTATGACACGCCGGGCACACGTCATTTCCTTTCTTGCGAAGTGTGGGGGTGTATTAGTATACAGGCCAGCTCTAGAGCATGTGCAGTGCTTGTTCCGAAGCTGGTCCTTACACCCAATAATCCCCCATAATGCATCAGACCAGAAATGACGGGCGGATGGCGAGTCATACCCCGAAGGAGAAGACATGAATTTGAAATCAAGAGATCGTTCCTGGATGAATGATCACATCCACCGGGGCATGATACCAACAGCGAAGGGAGGAGAATGGAGCCATGGAGAACGCCCAGGCTGACTACATGCTGTAGTCAAGATGCCTCATCAGCATATGGTCATGTGTAAGTAATAAACTAATTTTTCCAAACCAGTATAGGACAGTTTTAGACCACACAGGGATGATTACGGATGTAGAAGGAGGGTGCGGGTACAGGTAATGATAGGTTAGGGGATCTAAACCAGTTGACAGATTCCCTTTAAGGGTATAAAAATTTAAAAGTTTGAAAATTGCAAACTTTTCAACAAATGTTTAACTTTTTTTCACAAATGCAAAAAATATTGTCCTAAATTTACCACTAACACAAAGTATAAATTGTCTCGAAAAAACATTCTCAGAATCACTGGGATCCATTGAAGTGTTTCAGAGTTATAACTTCATAAGCGACACTGATCAAAATTAATAAAATGCCTGGTTGTGAAGGTAAAAACAAGCTATGGGGTGAAGGGGTTAAACAATGAGAAATAATTATAAACTCTGTAAATTGTCTCCTCTTTAGATCAAATAAGAGAACGTTTGAATTGATTATTCATCACAGGTTACACAGTCCAGGGCTTTTATGCAGGAGATCGGATATATTAAAAATTCTATGATTTTATAGAAAAAAAAAAAAAAGCGTCACTCAATGAGCTTCAAGACAAGTATGTCCTTTTAACCTTTGTATGGAACAAAGAATATTTGTCTTGGAGATTGGTGAGTGCCGCTTTTTTTCTTCTATGAAATCCTATGTTATGGACTATTGCACTATAGCTGAGCACCACAGGCAGGACTATGATTCTATAATACCTGGTATGAGAGCTGGGATTTTACCTCATGGACTTAAAACGTAACAACCGTTTACATTTTTATTTAATAATAATGTAAAGCAAGTGATTTTAATAAACTTTGTAACAGACATCATTAGAAAATTCTGGTTGAAATCCATTCATAAACCTTCCACAAGATACCCCACTGTACTGTGTGTGAAGAAGATACATGTTTATCAGTCAGATCCATCTTCAGTGAGGACTGGGCAGTATCCATATAAGGGAAAAGGTGGTGTGGCCTACACTGCAGCTCATGAGGAAACAATGCATCAGATTATCTCAGCCTAACGAGACAGTTGCTAAGCAAAGTCAGAAGGTCAGGATCAGTGGAAACTCCTCAGACGTTTGTGCCAAGGAAAGATCTGTCATCTGGCTCCACACGGCTCAGGCTGCTTTCACACTGCACACGGATCAGTATTCGCCTCCCATGTTTTCCTATGGGCACGGATTGGTCCTAAGTGGCAGTTTTGTCACTGATCTATCTGTGTCAGTTCTTTTTATGCACCCAGAATTGGAGAGTGTTCCGATTTTGGCTGCCTTGAAAATCACTGACACCAACGAACAGACACAGATTCGTAGCTGTCCACGTCAAATAACACGGAGCTCTATGGAGACAGATCTGTACAGATCTGTGAAAAACACAAATCCATGATCAGATCCGTTTTACTGTACTGAGCATCCTCAGAATCAAGATACAGCTCCTCCCACCCCTATCTCTGCTAACTGATGATGGATCCACTAAAAAAAAAAAAAACGGTCTATGGGCATCAGTTGGCACAGTTCTGTGCCTGTCCGTGTTGTCCTTGAAATTCAAGGAACCACAGAGATGTGAAAATTGTGCAGTGTGAAAGCAGCCTTAGGGCTCGGACACACTGGCGTGAAACTCGGACGACTGCAATGTGAGTCAAAAATCGCATTGCAATTGGACCAATGTTATTCAATGTCAGAGAACACATTTGCGACGTCAGACGTTTTTTCTCATCCGATTCACCGATGACGAGTCATTCGCAACATGCTGCAACAGTATGCGAGTGTCAGACGAGACTAGGCAATGCAAGTATACGGGTCCAAAAAAAAAGACGTACCGCACTCGGACCATCCGAGTCAGATGTGATTTTTAATTGATACATTACCATTCTATAGCTCAGACAACTGCCAAAAATGTTCCTGTAAATGATTATACTGTAAATAGCTGTTGAGGAAAAAAACGGATTGCACTCGGACAGCACTCGCAAGATACACTGACTAAAAATCGGATGACACTCGTCCGACACTCGCATCTGTGAATCGGAGCATTTTTTCACTCGCATGTGTGTCCGTACCCTTAAGGTACCGTCACACTTGGTTGTGGCATTACTATGATTGGCTGGCCGCCCAGCGTCATACACGAGTCATAGCCTATGATTCATAGGCTCTATATAAGGGTACCGTCACACTTGGCGATGCTCCAGCGATCCCGACAATGATACGTCCTGGTAGGGATCGCTGTTGCGTCGCTACATGATCGCTGGTGAGATGTCAAACAGTCAGATCTCACCAGCGATGCAGGAACGATACGGCGGTCGTTGGGAACCTGTCACTCTCGGGTGTAGTATTGAGATCATTGGTTGTTGTCCCTGTCAAACACAGCAATGCAGCGTTCCCAGCGGGAGACGAATGACCTAAAAATGACCGAGAACAGTTTGTAACGATCAGCGATCTCACAGCAGGGGCCTGAGCGCTGCTGAGTGTCAAACGTAGCAAGATCGCTGGCACGTCATAAAACCTGTGACGTATCAGCGATCTCGCTATGTGTGTCGGGGTCTTCTATTAAATATACTAAATGTTCCATGTTTAACTCAGAGGCAGCAGATCTATTTCACATGTATTGTGACTGGGTGGAAAGTAGGGAATTTCACTGCTCATGCAATGGTGTCTTGTCATAAAATTGAAGTTTGTCGAGAAAGACTGGACCTTTTTATTGACCCCATCAGCACATTCAGCAGCACAGAAGCAAGAGAAGGTAGAATCATCCAATAAAATGACAAGAGAAGGCAGAATCATCCAATAAAATGACAAGAGAAGGCAGAATCATCCAATAAAAGGCAACAACATCATTACCTATTTGAGGTCCACCATACAGATTATATTAGTCTTCCCATGATTTTCTAAATTGTCAGACCCAGTTACACACACAGAGAATTGTGCAGACATTGTTCGCAGATCTCTGGTTGCAGTGAAATCATGGACAGATTGTTCCATTTTGTGGCCGTGTACAAATGTAACAATGTGTGCATGATTCCACTGCAACCAGAGATTTGCGAACAATGTCTGCACAATTATCTGTGTGTGTACCTGGGCCTTTAGGCTGTCATTTGTCTTTGAAGATTAGAGATCTGGGCAGCTATGGGTCAACATCTTCTAACTTCTGGATGTAGGGTGGATCCCATCTATAAGCTCTGGCTTAAACAGATCTTCCAAAGCCCAAAATAATGGTGACAGTTTTGGGTAGAGGAACATGTGGTTGTCTAGAAACTGAATGGTGACCATTAGTGAAGAGCGAGCACTAAAATGCTCGGGTGCTCAATGCTCGGGTCGAGCATCTCGAGATGCTCAGGTGCTCAATGTAAGGCTACTTTCACATTACGATTTGAAGGGAGCCGATGCTGTCCGATATAATTCGGACAGCATCGGCTCCCTTCTGATGCCTGGAATCGGGTGCCAAATAGGCACCCGATTCCGGCATAAAATCGGCGCCGGGCTGCACAAAAAAAAATAAATAAATAAAGGTTATTCTCACCTCCCCCCGAGCCCCCGCCGTCTTCCGCCATCTTCTTCTAGGCTCCCGGTGGCTCCCGCAGGCTGCCGGTGTCAGCAGAGGTGTACCTCTGCTGTACACAGGACCTGCGGTGATGTCACAGTCACGTGACCGCGGGTTCACCATGGTGAAGCCGCGGTCACGTGACTGTGACATCACCGCAGGTCCTGAACAGCAGAGGGAGCGCTCTGCTGACACCGGAGCCTGCGGGAGCCACCGGGAGCCTAGAAGAAGATGGCAGAAGATGGCGGAAGACGGCGGGGGCTCGGGGGGAGGTGAGAATAACCTTTATTTATTTTTTTTAACACTTGTGCTCCCAGTTAGGAGCAGTTTTACTGTACTGAGCATGCTCAGTACAGTAAAACAGGGTCCGAGGAGACATAGATGTTTCCTCGGACCCTTCTCCATAGGGCCCCATGTTATAGGGATCGGGTCAGATCGGATGTTCACTAAATGCCATCCGATTTGGTCCGATCCGAATCTGTCAGATTTTATTTTCGGTGCTAAAATCGGAGCAGGCTCCGATTTTAGCACCGATAATAAAATCGGACAGAATCGGATCGGACCAAATCGGATGGCATTTAGTGCACATCTGAGTCGGTCCGATCCCCATAGGGATACATGGGGTCCGAAAATCGGTCCGATGCTGTCCGATTTTTTTCGGACAGCATCGGAAAGGCAAAAATCGTTATGTGAAAGCAGCCTAAGTCAATTAGTGACAGGCTCCGCCCACAGACTTCCGGCTATAACATGAGTGTTTTTGGGAAAGGGTGGGAGGTGGGGCTTTTTCAAATCGTCACAGCAAACAACACCTTGCTGTGCCCCCCAGAGGAGCCCTAACAATCAATCTGCTTTCAGTGAGGTTCCAGCTCGCTGTGTGCACTGAAGGGAGCTGTATATTTGTGTCAGATCGATAATTATTACTTAACAGGCCGAGCATCCCGAGTACCGGGATACTCGTGCGAGTAACGAGTAGCGCCGAACATGCTCGCTCATCACTAGTGACCATTTGATATGGCCGTTCTACACCGCTGACAAAGCAGCCACAGCCGGTGATTGAGAAGAATCCGTGACTTTTCTGCATTTAGTGGTTATAACTCACCCAGCCAGTTATCTGTAGAAATCTGCTCTATACACTGCTCATCACCCCACACATATGTCTCTGTAGTATTAATATGGGTCAGATCTTCTCCCTGAAACAAATATTGCAAAAGTCACAGACAGATAGAGAAGTCATATCTATGATCAGCTGTAATCCTGCCATCTCCACCGTTCTCATTACACAGGTATAATACATATAATACTGGTGGATAACACAAGACTGAGCACAAGATCTTCACATAGGGAGATTTCATGACACCTTCTCTCCATCTACCTGACGATTCTGAGGAACATCGCGATCTTCTTCTTTACAGTCCTGTGGAAGAAGAGGACGGGGACATCTCTCTGGTGTTGTCCTCTTACTGGATAGAACTGGAGGAAACACATACCGGGGCTGAATTCGTTGTTAACATACAGATAATTATAGGCCGTGTGTATTTAGTCCTGTCTATTACCTGGTGATGTGAGGGGCTGGGGAACCTCCATCATGACGTCTTTGTACAGATCTTTGTGTCCTTCTAAATACTCCCACTCCTCCATGGAGAAATAGACGGTGACATCCTGACACCTTATAGGAACCTGACACATACAATGACACCGTCATCCCCTGATCCCTTCATAGCATTACTGTATAATGTCCCAGCATTCCCAGCACTGTCACCTCTCCAGTCAGCAGCTCAATCATCTTGTAGGTGAGTTCTAGGATCTTCTGGTCATTGATGTCCTCATGTATCAGGGGGTGAGGTGGAGGACCTGTGATTGGGCTCAGGGGTCTTCCCTCAGACACAGGGTCCTGACAGCGCTCACTAGAGCTCTTCACTACTGTGTAATCCTGGTTATGGAGAGACACATTAATAAATCTCCAGTCTCCAGACATTTCCCGAGTCCTCACCTCTCCAGCTCTGTCCATCTGTTATTCTGTCCATAGATAAGAATGATGTCATGTGACATTGTCACCAGAATCTCTCACCTCTCCAGTAACAAGGAAGAGGATCTCTAGGGTGAGGTGTAATATCCTCTCCGCCATCTTGTCCCTGTCCATATCCATCCTTCACGGTCAATCAGGAGAATTGTCTTCTATAGAAGATCTCCACTGAGAGGATCCGATATTGTAGGGACCTGAATAATGGGGAGAAGATGAGCATGTAACATCATAAAGAATCCTGTGTAATAATACAATGACTGGAGATAATGAGGAGATAGAACGTGTAGAACATAGATAGAGGAATAGAGAGAACATAGACCTCCACTGCAGAGCCGCACTCCACATATATGGCTGCTCTGTGCTTACAGGACCTGTGATGATGTCACATGGAGGGGAGGAGTCAGGGGTCACATGATCAGCTCCTCTGCTGGGCTGGGTGTCATGGTGATGGATGGGGTGAAGTTTATGTGTGGGGTCAGGAGGGATTTATAATGTGGATGTAGCTGAGTCGAGTGTGTACGATGTGTACAGAAAGGAGCCGTGTGTCTACAATGTATACAGAGCAGAGCCGTGTGTGTACGATGTGCACGGAGCGGAGCCTTGTGTGTACAATGTGTACAGAGCGGAGCCTTGTGTGTATGATGTGTATGGAGCGGAGTCATGTGAGTACGATGTGTACAGAGAGGAGCTGTGTGTACGGAGCGGAGTCATGTGTGTATAATGTGTATGGAGCGGAGCCTTGTGTGTATGGAGCGGAGCCATGTTTGCACAATGTGTTTCTAAATATTTTTATTAAGGAATTTTAAGACAAGGGATACAAAAATCAAAAAGGGAAACATACTTAAGAACAAACATCTAAATAACATAAATATCGGGTATATACAGTAGCAGAACATTTGTTGTGGTACAGAAAAAGACAAGTTGTCCTTTATCCAAAATATGAATTTTCAGGGAAATAAATTTGTAATAAATCTGAGCATTATTTATGCATAAATAAAGCATATACTAAATTGTGTTGTAGGATATTACATCAACGAATATAAAGTAATAAATACGTCAATTGACCCTGTTCAACAGATTTGGAGAGTAGATTGTGATCCAGTTTTCCCACTTAACTAAGAATTTTCCAAAAGAATTATTCCTAATAGCATGATTATGCTTAAAGATGCTATGGAGAGAAACTCGTTCAATCAAATCTTTTACAGTGGGTGGTTCACTCTTTTTCCACCTAGCGGCTATTAAGATCTTAGAGGTAAGAAGGATGTGAGAAACCAAGAATCTTAGCGACTTGGGGAGATCTTCTATGCCTATAGAGAGTAAGGCTAATTGTGGGGGTATAATTATTTTGAGACCTGTAACTTTAAAAATAAGTATCCTTATATCTGACCAAAAATTCACTAATTTAGGGCAACCCAAAAAATGTGGGAAAGTGTCCCGGTTTTCTGGCAATCTCTCCAACATAAAGTTGAAAAAAGGGGGTTAATTAGATTTAATTTAACCGGGGTCCAATACCACCTTCATAATATTTTATAGTAAGATTCGTGTAAAGTGGCGCATGCAGTATGAGAGTAAGATATATCAATGGTCTTAGCCATTTTTGGAAGATCAATTTTTATTGCGAATTCTGTCTCCCAAGCTGAAAAGTAAGAGAGATTGGAGATTTCAGTTTCGTCATTAAATATTTTGTATAGGGTGTTTGTTTTCCATTTAAGAATTTTAGTTGAGTTATCTAGTAAATCAACAATAGGCTGTGGAAAAACTAGTTTAGGATTGTTTTTTGTAAAAAAAACTCAGTAATTAGTCTCCAATTAGTCCTCTCATGTCTTGTGAGTAAAACTTTTTTTTGCAGATGGAGAAATGTAGTTAAAGAATCTCCATTAAGTAAGTCATTTACATATAAAATACCCCTATCAATCCAATTTGGTAGGTCAGTTTTTGGAATACAGCAGTGCTTTCTTGAACTGGTCTCCCTGAGATCAGTGAATACTTTGTTTTGTTGGTCTACTAGGCATTGCTCTCACCTAGCCAGAATCCTACTCCACAGTGATGAGGGGCAACACCCCGAAACAGCTGTCAGTGGATGAATACCTGACCTTGGTATTCCCTTGTCATATCTTTAAACTTGTAAAGAGCTGGATATTGACTCAAAGGGCCACTTAATATGGTGGTTATCATGGCTAGTCCTTTACTAGAGGAAGATCTGGCTTGTCCGTGTGTTGAGACTCCTAAACGAGGCTCCACAGACTCTATTTGCATATTCAAAATTCCCAGGCGGCAATGAGCCTAGGAATTCACTGTGTTGAGCGCTTTAGACGGCTGCCCGCAGTGTTTTCTTGAACTGGTCTCCCTGAGATCAGTGAATACTTTGTTTTGTTGGTCTACTAGGCATTGCTCCCACCTAGCCAGAATTCTACTCCACACTGATGAGGGGCAACACCCCAAAACAGCTGTCTGTGGATGGATACCTGGCCTTGGTATTCCCTTGTCATATCTTTAAGCTTGTAAAGAGCTGGATATAGACTCAAAGGGTCACTTAATATGGTGGTTACCATTGCTAGGTCCTTCACTAGTGGAAGATCTGGCTAATCCTGTGTTGAGACTCCTAACCGAGGCTCTACAGACTCTATTTGCATATTCAAAATTCCCAGGGGGCAATGTGCCTAGGAATTCACTGTGTTGAGTGCTTTAACCGGCTGCCTGCAGTGTTTTCTTGAACTGGTCTCCCTGAGATCAGTGAATATCTTCTTTTGTTGGTCTACTAGGCATTGCTCTCACCTAGCCAGAATCCTACTCCACACTGATGAGGGGCAACACCCCGAAACAGCTGTGTGTGGATGGATACCTGGCCTTGGTATTCTCTTGTTATATCTTTAAGCTTGTAAAGAGCTGGATATTGACTCAAAGGGTCACTTAATATCGTGGTTATCATGGCTAGGTCCTTCACTAGAAGAAGATCTGGCTAGTCCTGTGTTGAGACTCCTAAACGAGGCTCCACAGACTCTATTTGCATATTCAAAATTACCAGGGGCAATGGGCCTAGGAGTTCACTGTGTTGAGCTCTTTAGCCGGCTGCCCGCAGTGTTTTCTTGAAGTGGTCTCCCTGAGATCAGTGAATACTTTGTTTTGTTGGTCTACTAGGCATTGCTCCCACCTAGCCAGAATCCTACTCCACACTGAAGAGGGGCAACACCCAGAAACAGCTGTCTGTGGATGGATACCTGGCCTTGGTATTCCCTTGTCATATCTTTAAGCTTGTAAAGAGCTGGATATTGACTCATAGGGCCACTTAATATGGTGGTTATCATGGCTAGGTCCTTCACTAGAGGAAGATCTGGCTAGTCCTGTGTTGAGACTCCTAAACGAGGCTGCACAGACTCTATTTGCATATTCAAAATTCCCAGGGGGCAATGGGCCTAGGAATTCACTGTGTTGAGCGCTTTAGCCGGCTGCCCGCAGTGTTTTCTTGAACTGGTCTCCCTGAGATCAGTGAATACTTAGTTTTTGGAATAAGTATTTCCAACACCCCTATAGGACTTTTTTCTAGTTTGGTGAGATTAAAACACCTTGAGGCATTCAATAGATTCCTCCATACCAAAATAGTGGTTTTTAGAGTAGAAAAATTGGGGGGGGGATTTAGTAGGGTCTATTAAATGAGAGATAAGCATGGCAGCTAAGTTACTATTTTTTAGAGAATGATTTTTCAAGTGATACCCAGGATTTATCACATGCCTCATAGAGCCAATTTTGAGAAAGTTTAATAATGGAGGCTTGGTAATAATTGTAGAGGTTAGGTAGGCCCAAACCACCCATTTTCTTTCCTTTGTCTAAAGAAGATCTAGCTACCCTCGGTTTTTTGTACTTCCATATGAAGGATCTAAGTTGGGTTTGAAATTTGCTGAACCATATTTTAGGGATGAATAATGGCATGGCTCTAATTAAGTATAAACATTTTGGAAGCATAATCATTTTAAAAGCTTCAATTCTACTTAGCCAAGACAACTCACGTTTGGAAAGATGCAGAAATTGTGAGTGAAAAGATTTTAGTAGGTTAGTTAAGTTTTCATGAACTGAAGAGAGGGCAGGTTTAACTACAGAGATACCCAAGTAAGCAATTGACTTTTCTTGCCAAGTATAATTAAATTCCTCTTTCAAATATATAAGGAGAGCCTCATCAATGTTGAATAGTAAAATGTGGGATTTTAGTTTGTTAATTTTATAAAGTGATACACGTGAAAAGTCTTCAATATTTGAAATAAGATGTCTCATAGATTTTAATGGATTAGAGATGGTTACAAGGATGTCATCTGCAAATAAGCCAATTTTATATTGATGATGATCTGATACAATGCCTTTAATGTTGATGTTTTCCCTAATTTTTTCTGCAAATGGCTCAATGAAAAAAGCGAATAAAATGGGGGATAAAAGACATCCTTGTCTGGTGCCATTTGACAGATTAAATTTTTGGGATAAAACGTTGTTGGAGTAGACTCTTGCTGATGGATTATTATACATGGCCTTGATAGAGTTCAAAATATTACCACTAAATCCAAATTTCTCTAAGGTGTGGAAAAGAAAAGACCAATGAACTCTGTCAAAAGCTTTTTCGGCATCTAAAGCTAGGAAAACAGCAGGGGATTTTGAGTTTTCAGTTATTATGGCTCTTCTCGTAGCATCTATTGTTGATCGTCCTGGTATGAAGCCATTTTGGTCGACATGTATTAACTTACCAATGTGTTTTTGAATTCTATTAGCAGCTAACCTAGCCAAGATTTTAGTGTCACAATTCAAAAGAGATATTGGCCTATAGTTTTTAGCATCAGAGAGATCCCCTTTCTCTTTAGGCAAAACCGTTATTACAGCTTCCAGCATATCTTGGGGAAGGGCACCTTCATTTGCAGAATGATTAGCTAATCTAGTGAGGTAAGGCGTTAATACATCTTCACATTTTTTATATAGTTAATTTTGAAAGCCGTCTGGGCCTAGTGATTTCTCATCTTTTTAATTTTTTATGGCAGTAGAAATTTCAAAGGAAGTATATGGGCGGTTAATATCTGTCAGATCCGATTCATTTAGTGTTGGTAAAAGGAGGTCTTTTAAATAGTCTTTAATATCTTGATCAGAGGGTTTGGGGGAATTTGGGTCATCCTTTAGATTGTATAAAGTTGAATAATAAGAGGCAAAAATGTTGGCAATATCGCTTGGATGTTTGTGGGTATTTCCTAGGGGATCTTTAATTTCTTTGATCCGAGCTTTCAATTTGTGGTGTCTAATTTTCGCCGCCAGAAGTTTTGAGGGTCTATTGTCTGAATAATAGTATTTGGATTTAAGAGTTTGGGATATTTTGTTATATTCAGATGTTAGTAGGGATTTCAGATCCAGCCTCAATTTCAAGATTTTAACAGCCAAATTGTTTGAGGGGTTAGAGATTTGCAATCTTTCCAAGTTTTGAATTTGCTTGACCAAGTCCTGAGTTTTTTCTTTGTTCATTTTCTTGTGTCTAGAATTAAGTTGGATCATTTTCCCTCGAAGAACGGCCTTAAATGCAGACCATAAAGTAAAGATTGAGATATCCTCTATGTCGTTTTCTGTAAAATAGTTTTTAATGGTTGTTTCAATCTCCTTAGTGTATAGGGGTGATTATGTAAAAAACTATTGTTTCTCCAAAGCCAATCAGAGGTAACATTAGGGCCTAGAGAGATTTCAAAAAGTATTGGGGAGTGGTCAGACCACGTTCTAGTGCCTATATCTATTTTTTTAAATTTAGGGAGCGAAAAAATATTAGTAAGAACAAGGTCGATCCTGGCATATGACTGATGTCGACTAGAAAAATGAGAAAATTCTATGAAAGAGGAGTTCAGACATCGGAAAACATCATAAAGGTCTTGTTTTGTTAGCCATGGATCTAAAGATTGAAAGTTTTGTCTTGACTTAGTTGAGGAGTCCATGAGTCCGTTGGGGACGATGTTAAAATCTCCAAACATGACTAGTTCTCCTTTCTGGTGTTCGCCAATGATTCTCATTAGTTTATTTAGAAAAGTGATTTCACCTTTATTAGGGGCATACAAATTTACTAAGGTGAATAAGGTGTCATTTCATTTACAAATGAGAATTAAATATCTACCATTTGGATCATCTATTCTAAAAATTTGTTCAAAAGATAATGAGTTTTTGATTAGAATAGCTACTCCCCATTTTTTCTTGGTGTTGTTTGTACAATAAATATTGGGGAAATTTGTATGTTCAAATTTGGGAGGGTTGACAGAAGAAAATTTAGTTTCTTGTAGTCCCACTATATCCGCCCCACTATCTTTTATTAGTTTCCATACAAAATAACGCCGCTGTAGTGAATTAAGGCCATTGACGTTCTTTGAAAGGATTTTAAGTCACATGGCTCAACCAAAAACCCAGGCTAACATAGCTAAGAATAAAATGTTTTTTTGGATAAAATTATCATATTTGCACTAGAGAAAGTAAAATCTATACTACTCATTAAATTTAAATGAAAAAAGACTAATATACCGTCTATGCAGAAGAATAATAAAACAAATAAAAAAAAAAAACACAAGATTAGATAACAGTATCTAACCCTTAAGATAAATACCCCAAACTGGAGGACTCTGATAGACAGAAGCTGACAAGTGACCTCCTTTGGGGGCTAAAGTTTCGGCCCTTCCCTTCTATCTGCATTATAAACAGTAAAAAGGAGAAAAAAATCTATCAGGAAATCAAAATTCCTAAGTCCTTAAGGATCCTCATTCCCTTCTCCGTTTCTGACAGGGCTATTGTTCTACCTTGGTGAGTAAATAATACTTTTGTGGGGTTGAAACCCATCTGTAAAGGATCTGATTTTGTTTCAAAATGTCAGTTAACTTGGAAAGGTCTCTTCTTTGTTGTATAGTCTCTCTGGAAAGATCCGCAAATACCCTGAAGTCATCATAAGGCTTTGGGAGTGTCTTTCTCTGTTTAAAAAATCCATTAACTGTTCCTTAACATGGTAGAAATAAAATTTTATGATTGTATCTCTGGGTAATTCTGGCTTCAGGTGTTTTGGCTTGGGGAGGCGGTGAATCCTCACTATTGTAACATCCATATCAGTTAAAGAGGGTATAGATTGTTTTAAAAGGTCTTTCATATAAGGTCCTAGCTGGTCAGATTTTACAGACTCTGGTATTCCTCTAATTTTTAGGTTTTGTCTCCTATCCCTATCCTCCAAGTCCGTAAGCTTATTTCTTGCTGATTTGAGTTCTTCCTCAAGAATATGTTGTTTTTTCTCTAAAATTTCATTTTTCAAAGCCAACTCACGGACCTCAGCTTCGTTCTTATCGGTTCTATGAGTAAGGGATTCCATAGAATGTTGAAGTTTATCAAAACGGTCATCAAGATCTTTCTTAAATGCTGAGAATATTCCTTTAAAGAAATTCTGATCTATAGGCTGTTGCCAATTAAAATTATGGAAAGGGTCATCAATCTCTAACAAGGTAGGACTTTGTGTTCGCATTTTTTGTTTAGCCGGGCTTATGCTAGGGGATACATCCTCTCCGAAGTCTGAGGTCTCAAAAACTGTCAGTTGATTATGACGGTGGCCTTTCGATACCATCTCCTTCCTCTTTTGTTTTGGAATTTGCGTATCATGAATTGTATTGTAATCTTCTGTATTAGTCCACTCTTTAGATCTATTATCTTTATCACCTAATTTGAGGCTAGCCGGAGATCTAGAGAGATCTCGTGTTTTTATACAAGAAGCTGAATAAGTTTTAGTTAACAGTTTGTTTTTATCCATGTTTTTTTCTGGTTTTGTTTTAATTGAGGCCATATTTCCAAATATTCACAATAAGTTTTACACAGCTTAGGTATCTTTTGTCGTCTGAGGTTAAAGTATTAATCTCCTATGTAAATATGAGTAAATAGGTAGAATCTGAGCATTATCAAATAGTTTCTCCGTTACAAAGATTAGCCAAAGGGAAGAGAAAAACCAATAATAGATTGTTAGGAAGTTATTAAAGATGAATCTTAGGAATAAAAAGCAGATAAGTTAAAAAAGAAAGAAAACCAGGATTTCCAGCAAAAAATTGCAATATATCTGCTTAAAATTATCTTTATAATGTTAAAAAAAACTATTTATTTGGAGTTAGTCTATAGTTAACATTGATTTTCATCTTATTTGCGTAAATCCGGCTTAAGAATTGTGTAAGCGCTACTTTTGTGCGTCAAACAGTAATATAGATACGTTAAATAGTCTGTGTAGAGGTTTTACATCGGTTACACAGCTGTTAATAGTGAATAGCACTAGCCTAACGCTTGCGCGCCATCAATTTACTGGCGTTGCTAAATGACAGTGTAAACAGAAATTATGCTAATCCTTTACGCAAACTGCTCTGCAGCTATTCACAGAGCAAACCGCTAGGAGCTTACCGGCGGCGGGGAGGAGGAGATCATCAGGGGCTCAGCTGATCTCCGGGCGGCCGTCGGTGATCTCCTGTGACATCACCGGCGGCCACCGGGAGAGATTTCAATGGGTCCGCAGCGTTCTCCTGCGCTGTCAAGCGCAGAACACTGCAGACCCATTGACACCAATGCATTTTTTGTGCGCTTGGGGACGCTTGCTGATTTTCCAAGGTCCCCGAGCGCACAAAAAATGCAACATGCTGCGTCCCGGGTGCGGACGGGGAACCCTGGAGGGAGCAGATATCTTCCGCATCCGCACCCGAACGCAGCAAACGCTGGCAAACGCAGGCACTATGCGTTCCTATGTTAAACATAGGAACGCAGTGCGCATGTGTTTGACTGCGTATGGGAACGCAGCATAAGCTGCGTTCTCATACGCTAATTTGAAGGCACCCTAAGAGTAACTAGAACTATTTAAAGAAATTGTAGCAGTTGCAGAACTAAGTATATTAGAGTCATGTAAATATGTAAGAAAGTGGGTAGATAATAGTTTAGGAGAAACATTAAAGGGAACAAACCACCCCAAATGACCCCCCCGGACTGTTAATATGTGTCCCTACACCCTGCAGACACATATGGGGCAATCATTTTTGCTAAAAAAAACGGATTTGTAAAAGCTAAGATATAGCTTTATAAACTTTTAAAAATCTTGCCGACTGGGCGTTATCTAGCTGCCGGGGGGGTGGAGCGCTGCGCAATATGTACAACCTGGTCCGGTGCCGTCCCTGCACTCCTGTCCGGTGCTGTCTCCCCGCTGCTCTCTCCGGTGCTGTGCCCGCTGGTGTCCTCCTGTCATGGTCTCCATGCTGTGCCCCAGGCCGGTAACATGATTATCGGTGCGGGCTCCGGGCAATGGGGAAGCTTCCTGCTTCCTCCTGCCCATCCCGCCCAGGTCAGCCCTGCATCCTCCTCTGTGCCCTGCTCTCAACCTTCTCCTCTGTCCACCCGCTCCTGTTCCTGTGTCCCCTGCTGTCCTTTTCCTCTGTCCCCTGCTCTCATCCTCTTCCTCTGTCCCCCGCTCTAATCCTCCTCCTCTGTCCCCCACTCTCATCCTCCTCCTCTGTCTGTCCCCTGCTATCATCCTCTTCCTGTGTCCCCTGCTCTTCTCCTCCTCTGTCCCCACTCTCATCCTCCTCCTCTGCTCTCATCCTCCTCCTCTGTACCCCGCTCTCATCCTCTGTCCACCAGCTCTCATCCTCTTCCTGTATCCCCTGCTCTCCCACTCTTCTGTCCCCCACTCTTATCCTCCTCCTCTGTTCCCTGCTCTCATCCTCCTCTTCTGTCCACCAGCTCTCATCCTCTTCCTGTGTCCCCTGCTCTCCCCTCCTCTGTCCCCCGCTCTTATCCTCCTCCTCTGTCCCCCGCTCTTATCCTCCTCCTCTGTGCCCCGCTCTTATCCTCCTCCTCTGTCCACCAACTCTCATCCTCTTCCTGTGTCCCCTGCTCTCCCCCTCTTCTGTCCCCCAGCTCTCATCCTCCTCCTCTGTCCACCAGCTCTCATCCTCCTCCTCTGTCCACCAGCTCTCATCCTCTTCCTATGTCCCCTGCTCTCCCCTCCTCTGTGCCCGCTCTTATCCTCCTCCGTCCACCAGCTCTCATCCTCTTCCTGTGTCCCCTGCTCTCCCCCTCTTCTGTCCCCCAGCTCTCATCCTCCTCCTCTGTCCACCAGCTCTCATCCTCCTCCTCTGTCCACTAGCTCTCATCCTCCTCCTCTGTCCACCAGCTCTCATCCTCCTCTTCTGTCCACCAGCTCTCATCCTCTTCCTCTGTCCACCAGCTCTCATCCTCCTCCTCTGTCCACCAGCTCTCATCCTCCTCCTCTGTCCACCAGCTCTCATCCTCCTCCTCTGTCCACCAGCTCTCATCCTCCTCTTCTGTCCACCAGCTCTCATCTTCTTCCTGTGTCCCCTGCTCTCCCCCTCCTCTGTGCCCCACTCTTATCCTCCTCCTCCTCTGTGCCCCGCTCTCATCCTCCTCCTCTGTCCACCAGCTCTCATCCTCTTCCTGTGTCCCCTGCTTCCTCCTCTTCTGTGCCCCGCTCTTATCCTCCTCCTCTGTGCCCCGCTCTTATCCTCCTCCTCTGTCCACCAGCTCTCATCCTCCTCTTCTGTCCACCAGCTCTCATCCTCTTCCTGTGTCCCCTGCTCTCCCCCTCCTCTGTCCCCGCTCTTATCCTCCTCCTCCTCTGTGCCCCGCTCTCATCCTCCTCCTCTGTCCACCAGCTCTCATCCTCTTCCTGTATCCCCTGCTCTCCCCCTCCTCTGTGCCCCGCTCTTATCCTCCTCCGTCCACCAGCTCTCATCCTCTTCCTGTGTCCCCTGCTCTCCCCCTCCTCTGTCCCCCGCTCTTATCCTCCTCCTCTGTGCCCCGCTCTCATCCTCCTCTTCTGTCCACCAGCTCTCATCCTCCTCTTCTGTCCACCAGCTCTCATCCTCTTCCTGTGTCCCCTGCTCTCCTCCTCCTCTGTCCCCGCTCTTATCCTCCTCCTCTGTGCCCCGCTCTTATCCTCCTCCTCTGTGCCCCGCTCTTATCATCCTCCTCTGTCCACCAGCTCTCATCCTCCTCCTCTGTCCACCAGCTCTCATCCTCCTCCTCTGTCCACCAGCTCTCATCCTCCTCCTCTGTCCACCAGCTCTCATCCTCCTCCTCTGTCCACCAGCTCTCATTCTCTTCCTGTGTCCCCTGCTCTTCCCCTCCTCTGTCCCCCGCTCTTATCCTCCTGCTCCTCTGTCCCCGCTCTTATCCTCCTCCTCCTCTGTGCCCCGCTCTCATCCTCCTCCTCTGTCCACCAGCTCTCATCCTCTTCCTGTGTCCCCTGCTCTCCCCCTCCTCTGTGCCCTGCTCTTATCCTCCTCCTCTGTGCCCCGCTCTCATCCTCTTCTGTCCACCAGCTCTCATTCTCTTGTGTCCCCTGCTCTCCTCCTCCTCTGTGCCCCGCTCTTATCCTCCTCCTCTGTGCCCCGCTCTTATCCTCCTCCTCTGTCCACCAGCTCTCATCCTCCTCTTCTGTCCACCAGCTCTCATCCTCTTCCTGTGTCCCCTGCTCTCCCCCTCCTCTGTCCCCCGCTCTTATCCTCCTCCTCCTCTGTGCCCCGCTCTCATCCTCCTCCTCTGTCCACCAGCTCTCATCCTCTTCCTGTATCCCTGCTCTCCCCCTCCTCTGTGCCCGCTCTTATCCTCCTCCGTCCACCAGCTCTCATCCTCTTCCTGTGTCCCCTGCTCTCCCCCTCCTCTGTCCCCCGCTCTTATCCTCCTCCTCTGTGCCCCGCTCTCATCCTCCTCTTCTGTCCACCAGCTCTCATCCTCCTCTTCTGTCCACCAGCTCTCATCCTCTTCCTGTGTCCCCTGCTCTCCTCCTCCTCTGTCCCCCGCTCTTATCCTCCTCCTCTGTGCCCCGCTCTTATCCTCCTCCTCTGTGCCCCGCTCTTATCCTCCTCCTCTGTCCACCAGCTCTCATCCTCCTCCTCTGTCCACCAGCTCTCATCCTCCTCCTCTGTCCACCAGCTCTCATCCTCCTCCTCTGTCCACCAGCTCTCATCCTCCTCCTCTGTCCACCAGCTCTCATTCTCTTCCTGTGTCCCCTGCTCTTCCCCTCCTCTGTCCCCCGCTCTTATCCTCCTGCTCCTCTGTCCCCCGCTCTTATTCCTCCTCCTCCTCTGTGCCCCGCTCTCATCCTCCTCCTCTGTCCACCAGCTCTCATCCTCTTCCTGTGTCCCCTGCTCTCCCCCTCCTCTGTGCCCTGCTCTTATCCTCCTCCTCTGTGCCCCGCTCTCATCCTCTTCTGTCCACCAGCTCTCATTCTCTTGTGTCCCCTGCTCTCCCCCGCTTTCCTCCTCTCACCCGTGTCTTGTTCTCCGTTCTCTTCTTCCCTTCTCTGTTCGGCAGCAGCTGGGGGGCGTGTCCTCACTTCCTGGATAATGAGCGGCCAGGACCTGATGCACGGCCGCCGGGCGGGAGACTGAGGAGGAGGTGGGTGACAGCTTCCCAGGGGCAAAGGGCAGATTTTCGGCTGCTTGACAGTGCGGGCTGTGCTGCGCCCGGCGCTGGCATTGATGGGCGCAGGGCGCTCGGCACAGCGGGCGCAGGGGGCGGCTGGCGATGCGGGCCCCCTATAGGCCCGGGCCCCGTCGCAGCGGCGACCCCTGCGACCGTGAATGTTACGCCACTGTGCGTGAAGCAGAATTAGCAGCAGTCATGCTCTCGTATAGTCGCCGTAGAAACGGCCGACCGGATGGGATGACACGTAATGCAAAGTTAAGGGACCCTGCCAGGACCTGAAATTCTTTCAGCGTGGCTGCTTCTTTTTCTTTAAAATAATTAATTATTCTGCGTAATTTAGTAAGCTTATCATCTGGTAGTCTAAATTCCATTTTGTCTGAGTCGATTAGAATCCCCAGGAACTCTATGGACGTATGTGGTAGTGTGGTCTTATCAAATGCTACCGGGACGCCAAAATGGGCCATGAGAGATAAAAACTAATTTAACAATGAGTCACAGCATTTAGATCCGGGGGGTCCGACAAATAAAAAATCGTCCAGATAATGAGATATCCCTCCGTCTGGGAAATTCCTCTGGGTACACCATTGAAGGAAAGATGAAAATGCTTCGAAATAATTGCATGACATGGCAAATCCCATTGGGAGGCATCTGTCAAAATAGTATTTTCCTTCAAAAATAAAACCCAGAGAACTAAACCCAGAAGGGTGGACAGGAAGCAGGCGAAATGCTGATTGAATATCGGATTTGGCTAGCAATGCTCCCTTACCAAATTTTTGTAATAATTCAACTGCAGAATCAAAGGATGCATACGAGACAGATGCAACCCTTGGGTCTACCTGATCATTTAGTGACGCACCCTCGGGATAAGACAAATGATGTATCATTCTAAACGCTCCTTTATCTTTTTTGGGAACTATCCCAAGCGGGGAAATGCGAAAATCCTTAAAAGGGGGGTCTGCAAAGGGGCCGAGGCATCTACCGGCCGTTATTTCTTTATTAATTTTTTCCCGAATTATGTGAGGGAACTTTTTAGCTGAAGGTAGATTACTACGGGATATGCAACCAGATCCAAGGAAGGGCGGAACGAAAAATCCGGACTTAAATCCGGAGTGCAACAATTCCGCGCTAGCCTGATCCGGGTATCGCTTTAGCCAGGGTATTAGATTTGTGAGCCTCACTGGGCTCGGTGCCTTTAAGAAAGGGGTCCTTAATCGCTGTCGCATTCAACTTCTTGAAACATTTTACTGCAGCATGCGCTCCCCCGCATGATGAACACTCATGTCGGTAACGGCAATTTTGTAACCACCGGCAAGAAGATTCATTAAATGCGAAACAGAATCCTTTCCTGACCATAGGAGAGGTAGTCTGTTTCGCCGGGGGCTGACGTTGAGGGATCATCATTTGGAGCCAAAGACCTACATCTTTGGTCCCCCATTTCAGTGAAGGATGAACAGCCAACTTCTGACGAAAAGCTTCGTCATAGTTCAACCATCCGGTCCCACCAAAATGTCTATAGGCTTCAAGGATTATATCCACATGTTGGAACAATCCTGAGCATAGTTGTGGGGATTTCTCACCTAATACAGCAGAATATATCAAGAAGGCCTGTAGCCATGCATTAAATGAGCGGTATGCTCGTTTTTTATTATCTCCCTCTTTGTCGTCGCGCCCCTCGTACTTGAACGAGTCGCGGTTCGGCAAGAGGGAAAATAAATCTAAAAAATCCCCATTCCAAATTTTTTCTTTCACATTGGTTGCTAAATGAAATCCCAACGGGGATACCTCGCAAGGGAGAGCCTCTTTCAAATGTGTCTCGGGGATACCCGGACTGGCTTTTGCTTGCGAGGGTGCCCCGGGAGGAGAGGAAGTTAACAGAGCTGCTGCTACCGCTTGTTTAACTAACTCAGATATAGATGAAGCTAATGAGGGACATATAGGATCATTCATAGACATAGAGTGGTACTCACCGTATCCTGACGTGGCTGCAGCTCCTTGTTCTGAGATGACCTCCGTGATAGGAAGACCCGGAAAGCTGACCCCGTCGTCACGGCTGCCGGTCTGGTGACGTGGAGTGCCGGACTCGCGCTCCTGCGGACGGTGCTTGGAGTGCTGGATGCTCCGGGTACGCCCCTGAATACAGGGCCACTAGACAGGTTCAGCCCTTGCATATCGGCTCCCCTGTCCCCATGGGGAACGATTCGTAAAAGGGGAGACGGGGGGCTCGAGGGGGAGTATCCCCTTGGCCCTTGGCTCGAGCCCGCTGATGCCGCAGCTTCCAAGCCTGGTTCTATAGCTCTATGCCTCCAAATCGGGTTGGCCTCCCATTGGGGGCTTTGCCTGCCCTCCTGCCCTGTACTGCTTGGGGCCATAGCCGGACCGCAAGATCTGGCTCTATGGTTTTGCTCAATTGCCTCGGAGGGCTGTGTGCCCCTCCCTCTTTTGCCTGCATAGCCCCTTGTAGGAGCGCTAAGCGCTGGGGCTCCATCTGTGTCCCCAGCTGCGTCTATTACCGTGCCGCGGGATGTCACTTCCTGCGCGCCAGCTGACGTCACATCCTGTGCGACCCGCGGAAGTATCCCGGGATTCGCCGCCTGCGTTCCTGATGATCGGATCCTCTCCGCGCGGCTCTGGCGGGTGCCGCCACTGCTGCCTCTTGCTTGCTTCCCTTTACTTCTTCCGGAGGAGGGAGGTGAGTAGGTTTCTCTCCTGGGGCGCTTCTGGCGCTGGCTCCTACGTCGTACCGCCGGGTCCAGGTCTGTACGTCCCGCTCTTGCTGGAACGGGTCTAGGCGCCAAGTTGTCATCCTCGCTGAGGCATCTGCGAAGCCAATCTTCCCCTCCATGTCCTTCTGCTCTCCTAAGCAGGCGCTCCATGAGGTCCTCCATACCGCTTGTTCAGCTCGCAGCATGGACTTCAGCAACTGCTGTTGCCACTGAATTGTCCAGCCAAATATTCCCCTTTATATACTCATGCCAGAGGGTGGCTGGCCAATCAAATAATTCAAATTTGGCGGGCTTCCTCCCACTCACTTTTTATTTCTGACGTCATTCTACCCAGCAACTATTCTGCTGGGCCAATGACTGTATTTCTTCACAAAATATGCCCTACTGCAGCGCGTCGCCCCAAGATGGCCCCTATCCTATGTGAATAGTTGCCAATTCAAGGGAATTAAGTAAATAAAGATCCAAAAGGTTATCCAGGTTGATCCATAGGCAGGGCTGCCACTAGGAATTTCGGGGCCCCTTACTGCCAAAATTTTGGGGCCCCCCTGAGACTCCGCCCAGCCGCCACCCATGTTCCGCCTCCACTTATGCTCCGCCTCCACCCAAACATATATTATATTTATAATGAAAAATTACCTCAATTTATATGCAAATTTTCCCAACCAGCAATTCAGATGGTTCCTTACAATAGGGTAAAAAAAGGAAAAACAGCCAAAAAAATTGAAAAAAGTGGACTTCATTGCCCAATGCGTGGCCAAGCCATTGGGCAATGAAGTCCACTTTTTTCTATATTTTTGTGCTGTTTTTCCTTTTTTTACCCTATTGTAACGAACCATCTGGATTGCTGGTTGGGAAAATTTGCATATAAATTTAGGTAATTTTTGGTGCGGTTCCAATTTTTCATTATAAATATAATATATGTTTGGGTGGAGGCGGAGCATAAGTGGAGACGGAACATGGGTGGCGGCTGGGCGGAGTCTCAGGGGGGCCCCAAAAATTTTTTTTACACTCTCTCTCTATTATATATTACACACATACACACTTGAGGCTGCTGTGGGCTGAATACACAATAGCTGTATATACAATAGAGAATACACAATAGAGATGGCTGTAGTCCATATAGACAATGGAGATGGCGGCGGGCCGTATAGACAATGCAGACGGCTGCGGGCTATACACACAAGAGAGAATACGCAACAGAGACTGTTGCTGCCCGTATACATCATGGAGACGGCTGCAGGACCTGTGCACATTGGAGACTACTGGGAGACATATGCACATTAGAAACTGCTGCTGGTTGTATGCACATTAGTGACTACTGCAGGAGGTATACACAGAGACTGCTGGCCGTATGCAGAAACTGCCGGCTGTACATCTTGTATACACAGACAGCACTCTACTGTATATACAGGTACACACTATATACATACAGTATATAGATACACAAATACAGCATCCAGTGTGGACCTGTATATATAGTGCTGTCTAGAAAGACACAGAGAGATACAGACAGAGACACAGAGAGAGACACAGAGAGAGAGACAGACAGAGAAAGAGACAGACACAGAGACAGAGAGACAGACAGAGAGACAGACACAGAGACAGACAAAGAGACAGAGACAGAGAGACAGAGACAGAGAGACAGAGACAGAGAGACAGACAGAGAGACAGACACAGAGACAGACAGAGAGACAGACAGAGAGACAGACACAGACAGAGAGACAGACACAGAGACTGAGAGACAGACAGAGAGACAGACACAGAGACAGAGAGACAGACAAAGACAGACAGACACAGACAGAGAGACAGACACAGAGACAGAGAGACAGACAGAGAGACAGACACAGACAGAGAGACACAGACAGAGAGACACAGACAGAGACACAGACAGACAGAGACACAGACAGACAGAGATACAAACACAGAGACACAGACACGACACAGAGACACAGACACAGAGACACAGACACGACACAGAGATACAGACATGACAGAGACACAGACAAGACACAGAGACATAGACACACAGAGACACAGACACACAGAGACACAGACACAGAGACACAGAGACAAAGACACAGAGACACAGACACAGAGACACAGAGACACAAACACAGAGAAACAAACACAGAGACAAACACAGACAGACAGAGACAGACAAAAATAAAAATAGAGAGGCGCAACTTGAAAAGGATCTGGTGGTCTAGTGGGGGAAACTTTTATAAGGTGTGGGGGTTTGACTCTCACCTATTCCGGTTGTGCACCCTCGCTCAACATCGGTATTCGCATGGCGGTAGAGGACAGTGGGCTGCTGCGAGACCGCTCCTAGGCGTCTTCCTTCTTGGTGTGGTCATGTGCGAGATTCTGATCACCTGACGTCCGCGTCAACGGAACTTCATCATGCAAATTCATTAAAGGCTGCTGAGAGCTCTCTGATAGCTCCAATCCGCTCCGGCTAGAATTCCAGGGATGAGAACCATGACATTAAAGATACATAAACTGAGTGGTCATATTAGGAGCACCAGGTAGCAAGGAGCTCTCACAGGGAATTTTCTTACAGACCTGTGTATTATTACTACTATTATTATTATTAATATGATTTTCCACTACGTGTTTATTCCCCATCTGATGAAGACAACAGGCTGTTGTTGAAACGCATAGTGGAAAATCATAATAATAAACAGGTCTGTAAGAAAATTCCATTTGAGAGTTCCTTGCTACCTAGGGCTCCTAGTTCATGTATCTTTAAAGACAGAGACAGAGAGAGACACAGTCAAAGAGAGAGAGAGAGACAAGACAGTCAGAGAGAGAAAGACACAGAGAGCTCAGTCAGAGAGAGAGACAGACACCGTCAGTCAGAGAGAGAGACAGACACCGTCAGTCAGAGAGAGAGACAGACACCGTCAGAGAGAGACACACCGTCAGTCAGAGAGAGAGACACACGTCAGTTAGAGAGAGAGACACAGTCAGTCAGAGAGAGAGACACCGTCAGTCAGAGAGAGAGACACCGTCAGTCAGAGAGAGAGACACAGACAGAGACAGTCAGAGAGACACAGAAAGAGAGAGAGACACACCATCAGTCAGAGAAAAACAGACACCATCAGTCAGAGAGAGACAGACACCATCAGTCAGAGAGACAGCCAGTCAGAGAGAGAGACACATCGTTAGTAAGAGAGAGACAGAGAGAGACACAGTCAGTCAGAGAGAGACACAGTCAGTCAGAGAGAGACACAGTCAGTCATAGAGAGAGACAGTCAGTCAGAGAGAGAGACAGACACAGTCAGTCAGTAACCCCCCGCTGGCTACGCTACTGGCTGGAGGGGAGAGGCTGGAGGGCAGACGGAACGTCCGAGAGCGGAACGTTCCTCTGCCTGTCCCTGTAGCCGGGCGCCGGCCGGCTCCCCTGCACTGCATGACGTCACCACCATGGTCCGGAGGCCATCACGGAAGTAACCTTCGGGTTCTCCGGAAGTGGCCTTCGGCTTTTATATTATAGATACAAACTAAAACAATAGAGAATGAGACAGAAGGATGTATAGTTCATAGGAACGAGGTCAGCCAGACAAAGTCCTCATTCAAGGAGGCAGAAAAACACATGTTATATATACTCTCTCTTCCTCAGACAAGTCCATGGATCGCAATATTCAGAGACCCCTCTGACCTCAGCTTCAAGTCCCAAGAATGAGCAGTATCAAAAGACCCTATATCTCTGCTATAGGTGTTTCTACCAATATCATTGGGGAGAGAGACAAGGACAAACCACAGTTAAATCAACAATATGAGTATAAAATTAATGTCTCTTAATGTACAGGGGATGAACTCCCCGGGCAAGAGGTCAATGGTGTGGAGAGAGGTGAGGAAGTCCCGGGCTGAAATAATATGTTTACAAGAAACCCACTTACTGGAATCTGACAATTTTAGGTTCCACAACACCCAATTCCCCCACATATTTTTTGCCGATAATTCGGTTAAGAAGGCAGGGGTGTGTATCCTGATTAAGAGCACGGTGGCCTTTAAGTTGGTTAAACAGTATGTGGACCCGGGTGGCAGATTGTTGGTACTGGTCTGCACTTTGAACGGGGTTCCTCACACAATCTCGTCAATTTATGCCCCTAACGCAGGTCAGTGTGAATTTGTAAGACGCGCTTTCCAGATTATTCGTTCAATGGAATGTGGGGTGAAGTTGGTGTGTGGAGACTTTAACCTTCCCCTGAAGAGAGACTTGGATTGCTCCCGCGGAGGAAGGGGGGGATGTCAGGGGGAGATGAGGTTGCTTACTCTTGAATTTCATTATCATGATCATTGGAGATATTCTCATGCTGAAAGAGACTATACCTTTTTCTCCTCCCGGCATCATACATATAGTAGGATAGATTATTTTTTGGTGGATGCTGCTGCTCTGTCCAGGTGTCTCTCATCTGATATCGGGTTGATAACCTGGTCGGATCACGCTCCCATCTTCCTTACTTTGACGTTGTCACATCATTCCTCCACAGCTTTCCGGTGGAGATTACAGGACGGTCTATTATTGAATGAGGATGTTGTGTCAAGGGTCTCTGAGGATACAGGCCTTTATTTCCAATTAAATGATAATGGAGAGATTATTGATGAGACTCTTTGGTCTGCTCATAAGGCTGTCCTGCGGGGATCATTCATACAACAAGCAGCGGCTTTAAAGCGCAAAAGGGAGGGGGAAAGAAATACACTCCTTTCCAGATTACAAGTTTTAGAGTCCCTCAACAAGACAGCAGTAACACCACCCGTCACTGCTGAAATCTACTCCATCAGATTTAAACTACGAGATACTATGCTAGCCTCATACGCTCATAATCTGCGCAAGCTAAAAACAAAATGGTGCTCCGCGGGGGATAGGGCAGGTGCCCTCCTCGCCAGTAGAGTTAAAACAAGGGAAGCCAAATACAGAATAGAGCATGTTCTGAGTCCAGGGGGTGACCACATTAGAAACCCAGCGGACATCGCTGCAGAATTCGCTGTCCTATATAGCCTTAATAAAGATCCCCTGACTCCCCAGCCCACGTCACAAAGTATAGCGGACTATCATGGATCCATTAATCTCCCTAAAGTCTCAGATGACCAATTGAACTATTTAAATGCCCCTTTCATGATAGAGGAGATCCAAGCGACTATCAAACAAACCAAGAGATCGAGAGCCCCGGGACCGGATGGTTTCTCTAACACTTACTATCGTACCTTCTACCAACTGTTGGCCCCCTATTTGTTGCGCCTGTTCTCGGTCTGGAGAGATACGGGATATGTGTCCACACCTAATTTAGAGGCTACTATCGTAACTCTGCCTAAACTGGGAAAGTCTCCCACGGTTCCCATAAACTTCAGACCAATCGCTCTCCTGAACTGCGATGTTAAATTGTTCACTAAACTTTTGGCTTCGCGCTTGAACCTGGTCGTCCCCGGCCCGCTCTCCCCAGACCAGGTGGGGTTCATGGCGGGACGGGAGGCGAAGGATGGGGTTCGTAGAGTGTTAAATTTGGTTCGGGTGGCAGAGTTGACGGGTCTCCCCAGTGCATTCCTGTCGCTTGATGCTGAAAAAGCCTTTGACAGGGTGCACTGGGGATATCTACGGGCAGTCCTGGAAAAGTTCGGCTTGGTAGGCCCTATTTGCTCGTCTATTTCAGCCATGTATTCTACTCCTGCGGCGAGGGTGTTGACGTCGGGCTTCTTATCTGGACCCTTTCAGATATCTAATGGCACTCGCCAAGGATGTCTCCTATCCCCCATAGTTTTTGCCCTCTGCATGGAGCCACTTGCGGAAAGAATCAGATCCCGCTCTGATATCTCAGGGGTGGTGGTGGTCAGTTCATATGCTGATGACGTTATCATGTCATGTGTGAATATTGGGCCGTCGTTCTCTGCTATCATGTCCGAGCTTGAAGAATTTGGTAAAATATCTTATTATAAACTAAATCCCACAAAATCATTGGTGTTTCCGATCGATGTCCCAGCCCCCTGCCAGAGACTTTTGGAGGAGAGGTTCCCTTTCCAATGGTCACCTGACGGCATTCCATATTTGGGAAGAACATTGACCCCCTCAGTACATACGATAAAAATTAATTTTAACAATTTGTATAAAAAAATTAATGCCCTTCTAGATGACATGCACCAAATTATGACCTCCTGGACGGCCCGAATTAACGCCTTCAAGATGATAGCCCTCCCTAAGATCCTCTATTTCTTCAGGACCCTGCCCCTTAGCATTCCCAAAAAATACATTCTTCGTCTGCAGATCCTAGCAAATAAATACATTTGGGCACACAAGCCGCCACGCATAGCGAAGACGTCTCTGTATCTCCCCTTGGAGTCAGGAGGGATGGATGTACCGGACTTGCTGGCCTATCATAGGGCCTCGGTTCTAACCGGGCTACGGGATTGGTGGCACATGGATAGGGACCACAGGTGGCTTCAGATTGAGAAAGCCTATTCTAGATGAGGCTCTACTCGTATTGTGTTGGAGTCTGAGGTACTCCGGGTGGGCACTTCCTCGTCTCTATTGCCTACAATGCGGGCGGCTCTACACCTGTGGAGAACACTAGCCCCCACACTCCTTAAAATACCCCGGGGTTCATTCTCCCTACTTGCCATTGAATCCCATATCCCGTACATGAATCTTCAACAATGGCGGGCTGCGGGTATCCTAACACTGGCTGATTTGGAGAGGCCCTCGGGCATAATTCCTTTTGACCAACTTACCCGAAAACATCCAAGGATTAGGGGGCTCTTCTATCAGTACTTACAATTGAGACATTTCTTGCACAATATCCCCACACGTCCTCTTTATTCGATGTACATATGGATAGGGGGTCTCTATCTTATATAGGGCCATGACGGATCCGGAGCTGGGGGTGGTGCTTCCCTATATGCAGAGATGGGAGCGGGATTTGGGGGTACCCATAGAAGGGGGGCATGGAGGGACAGTATATGTGAGATTAAAAGGGTTTCCTCATGCACAAATCACCTGGTACAACTGAAGAAGTCACACATGAGGTGGTACTGTTGTCCGGAACTGGTTGCCCGAATCTTTCTGGGGCACTCCCCCAATTGCTGGCGGGGCTGCGGCCAGGTCGGCACTCAGGAGTATATGTGCTTCTCATGTCCGGTCCTATCTACGTTTTGGAGTGAGATGGAACAATTAATAATGGGGGTAACTGGGATTCAGCTGAGACTTACTCCCTCCATGGTAATCTTACATATCGGACTAGATATAATACCCAGAATTTTGAGAGGTGTCGTCTCCCATGTATTAATAGCTGCTCGTTCTGCGAATGCACTACACTGGAAGGGGTCCTCCGTCCCAACTCTGGTGGAGGTATTGGACAGGATTAATCTAACTTGTAAATATGAACTAGCTCTGGCTGAGACTCGATCTGCAAAGAGAAAGTCAACTCTGGTCTGGGACCCTTGGTTCACGAGCACACACTACATTCCTTAATTTGTCGGGGGGTCTTAGCTGGATCCTGGGTGGGTTCAGACTGGTCCTTTATTCGCCCGTGTATGCATTGACATTTGTGGAATGCTATTCTTGTTTATGAAAGGTTTTTTCGAATATGCAGCAAAGTTTCTTTTTTGTTACCCCTTGTTCCCCCCCTATATTCCCCCTCCCCCATACCCCCCCTTCCCTATCCACCCACCATCTTATACGACCTCTCCCCCCCCCCCTCCTTACCCAGTCCACCCATCCCTTGAACCTACTTTCCTTCAGGGAGCGTGTAAAGCGTTTAAACTTGGAAATACGTCTTATTGCTTGGTCTCTGATTATTAACCTTGTTGTTATTCCCATGGTTTGTTACCTTGTTGAAAACTCAATAAAAATATTTGGTAAAAAAAAAAGCTTGGTTCTGCTCCCTGTAGTAAGTTCAGTTCTGGTAACCATCAATGACTTTCTTACAATGCTCTGCTGGAATTTTAGACCATTCTTCTTAGGCAAACTGCTCCAGGTCCCTGATATTTGAAGGGTGCCTTCTCCAAACTGCCATTTTTAGATCTCTCCACAGGTGTTCTATGGGATTCAGGTCTGGTCTGTTTGCTGGCCACCTTAGTCTCCAGTGCTTTCTCTAAAACCATTTTCTAGTGCTTTTTGAAGTACCGTATATACTCGTGTATAAGCCGACCCGTGTATAAGCCGACCCCCCTACTTTTGCCCCCAAAAGCTGGTAAAAGTTATTGACTCGCGTATAAGCCTAGGGTATGAAATGCAGCAGACCCCTATCCTATTATATAGCCCCCCGTCACTGGTATATAGCACCCCTCAGTAATGGTATACAGGCCCCTCAGCAGTGGTATTATACAGGCCCCTCAGCAGTGGTATACAGGCCCCTCAGCAGTGGTATACAGGCCCCTGTGCAGTAGTGAACAGGCCCCTGTGCAGTGTATACAGGCCCCTGTGCAGTGTATACAGGCCCCTGTGCAGTGTATACAAGCCCCTGTGCAGTGTATACAAGCCCCTGTGCAGTGTATACAGGCCCCTGTGCAGTAGTATACAGGCCCCTGTGCAGTGTATACAGGCCCCTCTGCAGTGTATACAGGCCCCTCTGCAGTGTATACAGGCCCCTGTGCAGTGTATACAGGCCCCTCTGCAGTGTATACAGGCCCATGTGCAGTGTATACAGGCCCCTCTGCAGTGTATACAGGCCCCTCTGCAGCGTATACAGGCCCCTCTGCAGCATATACAGGCCCCTCTGTAGCGTATACAGGCCCCTCTGCAGTGTATACAGGCCCCTCTGCAGCGTATATAGGCCCCTCTGCAGTGTATACAGGCCCCTCTGCAGCGTTTACAGGCCCCTCTGCAGCGTATACAGGCCCCTCTGCAGCGTATACAGGCCTCTCTGCAGTGTATACAGGCCCCTCTGCAGTGTATACAGGCCCCTCTGCAGCGTATACAGGCCCCTCTGCAGTGTATACAGGCCCCTCTGCAGTGTATACAGGCCCCCAGTGGTGGTATACTGGCCCCCAGCAGTAACACACAGCCCCCCCTCCTTAGTATGTCCCCCAGGCTGCGGCACCTGTTAAAATAACAAACGTTTCATACATCACCTCTCCGGCGCAGCTCCTCCGCTCCTCCGGTCCCGCCTTCTTCCTTCTTGTGCCGGCTTCTAGTGGTGTGACCGCGCGCAGGAAATGACGTCATCTCCTGCGCCCGGTCACATGACACCGGCACAAGAAGGAAGAAGCCGGGACCGGAGGAGCGGAGGAGCTGCGCCAGAGAGGTGATGTATGAAACGTTTGTTATTTTGACAGGTGTCGCAGCCTGGGGGGGACATACTAAGGAGGGGGGGCTGTGTGTTAATGCTGGGGGCCAGTGTATTGCAATATGCACGGCATCCCCCGCCGCTGATGGACGGAGGGATGCCGTGCATATTCATTACACGGGCGGTCACGTGGGGCCCCCTCCTGCGTCCTCCAGCCCCCGGTCACAGCCGAGGATCTTTATCCACCATCCGCACAATCTTGCGTTGAAATCTCTCGTCAATTTTTCTTCTCCGTCCACATCTAGAGAGGTTAGTCACAGTGCCATGGGCTTTAAACTTCTTGATGACACTGTTCACGGTAGACACAGGAACATTCAGGTCTTTGTAGATGGACTTGTAGCCTTGAGATTGCTCATGCTTCCTCACAATTTGGTTTCTCAAGTCCTCAGACAGTTCTTTGGTCTTCTTTCTTTACTCCATGCTCAATGTGGAACACACAAGGACACAGGACAGAGGTTGAGTCAACTTTAATCCATGTCAACTGGCTGCAAGTGTGATTTAGTTATTGCCAACACCTGTTAGGGTAACTTTACACACTGAGCTTACTACAGAGATAAGGGAGCAGAACAGAGCTTATTACAGAAATATAGGAACAGAACTGAGCTTACTACAGAGATAAGAGAAATAGAACAGAGCTTACTACAGAGATAAGGGAATGGAAACAAGCTTACTACAGAGCTATGGGAGCAGAACCAAGCTAACTACAGAGATATGAGAGCGTCAGGACACAGGAAGGAATTTCCCTATTTACACGCCGCCATTTCGTAGCAATTTCATGGCAACAGGCATAAATATCCCCAATGCCAGACAGTTGCTACCTTTCAGTGGTGGTGTGTAAAGGTACCCTTAGATGCCACAGGTAAGTTACAGGTGCTGTTAATTGCACAAATTGGAGAAGCCAATACGTTTGTCCACCCCCTTTTTTATGTTTGGTGTGGAATCATATCCAATTTGGCTTTAGGACAATTCTTTTTGTGTTTTTTCATTGATGACAAATTAAATGAAGATAATAATACCAAAGAATTTGTGATTGCAATCATTTTCAGGAAGAAACTGAGTATTATCTGACAGAAATGCAGGGGTGTCAATACTGTTGACCATAACTGTATCTCTGTAGTAAGCTCGGTTCTGCTCCCATAGCTGTGTAGTAAACTCAATTCTGCTCCCTAATCTTTGTAGTAAGCTCAGTTCTGCTCTCATATCTCTGTAGTAAGCTCAGCTCTGTTCTCTTATCTCTGTAGTAAGCTCGGTTCTGTTCTCTTATCTCTGTGGTAAGCTCGGTTCTGTTCCCCTATCTCTGTAGTAAACTCGGTTCTGCTCTCTTATCTCTGTAGTTGCTTGGTTCTGCTCCCATATCTCTGTAGTAAGCTCAGTTCTGCTCTCTTATCTCTGTAGTAAGCTCAGTTCTGCTCCCTTATCTCTGTAGTAAGCTCGGTTCTGCTCTCATATCTTTGTAGTAAGCTTGAATCTGCTCCCTTATCCCTGTAGTAAGCTCGGTTCTGCTCCTATATCTCTGTAGTAAGCTCGGTTCTGCTCCTTTATCTCTGTAGTAAGCTCAGTTCTGCTCCCTTATCTCTGTAGTAAGATCGGTTCTGCTCCTTTATCTCTGTAGTAAGCTCGGTTCTGTTCCCATATCTCTGTAGTAAACTCGGTTCTGCTCCCTTATCTCTGTAGTTGCTTGGTTCTGCTCCCATATCTCTGTAGTAAGCTCAGTTCTGCTCTCTTATCTCTGTAGTAAGCTCAGTTCTGCTCCCTTATCTCTGTAGTAAGCTCAGTTCTGCTCTCTTATCTCTGTAGTAAGCTCAGTTCTGCTCCCTTATCTCTGTAGTAAGCTCGGTTCTGCTCCCATATCTCTGTAGTAAGCTCAGTTCTGCTCTCTTATCTCTGTAGTAAGCTCAGTTCTGCTCCCTTATCTCTGTAGTAAGCTCAGTTCTGCTCTCATATCTTTGTAGTAAGCTTGAATCTGCTCCCTTATCTCTGTAGTAAGCTCGGTTCTGCTCCTATATCTCTGTAGTAAGCTCGGTTCTGCTCCTTTATCTCTGTAGTAAGCTCGGTTCTGTTCCCATATCTCTGTAGTAAACTCGGTTCTGCTCCCTTATCTCTGTAGTTGCTTGGTTCTGCTCCCATATCTCTGTAGTAAGCTCAGTTCTCCTCCCATATCTCTGTAGTAAGCTCAGTTCTGCTCCCTTATCTCTGTAGTAAGCTCAGTTCTGCTCTCATATCTTTGTAGTAAGCTTGAATCTGCTCCCTTATCTCTGTAGTAAGCTCGGTTCTGCTCCTATATCTCTGTAGTAAGCTCGGTTCTGCTCCTTTATCTCTGTAGTAAGCTCGGTTCTGTTCCCATATCTCTGTAGTTAGCTCAGTTCTGCTCCCATATCTCTGTAGCATGCTCACTTCTGCTCCCATATCTCTGTAGTAAGCTCAGTTCTGCTTTCTTATCTCTGTAGTAAGTTCAGTTCTGCTCCTATATCTCTGAAGTAAGCTCAGTTCTACTCCCATATCTCTGTAGTAAGCTTTATTCTGCTCCCTTATCTCTGTAGTAAGCTTGATTCTGCTCCCATATCTCTGTAGTAAGCTCAGTTCTGCTCCATTATCTCTGTAGTAAGCTCGGTTCTGCTCCTTTATCTCTGTAGTAAGCTCGGTTCTGTTCCCATATCTCTGTAGTTAGCTCAGTTCTGCTCCCATATCTCTGTAGCATGCTCACTTCTGCTCCCATATCTCTGTAGTAAGCTCAGTTCTGCTTTCTTATCTCTGTAGTAAGTTCAGTTCTGCGCCTATATCTCTGAAGTAAGCTCAGTTCTACTCCCATATCTCTGTAGTAAGCTTTATTCTGCTCCCTTATCTCTGTAGTAAGCTTGATTCTGCTCCCATATCTCTGTAGTAAGCTCAGTTCTGCTCCCATATCTCTGCAGTAAGCTCAGTTCTGCTCCATAGCTCTGCAGTAAGCTCAGTTCTGCTCCATATCTCTGTAGTAAGCTCTGTTCTGTTCTCTTATCTCTGTAGTAAGCTTAGTTCTGTTCTCTTATCTCTGTAGTAAACTTAGTTCTGCTCCCATGTCTCTGTAGTAAGCTCAGTTCTGCTCTCATATCTCTGTAGTAAGCTTAGGCTGTGGTCACAGTACCATTTTTCACTTGCATTTTTGGAGACCTGCGTTTTCAAAAACGCATGTAAAAAACGCACCCATAGGCCCCCATGTTAAAAAACGCATGCCCTAATAGCCAAAAAGCATGTGTGACTGTCCCATGCGTTTTTGGAGCATATCCAAAAACGCATGCGTTTTTGTAGAAAACGCATGCGTTTTTGTAGAAAACGCATGCGTTTTTATAACATGGGTTCCTATGGGAAACGCATGCAAAAACGCATGTACAGTTAGTACCTTTTAGTGCCATTCAAAAACGCATGCGTTTCCCATAGGAGCCCATGTTAAAAAAACGCATGCGTTTTTCCAGAAACGCATGCGTTTTTGTTAACATGGGCTCCTATGGGAAACGCATGCGTTTTTGAATGGCACTAAAAGTTACTAACTTTACATGCGTTTTTGCATGCGTTTTCCATAGGAACCAATGTTATAAAAACGCATGCGTTTTCTACAAAAACGCATGCGTTTTTCAAAACGCTCAAAAAAATACTACAAGCACTATTTTTAGGTGCAGATTCAAAAAAGCACCCAAAAACGCAGGGAGCCATCACACACCTTACAAAACTCATGCTGACATGAAAAAAAGCATGAGTTTTGGTAAATCACTTAAAAAAACGCATGGCAACTGTGACCCCAGCCTTAGTTCTGCTCCCATTTCTCTGTAGTAAGCTCTGTTCTGCTCTCTTATCTTTGTAGTAAGTTCAGTTCTGCTCCATATCTCTGTAGTAAGCTCAGTTCTGCTTCATATCTCTGCAGTAAGCTCAGTTCTGTTCTCTTATCTCTGTAGTAAGCTTAGTTCTGCTCCCATGTCTCTGTAGTAAGCTCAGTTCTGCTTCATATCTCTGCAGTAAGCTCAGTTCTGTTCTCTTATCTCTGTAGTAAGCTTAGTTCTGCTCCCATATCTCTGTAGTAAGCTTAGTTCTGCTCCCATATCTCTGTAGTAAGCTCGGTTCTGCTCTCTTATCTCTGTAGTAAGCTCGGTTCTGTTCTTTTTATCTCTGTAGTAAGCTCGGTTCTGTTCTCTTATCTCTGTAGTAAGCTCAGTTCTGTTCTCTTATCTCTGTAGTAAGCTCGGTTCTGCTCCCTTATCTCTGTAGTAAGCTCGGTTCTGCTCCCTTGTCTCTGTAATAAGCTCGGTTCTTCTCCCTTATCTCTGTAGTAAGCTCCGTTCTGCTAACTTATGTCTGTAGTAAGCTCGTTTCTGCTCACTTATGTCTGTAGTAAGCTCAGTTCTGCTCACTTATCTATGTAGTAAGCTCTGTTTTATTTCCCTTATCTCTCTAGTAAGCTTGAGTTTGCCCCCATATTTCTGTAGATAGCTCAATTCTGGTCATTATCTCTGCAGTAAGCTCAGTCCTACTCCCTTATCTCTGTAGTAAGCTCAGTTCTGTTCCCTTATCTCTGTAGTAAGCTCCGTTCTGCTCCCTTATCTCTGTAGTAAGCTCCGCTCTGCTCCCATGTCTCTGTAGGGAGCTTGGTTCTGCTCTCCTATCTCTGTAGTAAGCTTGGTTCTGTTCTCTTATCTCTGTAGTAAGCTCGGTTCTGTTCTCTTATCTCTGTAGTAAGCTCAGTTCTGTTCTCTTATTTCTGTAGTAAGCTCCGTTATGCTCACTTATGTCTGTAGTAAACTCGGTTCTGCTCCCTTATCCCTGCAGTAAGCTTGGTTCTGCTCCCTTATCTCTGTAGTAAGCTCCGCTCTGCTCCCATGTCTCTGTAGGGAACTTGGTTCTGCTCTCCTATCTCTGTAGTAAGCTCCGTTCTGTTCTCTTATCTCTGTAGTAAGCTCGGTTCTGCTTCCTTATCTCTGTAGTAAGCTTGGTTCTGTTCTCTAATCTCTGTAGTAAGCTCGGTTCTGTTCTTTTTATCTCTGTAGTAAGCTCGGTTCTGTTCTCTTATCTCTGTAGTAATCTCAGTTCTGTTCTCTTATCTCTGTAGTAAGCTCGGTTCTGTTCTTTTTATCTCTGTAGTAAGCTCGGTTCTGTTCTCTTATCTCTGTAGTAAGCTCGGTTCTGTTCTTTTTATCTCTGTAGTAAGCTCAGTTCTGTTCTCTTATCTCTGTAGTAAGCTCAGTTCTGTTCTCTTATCTCTGTAATAAGCTCGGTTCTTCTCCCTTATCTCTGTAGTAAGCTCCATTCTGCTAACTTATGTCTGTAGTAAGCTCGGTTCTGGTCACTTATGTCTGTAGTAAGCTCGGTTCTGCTCACTTATGTCTGTAGTAAGCTCGGTTCTGCTCACTTATGTCTGTAGTAAGCTCAGTTCTGCTCACTTATCTATGTAGTAAGCTCTGTTTTATTTCCCTTATCTCTCTAGTAAGCTTGATTTTGCCCCCATATCTCTGTAGATAGCTAAGTTCTGGTCATTATCTCTGCAGTAAGCTCAGTCCTACTCCCTTATCTCTGTAGTAAGCTCAGTTCTGTTCCCTTATCTCGGTAGTAAGCTCCGTTCTGCTCCTTATCTCTGTAGTAAGCTCTGTTATGCTCACTTATGTCTGTAGTAAGCTCGGTTCTGCTCCCTTATCCCTGCAGTAAGCTTGGTTCTGCTCCCTTATCTCTGTAGTAAGCTCGGTTCTGCTCTCCTATCTCTGTAGTAAGCTCGGTTCTGTTCTCTTATCTCTGTAGTAAGCTCGGTTCTGCTCTTTTTATCTCTGTAGTAAGCTCGGTTCTGTTCTCTTATCTCTGTAGTAAGCTCGGTTCTGTTCTCTTATCTCTGTAGTAAGCTCAGTTCTGTCCTCTTATCTCTGTAGTAAGCTCGGTTCTGCTCCCTTATCTCTGTAATAAGCTCGGTTCTTCTCCCTTATCTCTGTAGTAAGCTCCGTTCTGTTCCCTTATCTCTGTAGTAAGCTCCGTTCTGCTCCCTTATCTCTGTAGTAAGCTCCGTTAGCTCACTTATGTCTGTAGTAAGCTCGGTTCTGCTCCCTTATCCCTGCAGTAAGCTCGGTTCTGCTCCCTTATCTCTGTAGTAAGCTCCGTTCTGCTCTCTTATGTCTGTAGTAAGCTCTGTTCTGCTCCCTTATCTCTGTAGTAAGCTTGGTTCTGCTCCCATGTCTCTGTAGGGAGCTTGGTTCTGCTCTCTTATCTCTGTAGTAAGCTCGGTTCTGTTCTCTTATCTCTGTAGTAAGCTCGGTTCTGTTCTTTTTATCTCTGTAGTAAGCTCGGTTCTGTTCTCTTATCTCTGTAGTAAGCTCGGTTCTGTTCTTTTTATCTCTGTAGTAAGCTCAGTTCTGTTCTCTTATCTCTGTAGTAAGCTCCGTTCTGTTCTCTTATCTCTGTAATAAGCTCAGTTCTTCTCCCTTATCTCTGTAGTAAGCTCCGTTCTGCTAACTTATGTCTGTAGTAAGCTCGGTTCTGCTCACTTATGTCTGTAGTAAGCTCAGTTTTGCTCTCATATCTCTGTAGTAAGATCGGTTCTGCTCTCCTATCTCTGTAGTAAGCTTGGTTCTGTTCTCTAATCTCTGTAGTAAGCTCGGTTCTGTTCTTTTTATCTCTGTAGTAAGCTCGGTTCTGTTCTCTTATCTCTGTAGTAATCTCAGTTCTGTTCTCTTATCTCTGTAGTAAGCTCGGTTCTGTTCTTTTTATCTCTGTAGTAAGCTCGGTTCTGTTCTCTTATCTCTGTAGTAAGCTCGGTTCTGTTCTTTTTATCTCTGTAGTAAGCTCAGTTCTGTTCTCTTATCTCTGTAGTAAGCTCAGTTCTGTTCTCTTATCTCTGTAATAAGCTCGGTTCTTCTCCCTTATCTCTGTAGTAAGCTCCGTTCTGCTAACTTATGTCTGTAGTAAGCTCGGTTCTGCTCACTTATGTCTGTAGTAAGCTCGGTTCTGCTCACTTATGTCTGTAGTAAGCTCAGTTCTGCTCACTTATCTATGTAGTAAGCTCTGTTTTATTTCCCTTATCTCTCTAGTAAGCTTGATTTTGCCCCCATATCTCTGTAGATAGCTAAGTTCTGGTCATTATCTCTGCAGTAAGCTCAGTCCTACTCCCTTATCTCTGTAGTAAGCTCAGTTCTGTTCCCTTATCTCGGTAGTAAGCTCCGTTCTGCTCCTTATCTCTGTAGTAAGCTCTGTTATGCTCACTTATGTCTGTAGTAAGCTCGGTTCTGCTCCCTTATCCCTGCAGTAAGCTTGGTTCTGCTCCCTTATCTCTGTAGTAAGCTCAGTTTTGCTCTCATATCTCTGTAGTTAGCTCGGTTCTGCTCTCCTATCTCTGTAGTAAGCTCGGTTCTGTTCTCTTATCTCTGTAGTAAGCTCGGTTCTGCTCTTTTTATCTCTGTAGTAAGCTCGGTTCTGTTCTCTTATCTCTGTAGTAAGCTCGGTTCTGTTCTCTTATCTCTGTAGTAAGCTCAGTTCTGTCCTCTTATCTCTGTAGTAAGCTCGGTTCTGCTCCCTTATCTCTGTAATAAGCTCGGTTCTTCTCCCTTATCTCTGTAGTAAGCTCCGTTCTGTTCCCTTATCTCTGTAGTAAGCTCCGTTCTGCTCCCTTATCTCTGTAGTAAGCTCCGTTATGCTCACTTATGTCTGTAGTAAGCTCGGTTCTGCTCCCTTATCCCTGCAGTAAGCTCGGTTCTGCTCCCTTATCTCTGTAGTAAGCTCCGTTCTGCTCTCTTATGTCTGTAGTAAGCTCTGTTCTGCTCCCTTATCTCTGTAGTAAGCTTGGTTCTGCTCCCATGTCTCTGTAGGAGCTTGGTTCTGCTCTCTTATCTCTGTAGTAAGCTCGGTTCTGTTCTCTTATCTCTGTAGTAAGCTCGGTTCTGTTCTTTTTATCTCTGTAGTAAGCTCGGTTCTGTTCTCTTATCTCTGTAGTAAGCTCGGTTCTGTTCTTTTTATCTCTGTAGTAAGCTCAGTTCTGTTCTCTTATCTCTGTAGTAAGCTCCGTTCTGTTCTCTTATCTCTGTAATAAGCTCAGTTCTTCTCCCTTATCTCTGTAGTAAGCTCCGTTCTGCTAACTTATGTCTGTAGTAAGCTCCGTTATGCTCACTTATGTCTGTAGTAAACTCGGTTCTGCTCCCTTATCCCTGCAGTAAGCTTGGTTCTGCTCCCTTATCTCTGTAGTAAGCTCCACTCTGCTCCCATGTCTCTGTAGGGAGCTTGGTTCTGCTCTCCTATCTCTGTAGTAAGCTTGGTTCTGTTCTCTTATCTCTGTAGTAAGCTCGGTTCTGTTATTTTTATCTCTGTAGTAAGCTCAGTTCTGTTCTCTTATCTCTGTAGTAATCTCGGTTCTGTTCTCTTATCTCTGTAGTAAGCTCAGTTCTGTTCTCTTATCTCTGTAGTAAGCTCGGTTCTGCTCCCTATCTCTGTAGTAAGCTCGTTCTGCTCCCTTGTCTCTGTAATAAGCTCGGTTCTTCTCCCTTATCTCTGTAGTAAGCTCCGTTCTGCTAACTTATGTCTGTAGTAAGCTCGGCTCTGCTCACTTATGTCTGTAGTAAGCTCAGTTCTGCTCACTTATCTATGTAGTAAGCTCGGTTTTATTTCCCTTATCTCTCTAGTAAGCTTGAGTTTGCCCCCATATTTCTGTAGATAGCTCAATTCTGGTCATTATCTCTGCAGTAAGCTCAGTCCTACTCCCTTATCTCTGTAGTAAGCTCAGTTATGTTCCCTTATCTCTGTAGTAAGCTCCGTTCTGCTCCCTTATCTCTGTAGTAAGCTCAGTTCTGTTCCCTTATCTCTGTAGTAAGCTCCGTTCTGCTCCCTTATCTCTGTAGTAAGCTCCGTTCTGCTCCCTTATCTTGTAGTAAGCTCCGTTCTGCTCCCTTATCTCTGTAGTAAGCTCAGTTCTGTTCCCTTATCTCTGTAGTAAGCTCAGTTTCTGTTCCCTTATCTCTGTAATAAGCTCCGTTATGCTCACTTATGTCTGTAGTAAGCTCTGTTCTGCTCCCTTATCCCTGCAGTAAGCTCGGTTCTGCTCCCTTATCTCTGTAGTAAGCTCCGTTCTGCTCTCTTATGTCTGTAGTAAGCTCTGTTCTGCTCCCTTATCTCTGTAGTAAGCTCAGTTCTGCTCCCTTATCGCTGTAGTAAGCTTGGTTCTGCTCCCTTATCTCTGTAGTAAGCTCGGTTCTTCTCCCTTATCTATGTAGTAAACTTGGTACTGCTCCCTTATCTCTGTACTAAGCTCGGTTCTGCTCCCTTATCTATGTAGTAAGCTCGGTTCTGCTCCCTTATCTCTGTAGTAAGGTTGGTTCTGCTCACTTATCTATGTAGTAAGCTCCGTTCTGCTCACTTAAGTTTGTTGTAAGCTCCTTTCTGCTCCCTTATCTCTGTAGTAAGGTTGGTTCTGCTCCCTTATCTATGTAGTAAGCTCCGTTCTGCTCACTTATGTCTGTAGTAAGCTCCGTTCTACTCCCTTATGTCTGTAGTAAGCTCAGTTCTGCTCACTTATCTCTGTAGTAAGCTCAGTTCTGCTCACTTATGTCTGTAGTAAGCTCGGTTCTGTTCCCATATCTCTGTAATAAGCTCTGTTCTACTCCCTTATCTCTGTAGTAAGCTCGGTTCTGCTCACTTATCTATGTAGTAAGCTATGTTTTATTTCCCTTATCTCTCTAGTAAGCTTGATTTTGCTCCCATATCTCTGTAGATAGCTCAGTTCTGGTCATTATCTCTGTAGTAAGCTCAGTTCTGCTCCCTTATCTCTGTAGTAAGCTCAGTTCTGCTCCCTTATCTCTGTAGTACGCTCAGCTCTGCTCTCTTATCTCTGTAGTAAGCTCAGTTCTGTTCCCTTATCTCTGTAGTAAGCTCGGTCCTGCTCCCTTATCTCTGTAGTAAGCTCGGTTCTGCTCCTTTATCTCTGTAGTAAGCTCAGTTCAGTGTCCTTATCTCTGCAGTCAGTTCAGTTCTGCTCCCTTATCTTTGTAGTTAGCTTAGTTCTGGTCATTATCTCTGCAGTCAGCTCGGTTCTGCCCCCATATCTACTATATGTTCCAGGGACATACTAAAAAGAATGAAGAAAAGGAATAAATAAAAAGAATGAAGATAATAATTTATTACCAAAAGATTATGTAGATGTAAAAAAGGTTTCTTGGGAATCTTAGATATGGAATGAACACATATCCCATATAACCAGGTGTATATTATGTTACCTGAGCATTATAGGTGTGGAATGAAGATGGAATATCAGTAAATAATAGGAAAATTAACATATATGCCCCATAACCAGGTGTATATTATGTTACCTGAGCATTTTAGGTGTGGAATGAAGATGGAATATAAGTAGATAATAGGAAAATGAACACACATGCCCCATAACCAGGTGTATATTATGTTACCTGAGCATTTTAGGTGTGGAATGAAGATGAAATATCTGTAGATAATAGGAAAATGAACACATATGCCCCATAACCAGGTGTATATTATGTTACCTGAGCATTATAGGTGTGGAATGAAGATGGAATATCAGTAGATAATAGGAAAATGAAAACATATCCCATATAACCAGGTGTATATTATGTTACCTGAGCATTTTAGGTGTGGAATGAAGATGGAATATCAGTAGATAATAGGAAAATGAACACATATCCCATATAACCAGGTGTATATTATGTTACCTGAGCATTTTAGGTGTGGAATGAAGATGGAATATCAGTAGATAATAAGAAAATGAACACATATCCCATATAACCAGGTGTATATTATGTTACCTGAGCATTATAGGTGTGGAATGAAGATGGAATATCAGTAGATAATAGGAAAATGAACACATATGCCCCATAACCAGGTGTATATTATGTTACCTGAGCATTTTAGGTGTGGAATGAAGATGGAATATCAGTAGATAATAGGAAAATGAACACATATCCCATATAACCAGGTGTATATTATGTTACCTGAGCATTTTAGGTGTGGAATGAAGATGGAATATCAGTAGATAATAGGAAAATGAACACATATCCCATATAACCAGGTGTATATTATGTTACCTGAGCATTTTAGGTGTTGAATGAAGATGGAATATCAGTAGATAATAAGAAAATGAACACATATCCCATATAACCAGGTGTATATTATGTTACCTGAGCATTTTAGGTGTGGAATGAAGATGGAATATCAGTAGATAATAGGAAAATGAACACATATCCCATATAACCAGGTGTATATTATGTTACCTGAGCATTTTAGGTGTGGAATGAAGATGGAATATCAGTAGATAATAGGAAAATGAACACATAGCCCATATAACCAGGTGTATATTATGTTACCTGAGCATTTTAGGTGTGGAATGAAGATGGAATATCAGTAGATAATAGGAAAATGAACACATAGCCCATATAACCAGGTGTATATTATGTTACCTGAGCATTTTAGGTGTGGAATGAAGATGGAATATCAGTAGATAATAGGAAAATGAACACACATCCCATATAACCAGGTGTATATTATGTTACCTGAGCATTAGAGGTGTGGAATGAAGATGGAATATCAGTAGATAATAGGAAAATGAACACATATCCCATATAACCAGGTGTATATTATGTTACCTGAGCATTTTAGGTGTGGAATGAAGATGGAATATCAGTAGATAATAGGAAAATGAACACATATCCCATATAACCTGGTGTATATTATGTTACCTGAGCATTTTAGGTGTGGAATGAAGATAAAATATCAGTAGATAATAGGAAAATGAACACATATCCCATATAACCAGGTGTATATTATGTCACCTGAGCATTTTAGGTGTGGAATGAAGATGGAATCTATGTAGATAATAGAAGAATGGACACATATCCCATATAACCAGGTGTATATTATGTCACCTGAGCATTTTAGGTGTGGAATGAATGTGAAATATCAGTAGATAATAGGAAAATGAACACATATCCCATATAACCAGGTGTATATTATGTTACCTGAGCATTTTAGGTGTGGAATGAAGATGAAATATCAGTAGATAATAGGAAAATTAACACATATCCTATATAACCAGGTGTATATTATGTTACTGAGCATTTTAGGTGTGGAATGAAGATGAAATATCTAATATATAAAACCACAAGCGATTTGTGACGTCAGTTCCGTCACTTTGCACACACTTCCGTAACTTTGTCCCAAGGTACACCCGCTCAGGGTGGACCAAGACGGCCGCCCTTAGCGGGACGACCGTGGTGAGCCAGCCGGGAGATGACCGCCGTTAGCTGATCGTCTCCCGGCTGGCGACCCGCTGCCCGGAGCTGAGCTGCGGCGCTCCCCGGCACGGAGCTCTGTGGCGAGGTTGCCGGGAGACGACCGGCGTTAGCCGGTCGTCTCTCGGCAAGCGATACGCTCGCCGGAGCTACGCCACCGTAGGGGCCCATTCACTTTCAAATTTGCAGCCGTGCGCGAGCCGCCTCTCTGATTGGTTGGCGCCAGCGGCGAGCGACCAATCAGAAGAGCGCTGCGGGACACGCACCCATAATTCCAACATGAAGCCTTCCCGCCGGATTTCAAATATGGCACCATGTTTCCTCCCGCTTCTCCCCTCATCTCTGCTGAAGACTTTGCCACCTTCTTCAAGGAGAAGATCGACAAGATCAGAAGCAGCTTCGGTCCACTATCCCCACACCTCCCCTTCCCACCTACACTGCCCTCCTCCTCCATCAGCCACTTCCCCCCCATAACTGAAGACCAACTCTCCTCCCTCCTGTCAAAATCACACTTCACCACCAGCACCCATGACCCGCTCCCATCCCACCTCATTCCCAAACAAACCTCCATTTTCATCCCAGCCCTCACCCACCTCTTTAACCTTTCACTTAGCACGGGTACCTTCCCCTCGGCCTTCAAACACACCCTAATCATGCCCATCCAAAAAAAACCCTCACTTGACCCTACCTCTGTCTCTAACTATCGCCCCATATCTCTTCTCCCATTCGCCTCTAAGCTACTTGAACAACAACTGTCCTCTAACCTCTCCTCGTGCTCCCACTTCGACCGCCTACAGTCCGGCTTCCGACCCCTCCATTCCACCGAAACAGTCCTGACCAAAGTCACTAACGACCTACTGACCGCCAAGAACAAACAGCACTACTCCATCCTGCTACTCCTTGACCTGTCTGCCGCCTTCGACACGGTTGACCACTCCCTTCTTCTCCGGATCCTGGAATCCCTTGGCATCACCCACCTTGCCCTTTCCTGGATCTCCTCATACCTAGCGGACCGGACCTTCAGTGTCTCCCACTCCCACACCTCCTCCCAGGGGCGGACCCAGACTGTAGTGGGCCCTGGTGCAAGAAATTTTTCGGGGCCCCCCCCCACAGCCTAATATATACAGTCCACCACAGCCTCCAGGTAATATATACAGTCCATTACAGCCTAATATATACAGTTCAGCACAGCCGCCAGGTAATATATACAGCCCAGCACAGCCTCCAGGTAATATATACAGCCCAGCACAGCCGCCAGGTAATATATACAGCCCAGCACAGCCTCCAGGTAACATATACAGCCAAGCACAGGCTCCAGGTAATATATATAGACTAGCACAGCCTCCGGGTAATATATACAGCCCAGCATAGCCTCGTATAACATATATAGCCCAAGACAGCCTCAAGGAGGATATATACATACTAGATGTGTGCCCGATGCGATCACATTGGAGGGCGAGGATTGGTGCGGCGGCGGGATGCGGGGGGCGGCTAAGTGGACACACACACCTACACGCACAGAAGGGAGATGGAGGGGAAAGAGGGCAGAGAGGGACGGAGGAGAAAGAGCACAGAAGGGAGACGGAGGGGAAAGAGGGCAGAGAGGGACGGAGGAGAAAGAGGACAGAGAGGGACGGAGGAGAAAGAGGACAGAGAGGGACGGAGGAGAAAGAGGACAGAGAGGGACGGAGGAGAAAGAGGACAGAGAGGGACGGAGGAGAAAGAGGACAGAGAGGGACGGAGGAGAAAGAGGACAGAGAGGGACGGAGGAGAAAGAGGACACAGAGGAACAGAGGAGAAAGAGGACAGAGAGGGTAAGTTACATGAATGTGCATCCAAAGCTCCTGTCTCACTGACACTCAGGAGCTGGCCGGCTGCTTCTTTGCACAATGGGGCCCCCAAGCACTGCAGGCCCCCCCGACTTCAGTAGTTATCCCCTGGGTCTCCTATCCTGGTGTATAGGTTCCCCATTCTGGTATATACAGTATATCTCGCAGTATGGTAAATATGTCCTCCAACCTGGTATATATGGGCCCATACTACACTGGATATATAATGCACTGTATTGATCACACCTGGTGCTGCCTACAGGACATCACCTATATATGGAGCCATATAAAATAATATGTGATGTCCTGTAGGTTTAGATGTGATCAGTCAGTGCAGGGCTCTGTATACTGGGGTCTGTGGTGTCTGCTGGGGTCAGAGTGATTTATTGCAGGAGTCTGCTCTTTCCTGTAGTCGGGTGATGCTGGAGCCAATAATCCAGCACTAACAGCCCGACCTGATCTGCCACAGACTCCTGCAATCACTCTGATCCCCAGCAGAGCAGACCCTGACCGGACTGAGGAGCGTCCTGCTGCCCCACACCATGATTAATGACCTCCTGCTTACCGGCATCTTCTGAGGTCAGTCCATCCACAATCTGCTCTCCGGGAGGCTGAAGGAGCAGGGGAAGTGTCCCTCTGCAGACCCCGTCCACACAGTGTGCAGGGGGCCTGACTGCAGCTGCTGATGTGATCTGCGAGCAGCCGGGCGGGAGAATAGATACATTCAAATCCAGAGTGCGTTCTCCAGGCAGCCCGAGCAGCTCCAACAGCTGAGGTTGGTGCGCCCCCTGCACTCCCAGGCCCAGTCGCAGTCCCGACCGCTGCGACTGTGATTGTTACAGCCAGAGCACTGAGCAGTGGAGGCAGGGGCCCGTGCAAGGCGGGGGGAACCACGGCACCGGACCCGCGGCTGGAGCCTTGGGGGCCCCCTAACCGGCCGGGGCCCTGGTGCAACTGCACCAGTTGCACCACGGTAGGTCCGCCCCTGCCTCCTCCTCACCCTACCCCCTTTCAGTCGGAGTCCCCCAAGGTTCGGTCCTGGGACCCCTACTTTTCTCCATTTACACTCTCGGCCTAGGGCAACTCATCGAATCCCATGGCCTCCAGTACCACCTCTATGCCAACGACACCCAAATCTACCTGTCCGGCCCTGACATCACCTCCCTACTCTTGAAAATCCTTCAATGCCTTTAAGCCATTTCATCCTTCTTCTCTGCTCGCTTCCTTAAACTCAACATGGACAAAACTGAATTCATAGTCTTCCCCCCAAGAAATTCCACCCGACCTCCCAACCTATCCATCTGCGTCAACGACTGCGCCTCTCCCCAGTCCCCCAAGCCAAGTGCCTCGGGGTAATCCTTGACTCCTCCCTATCCTTCAAACCCCACATCGAGGCCCTCACCACATCCCTCCGGCTCCTGCTCAAGAACATCTCACGGATCCGCTCCTTCCTCACCCACGACACCGCTAAAACACTCATCCATGCTCTTATCATCTCCCGCCTTGACTACTGCAACCTCCTTCTCAATGGCCTCCCGGCTGACTCCCTCACACCTCTCCAGTCTATCCTCAACTCCGCTGCCCGACTCATCTATATGTCCTCCCGCTACTCCCCTGTCTCCCCCCTCTGCCAAGCCCTTCACTGGCTACCAGTCTCCAAGAGATCCCAATTCAAAACACTAATCATGACGCACAAAGCCATACACAACCTGGCCCCACCATACATCTCTGACCTGGTCTCCCGATACCTACCCTCACGTAACCTCCACTCCTCCAAAGAACTCCTCCTCTGCTCCCCCCTCATCACCTCTTCGCACAACCGAGTCCAGGACTTCTCCCGGGCATCTGCCTTACTCTGGAACTCCCTACCCGAACACGTCAGACACTCTCCTACCCTGAGTAGCTTCAAGTGTCACCTGAAGACTCACTTGTTCCGTCAAGCCTACAACCTGCCATGAGACCCAGGCGAACGCCCCATACCTGACATTCCCCCATCCTACTGTATCCTAACCCACCCCTCATAGACTGTGAGCCCTCGCGGACAGGGTCCCTGCCCCTCCTGTACCTGTACGTCCTGATCGCCTAGATTTAGTGTACTTGTTCTTGTCTCCCTCATCCTCATGTAAAGCGCCATGGAACCTAATGGCGCTATATAAATAAATAATAATAATGATAATGTTTCGCGGCGCGATTCTGATTAGTCGGCGCCAGGCGCGAGCGACCAATCAGAGGGGCGGCTCGCACAGGGCTGCAAATTTGAAAGTGAATGGGCCCCTACGGTGGCGGAGCTACGACGAGCGTATCGCTTGTCGGGAGACGACCGGCGTTAGCCGGTCGTCTCCTGGCTGGCGACCCGCTGCCCGGAGCTCAGCCGCGGCGCTCCCCGGCACCCTACTCTCGCCCCCCTTTTTACAAGCCCTGCCGCTCACTGCCCACAGCCTATCACTTTCCTCCTCCATCCGGGAGCCGGCCCCGCCCACACTCCGGTCCGGTGTGCGGCCTCCAGCATCGCCGCTCACCCCACACAGAACGGTCAGTGGCCTCTGTGCCCTCCAGCCTCCTCTGGCCTCAGTGCCCTCCAGCCTCCCCTGGCCTCCGTGCCCTCCAGCCTCCCCTCTCCTCACCCCTCCTCACCCCTCCAGCCTCGCCTCCCCCTCCTCCGCACCCTCCATCCTCCGCCTCTCCTCACCCCTCCAGCCTCCGCTCTCCTCTCACCCCTCCAGCCTCGCCTCTCCTCACCCCTTCTCACCCCTGCAGCCTCGCTCTCCTCACCCCTCCTCACCCTCCAGCCTCCGCTCTCACCCCTCCACCTCCGCTCTCCTCACGCCCTCCTCACCCTCCTCACCCCTCCAGCCTCAGCTCCTACCCTCCACCCCTCTCACTCTCCACCTCTCCTCAGCCTCCGCTCTCCTCACCCCTCCATATGCAATGTACAGTATGTGTATATATGTGTGTATGTAATATAATTTGTAAATGATGTGTGTGTATGTATATATATATTTCTACATGTTTAGAGATTTGCATGTGTCTACATATAATGTGTGTGTATCTAATATATTAAAGACCAAGGCACTTCCGTCACTTTGTCCGCACTTCCGTCCCTTTGTCCACACACACACACACACCACTCCGCTATACTTACCACCGGCCCAGCGTCCGCCTCCTGGATCCTCAGTCGACATGACGCCACCCCCGAACTACTGGATCTAATATGGCGTCCAGGAAGACTCGCCAAACTTCCCGGACGCCATATTTGATACAGATGTCCGGGGCCGCCGACATGCTTTGTCCAAGATGGCGTCCGGGAAGTCTCGGCACACTTCCCAGACGCCATATTGGATCCAGTCGTCTGGGGGCGGCGACATGTCGACTCAGGATCCAGGCGGCGGGGAAGATGCAGGGCCGGTGGTAAGTATACCGGAGTGTGTGTGTGTGTATGTGTGTGCTGAACACTCTGCCCACGGCGCTGCGCTGACCACTCTGCCCACGCCGCTGCGCTGACCACTCTGCCCACGCCGCTGCGCTGACCACTCTGCCCACGCCGCTGCGCTGACCACTCTGCCCACGCCGCAGGCGCTGACCACTCTGCGTACGGCGCTGCACTGACTATGCTGCCCACCGCGCTGCGCTGTCCATGCTACCCTGACCACTCTGCCCACGGCGCTGCTCTGACCACTCTGCCCACGCTGCTGCGCTGACCACTCTGCCCACGCCACTGCGCTGACCACTCTGCCCACGCCACTGCGCTGACCACTCTGCCCACGCCGCTGCGCTGACCACTCTGCCCACGCCGCTGCGCTGACCACTCTGCCCACGCCGCTGCACTGACCACTCTGCCCACGCCGCAGGCGCTGACCACTCTGCGTACGGCGCTGCACTGACCATGCTGCCCACCGCGCTGCGCTGTCCATGCTACCCTGACCACTCTGCCCACGGCGCTGCGCTGACCACTCTGCCCACGCTGCTGCGCTGACCACTCTGCCCACGCCGCTGCGCTGACCACTCTGCCCACGCCGCTGCGCTGACCACTCTGCCCACGCCGCTGCGCTGACCACTCTCACCGCACTCACTGCTAACCACTTAGCCACCGCACTCACTGCTAACCACTGAGCCACCGCACTCACTGCTAACCACTGAGCCACCGCACTCACTGCTAACCAATGAGCCACCGCACTCACTGCTAACCACTGAGCCACCGCACTCACTGCTAACCACTGAGCCACCGTGCAGTGCCAAACACTGAGCCACCGCGCAGTGCTAAGCACTGAGCCACCGTGCAGTGCTAAGCACTGAGCCACCGTGTACTGCTAACCACTGAGCCACAGCACTGTGGTAACCACTGAGCCACCGAGCACTGCTAACCACTGAGCCACCGCGCAGTGCTAACCACTAAGCCACCGCGCAGTGCTAACCACTAAGCCACTGTGCAGTGCTAACCACTCAGCCACCGTATACTCTGCTACCCACAGAGCCACCTGTATACACACAATTCATTTCACCGCACTCCCCTAACTATTACTAAATAAACTATATATGGATTCTAGACTACCCGATTCTTTAGAATCGGGCCGCCATCTAGTCTACATATATTCCATCTTCATTCCACACCTAAAATGCTCAGGTAACATAATATACACCTGGATATATGGGATATGTGTTCACTACATACATTCCATGTTCATTCCACACCTAAAATGCTCAGGTAACATAATATACACCTGGATATATGGGATATATGTTCATTTTCCTATTATCTACTGATATTACATCTTCATTCCACACCTAAAATGCTCAGGTAACATAATATACACCTGGATATATGGGATATATGTTCATTTTCCTATTATCTACTGATATTACATCTTCATTCCACACCTAAAATGCTCAGGTAACATAATATACAGCTGGTTATATGGGATATGTGTTCATTTTCCTATTATCTACTGATATTACATCTTCATTCCACACCTAAAATGCTCAGGTAACATAATATACACCGGGTTATATGGGATATGTGTTCATTTTCCTATTATCTACTGATATTCCATCTTCATTCCACACCTAAAATGCTCAGGTAACATAATATACACCTGGTTATATGGGATATATGTCCATTCTTCTATTATCTACTGATATTCCATCTTCATTCCACACCTAAAATGCTCAGGTAACATAATATACACCTGGTTATTTGGGATATGTGTTCATTTTCCTACTATCTACTGATATTTCATCTTCATTCCACAACTAAAATGCTCAGGTAACATAATATACACCTGGTTATATGGGATATATGTTCATTTTCCTATTATCTACTGATATTTCACATTCATTACACACCTAAAATGCTCAGGTAACATAATATACACCTGGTTATTTGGAATATGTGTTCATTTTCCTACTATCTACTGATATTTCATCTTCATTCCACACCTAAAATGCTCAGGTAACATAATATACACCTGGTTATATGGGATATGTGTTCATTTTCTTATTATCTACTGATATTCCATCTTCATTCCACACCTAAAATGCTCAGGTAACATAATATACACCTGGTTATTTGGGATAGGTGTTCATTTTCCTACTATCTACTGATATTTCATCTTCATTCCACACCTAAAATGCTCAGGTAACATAATATACACCTGGTTATATGGGATATATGTTCATTTTCCTATTATCTACTAATATTTCATCTTCATTCCACACCTAAAATGCTCAGGTAACATAATATACACCGGATTATATGGGCTATGTGTTCATTTTCCTATTATCTACTGATATTCCATCTTCATTCCACATCTAAAATTCTCAGGTAACATAATATACACCTGGTTATATGTGATATGTGTTCATTTTCCTATTATCTACTGATATTCCATCTTCATTCCACACCTAAAATGCTCAGGTAACATAATATACACCTGGTTATATGGGATATATGTCCATTCTTCTATTATCTACTGATATTCCATCTTCATTCCACACCTAAAATGCTCAGGTAACATAATATACACCTGGTTATTTGGGATATGTGTTCATTTTCCTACTATCTACTGATATTTCATCTTCATTCCACAACTAAAATGCTCAGGTAACATAATATACACCTGGTTATATGGGATATATGTTCATTTTCCTATTATCTACTGATATTTCACATTCATTACACACCTAAAATGCTCAGGTAACATAATATACACCTGGTTATTTGGAATATGTGTTCATTTTCCTACTATCTACTGATATTTCATCTTCATTCCACACCTAAAATGCTCAGGTAACATAATATACACCTGGTTATATGGGATATGTGTTCATTTTCTTATTATCTACTGATATTCCATCTTCATTCCACACCTAAAATGCTCAGGCAACATAATATACACCTGGTTATGGGGCATATGTGTTCATTTTCCTATTATCTACTGATATTCCATCCTTATTCCACACCTAAAATGCTCAGGTAACATAATATACACCTGGTTATATGTGATATGTGTTCATTTTCCTATTATCTACTGATATTCCATCTTCATTCCACACCTAAAATGCTCAGGTAACATAATATACACCTGGTTATATGGGATATGTGTTCATTTTCTTATTATCTACTGATATTCCATCTTCATTCCACACCTAAAATGCTCAGGTAACATAATATACACCTGGTTATATGGGATATGTGTTCATTTTCTTATTATCTACTGATATTCCATCTTCATTCCACACCTAAAATGCTCAGGTAACATAATATACACCTGGTTATTTGGGATAGGTGTTCATTTTCCTACTATCTACTGATATTTCATCTTCATTCCACACCTAAAATGCTCAGGTAACATAATATACACCTGGTTATATGGGATATATGTTCATTTTCCTATTATCTACTAATATTTCACGTTCATTCCACACCTAAAATGCTCTGGTAACATAATATACACCTGGTTATATGGGATATGTGTTCATTTTCTTATTATCTACTGATATTCCATCTTCATTCCACACCTAAAATGCTCAGGTAACATAATATACACCTGGATATATGGGATATGTGTTCATTTTCCTATTATCTACTGATATTCCATCTTCATTCCACATCTAAAATGCTCAGGTAACATAATATACACCTGGTTATATGGGATATGTGTTCATTTTCTTATTATCTACTGATATTCCATCTTCATTCCACATCTAAAATGCTCAGGTAACATAATATACACCTGATTATATGGGATATGTGTTCATTTTCCTACTATCTACTGATATTTCATCTTCATTCCACACCTGAAATGCTCAGGTAACATAATATACACCTGATTATATGGGCTATGTGTTCATTTTCTTATTATCTACTGATATTCCATCTTCATTCCACACCTAAAATGCTCAGGTAACATAATATACACCGGATTATATGGGCTATGTGTTCATTTTTCCTATTATCTACTGATATTCCATCTTCATTCCACATCTAAAATGCTCAGGTAACATAATATACACCTGGTTATATGTGATATGTGTTCATTTTCCTATTATCTACTGATATTCCATCTTCATTCCACACCTAAAAATGCTCAGGTAACATAATATACACCAGGTTATATGGGATATGTGTTCATTTTCTTATTATCTACTGATATTCCATCTTCATTCCACACCTAAAATGCTCAGGCAACATAATATACACCTGGTTATGGGGCATATGTGTTCATTTTCCTATTATCTACTGATATTACATCTTCATTCCACACCTAAAATGCTCAGGTAACATAATATACACCTGGTTATATGGGCTATGTGTTCATTTTCCTATTATCTACTGATATTCCATCTTCATTCCACACCTAAAATGCTCAGGTAACATAATATACACCTGGTTATATGGGATATATGTCCATTCTTCTATTATCTACTGATATTCCATCTTCATTCCACACCTAAAATGCTCAGGTAACATAATATACACCTGGTTATTTGGGATATGTGTTCATTTTCCTACTATCTACTGATATTTCATCTTCATTCCACACCTAAAATGCTCAGGTAACATAATATACACCTGGTTATATGGGATATATGTTCATTTTCCTATTATCTACTGATATTTCACATTCATTACACACCTAAAATGCTCAGGTAACATAATATACACCTGGTTATTTGGGATATGTGTTCATTTTCCTACTATCTACTGATATTTCATCTTCATTAGGGATGGGCGAATCTACTCGCTAGGACTCGTTACTCGGCGAGTAGTAAGGGACTCGCAGGACTCGGTACTCTGCGAGTTTCCCAGTGATTAATCGCACAGTAAACGAGTCCAATGCAAATCAATATAAATCCTAGTTTTGTCAGAAACACTGACAAAACTAGGATTGCCATTGTTTGCATTAGACTCCTGCGAGTAATCACTGGCTACTGTGCCAGTGATAGCAGGGAAACTCGCAGATAACTGCTGTTTCTTTGCGAGCCGAGTCCAGCTGTCTTCTCTGTGCAGCTCCAGGGTCCTAGAGCCCGCCTGCTCACAGACATTATGTAGCAGTGCTGAGATTGTTCTCAGTCTGCTCATTCCCTGTGTACAGACATGAATGTCTGTGCACAGAGATGATGTAGCAGTGCTGAGATTGTTCTCAGTCTGCTCATTCCCTGTGTACAGATATGAATGTCTGTGCACAGAGATGATGTAGCAGAGCTGAGATTGTTCTCAGTCTGCTCATTCCCTGTGTACAGACATGAATGTCTGTGCACAGAGATGATGTAGCAGAGCTGAGATTGTTCTCAGTCTGCTTATTCCCTGTGCATAGACATCTATATTTATGCACAGGGGATGTAGCAGAGAGGACATCGCGTTTTGGACTGCGTCAGACGGAAGAGGATTTTTTTAATTAAAGATGGAGTCCCTAATGGCTTTTTTTTTTTATTTCTAATAAAAAATTTTCCTTGTGTTGTGTTTTTTTTAAAACAATTTAATAGAAATTCATGGCGGTCATGTCTAATATTGGCGTGACCGCCATAAATTTCGGGCTTAGGGCCAGCTGATAATACAAAGCTGGCCCTAACCTCTTTATTACCCAGCGTGCCACCGCTACCAGGGCCGCTGGAAGAGCGGGGTTCAGCGCCAGAGGATGGCGCTTCAATGAACGCGCCATCTTCTGGGGCGGCTGCGGGCTGCAATTTGCAGCGGGGGTGCCCAGAAAGCTTGGGCATCCCTGCGCTACGGATTCCAGCCCCCAGCTGCTTAGCTGTACCTGGCTAGACATAGAAATTGCGCGGAGCCCCACGCATTTTTTTTTTATTATTTCATGAATTTCAGAGTCAGAGTCTCAGAGTCAGAATCTCAGAATTTCATGAAATAATTAAAAAAAAATGCGTGGGGCTCCGCGCAATTTCTATGTCAAGCCAGGTACAGCTAAGCAGCTGGGGGCTGGAATCCGCAGCGCAGGGATGCCCAAGCTTTCTGGGCACCCCCCGCTGCAAATTGCAGCCCGCAGCCGCCCCAGAAGATGGCGCGTTCATTGAAGCGCCATCCTCTGGCGCTGAACCCCGCTCTTCCAGCGGCCCTGGTAGCGGTGGCACGCTGGGTAATAGAGGTTAGGGCCAGCTTTGTATTATCAGCTGACCCTAAGCCCGAAATATATGGCGGTCACGCCAATATTAGACATGACCGCCATGAATTTCTATTAAATTGTTTTAAAAAAAACACAACACAAGGAAAATTTTTTATTAGAAATAAAAAAAAAAAGCCATTAGGGACTCCATCTTTAATTAAAAAAATCCTCTTCCGTCCGACGCAGTCCAAAACGCGATGTCCTCTCTGCTACATCCCCTGTGCATAAATATAGATGTCTATGCACAGGGAATAAGCAGACTGAGAACAATCTCAGCTCTGCTACATCATCTCTGTGCACAGACATTCATGTCTGTACACAGGGAATGAGCAGACTGAGAACAATCTCAGCTCTGCTACATCATCTCTGTGCACAGACATTCATGTCTGTACACAGGGAATGAGCAGACTGAGAACAATCTCAGCTCTGCTACATCATCTCTGTGCACAGACATTCATGTCTGTACACAGGGAATGAGCAGACTGAGAACAATCTCAGCACTGCTACATCAGGCAGCAGGCGGGCTCTAGGACCCTGGAGCTGGCAGCCTGTACAGAGGAGACAGGATCTTATCTGTGCGAGTCAGCGATTACTTACAAAGTAAACGAGCAATGCAAATAAATGACAAAACTAGGATTGCTTCAGGCTGAAGCTTCCTAGACACATCTGCGATTTGTAAATCTCACACTACTACTCGCTATTACTCGCTTCCCCATTCATTAACATTGGACTCGCTAGACTCGCAACGAGTAGCGAGTCCTGTGCTCGGACTCGCTAGAGTCAAGCGATTCCGAGTAATTTAGGATTCGCCCATCACTAATCTTCATTCCACACCTAAAATGCTCAGGTAACATAATATACACCTGGTTATATGGGATATGTGTTCATTTTCCTATTATCTACAAATATTTCACGTTCATTCCACACCTAAAATGCTCAGGTAACATAATATACCCTGGTTATATGGGATATGTGTTCATTTTCCTATTATCTACTGATATTCCATCTTCATTCCACACCTAAAATGCTCAGGTAACATAATATACACCTGGTTATATGGGATATGGGTTCATTTTCCTATTATCTACTAATATTTCACGTTCATTCCACACCTAAAATGCTCAGGTAACATAATATACACCTGGTTATATGGGATATGTGTTCATTTTCTTATTATCTACTGATATTCCATCTTCATTCCACACCTAAAATGCTCAGGCAACATAATATACACCTGGTTATGGGGCATATGTGTTCATTTTCCTATTATCTACTGATATTCCATCTTCATTCCACACCTAAAATGCTCAGGTAACATAATATACACCTGGTTATATGGGATATGTGTTCATTTTCTTATTATCTACTGATATTCCATCTTCATTCCACACCTAAAATGCTCAGGCAACATAATATACACCTGGTTATGGGCATATGTGTTCATTTTCCTATTATCTACTGATATTACATCTTCATTCCACACCTAAAATGCTCAGGTAACATAATATACACCTGGTTATATGGGATATGTGTTCATTTTCCTATTATCTACTGATATTCCATCTTCATTCCACACCTAAAATGCTCAGGTAACATAATATACACCTGGTTATATGGGATATGGGTTCATTTTCCTATTATCTACTAATATTTCACGTTCATTCCACACCTAAAATGCTCAGGTAACATAATATACACCTGGTTATATGGGATATGTGTTCATTTTCTTATTATCTACTGATATTCCATCTTCATTCCACACCTAAAATGCTCAGGCAACATAATATACACCTGGTTATGGGCATATGTGTTCATTTTCCTATTATCTACTGATATTCCATCTTCATTCCACACCTAAAATGCTCAGGTAACATAATATACACCTGGTTATATGGGATATGTGTTCATTTTCTTATTATCTACTGATATTCCATCTTCATTCCACACCTAAAATGCTCAGGCAACATAATATACACCTGGTTATGGGGCATATGTGTTCATTTTCCTATTATCTACTGATATTACATCTTCATTCCACACCTAAAATGCTCAGGTAACATAATATACACCTGGTTATATGGGATATGTGTTCATTTTCCTATTATCTACTGATATTCCATCTTCATTCCACATCTAAAATGCTCAGGTAACATAATATACACCTGGTTATATGGGATATGTGTTCATTTTCCTATTATCTACTGATATTCCATCTTCATTCCACACCTAAAATGCTCAGGTAACATAATATACACCTGGTTATATGGGATATATGTCCATTCTTCTATTATCTACTGATATTCCATCTTCATTCCACACCTAAAATGCTCAGGTAACATAATATACACCTGGTTATATGGGATATGTGTTCATTTTCCTATTATCTACTGATATTCCATCTTCATTCCACACCTAAAATGCTCAGGTAACATAATATACACCTGGTTATATGGGATATGGGTTCATTTTCCTATTATCTACTAATATTTCACGTTCATTCCACACCTCAAATGCTCAGGTAACATAATATACACCTGGTTATATGGGATATGTGTTCATTTTCTTATTATCTACTGATATTCCATCTTCATTCCACACCTAAAATGCTCAGGCAACATAATATACACCTGGTTATGGGGCATATGTGTTCATTTCCTATTATCTACTGATATTCCATCTTCATTCCACACCTAAAATGCTCAGGTAACATAATATACACCTGGTTATATGGGATATGTGTTCATTTTCTTATTATCTACTGATATTCCATCTTCATTCCACACCTAAAATGCTCAGGCAACACAATATACACCTGGTTATGGGGCATATGTGTTCATTTTCCTATTATCTACTGATATTCCATCTTCATTCCACACCTAAAATGCTCAGGTAACATAATATACACCTGGTTATATGGGATATGTGTTCATTTTCTTATTATCTACTGATATTCCATCTTCATTCCACACCTAAAATGCTCAGGCAACACAATATACACCTGGTTATGGGGCATATGTGTTCATTTTCCTACTATCTACTGATATTTCATCTTCATTCCACACCTAAAATGCTCAGGTAACATAATATACACCTGGTTATATGGGATATGTGTTCATTTTCCTATTATCTACTGATATTCCATCTTCATTCCACACCTAAAATGCTCAGGTAACATAATATACACCTGGTTATATGGGATATGGGTTCATTTTCCTATTATCTACTAATATTTCACGTTCATCCACACCTCAAATGCTCAGGTAACATAATATACACCTGGTTATATGGGATATGTGTTCATTTTCTTATTATCTACTGATATTCCATCTTCATTCCACACCTAAAATGCTCAGGCAACATAATATACACCTGGTTATGGGGCATATGTGTTCATTTTCCTATTATCTACTGATATTCCATCTTCATTCCACACCTAAAATGCTCAGGTAACATAATATACACCTGGTTATATGGGATATGTGTTCATTTTCTTATTATCTACTGATATTCCATCTTCATTCCACACCTAAAATGCTCAGGCAACACAATATACACCTGGTTATGGGGCATATGTGTTCATTTTCCTATTATCTACTGATATTACATCTTCATTCCACACCTAAAATGCTCAGGTAACATAATATACACCTGGTTATATGGGATATGTGTTCATTTTCCTATTATCTACTGATATTCCATCTTCATTCCACACCTAAAATGCTCAGGAACAAATATACACCTGGTTATGGGATATGTGTTCATTTTCTACTATCTACTGATATTCATCTTCATTCCACACCTAAAATGCTCAGGTAACATAATATACACCTGGTTATATGGGATATGTGTTCATTTTCCTATTATCTACTGATATTCATCTTCATTCCACACCTAAAATGCTCAGGTAACATAATATACACCTGGTTATATGGGATATGGTTCATTTTCCTATTATCTACTAATATTCCACTTCATTCCACACCTAAATGCTCAGGTAACATAATATACACCTGGTTATATGGGATATGTGTTCATTTTTATTATCTACTGATATTCCATCTTCATTCCACACCTAAAATGCTCAGGCAACATAATATACACCTGGTTATGGGCATATGTGTTCATTTTCCTATTATCTACTGATATTCCATCTTCATTCCACACCTAAAATGCTCAGGTAACATAATATACACCTGGTTATATGGGATATGTGTTCATTTTCTTATATCTACTGATATTCCATTCATTCCACACCTAAAATGCTCAGGCAACACAATATACACCTGGTTATGGGCATATGTGTTCATTTTCCTATTATCTACTGATATTACATCTTCATTCCACACCTAAAATGCTCAGGTAACATAATATACACCTGGTTATATGGGATATGTGTTCATTTTCTATTATCTACTGATATTCCATCTTCATTCCACACCTAAAATGCTCAGGTAACATAATATACACCTGGTTATATGGGATATGTGTTCCATTTTCTATATCTACTGATATTCCATCTTCATTCCACACCTAAAATGCTCAGGTAACATAATATACACCTGGTTATTGGGATATGTGTTCATTTTCCTATATCACTGATATTTCACTTCATTCCACACTAAAATGCTCAGTAACATAATATACACCTGGTTATATGGGATATGTTCATTTTCCTATTATCTACTGATATTTCACTTCATCACACCTAAATGCTCAGGTAACATAATATACACCTGGTTATATGGATATGTGTTCATTTTCCTATTATCTACTGATATTCATCTTCATTCCACACCTAAAATGCTCAGGTAACATAATATACACCTGGTTATATGGGATATGTGTTCATTTTCCTATTATCTACTGATATTCCATCTTCATTCCACACCTAAAATGCTCAGGTAACATAATATACACCTGGTTATATGGGATATGTGTTCATTTTCTTATTATCTACTGATATTCCATCTTCATTCCACACCTAAAATGCTCAGGTAACATAATATACACCTGGTTATGGGCATATGTGTTCATTTTCCTATTATCTACTGATATTTCATCTTCATTCCACACCTAAAATGCTCAGGTAACATAATATACACCTGGTTATATGGGATATGTGTTCATTTTCCTATTATCTACTGATATTCCATCTTCATTCCACACCTAAATGCTCGGTAAAATAATATACACCTGGTTATATGGGATATGGTTCATTTTCTATATCTACTGATATCCACTTCATTCCACCTAAAATGCTCAGGTAACACCTGGTTATATGGGATATGTGTTCATTTTCCTATTATCTACTGATATTCCATCTTCATTCCACACCTAAAATGCTCAGGTAACATAATATACACCTGGTTATATGGGATATGTGTTCATTTCTTATTATCTACTGATATTCCATCTTCATTCCACACCTAAAATGCTCAGGTAACATAATATACACCTGGTTATATGGGATATGTGTTCATTTTTCCTATTATCTACTGATATTCCATCTTCATTCCACACCTAAAATGCTCAGGTAACATAATATACACCTGGTTATATGGGATATGTGTTCATTTTCCTATTATCTACTGATATTTCCATCTTCATTCCACACCTAAAATGCTCAGGAACATAATATACACCTGGTTTATGGGATATGTGTTCATTTTCCTATTATCTACTGATATTCCATCTTCATTCCACACCTAAAATGCTCAGGTAACATAATATACACCTGGTTATATGGGATATGTGTTCATTTTCTTATTATCTACTGATATTCCATCTTCATTCCACACCTAAAATGCTCAGGTAACACAATATACACCTGGTTATGGGATATGTGTTCATTTTCCTACTATCTACTGATATTTCATCTTCATTCCACACCTAAAATGCTCAGGTAACATAATATACACCTGTGTTATATGGAATATGTGTTCATTTTCCTATTATCTACTGATATTCCATCTTCATTCCACACCTAAAATGCTCAGGTAACATAATATACACCTGGTTATATGGGATATGGGTTCATTTTCCTATTATCTACTAATATTTCACGTTCATTCCACACCTCAAATGCTCAGGTAACATAATATACACCTGGTTATATGGGATATGTGTTCATTTTCTATTATCTACTGATATTCCATCTTCATTCCACACCTAAAATGCTCAGGCAACATAATATACACCTGGTTATGGGCATATGTGTTCATTTTCCTATTATCTACTGATATTCCATCTTCATTCCACACCTAAAATGCTCAGGTAACATAATATACACCTGGTTATATGGGATATGTGTTCATTTTCTTATTATCTACTGATATTCCATCTTCATTCCACACCTAAAATGCTCAGGCAACACAATATACACCTGGTTATATGGGATATGTGTTCATTTTCCTACTATCTACTGATATTTCATCTTCATTCCACACCTGAAATGCTCAGGTAACATAATATACACCTGATTATATGGGATATGTGTTCATTTTCCTACTATCTACTGATATTTCATCTTCATTCCACACCTAAAATGCTCTGGTAACATAATATACACCTGATTATATGGGATATGTGTTCATTTTCCTACTATCTACTGATATTTCATCTTCATTCCACACCTAAAATGCTCTGGTAACATAATATACACCTGATTATATGGGATATGTGTTCATTTTCCTACTATCTACTGATATTTCATCTTCATTCCACACCTAAAATGCTCTGGTAACATAATATACACCTGGTTATATGTGATATGTGTTCATTTTCTTATTATCTACTGATATTCCATATTCATTCCACACCTGAAATGCTCAGGTAACATAATATACACCTGGTTATATGGGATATGTGTTCATTTTCTTATTATCTACTGATATTCCATCTTCATTCCACACCTAAAATGCTCAGGTAACATAATATACACCTGGTTATGGGGCATATGTGTTCATTCCATATCTAAGATACCCAAGAAACCTTTTATACATCTACATAATGTTTCTGTAATAAATTATTATCTTCATTCTTTTTATTTATTCCTTTTCTTCATTCTTTTTAGTATGTCCCTATGTTCCAGCCTGTTTTTAAAGCCTATTACATCTGTTGCTTTAATGCAGTAGACAGAGATAAACCTGTGGGCAGCTGCAACTCGAGGGCCACAGCCTTGTGATTGCCCCCAGACTGAAATGTGGTAGCCAGCCTCTGCACATTGTACACACGACTCCGCTCTGTACACATCGTACACACACTGCTCCCCTCTGTACACCTTGTACACACACGGCTCTGCTACATCCACATTATAAATCCCTCCTGACCCCACACATAATCTTCACCTCATCCATCACCATAACACCCAGCACAGCAGAGTCCTGCATACACTGAGGAGCTGATCATGTGACCCCTGACTCCTCCCCTCCATGTGACATCATCACAGGTCCTGTAAGCAGCACAGAGCAGCCATATATGTGGAGTGCGGCTCTGCAGTGGAGGTCTATGTTCTCTCTATTCCTCTATCTATGTTCTACACGTTCTATCTCCTCATTATCTCCAGTCATTGTATTATTACACAGGATTCTTTATGATGTTACATGCTCATCTTCTCCCCATTATTCAGGTCCCTACAATATCGGATCCTCTCAGTGGAGATCTTCTATAGAAGACAATTCTCCTGATTGACCGTGAAGGATGGATATGGACAGGGACAAGATGGCGGAGAGGATATTACACCTCACCCTAGAGATCCTCTTCCTTGTTACTGGAGAGGTGAGAGATTCTGGTGACAATGTCACATGACATCATTCTTATCTACTAGATGTTGGCCCGATTCTAACGCATCGGGTATTCTAGATTATGTATGTAGTTTATTTATGAAGATTTAAGAATAATGCAATGCGAAGCTGTGTATAAATCTGCCTATACAATGGCTGCCTGAGCTTCATCCTTTGCCGTCAGGGCATGCTGGGAGTTGTAGTGCACCCACATCTGCCTATACAATGGCTGCCTGAGCTTGATTATTCATCCTCAGCCTGTCAGGGCATGCTGGGAGATGTAGTGCACCCACATCTGCCTATAGAATGGCTGCCAGAGCTTCCTCCTTATCGTGTCAGGGCATGCTGGGAGTTATAGTGCACCCACATCTGCCTATACAATGGCCTCCTGAGCCTGATTATTCATCCTCAGCCTGTCAGGGCATGCTGAGAGATGTAGTGCACCCACATCTGTCTATACAATGGCTGACAGAGCTTCCTCCTTATCCTGTCATGGCATGCTGGGAGTTGTAGTGCACCCACATCTGCCTATACAATGGCTGACAGAGCGTCCTCCTTATCCTGTCATGGCATGCTGGGAGTTGTAGCGCACTAATAACTACCTATACAATGGCTGCCTGAGCTTGATCCCTCATCCTCAGCCTGCCAGGTCCTCTAGGAGTGGCATCAGCTGGCAGGATGCTCTGCAGTGCGGGCACACCATAGGCTGCCAACCTCCCCTGTGCCCCATCACTCACCGCCCAGAGGTAGGATGCAGTGCAGCGGAGGGCACATCATGTTACCCAATGTCACCATCGTGCTCAGCCTGGGCTACTGAAGCCTAGAGGACCTTGGGTAAGGGAGCGTGTGCAAGTTACAGGAAAGCCCTGCTATGTAAGGAGGCGACGTGCAGGAGGTGACGTGTAAGGGGCTGTTGTCTATAGCAGCTATTCTCCATAGAGGGCTTACTACTAACTATGGCGAGCCATTAGAAGAGGTGCGGTGCTGTATTCCGCTGTACAGAGCTGCTGTGCGTTTGTAGTAGTATTGTGTATTGGTAGACGCTCCCTAATGTGCAGCTCCTACATCTACTAAATGCGTCGCGGAAATCTCGTTTTGAATGCGCGCAGCTGTTTTACATACACTGCGCTCATTGGCTGCCGCAGCCGGCGGCAGCCAATGAGCGCTGGAGCACGATTTCCGTGACAGATAGAGAACATTAGACAATTATATAGTAGATAGGAATAACAAATGGACAGAGCTAGAGAGGTGAGGACTCAGGAAATGTCTGGAGTGAGATTTATTAATGTGTCTCTCCATAACCAGGATTACATATTAGTGAAGACCTCTAGTGAGCGCTGTCAGGACCCTGTGTCTGAGGGAAGACCCCTGAGCCCAATCACAGGTCCTCCACCTCACCCCCTGATACATGAGGACATCAATGACCAGAAGATCCTAGAACTCACCTACAAGATGATTGAGCTGCTGACTGGAGAGGTGACAGTGCTGGGAATGCTGGGACATTATACAGTAATGCTATGAAGGGATCGGAGGATGACGGTGTCATTGTATGTGTCAGGTTCCTATAAGGTGTCAGGACGTCACGGTCTATTTCTCCATGGATGAGTGGGAGTATTTAGAAGGACACAAAGATCTGTACAAGGACGTCATGATGGAGGTTCCCCAGCCCCTCACATCACCAGGTAATAGACAGGACTAAATACACACGACCTATAATTATCTGTATGTAAAGAATGAATTCAGCCCCGGTATGTGTTTCCTCCAGGTCTATCCAGTAAGAGGACAACACCAGAGAGATGTCCTCGTCCTCTTCTTCCACAGGACTGTAAACAAGAAGATCCCGATGTTCCTCAGGATCATCAGGTAGATGGAGAGAAGGTGTCATAAAATCTCCCTATGATGTGTAGATGGCTGTGAAGGTCTTGTGTTCAGTCTTGTGTTATCCACCAGTATTATATGTATTATACTTGTGTAATGAGAATGGTGGAGATGGCAGGATTAGAGCTGATCATAGATGTGACTTCTCCATCTGTGACTTTTACAATATTTGTTTCAGGGAGAAGATCTGACCCATATTAATACTACAGAGACATATGTGTGGGGTGATGAGCAGTGTATAGAGCAGATTCCTACAGATAATGACCTAGGTGAGTAGTAAGCACTAAATGCAGAGAAGTCACAGATTCTTCTTATTCAGCAGCTGCTACAATGTGGGACTAAACAGAATGAACATTACGTATTATCATGAGAATAAAGTACAGTGGCATGCAAAAGTCTAGGCCCCTCTAGTCAAAATCACTGTTATGGTGAACAGTTAAAGAGGACCTGTCACTCCCTCCATACATGCTGATCTAATTACAGCACTGAATGCAGTATGATGCTAATATTACCCTTGAATAGGGCCTGGGTAGACCTTTTAAAAACATGTATAATCATTATTCTACTCTTTGGAGTTTCCATGTTATCAGCATTTCCAGACCCTGCAGGCAGCTCCTGCATTAGTCCTCTCCATCATATTCACAGAGGATTAGTCTGGCTCTGTTAAAGGGGAACTCCTGGGAGAGAAAACGTTTTGGTACAGTCCCTCCCCTCCTACACGATGAAGCAGAGCTGTACACTGCAGTTCTAGGATCTATATATCACTTATACCGTATATACTCGTGTATAAGCCGACCCGTGTATAAGCAGACCCCCCTACTTTTGCCCCCAAAATCTGGGAAAACCTATTGACTCGTGTATTATTTTTATTATTATTATTATTTATTTATATAGCGCCATTGGGTTCCATGGCGCTTTACATGAGGATGAGGGAGACAAGAACAAGTACACTAAATCTAGGCGATCAGGACGTACAGGTACAGGAGGGGCAGGGACCCTGTCCACGAGGGCTCACAGTCTATGAGGGGTGGGTTAGGATACAGTAGGATGGGGGAATGTCAGGTATGGGGCGTTCGCCTGGGTCTCATGGCAGGTTGTAGTCTTGACGGAACAGGTGAGTCTTCAGGTGACACTTGAAGTTACTCAGGGTAGGAGAGTGTCTGACGTGTTCGGGTAGGGAGTTCCAGAGTAAGGCAGATGCCCGGGAGAAGTCCTGGACTCGGTTGTGTGAAGAGGTGATGAGGGGGGAGCAGAGGAGGAGTTCTTGGGAGGAGCGGAGGTTGCGTGAGGGTAGGTATCGGGAGACCAGGTCGGAGATGTATGGTGGGGCCAGGTTGTGTATGGCTTTGTACGTCATGGTTAGTGTTTTGAATTGGGATCTCTTGGAGACGGTGAGCCAGTGAAGGGCTTGGCAGAGGGGGGAGACAGGGGAGTAGCGGGAGGACATATAGATGAGTCGGGCAGCGGAGTTGAGGATAGACTGGAGAGGTGTGAGGGAGTTAGCCGGGAGGCCATTGAGAAGGAGGTTGCAGTAGTCAAGGCGGGAGATGATAAGAGCATGGATGAGTGTTTTAGCGGTGTCGTGGGTGAGGAAGGAGCGGATCCGTGAGATGTTCTTGAGCTGGAGCCGGAGGATGTGGTGAGGGCCTCGATGTGGGGTTTGAAGGATAGGGAGGAGTCGAGGATTACCCCGAGGCACTTGGCTTGGGGGACTGGGGAGAGGGCGCAGTCGTTGATGCAGATGGATAGGTTGGGAGGTGGGGTGGAATTTCTTGGGGGGAAGACTATGAATTCAGTTTTGTCCATGTTGAGTTTAAGGAAGCGGGCAGAGAAGAAGGATGAGATGGCGGAAAGGCATTGAGGGATTTTCGAGAGTAGGGAGGTGATGTCAGGGCCGGACAGGTAGATTTGGGTGTCGTCGGCGTAGAGGTGGTACTGGAGGCCATGGGACTCGATGAGTTGCCCTAGGCCGAGAGTGTAAATGGAGAAAAGTAGGGGTCCCAGGACCGAACCTTGGGGGACTCCGACAGAAAGGGGGTAGGGTGAGGAGGAGGTGTGGGAGTGGGAGACGCTGAAGGTCCGGTCTGCTAGGTATGAGGAGATCCAGGAGAGGGCAAGGTGGGTGATGCCAAGGGATTCCAGGATCCGGAGAAGAAGGGAGTGGTCAACCGTGTCGAAAGCGGCAGACAGGTCAAGGAGTAGCAGGATGGAGTAGTGGTGTTTGTTCTTGGCGGTCAGTAGGTCGTTGGTGACTTTGGTCAGGGCTGTTTCGGTGGAATGGAGGGGTCGGAAGCCGGACTGTAGGCGGTCGAAGTGGGAGCACGAGGAGAGGTGAGAGGACAGTTCGGAGTGGACGTGTTGTTCAAGTAGCTTAGAGGCGAATGGGAGAAGAGATATGGGGCGATAGTTAGAGACAGAGGTAGGGTCAAGTGAGGTTTTTTTAGGATGGGCGTGATTAGGGCGTGTTTGAAGGCCGAGGGGAAGGTACCAGTGCTAAGTGAAAGGTTAAAGAGGTGGGTGAGGGCTGGGATGAAAATGGAGGTGTGGTTGGGAATGAGGTGGGATGGGAGCGGGTCGTGGGCGCTGGTGGTGAGGTGTGATTTTGACAGGAGGGAGGAGAGTTGGTCTTCAGTTATGGGGGGAAGTGGCTGATGGAGGAGGAGGGCAGTGTAGGTGGGAAGGGGAGTTGTGGGGATAGTGGACCGAAGCTGCTTCTGATCTTGTCGATCTTCTCCTTGAAGAAGGTCGCAAAGTCTTCAGCAGAGATGAGGGGAGAAGGGGGAGGAGCAGGTGGGCGAAGTAAGGAGTTGAGTGTATAAGCCGAGGGTGGACCCCAGCACAGGTATACAGCCCCCAGCAGTGTGGTATACAGGCCTCCCCAGTGGTAGTATACAGCCCCCAGCAGTGTGGTATACAGCAGCCTCCCCAGTGGTACATACAGGCCCCAGCAGTGTTACAGCAGCCTTCCCAGTGGTATATACAGCACCAGCCCCAGGGGTATATACAGCACCAGCCCCAGGGGTATACAGGCCCCCCCCCCCCATCAAGATCCAATCCTTATACTTATCACTGTCCTGTCGCCGCCGTCCCTCCGCTGCCGACACCGCGATCCTCCATCTTCATTCAGCGTCTTCCGGCTTCCTGTGGTCGGCGCTGACAATTACGTCATTGCCTACGACCACAGGAAGCCGGAAGACGCTGAATGAAGATGGAGGATCGCGGTGTCAGCAGCGGCGGGACGGCGGCGACAGGACAGTGATAAGTATAAGGATTTTACTTTACAGGTTTGCCGAGCAAGGAGGGGGGCCCTGGATCTTAATGGGGGGGCCTGTATACTGATGCGGGTGGCGGGCGGTATATACTCGCGTATAAGCCGAGGGGGGACTTTTCAGCCCAAATTTTGGGCTGAAAAACTCGGCTTATACGCGAGTATATACGGTAATTCAATAAAATCATACCTGCTCCTTTGATCTCCTCCCTCATGGTACATAAAATTTCAGCCTGAGAGCTTCATGCAGTAGCAGAAAACAGGAGGTGTGTTGGGCGTGGACCCTGAAGGCTGCAGGATCATCCTACATTCCAGTGAGGAGTGATGTTGATGATCCATTGAATGTTGGAGGGATAGGAAGCTACCATGTTCCTATGGGGGAGGGAAGACCATGCAGAACTGAATCGATCCATGTAATGATATGCCTATGCTCCTAGCATCACAATAACAGTACACATTATGCATCACCATACAGCAGAGGATCACAGCATGTATTTGTATCTGCTTGGTGACATGATTGCTATTTCAAGCCTGGATCTCTCTCACATAGGATGGTATATCAGGGACAGGATTGTAGTGTGAGCATGGGGCTGGCGGCCATGGCCCCTTCCTATACAGAAGTGGAAGGGGGCTGGAATGTAGGATGATGCTACATCTCCCTGGGTCCACACCCCCAACATACCTCCTGCTGTCTGCCCCTGCCTAAAGCTGACATGCTGAAATATTATGTCCTCTGAGGAGGGGGAGGTCAGAGCAGAGGAGCAGGTATGATTTTATTGAATTATAAGCGATCTAAAGATCCTAGAACTGCAGGGTACAGCTCTGCTTCAACATGTAGGAAGGCAGGGACTGTACTAAAAAGTTTTCTCTCAAGGGAGTTCCCTTTTAAACTGTCATGTAACAATGCACTCCCTCTCAGCAGCTCTCACCTCCCTCCTCCCTTTGCACTCAGTGCAGTGTCAGGTTTCAGTTTCCATTAGGAGATTCTGTTCTATTGAGGACAAAGAGGGAGAGACCTATTCCAGGTTTGTCTTACCTGATCTAGACTCCATTTGTTTCTGTAAGCAGGTATCCTGCTGTGCTGTGAGAGATTCTGTGTTTTATTTGACCTCCCTGGTTTTGCTTCAAAGAGAGTAAAGAGGAGGATACAGCCACACCTACTGATGTCCTGTGCATTGATGTGAATATGTGATATGAATATTCATCCTATGGGAGTGGACAGCAGAGAACTAAGTGGATCATTCACTGTGATTGACAGATGAAATTAACCTCTTTATTTGCAGTTTACAGAGGATAGGAGGGAAATATAAGTAAAAGAAATACATAAATAGAGGGAGCTTACAGATAGTAATTAGAAAATAATAGCAGTTACATATGGATTTTTGACCTGACAAGTTTTCTTTAAAGATTATACATTTCCTTTGTATTTCAGGCAATAACATTTTTTTCATCTTAACAATTTTAAAAATTAGATAAAGTAAAATGGTCTGATGCAACAGTTTGGGCACCGTGCATGGTTAGTAGCTAGTATTACCCTCTCTTGCAAGTATCACAGCTTGTAAATGGTTTTTGTAGCAGCCAATCGTCTTTCAACTCTTGTTTGAGGAATATTTTATCTATTCCTTCTCAGAAAAGTCTGCGAGATTCCTGGCTCGTCTGCATGCACTGCTCTTTTGAGGTCTAGACAGATTTTCTGTCATGTTCAGATCAGGGGACTGTGAAGGCCATTGTAAAACCTTCAACTTGCACCTTTTGTGGTAGTCCATTGTGGATTTTGAAGTGTGTTCAGGATTATTATCCATTTGGAGAAGCCATCCTCTTTTCAACTTGAGCTTTTTTACAAATGGTGTTATGCTTGTGTTAAGAATTTATTGACATTGCGTTGAATCTATTATTCCCTCTACCCATGAAATAGTCCCTGTGTGATTGCCTACAACACAACCCAAAATCATGATTGATCCAACCCCATGCTTAATGGTTGGTGAGATGTTCTGAAATTCTATGTCTTTTATTCTCCACACATACATTTTTTTCATTGTGGTCTAAGAGTAAGATTTTAACTGATTTGGCCACATTCCAAAATGTACCATGCTTGGTTAGATGTTCTTTTGTATACTCCTGACGCTGAAATTTATGGTGAAGACATGGAGATGACTCTTCCATGAAGGCCATATTTGAGCAGATGTCTCTGAACAGTAGAACAATGTACCAAATCTTACTAGTAGCTCTTGTCTAAAATGTTGCTTGTTTTTTTTAAGACCTTATCTTAACCTCCACTGTCCCTGTTAACAGCCCTTTTTTAATTATATTTTGAACTGAGGAAAGGGCAGCTTGAAAAGGCCTTGGTATCTTTTTATAGCTGGCTTCTGCTTTATGGGCTTCCACCATTTTCATTTTCAGTGTGCTAGGCAGCTGCTTAGAAGAACTTATAGCTGCTGTTTTTTGGCACAAGACTAGAGTGTCACGCAGGGGGGCGGGAGGCCCATAAATAGAATGGAGCTGGGTGTAAGGAGTCAGGGGAGCCTGCTCTGGCCCTGATACTGGGTCCCTGACTCGCCCTGTACTCGGAGGTACATCTGAAGGTGAGGAGGTCCAAGCCACCAGCCTAAGACCCTAAAACTCTTGAGAAGCCCTAGGCATAAGCCCCTACCTCCACCCACGGACCACAGAACCCAGCATCTTACAATGGAGGAAGAAACTGCAGCTTCAGATCAGCGTCTGCTCACAACAGGTCACAGTCCAGAAGTGAACTGAATCAGCAGCAAGAGGTGGATGTGATCTGACCCATTAATGGCTGAGGGGTGGGGAGCAGCCAGCCCAGGCACGACCCTCAGCTCACCTAAGCATGAGTCATATTCATCACACACCTGCTACAACCTGCTAGCGCTCATTAGCTTCCTCTCTCCACACTGAGCAGGGAAAAAAAGTCTTCATTTAAAGGGATCCTGTCACCCCCAAAACACCTCCAAAGCTCTTAAAAGCTGTCCCTAGTGCATATTAACACTTTCCCTACACTCCTTTTTGCTCCTAAATGCACCTAATCAAAGTGAAGAAAAACGTTTTATAAGTACCTCATTATTGATGCTAATGAGTGACTATCTATTCATAGTCACTCATCCAGGCAGCCCCTCTTCATGATATCACGCCTATTCAGGCGTGATCTTCCTAATAGATTCAAAATCGCGCCTCTCTGCGCGCCTCCCCACTCTCCCATTACGCACGGGCTTCAGTGGGGCATTATGACGCGATTGGCGTCATTTCCTAGCGCCGGGTGACGTATACACCCGCGCCGCTCGCTTTGAGCTTCAAGTGCCTCACTGCGCATGCGTGCGGGAGCCGGAACAGAGCGGCCGGCGATCCGGAGACACAGGCACAGAAGAGGATTCCATTCCTCATAACAACAGTACGGCGGTCCCATTACAAACCCCTAACTTAGGGGTTTGTAATGGGACCGCCGTACTGTTGTTATGAGGAATGGAATCCTCTTCTGTGCCTGTGTCTCCGGATCGCCGGCCGCTCTGTTCCGGCTCCCGCACGCATGCGCAGTGCGCTCCCCACGCATGCGCAGTGAGGCACTTGGAGCTCAAAGCGAGCGGCGCGGGTGTACTACGTCACCCGGCGCTAGGAAATGACGCGAATCGCGTCATAATGCCCCCACTGAAGCCCGTGCGTAATGGGAGAGTGGGGAGGCGCGCAGAGAGGCGCGATTTTGAATCTATTAGGAAGATCACGCCTGAATAGGCGTGATATCATGAAGAGGGGCTGCCTGGATGAGTGACTATGAATAGATAGTCACTCATTAGCATCAATAATGAGGTACTTATAAAACGTTTTTCTTCACTTTGATTAGGTGCATTTAGGAGCAAAAAGGAGTGTAGGGAAAGTGTTAATATGCACTAGGGACAGCTTTTAAGAGCTTAGGAGGTGTTTTGGGGGTGACAGGATCCCTTTAAATCACATCAGCCGCACTTCCATACTATGAGGCATTCAATAAGTAACAAGGAGGCTGGGTTTTTGTAAGGTCTGAAACTTCTTTTACCTTCTCTTTCCTAACGATGATAGTGAACAAGCCATAACCATTAGGGCTTGTTAGCACGATGCATATTTTGACGTGTATTTGGTGCAAATCTGCTGCAGAACCGCACTTAATATGCATGAGTCATATTCATCACACACACCTGCAACAACCTGCTGCTAGCTTCCTCTCTCCACACTGAGCAGGGAAAAAAAGGCTTCATTTAAATCACAGCAGCAGCACTTCCATACTACAAGGCAGTCAATACGTAACAGTCCCCCCCCCCTTTTATGAGAGGCCTCCAGACTCTAAACCGGACACGTCCGACAATGGTCTGAACTTCCTGAGCGACGACCTATGGAAGGTGTTACGGGTACAGAGCACTGGGGGATGGCCAACTGAAACAATACGGGGTTGAAAATGGCTACTATCCTGAACGGATCAATAACTCCCGTAGTAGGTGCTCCAGCCGCACACTTCCGCCTTACGTGTTTTGACAGCACCCACACATAGTCATTCACACCCAGGTCTAGACCTGACCATTTATTGTCATGCCCACGGTCACAGACAGAAGGTTCACTCTCAGGGGGGCAAACGGTAGAAATGGTTCCCGGTTTCATCTCACCAAGGGCTTAGTGGGGGTTACCTCCTTCCTCCTAACATGCTTCTTCAGATAACACCTGAGTTTGCCGTCGATCTGAGGTGCAGGCAGGGTTCCACTCCTGTCCTTCGGTGGGTGATTAGCCACCAACGATGGAGACATAGGAGCAGGCCTGACAAACATGGCAGACACAGCAGCACTCATGCACTTAGCCACATGGGACATCTGCAGCTGAGCAGCGGGGTTAGCACGGTATGGACAGACCCTAATTAAGTGATCAGGTTGACCACAAAAGAAACAAGACTGCCCAACCTGATGACCTGCAGAAGGTTTAGGACAAGACTCTGCAGTCCCCAATTGCTTAGGAACATCAGAACCCACACATGTAACCTCTACAGCAGGAATGGTCACCGGGTCAGGGTCGGATCCGGTATCTCTTAGGCGTCTGTCCAACCTAATAGCAAGCACCATTGCAGCCTTCAACGTCTCCGGAGCAACGTACTGAGTCATGGTGTCTTGTAACCGATCTGACACCCCCAGACAGAACTGACTCCTCAAAGCTGGGTCGTTCCATTGAGTGTCAGTGGCCCACCTCCTGAACTCAGAGCAATGCTCCTCAACCGGTTGTGCTTCCTGCCTGAGCTCGCGTAGTTTAGACTCAGCAAGGGAGACGGCATCATGGTCGCCATACACCAGGGCAAGCACTGCAAAAAACTCGTCCTCTGACCGCATAGATGGAGAATCGGTTGGCAGAGAGAAGGCCCAGGCCTGGGGATCCCCTTTAAGAAGGGAGAGTATAATCCCCATGTGCTGTTACTTGCTCCTCGAAGAACGAGGACGCAGCCTGAAATATAATTTGCAGGCTTCACTAAACACAAAAAAATGTCTCTCCCTCCTGAAAATCGGTCAGGAAGGGAGATATTGGGTTCTGGTACAGCCAGTGTGTGAACCGTAGCCAAATACCCAACCACTTCTCGAAGCTGATGCACCACCTGGTTTCGCAGGGTAGACACCTCCTGAGGGAGTTCCTCCACCAGGTGCGCAAAAGCTTGTGATGACATAGCGGCTTCGGGGAAACAATAGTGGGTTGCTGATTATGTCACGCAGGGGGGAGCCGGGGTGCCCAGAAGTAGGATGGAGCTGGGCGTAGGGAGTCAGGGGAGCTTGCTCTGGCCCTGATACTGGGGTCCCTGACTCGCTCTGTACTTGGAGGTATCTCTGAAGGTGAGGAGGTCCGAGCAGCCAACCTAAGACCATAAAACTCCTGAGAAGCCCTAGGCATAAACCCCTACCTCCACCCACGGACCATGGAACCCAACAGCTTCCAATGGAGGAAGAAACAGTAACTTCAGATCAGCGTCTGCTCACAACAGGTCACAGTCCAGAAGTGAACTGAATCAGCTACAAGAGGTGGATGTGATCTGACCCATTAATGGCCGAGGGGTGGGGAGCAGCTAGCCCAGGCACGCCCCTCAGCTCACCTAAGCTTGAGTCATATTCATCACACACACCTGCTACAACCTGCTCCCGCTCATTAGCTTCCTCTCTCCACACTGAGCAGGAAAAAAAGTCTTCATTTAAATCACAGCAGCAGCACTTCCATACTACAAAGCAGTCAATAAGTAACAAGGAGGCTGGGTTTTTGTAAGCTCTGAAACTTCTTTTACCTTCTCTTTCCTAACGATGATAGTGAACAAGCCATAACCCTTAGGGCCTGTTAGCACGATGCATATTTTGACGCGTAGTTGGTGCACATTGCTGCAGAACTACACTAAATATGCAGCAGAGTGTTTTCCCAGCAAAGTCTATGAATTTGTGATTTCCTGTCCGCATGGTGCGTTTTTTTTGGGAGTCAGAGTCAGGGAAATTAGTTGAGATGAATCTGTGCTGCACTTTAGGTATGTGATCAGGAGTGAAGCTGCTCCACAGATCAGAGGGAAAAGCACTGGGAAGCAGGCATGTGAAGTTGGAGTTGGGAGTCAGATTCAGGGAAATTAAGAAGTCTAAAGGCGCCGTTACACAGTACGATATCGCTTAAATGTCACGAGTTTGGAGTCGTTATAACAACGTCGTTAGGACGTCGTTGCATGTAACACTGAGATACGACAACGATAAATCATTGGATTGTTGATCTCAGATTTGAGAACATGTTCTCAAATCAGACGATCCAACATCAGCCAACCTGCTGCATTATTGTGTGTGACACTGCGATAACGCCCATTCACATCAGTGAACAAGTATCGTTTGCTGGGTTGTGCGAACGATACCTGCTCCCTACACCGTTGGTGCATCGTCCACGATATCTAGACGTGTGACAGTTCACCAACGATGTCAAAAAGATGTCCTAACAACCAATATTGTTGGCGATATCTAAAGACATTGAAGCGTGTAACAGATCCTCAAGTCAGAGGTATGACTTACCGACTCCACAGCCTTCCATCCTAGACATGAAAACTGTGTGAAGTAGTTTATAGTGGAATGCATATGATTTCTCATTTACATATGGAATGAACATGGAAAAAGTACAATGTATTGCAAAATGATAATATATTCCATAGAAATACAGTAGATATATACATAAAGTGGATTTAAAGGGAATCAACCAGCATGATTTAGGGCTATAAGGTGAAGCCAGTGCAATGCTGAGTGCAATCATACCTTTACTTCAATGATTACATGTATGATTGCAGATAAAACTGTTATCAAACACCAGGATAACTGAAAGCAAGACAGCGAAAAATAGGGTGTTACCAGTGGAAGAAATATTTCTGTCCCAAATAATTGCAGTAACCTGTTAAGGTTGTGAAAGCCACAACCACTATGCAGAGTATGTTAGGCTGCCACAAACCACCAAGACCATCAAGGGACACGTGGAAGGGTGAAAAAACGGTGATAAACTTGGGCTGCCTTCAAAAACCACAAACAATGGAGTATTACTTGACTTTATTATTTCTCTACGCATTTCATGCGCCACCGCGCACTTCCTCAGGAGAATAAAATCAGCTTACAGATGTATACACCAACACTCACTACTGACGTCTTGCTGGGGCTTCTATCATAGTCTGAGTCACTGATGGAGGGTCACAGGCTGTCAGGGCAGCTGGAGCAGCAGAGCAGGTTTGGTGAGGAGGCAACAACTGTTGGTGCAATTATTGGAAAATGGAAGAAATACAAAATGACTGTTAATCTTTGCCATGCTGGGGCTCCATGCAAGATCACACCTTGTGGGATAAGGATGATTCTGAGAAAGGTCCATAATCAGCCCAGAAATACTCAGGTCAATGACCTAAAAGGAGCTGGAACCACAGTGTCAAAGATTACTGAGAGTAACACACTACACCGTCATGGACTAAAATCATGCAGGGCACGGAAGGTCCCCTTGTCCATTTTAAGTTCGCCAATGACCATCTGGATGATCCAGAGGAGTTATGGGAGAAGGCCATGTGACATGTGTAGACTGCTCTGCAGTCTCTGAATTGCTCTGCAGTAGTTAAATGAAGTTAGTTCCTTTAGTCTATTAAGGGTTAACTTATGTGGCTCTGCAGGTGAGCTGCTGCTTTTTGTGTCAGGTGACGTGGTTGTCCACTCCCCCAGCCTTTAAATGAACCCATTACCCATCAGCTGTTGTTAGTGAAAGAGTTAATTCTCTGCAAAGACCATGTGCTGTGTAGAAGCATTGTGCTGTTCTGCTGAAGCCTTGCTTTGTAGCTTCATGGAGATTGCCATCTATCTAGAATTACTGTGCTTATCCAGGTCCCTGGGTGGAGGTGAAGAAGTTATAGCCTATGGCTGGTCAGGAGCAGAGCAAGGGTGGCGGCCCAGACATCCTCTCCTTTTAGAGGTACTTCTGGGAACAGGGTCAGCTAGGGTCCCGCAGTCTAACGGTCAGATACGTTCCCTTGATCGCCTTTTGCCGTCACTGCCATCCTGCTACCTAACCTCTTTGTCCGTTATTATCACCCGTGATACCATGTAGTCAGATGAGACCAAAATAGATATTTTTGGTATCATCTCCACTAGGTGTGTTTGGAGGGAGAACAACATTGTCCACACCGTAGAGCAGGGGCCTCAAACACGCGGCCTGCGGGCCGCATGCGGCCCCCGGGGCTTCTCAGTGCGGCTCCCGACACCGTGGACAATGAATCATGTCGGTGGCATACCGGAAAATCTGAAGACTGGATTATACTGCAAGGGAGGTGATAGGGCTCTGGAGCCTGTCCGGGAGCTGGGGGAGGCTGCAGGAGGCAGCGGGAGATCTCTTGCTCCCGCTCATAATATGCACTGCCGTTGTCCATCACCATGGTGCTGAAACCGCATCGCGGTGATGGGCTGGGGGAGCAGCGCATATTATATGTGCCTGCGCCCCCCTCAGTGATGGCAAATACCCCCCTGTGTTCCATATGGCCCCCATGCTGCTGCCCAGAGTAAAATAAAAAAGTTTTACTTACCTCGTCCAGCGATGTCCTCCCGCTGTCTCCCCGCTCTCCTGTGAGCCGCAGATAATGTCTCTCTGCTGTGCCGATCACATGACCGGCACTGAGAAGCACTGAGAAGCATGAAGTGGAGGAGTGCAGCGGCATGAGAGATACCCGGATAACAGCGCTGGAGGAGGGTGAGGAAAGGGCATGGGGGCCATAGCCAGCATGTGTGCCAGCCACAGGGGACATGTGCAAGCCACAGGTGACGTGTGCCAGCCACAGGGGACATGTGCCAGTCGTGCGGGACGTGTGCCAGCCATGGGGGACATGTGCAAGCCACCGGGGATGTGTGCCAGCCACAAGGGACATGTGCCAGCCATGGGGATGTGTGCCAGCCACGGGGGACATGTGCCAGCCACGGGGGACGTGTGCCAGCCACGGGGGACGTGTGCCAGCCACGGGGGACGTGTGCCAGCAACAGAGGACGAGTGCTAGCCACAGGGGACATGTGCCAGCCACAGGGGATGTGTGCCAGCCATGGGGAACGTGTGCCAGCAATGGGGGACGTGTGCCAGCTATGGGGGACGTGTGCCAGCCATGGGGGACGTGTGCCAGCCACAGGGGACATGTGCCAGCCCCCCATGCTGGTACAGAGCACACCCATTATGCTACAGAGCCCTCCATGATGGCATACAACCCCCCACCATGCTGCAGAGCCCCCTCAGGCTGTACACAGTCCCCCATTCTGTACACAGCCCCATCATGCTACAGATCCCCCCATGCAGTGCACAGCCCCCCATCATGCTACAGAGCTTCCCATGCTGGCACAGAGACCCCTGTGCTCTACAGAGCCCCCTTTGCTGGTACAGAGCCCCCCTCTGTGTTGTACACAGCCCTCATCATGTTATAGAGCACTTCACGATGGTACAGAGCCCTTCTCCCATGCTGTACACAGCCCCCCATCATGCTACAGAGTCCTCCATCCTGGTACAGACAAGACATTGTATGCATGGCAGGTCGCCTCCCACACCTTGCTGGTTGAAGGTGATTTATTAGCCTGCACCTGGGATTGCTTCACATATGGGCTCTGACTGCATCCTGTAAGTGCATTTTGGTTTCTGTTTTTGGCATAGATGGTAAGGGTTTTTGATGCTGCTTTTTCTAGTAGTTTTTTGTACAATTTTGATAGGACTGATGAGCATGGGAAGCCGTGACGTGGATCATCAGCTTACCGTATTTTTTGCTTTATAAGACGCACCGGATGTCTTGCTAAATTTACCTGGATCGGGGCAAAGCCCGTACTTACATTGCGCTCACTGACTTACAAATCAGGCATGAATAATAATATTCTTTATAGCAAGATTAAATTTATTTGTTAACAAAGTAGCACATGAATTGTCATCAATTGAATACAGGCTTAACATAAAGTATATCAATTATACCTAGACTTAATTATAGCGAATAAGCATTAATACGTTTACCATGTATTGTAGCTGCGTCACCTTCTTCATCGGGGAAGTCACGATCAGCGAGAAGGGACCACGGCATGCATCACAGAGACATCTATACATGTTCAGCAACAAAGAGGGGGAGGGCACCACCTATAGGGTGATTTTACTGCGTGTAAACAATGGAGTTGGAGTCACACAGGCAATCGGGGTGCCAGCAGCATAGAATCCAATAAACAATTTGAAGAAAAGAGCGGCACTCACCGAAATGCAGTATGCGGGGTCCTTTATTGGGATAGTTGTTACACTGTGCAGGAGGGGGACCGGGTGACGACGGCACCGTTTCGGGCGTGACCCGTTGAAGGGCAGCACGCCCGAAACGGTGCCGTCGTCACCCGGTCCCCCTCCCTGCACAGTGTAACAACTATCCCAATAAAGGACTCCGCATACTGCATTTCGGTGAGTGCCGCTCTTTTCTTCAAATTATCTATACATGTTGGCCTCTGGAAAGGTTTTCCCTCCCCCTCTCTGAATGTGACTTCAATTTATACTTTGAATATCTGATCACGTGCTGATGGCATGATCCAGCGTTTTTTTAGGACGTGACCACCAACGACATGATATTCACTTCTTTCCTGTGCAATACCCCCATCTATTTCCTTGGACAGGAAGTGGTTTCCTGTCCGAGAATGTGGCTTTCTGTCACAATAATTTCAGCTCAGCTCATAATTTCAACATAAGGCATAATGTAAAATGGAAAGAGAAAGTCCCCCTTTTTGTATCTCAACCAAATACTGATGCATTTATATGGAATAATGAATGATAAAGGCCTGTGGTCACTATTTTTAATTATGATTACCTGTACCTATTCTATCCACATCCACACACCATTCTTATCACATTGGTATCACACCGTATTATAAGACGCACCCAGATTTTAGAGGTGGAAAATAGGGAAAAAAATATTTGTAGCAAAAAATGACTTTGATATGACACTCAGGCGCTGCGACCAGTCAGTGCTGGCGTCTGTTTCCTTCGGATGCAGGTGCAGCATGTGAGCAACACCAATGACTTCTGCTCCCGTGTCTGATGGCAGGGAGACAGACGCCAGCACTGACTGGTCGGAGGGCTGAGTCTCATATCAATGTCACATGGGACATGACTATGCAACTACTGACAACGTTGGAACTGCTGCTGCATCAGCGGTAAGGGTGCGTGCACACGATCTGTATACGCAGCGTTTTGGACACAGCATCTTGCTGCTGTGTCCAAAATGCTGCGAAGTACAGTACAAGCATAGTGGATGGGATTTGTACAAATCCCATCCTCACTATGCTTAACCCGACTGCAGCGATCTGACAGCTCTGGTGTGGGTTACCGGCATTCCGCTCCTCTGCAGCATCCTTATTTCATGCTGGGGAGTCGGAAGCTGCTGCCATCGAGTGACTGCAAGGAGAAGCTGCCCCACACCCGCCGTACACGTGAGTACAGGGCGGCTGACGCACCGCGCTTCACTCAGGTGCGGAGGAGCTGCGTCCAACACGCCGCTCCTCTGAACGTGAGCACACAGCTATTACTTTTACAAGGGCCAACAAGGTGAATGAGATGGGATTTGTTCATGTAGTAGCAATCCCTTTAAGAACTATCACTCCCAGCATGTACTGTAGATCCTATAGCATGCTTGGAGTTCTAGTTAAGCACAGTATTGGTAGTGTTAACTTACTTATTATGGTTATGTTACATTATAATGTGCACTATTTATGTTCCTGCTTTGTATCACTGCTGAATTAGAATGCCATAGTCTGCAGATCAAGTCGATGTGATGTACTGTAAGAGGAGGCCAGGGAGGGGGTCTGTACACTGCTGAAATATGATGCTCCAGCCCTGTCTCCTAATTACAAGTCACCACAGCAGAGCATGACCTGTAGATGCAGGGTCAGGGGAGCTGTACACTGCATTATATGCAGGCTCCAGCCCTGAATACACTGAAGCTCCTGAACTGCAGACTGACCTTTCTGCATTTCTGCACGGTGTCAGGGCTCAGCAGGACACATTACAGAGAGCAGAAGGAGGGAAGCACTACACTGTGACAAGGTACCTGTGAAAAGTGCCGCACTGCCGATCTGCTGTGCTCTGCCCCTGTCTTCATGTCAGTGAATCAGCACAGAGCTCAGTGCTGGATTCACTTGCTGCAGCTGCCCCCCGCTCCTCCGTTCTCACTATCTGCAGCACAGAAGCTGGGGAGAGACCATGTGTGCCGGCTTCTCCTGCTCCCCGGGCTCATCTCTCCGCTGTCTTCAGTGCAGAGAGGTGGGTGGGGACTGGGAGCAGTGAAGTGAATATTTAAGTAGTTAATGAGCCGGGGACACGTGGTGCTCCTGCCGCCTGGATTCTTCAGCAGGGACCATTCCCTGCCCTTCTGACCCCACTTCACTGCTGTCTCCCCTCCTCCCAAGCAACCCAGGATGCTAGAATGTTATGTTCCTTTTATAAGACGCACCCCACTTTCCTCCAAAATTTGGAGGAAAAAAAGTGCGTCTTATGAAAGGAAAAATACGGTAAATGTCTTGGCCAATACATGAACCAATATCCCATTTATAAGAGTTTTTTTGTTTATCATATAAAAAACTTTTTGCACTTTTTTATCTATCCAGGGTGCAATTGGGCCCCTAGGGGCACCATTCATCTAGTGGTGCAGAAGTATTGTACTGTGCGGCCCAATGCTCAGGCAGCAGAGCAGTTGGGTAGCTTTCAGACACTCTGCATCATATGTATCAGTGTGAATGGTGTCCTATGTAGGCCCATTGTATGCATTGCAGGTCGCCTCCCACACCTTGCTGGTTGAAGTAGATTTATTAGCCTGCACCTGGGCTTGCTTCACATATGGGCTCTGACTGCATCCTGTAAGTGCATTTTGGTTTCTGTTTTTGGCATAGATGGTAAGGTTTCTTAATGCTGCTTTTTCTAGTAGTTTTTTGTACAGAGCCCTCCCCCCCTGTGCTGTACACAGCCCCCATAATGCTACAGAGACCAGTTTGTACAGAGCCCCCTGTGCTGTACACAGCCCCCTATCATGCTACAGAGACTCCCTTGCTGTACACAGCCCCCCATCATGCTACCATTCCCCCCCCCCCCCCCATGTTGGTACAGAGCACCCCTTGCTGGTACAGAGCCCATCATCATGCTACAGAGCCCCCGTTCTGTACATGGACCCCATCATGCTACAGAGCCCCCCCATGCTGGTACAGAGCCCCAGTGCTGTACACAGCCCCCACCATGGTACAGAGCCCCCCCCATAATGCTACAGAGACCCCCATGCTGGTACACAGCCCCCAGCCTGGTACAAATCCTCCCATGCAGGATATAGTCCCCCATCATGCTACAAAGCCCCCCGTGCTGGTACAGAGCCACTCTTGCTGTTCACAGCCCTCCATCATGCTACAGAGCCCTTCATCATGCTACAGAGCCCCCCATGATGGTACAGAGCCCTCCGTTCTATACACAGCCCCCATCATGCTACAGAGCCCCCATGCTGGCACAGAGCACCCCCATCATGCTACAGAGCCCCCTATGCTGTTACAAAACTCCCCGTGCTGTACACAGCCCCCATCATGCTACAGAGCCCCCTTGCTGGTACAGGGCCCCCCATTCTGGTACAGAGTCCCCGTGCTGTACACAGCCCCCTATCATGCTAAAGAGCCCCCATGCTGGTACAGAGCCTCCCATGCCATACACAGCCCCAGATCTTGCTACAGAGCCACCCATGCTGGTACAGAGCACCCCATGGTGGCGCACACTTAAAAATAAAAAAGATCAAATTCACCTCTCTCCATATCGCTCCCTGCAGCTGTCGCCATCTCCGCTGAATATGCTGGTCCCAGGAATCTGGTCACGTGAGAAGCGTACAGTGATGACATCGCTGTGCTGTGTCGCTAACATGACCAGATATCTAGGACCATCACAGACAGTGGGGATCGCACTGGCTGCAGCGAGCAATATGGAGAGAGGTAAGTATGGACTTCCTTTGCTGGGATAGTCAAAGCTTTCCATGCAATGAAAGATGTGTGGAAAGCACTGACTATTCATACAAGCTACAACTGCTGATCTGTGCCCCCGTTTGTTAGGGTCCTGTCACATGCACCGCCGATTACAGACGGGGGCTGCAGTGCACATTACATTAGCCTAATGAGTAGGGGCATGGTCCGCAGCTGCAGCCTATTTCACCCTCCTCCAGCCCTTGGACACCGCTTCAGAGCCACCTCCACTCTCCTACAGCACAGCTAGTAGCTTTGCATTATGAGATGCACCCACCACTTTCCCAAAAAAAGTTTAGGGAAAAAATGCATTTTATAATCTGAAAAATACAATATATTATTCGCTGCAAACAATTCTTCACTACAAACAGAGGGATCTATTTCAAGCAGTGGCGTAACAACCTCTGTCACAGGGGTCGCAAGTGCGACCAGGCCCGGAGGTACAGGGGCCCAGCATCCGCCGACCCCTGTGACCCCTGCACCTGCTTTACATGGATGTTCGTCCCTGAGGATGCACATCCATGTCACTGCATGATGGTCTGCCCGGCCGGTCCCCAGGCGGCTGATCACAGCCGCCAGAGGACTGACAGGCACTGTAACTTTAAAACTCCCGCAGCCACTGCGCGCAGCACTGTGATGAGGTCACATGACAGAGCTGCTGGCGGGAGCGGTGAGTGTGAGCTCCATTCAGGAGCCGAAGAGCCTTTCACAGCTTCTGGAGAGGGAGAGAGGAAGAGGAAAGGAGTGTGTGTGGGGTGGGAGGGCTGTACAGGCGGCAGTGTGGCTGGATGTGGAGGGGCTGTACAGTGGGCAGTGTGTCTGAGTGGGGGGCTGTATAGTGGGCAGTGTGTGTGGGGCTGTATAGGGGCAGTGTGACTGGGTGTGTGGGGGCTGTACAGGGCAGTGTAACTGTGTGTGGGCAGGAGGGCTGTACAGAGGGCAGTGTGACTGGGTGAGTAGAGCAGGTTGTACAAGTGGCAGTGTGTCTGCGTAGGGAGGATGTATGCTATATGGAGGGCTATAAGGCTGCATTATTGCATTATACTATATGAAGGGCTGTGATCCTGCATTATATTATATGAAGGGCTGTGACGCTGCATTATATTATTTGGAGGGCTGTGAGGCTGTATTATATTATATGAAGGGCTGTGAGGCTGCATCATATTATATGAAGGGCTGTGACACTGCATTATATTATATGGAAGGCTGTGAGGCTGCATTATACTATATGGAGGGCTGTGAGACTGAATTATACTATATGGAGGGCTGTGAGGCTGCATTATACTATAATGGAGGACCATATATACCAGGATAAAGGCATATTCCAGGAGGAGGACCATATATAGCAGAATGAGGGACATTATAATAATAATATAATAATAAATCTTTATTTATACAGCGCCAACATATTCCACAGCGCTTTACAATGCAGTGGTTCGAATACGAAAATATACAATACAATACAGTAAGTGATTACAGTAGAGAAAAAATACAGTACAATAGTTGGATACAATACAATAAGCATAGAATCAATGTAAAAAATACAATACAATAAATAAAACAAAAAATAAAGGTGACCCTGCTCAAAAGAGCTTACAATCTACAACTGGATAGGGGTTACACGAAGTACAGGGGATTATTACACTGATGGTCCAGGTATCTTGAGGAAATGGGGGATAGAAATAAGGTTACATAAATGGTCACCAGGCAATCTGTGTAGAGCGTTTGGGTTTGGTGGAGTTTGTAGAAGAGATATATCGAGAGAGATGGTGAATGGGCTATCTTCAGTACAAAGGACTTCTATTAGGGAGTATGATAGGGCGCCGTAAAAACATGTGTTTTTAGGGAGCGTCTGAAGCCATGCAAGTTGTGGATAGTCCTGATTTTTTGGGGTAGAGCATTTTAGAGAATTGGTGCAGCTCGGGAGAAGTCTTGGAGCCAGGAGTGGGAGGATCAGATTAGTGCAGATGTTAGTCAAAGGTCATTTGTAGAAAGTAGAGAACGGGTGGGGTGATAGACAGGGATGAAGGAGGAGATGTAGGGAAGTGCTGCACTGTGAAAAGCTTTGTGGGTGAGAACAAGCAAATTGAATTTGAATCCTGTAGTGTACGAGCAGTCAGTGCAGTGACTGGCAGAGAGCGGAGGCATCTAAGTCACGATTGGCCAGATGGGTGATCCTGGCTGCTGCATTAAGGAAGGACTGGAGAGGGGAAAGTTTAGAGAGGGGGAGGTCAATTAATGGACAATTGCAGTAGTCAAGGCGGGAATGAATTAGGGTGACGGTGAGGGTTTTTGTTGTTTCCATGGTGAGAAAGGGGTGAACTCTACAGATGTTCTTCAGGTGTAAGTGACAGGAGCGGACAAGAGATTGTGAGACATTAATACATAATGAAGGGGAAAGGGGTCAATTTGTGAGTCTTTATAGGATTTAGGCCTCGTTCACAATGTGCATATTCTTCACGCTTTTTTGTGTGCACTTTTTCCCCCAAAGCGCTTCTGTGTTTGACAGCAAGGTGAATGGGCTTTCACTTTTGGCATTCACACGCAACGCTATTTTCGGCCGTGCTTTTATGGGATAAAGTATGCGCATTAAAAGAATGAACATGTCCATTCTTTCCGTCTTTTTGCGCGCACTTTCTCCCATAGGCCCCATTATTCCGCTGGAATTACGCATCGCCGTTCAGACGATGCGTAATACCAGTGGGAATACACCGGTGCTGATGTCACAAAGGGGAGGAAGAATCCTGTTCCTCCTCCCCTCTGTGAGAACTGTCACAGCCCCATTTGATTTCACAATGCATTATACACTGCAAAATCAAATGTAAAAGAATACCAAATGTATTAAAAATAATAAAGATTTTTATACTTGCCCTCCGCCGGGTGTTCGGGAGTCGGGAGATCTTCTGCATGTATCGTCCTGCAAGGGCCAATCACAGGCCCAACATCATTATGACATCACGCAAGGTCCTTGCAGGTCGATCCTGCTGCTACTCCCGACTCCCGAACACACGGCGGAGGGTAAGTATAAAAAATCTTTATTATTTTTAATACATTTGGCATTCTTTTACATTTGATTTCGCAGTGTATAATGCACTGCAAAATCAAATTGGGCTGTGACAGATTTCACAGAGGGGAGGAGGAACCAGGAGTCTTCCTCCCCTCTGTGACCTCACTGAAGAGTAGCCCCGTAAAATCACGCGGTATGTGAATGCACGCATTTTGTACGGGGCTTTTTGCGCGGATCAAAACGCTGAAAAAAGTCCCCATGCAAAAAAGCGCTGTGTGTGAACACAACCTTGGACCATTACTTGGGGCTCATACATCTGACCAATGTGGGTGCACGGGGGAAGGGGGCCCAGGTTCAAGTTTCGCATCGGGGCTCTTCATACTCTAGTTACGCCACTGATTTCAAGTGTTTATTTTAATGTTGATGATTATATCCTACAGACAATGAAAACACACAGGTCATTATCTCAGAAAATTAAAGTATCATGCAAGTCCTTAGTTACCAGACGTCCGCGGGAAATCTGTTCTGTGGGAAGCCTAAAGGTTACGCAAATGTGAAAATTTACAGACAAATGTAGGCAATGCTTGAATAGCACAATTGTTCCCGCTACATTACATCCCTTAGCAGTGATCAGGAGGCTAGTATGTCACCTATTATTTTACCTCCTATGAATATTCAGTGAGCAGAAATTGCATATAGATGTACTTAGGGGACTTGTGACTTTTCTAGAAATGGGCCTGTGGTCTTTTACAGTAGTCATTAATGATTTACTATGTATCCAGCCTTAACTTAAAGGGACTCTGTCAGGTCATTTTTAAGTATGATACTAATATCCTTGAATAGTGCCTGGGCAGTCCTTTTAAAAACATGTAAAATGATTAATGTACCATTTGTAGTTTCCTTGTTATAAGCATTTTCACACCCTGCAGGGAGCTGGTACATTAGTCCTCTCCATTACTTTTACAGTGAATTAGTCCAGCTGCTGTATAAGTGATATTTAAATATCCATACCCACCCAAGCTGTTGTTCCATCCCTTTCCTCTGTGCTGGAGAGGGGGGAGGTATTTTGTCCTGCACTGTCTGTAAAAGATTTCTATCATATGAAAATGTTGGTTTTCCTGCAGACAAGTAATGTGTGTATCTCCTGAGCAAATGATCAAATGTTCTTATAATCACATATCCAGGTAAAACAACAAAGGGAAAGGGGGATTAAAACCGTGCTCCCGTCCACAAATAATAATTCCTCCATGATGTCAATCAAAGGAAGTGTGATTTATTTCAATGCGTTTCAGGCATGCAAGACCCTTCTTCAGGAAATAACAGTGTCCATCAAACACATTTGCCGGTGTGCAATATATAGACTGGCATTGTAAACAGACCAATTTGAAGGTAGGCATAAGTGATCATGTAAGGCCACCTGACAGTGAAAATATCCATTTGAAAAGCGAAAAAAAAATGTTTTTCGTTGTATACAATTTGAATATCTAAAATTATGTAACAATCACATTTATGAAACAATTAAAATATTGCAAGACAAAAAACTATTTTAATACACAAATTACATATAGAAAGTCAAAAAAACTCAATAATTCATAAAAAAAAAATTTCAACAGACAACCCTGGCACACAGACACCACTAAAAAGCTACGACCGGCGTCTAGGGTTCCTGAGAAGAAAACCTATTCACAAGAAGACTACACAGCGTTCAAACAAGCACTTCTAACATTCAAATTAGCATTCGCCACCACTAAACAGAATTACTTCATTAGGGTATGGGCACACATCCGAGTTTAAAAATGCTCCGATTCACGGATCCGAGAGACGGACGAGTGTCATCTGCCTTTTGGTCAGTGTGGCTTGCGAGTGCTGTCTGAATGCAATCGTTTTTTTTCCTCAGCAGCTAGTTACTGTATAATCATTTGCAGGTGCATTTTGTACAGTTGTCTGAGCTACAGAATAGTAATGTATCAATTAAAACTCGCATCAGACTCGGATGGTGTGAATATGGTCCGAGTGCAATCCGTGTTTTTTGTCGGACCCATAGACTTGCATTGGCGAGTCTCGTCCGTGACTCGCATAGAATCGCAACATGTTGCGATTGACTCGCAATCCGCGAATCGGATGTGGAAAAAGCGTATGAGACTCGGAAATGTGCTCTCTGACACTAGTTAACATTGGTCCGACGGCAATGCGATTTTTCCGCACAGTAAATTCGGACGAGTTTCACTGATGTGTGTCCGAGCCCTTACCTCATATCCTCTTTGTCTCACAACCCCAGGCAGTTAGGGTACCGTTACACGTCGCAACATTGCATTCAATTTCACTGGCAATTTGCTGGTTGCAATGAAATTATGGACACATTGTTCCATTTTGTTGCTGTGTACAAAATAGAACAATGTGTCCATGATTTCACTGCAACTGGCAAATTGCCAGTGAAATTGCATGCAATATTGTGTCGTGTAACGGTACCCTTATACAACATGTTTAACTCCCTCCGCCCCACACTGCCCCCTCCTACTTCTTGAATTTCTGAGAAGACTTTGCAACACACTTCACCAGCAAGATTGATCAGATCAGACAAGTCTTTGCTACCCAACCACTACAACCCCTTTTGTATACCAGACCATTCCCCTCCCCCACTAACCCTCCTCCCCTCGATCACTGAAGAAGAAATCAAACACCTCTTCTACAGATCACACCTCACCACCTGTGCACTGGAACCCATCCCATCTCACTTCCTCCCTAACCTCACCACCACACTCATCCCAGCCCTAACCCACCTCTTCAACCTATCACTAACTTCTGGTACTTTTCCTTCTGCTTTCAAACACGGAACAATTACACCTATCTTAAATATACCATCCCTCGACTCCACCTCTAGATCCTAGCTACAGGCCCATATCCCTGCTCCCGTTCACCTCCAAACTTCTCGAAAAGCATGTCCACACTGTAATCTCATCTCACGTGTCATTTAACTCCTTCTTTGACAACCTTCAATCTGGCTTCTGCCCCCACCACTCCATTGAAACTGCCCTGACCAAAATTACTAATGATTTACGGCCAAAGCTAACAGACAGTTCTCCATCCTCCTCCTTCTTGACCTGTCCTCTGCATTTGACACAGTCAACCACTGCCTCCTATTACAGATCCTCTCTTCCATTGGTATCACTGACCTTGTCCTCTCCTGGATCTCCTCCTACCTCTCCAACCCCACATTTAGTGTTTCCCACTCCACACAACCTCCTCGTCCCTTTCCCCTTTCTCTTGGGGTCCCTCAAGGCTCTGTCCTGGAGCCCCTCCTTTTTTCCATCTATACCCTTTGTCTGGGACAACTCATAAAGTCCCATGGCTTCCAGTACCACCTGTACGCTAACGACACTCAGATCTATCTCTTTGGCCCTGACGTCACCCCTCTGCTGTCCAGAATCTGAGTGTCTATCAGCCATATCCTCCTTCTTCTCCTGTCGCTTCCTAAAACTCAGTGTAGACAAAACAGAACTCATCATCTTTCCTCCATTTCACACACCTTCCTTACCTGATCTATCTAGCACAATAAATTACATCACACTTTGCCCTGTACCTGAAGTCCGCTGCCTTAACCAATATATACTTGGATATGCGGTTTGACTCTGCCCTGTCCTTCAAACTGCATATCCAAAAATATTTCCAGAATCCGTCTCTTCCTCAACCCTCAATCTAATAAACTACTAGTGCATGCCCTCATCATCTCCCGTCTCGACTACTGCAACCTCCTCTGTGGCCTCCCTGCTAACACTCTTGCACCTCTCCACTCTGTCCTTAACTCTACTGCCTGACTAATACACCTCTCTGCTCGCTATTCCTCCACTTCTCCCCTCTGCAAATCCCTCCACTGGCTCTCAATTCACCAGCGTATCCAATTCAAACGCCTAACATTGACTTACAAAGCCGTCCACAATCTGTGCCCCCCATATATCTCTGAACTAATCTCCCGATATCATCCAACTCGTAATCTTTGATACTACCAAGACCTCCTTCTTTCCTCCACACTTGTACGTTCCTCATCTAACCACCTGCAAGACGTCACCCAAGCATCCCCCATCCTCTGGAACTCTGATCCCAAAATGTCCCACTGTCCCCTAAACTCGGAACCTTCAAGCAGAACCTGAAAACCCATCTATTCAGAAAAGCTTACAACCTGCAATGACCACGGTGCCACCTCACCACCGCCATTGGACCTGACGCTCCACCACCATTGTACCTGGTGCTCCACCACCATTGGACCCGGCACTCCACCACCATTGCACCCGGCACTCCACCACCATTGGACCCGGCGCTCCACCACCATTGGACCGGGTGCTCCACCACCATTGGACCCGGCGCTCCACCACCATTGGACCGGGTGCTCCACCACCATTGGACCCGGCACTCCACCACCATTGGACCTGGCGCTCCACCACCACCAGAGCAGACTACCTACTTTCTCTCTCCCCACTACCCTGTAGAATGTAAGCCCGCAAGGGCAGGTTCCTCTCTCCCGTGTATATCAGTCCATCACTGTTAGTTTGCTCTTTGTATTTTTAACTTGTTTGTATGTAACCCTTTCTCATGTACAGCACCATGGAATTAATGGTGCTCTATAAATAAATAATAATAAAAATGTTAATTCAAAATTTAAAAAAAAGAATGTTATAAAATTGAGTTTTTTTTTATACTTTTTGTATGTAATTTGTAATTGAATTAATATATTTAAAAAAAAAAATAAATTTAGGAATTATTGAGTGTTTTTTTTACTTTTTATATGTAGTTTATGTATTAAAAAAGGTTTTTGTCTTGCAATATTTTAATTGTTTTATAAATGTGATTATGTTACATAGTCAATGCCGGTCCATATATTGCACTCCAGCAAATGTGTTTCATGTACATCTGTGGGGCTTGCATGTCCTAAAACGCATTGAAATAAATCACACTTCCTTTGATTGACATCGTGGAGGAATTATTATTTGTGGACAGAAGCGCGGTTTTAATCCTCTTTCCTTTTGTTGTTTTACCTGGATATGTACTGGGAGGGACATCGCTGCATACCACCAGGTCCTTGAATAGAATTAGGTACAGGCGCACAAAGTGGTTGTGCTATTCATAACATCAGAAGGTGAGCCTTAACCTATTCAGTATATATACTTTGTATTTGCAACACGGATAAATCTATGTTGAGCCTCTCTTTCAATTCCAGCTAAAACTGCCTTATAATCACATAGAAATATATCAGACTGCACACATTACACACATTCCTTAGATACACACAATACCATGAAAAGCTGCAGCTAAGAGCAAGAGCATACATCTCCCTCCTTTCTGAACTGCTTGTAGTCACAGCATGAAACTCAGAGGGCAGGGCAGTGTAGTGATGCATGAATATTCATTCTTCGAGGAGTGGGCGTAGAGAGCTCACTGTGATTGACAGATGGCATGAATCTTTTATTTTGAAGTTTACAGAGGATAGGAGGGAAGTATAAATAGAAATACATGAATAGAGCGAGCTTAGAGAAAGGAATTAGAAAATGATATTAGTTAAATATGGGTATTTGACCTGACAGATTCCCTATAATGTGTTGTTAGAATAGTTAAGGTACCGTTCCAACCATTCACTGGCAATTTGGGCTATGGACATATTTTCACTGGAACAATTTGCCATGGATTGTCAGTGAAATCACAATGGACACAGTACCTTTAGACTTATGGAAGTTGGGTGTAGAATTTAGGTTCACCCTCTCCCAAAACTGGGGTAAGTATGTGATTAAGGAAAAAAATAAATAAGAGAAGCCTTACTCGTCAGTCACAGCCCCTGCTGCTTCACTGCTTACCTTCAGCCTTTCTGTACTTGACTGCAGCCATATTGTGCCATATACAACATGTAAGCTCTGCTGTCCATCAATGGCCTCACCGTATACATGATGGAATGGTCTTGTGTGATATTGGGCTTATCGTCACAGCAGCGAACTAGACCAAGTTCGGCGAAGAGCACTAAAATAAGAGCCTTGAAATGAGCATGCATCCAACAGGCGAGTACCGGTAATGCTTATTTTTAATTTATTATCACATTCTCCCTTAAATCACTTTTTTAAAAAAAACTTTACACATTAATTTGCAATTTAAGTTTTACACTTTCTAAAAATTCAGAGCTAGTTCATACATAATCGAACTTGCTCCTCCGTTCTGCTCTAAAATATGTGTCGCTGTCAAGGATTGTGCCAGACTGACACCCCCTAATAGTACTGACTGACAGGCTCATTTATTAACCTCTACTGAGAGTCTTACTACAAAAGAGTGATGACGACAATCTAAAATCTAAACCTAGATACTGAAGATACTGACTTCAACACTGAATTGGAAAACTCCTAGAGCCTATCCTGGTGCCCTGATATCATTATCTTGTGGTCCTTGCTCTGTGGTCTTTAGTGAAAATGTGAACTGTTTTCTCACAAATATCTTAGTGAATAATTGAATTTTGCAACATGAATTCAAATTTAAATGGGCCTTTGGTATACAGTAATTAAAAAAACTATTGCCAAGATTGTATAATTTAAAAAGTAATAAAATAAAAGTGTTATTTTTGGCAGGTGACTGTATTAGAAGATCAGAAGGACTTCTGACTACTTCAGACTTTCAATCATATGATCTTGGTATGCCACAAGTCACATATGAAGAACATTGCATTATCCCAGCTGAATCCTGGGTGCTTCACAGCAAAGATCTACCCTTTGGTCCTGTTGATCAGGTCTTATCTTCTGATTCATCACAGACTATTAAGGAAAATCTAATTCATAGAAGGGATGTTAGAACTACCAAAGGAAAGAAGACATTTTCATCTTTAGAGTTTGGGAACTATTTTAATTTTCAATCAAACCTTGTTATACATAAGAGAACTGTAACAGGGGAGAAGCCATATAATTGTCTAGAATGTGGGAAATGTTTTGCAGAAAAATCAAAACTTGTTAGACATCAGAGAACTCACACAGGAGAGAAGCCTTTTCATGTTCAGAATGTGGGAAATGTTTTGCAGAAAAATCAGTACTTGTTAGACATCAAAGAATTCATGCAGTGGAAAAGCCTTTTGCATGTGTAGACTGTGGAAAATCTTTTATCCAGAAATCTGTTCTTATCATACATCAGAGAACTCACACAGGGGAGAAGCCATTTTCATGTCCAGAATGTGGGAAATGTTTTGCAGATAAATCAACTCTTGTTGAACATCAGAAAACTCACACAGGGGAGAAACCATTTTCATGTTCAGAATGTGGGAAATGTTTTATAAAGAAATCAACCCTTGTTTCACATCAGAGAACTCACACAGGGGAGAAGCCATTTTCATGTTCAGAGTGTGGGAAAGATTTTAATCAGCTTTCAAGTCTTCGTATACATCAGAGAATTCACACAGGGGTGAGACCATATTCATGTTTAGAATGTGGGAAAGATTTAATCACAGGTCAAATATTCTAAAACATCAAAGAATTCATACAGGGTGAGAAGCCATTTTCATGTTTAGAGTGTGGTCAAGATTTTAATCAGATATCAAGTCTTCATTTTCATCAGAGAATTCACACTAGTGAGAAGTCATTTTTGTGTTCAGAGTGTGGGAAAAGTTTTGTATGTAAATCATATTTGGATAAACATAAAAGAATTCACAAAAGGAAGAAGAATAATGAATAAGAAAGAGCCTACAGGGTGGGCCATTTATATGGATACACCTAAATAATCCAAAATGGCCAACTTCAAAATGACCACCATGGTCACCACCCATCTGGAAAAGTTTTCCTCCTTCCATATACTAATGTGCCACATACAAGGAGTTGATATCACCAACCGTTCCCATTTTATTTAGGTGTATCCATATAAATGGCCCACCCTGTATGTTGAGATTGTGGGTAGGAAATACTTTTTTTTTCTTCAAAACAACCCTTGTTAAAAAATAACGAGCTCACGTGGATGAGAAACCATTTTCCTACGCAGATTATAAAAAATCAAATTCTGTTAATCAGAATTTAACATTTGTTACACATAAAGGAGTTAAGCCATATTCATGTTCTGAACTTAAAGAATGTTTTCTCCATAAAAAAGAATTAGAAGATCCAAAAAATTTACAAATCAGCATTTTTTTAACCCCTTCGCCCTAAAGCCAGTTTTCACCGTCCTGACCAGGTCATATTTTTCAGTTCTGACCAGTTTCACTTTTTGTGGTAATAACTCTGGAATGCTTGAACATATCCCAGCGATTCTGAGAATTTTTTTCAGAACACATTGTACTTCATGTTAGTGGTAAAATTAGATCAATATGATTTGCACTTATAAAAATATTAAATTGTCAAAATTAGAAAATTTTAAAATTTTCCAACTTCGATTTTTTTTATGCCCTTAATCCAGATCGTTATACTGCACAAAATGGATAACATTTCCCACGTCTGCTTTAAATAAGCATAATTTGTGTAAACAATGTTTTTGCGACAAAGTTTTAGAAGTGTTAAAATGTATCCACAATTACTAATTTTTCCAACAAAATTTACAAAACCATTTTTTAGGGACCACATCACATTTGAAGTGACTTTGACCGGCATCTATGACAGAAAATATCCAAAAGTTACACCAATTTAAAAACTGCCCCCATCAAAGTTCTTAAATCATATTCAACAAGTTTATGACCCCATTAGGTGCTTCACTGGAATTAAAGCAACGTGAAAGGAAAACAATGAAAATTTTACTTGGGCGCACAACAGGGCTCAAGAGGGAAGAAGTGCCGCTTCAATTTTGAAGTGCAATTCTGGCTGGAATAATTTTTGAATGCATTCAAAAAGCCCCTGACATGCCAGAACATCTGAACCTTCCACAATTGACCCCATTTTCCAAATATACTTCTTAAGGAAATTAGGGGTGTAGTTTGTATTTTTAACACTCATACGATTCAAATAATTATATGACACTGCCAATAAATGTTGCTTTTGCCCCAATTACTAATTTTCAAGAGGGGTAATTGGAGAAGACGATTGGTAAAATTTTTTACACATTGTCTCCTGTGTATGGCAATACCCCATATGTGATTAAAAACTACTTTTGAGGCTCAGTACAAAGCTCAAAAGGGAAGGAGTACCATGATGTAGTGCAAATTTTGCTATTATGGTTTGCGAATGTCATGGGACACTGGCAGAGCCTCTGAGGTGCCAGAATAGCAGAAACCTCCAATAAGTAACTACAGTCATATGAAAAAGTTTGGGCACCCCTCTTAATCTTACTCTTTTTTTTTGTTTAAAATAGTTTTTTTGCAACAGCTATTTCAGTGTGATATATGTAATAACTGATGGACACAGTAATATTTCAGGTTTGAAATGAGGTTTATTGTACTAACCAAAAATATGAAATATGCATTATTTCAAAATTTGACAGGTGCCAAAGTATGGGCACCCTTCTGATTTTCATGATTTGAATACTCCTAACTACTTTTTACTGACTTACTGAAGCCCTAAATTGGTTTGGTAACCTCATTGAGCTTTGTATTTTACAGCCCGGTGTATCCAATCATGAGAAAAGCTATTTCAGGTGTCCACTTGCAAGTTGTTCTCCTAGTTGCATCTTCTCTGAGGAGTGACATCATGGGCTCCTCAAAACAGCTCTCAAATGATCTGAAAAAAAAGATTGTTCAACATAGTTGTTCAGGGGTAGGATACAAAAAGTTGTCTCAGAGATTTAACCTGTCAGTTTCCACTGTGAGGAACATAGTAAGGAAATGGGAGACCACAGGGACAGTTCTTGTAAAGACCAGAAGTGGCAGGCCAACAAAAATATCAGAAAGGCAGAGAAGAAGAATGGTGAGAACAGTCAAGAACAATCCACAGACAACCTCCAAACACCTGCAGCATCATCTTGCTGCAGATGGTGTCACTGTGCATCGGTCAACAATACAGCGCACACTGCACAAGGAGAAGCTGTATTGGAGAGTGATGCGAAAGAAGCAGTTTCTGCATGCACGCCACAAACAGAGTCACCTGAGGTATGCAAAAGCACATTTGGACAAGCCAGTTTCATTTTGGAAGAAGGTCCTGTGGACTGATGAAACAAACATTGAGTTGTTTGGTCATACAACAAGGCGTTATGCATGGTGCCACAAAAACAGCATTCCAAGAAAAACACTTGCTACCCAGTGTCAAATTTGGGGGAGGGTCCATCATGTTTTGGGGCTGTGTGGCAAATGACGGCACCGGGAATCTTGTTAAAGTTGGGGGTCGCATGGATTCTACTCAGTATCAGCAGATTCTTGAGAATAATGATCAAGAATCAGTGTCAAAGTTGAAGTTACACCGCGGATGGATCTTTCAGCAAGACAATGATCCAAAACACCGCTCCAAATCTACTCAGGCATTCATGTAGAGGAACAATTACAATGTTCTGGAATGGCCATCCCAGTCCCCAGACCTGAATATCATTGAACATCTGTGGGATGTTTTGAAGCGGGCTGTCCATGCTCAGCGACCATCAAACATAACTGAACTGGAATTGTTTTGTAAAGAGGAATGGTCAAAAATACCTTCATCCAGGAACTCATTATAGCTACAGGAAGCGACTAGAGGCTGTTATTTTTGCAAAAGGTGGATCTACTAAATATTAATGTCACTTTTCTGTTGAGGTGCCCATACTTTTGCACCTGTCAAATTTTGAAATAATGCATATTTCTCATTTTTGGTTAGTACAATAAACCTCATTTCAATCCTGAAATATTACTGTGTCCATCAGTTATTAAATATATCACACTGAAATAGCTGTTGCAAAAAAACAATTTAAAAGAAAAAAAGAGTAAGATTAAGAAGATTAAGAGGGGTGCTCACACTTTTTCATATGACTGTACATTTGAATATCTCCTTGTCTACTCCCCTCTTATCTTTTCTTCCACAATTGCATACAAGACTTCTCCTGTGTATCCCCCACACTCTAGAACCCTCTGCCCCAACATATTAGACTCTTGCCTACGGTGGAAACCTTCAAAAGAAACCTGAAGACCCACCTCTTCTGACAAGCCTACAACCTGCAGTGAGCCTCAGTCCACTAAACCACCGCACTACCAGCTCTACCTTCTATTGTATCCTCACTCATCCCCTGTAAACTTTGAGCCCTTGCGGGCAGGGTCCTCTCCCCTCCTGTACCTGTGTGTGCCTTGCATTGTTCATGAATATTGTACTTGTCTATATATGCCTTTTTCACATGTAAAGTGCCATGGAATAAATGGTGCTATAATAATAATAATAATAGTAAAATAATAATCATTTCACAAGCTACACCACACAATAAATTCATTTAAAGGTGCAGTGATCATATTGACACCAGAGATGTGTTACAGAAATAATTACATTTTGACCGCAAAAATGTTGTTTTAGACCATATTTTACATTTTCACACAAAGAAATAAGCTAAAATGGCACAAAAATTGATCATGCAAATTAGGCTGAACCTTGCAATAAACCACATGTGGCTGTTCAGTACTGCTTAATTACAAGGAGAGACTCTTAAAGGGAACCTGTCAACAGATTTTTGCAACCTAATCTGAGAATAGCATAATATAGGACCCGAGATCCTGATTCCAGCGATGTGTCATTTACTGGGCTGCTCAGTGTAGTTTTGATAAAATCACTGTTTAATCAGCTAGAGATTATCATTAGCAGTCTCCTTGGCCTGCTGCCAACTGGTATATTCACAGACTGCTAAATCTGCAACAGAGAAAACACTCATTTTATCAAGATGACAGCAATCAGCTCAGTAAATGACACATCGCTGGAATCGGGGTCTCTATTTCTACATTATGCTGCTCAGATGGGATGGCAAAACCCGGTGACAGGTTCCCTTTAAAGGAAGAAGCATTATTTGATTCTTGGTGTACAGATTTTATTTGAATAGCTTGCGGACACCATATTCAAAGCCCCAAAGAAGAGCAGAGCCACCTGGAGCAGAATCACCTTACAAGTGACCTCATTTTGGAAATTAAACCACTGTGTGGATTTATCTAAAGCTGTATTGATGATTTTGACTCCATGTGTGATTGCCAGCAACAAGAATCAATCAATGTTGCTGATTGAAAATTTTAAATCTGCCATTGCAGTGCTCGTACATTGTAGTGCCCAGTACATTACAGTGTCCATACATTGTGTCCAGCTCTTGCTTCTAGAGACAAGCACCCCATAAATTAAGTGGGCTCCCACTACAGTAATGACAAACACATGGACCATAAATGTGGGGCTCAGAAGGGAGGAGACATATGGATTTGTGAGTGCAGAAATCGCTGGATTTTTTTAATGGGTGGAAGGAAGATGAGCCTTGGGACTTTTCCAAAGCATTTGGGATACAATAACGAGGACACACCACATGTTTCCAATTCACAGATGATGGACCTGAGTGGGGACTTGTGGATTGAGTTGAAGCTTTTATTAGGAACATTTTAAATAACATTTTGGATCACATTATTCTGCACTCAACATTTACACTGGGAGTTTCCATCTAAACCAAAATATTTTTTTCAACAATTGAAAGAATGTAAATTATTGTTTTATTGTTATACTGGTATTAAATGTAAAAAAGATTTTCAAATGAATGGAAAAGACAAAGTTCACACAATAGGGTTTACCTGTGGATATGACACATATCAATCAAGTGTGGTATCGCTCACCTAGTTGGGTTGGGAGACTCCCAACCACTATCATCGCATATGATATCATTTGATATCTAGTAACGGCTTGAATCAATAAGAATCAAGAAAAGACAAGAGTAGGAATGGGGTTTGATTACCACACTACCATCTGAAAATCAATAAATTTGATAAAATTATCATTTGTATTTTCATCTTTATTTCTACGCATTTCAGTATCTAATTGCCCCTTCTTCAAGAAAATCACAAGAAGTACATCGGAGACGCATGCCAGCAGGGTATAAATAGACTGGCGTTACAACCAACTCAAAAAGAGCGCACAGGTAAATGGTCTTGTCACCTGCATCAGGCACATCCGTGATACAAACAAGAAGATGGTTTGACATACGGGTGCATCTCAATGAATTAGAATATCACCAAAAAGTTAATGTATTTCAGTAATTCAGTACATAAAGTGAAATGCATATATTATATAGTCATTGCAAACAGTGATCTATTTCAAGTGTTTATTTCTGTTAATGTTGATGATTATGGTTTACAGACAATGAAATTCCATAGGTCATTATCTCAGAAAATTAGGGAGGATGAAGGGTCTGAGAGATAAAATATTACCTAAATAGGTATCTGAGGCTTCACCTTGTGTGATTGTGAGAGTCACAACCACTATAAAAGCAGATCACGGCTGCTGCAGTCTCCTGCGTGGTGCATATAGAGTAGGGAGGATGAAGGCGTAAAACCCGCACTGTCATATTCCACGAGACACTGTCATATTCCACGAGACATTAAAGGGTGAATATAATATTGATGTATTAGTCAATGTGTTTTAGGGCTCCCTGGCCCCTTCCTCAAGACAAATCAAGCCCTGAAATGCATTGACTAATAAATCAATATTATATTCAGCCTTTGATGTCTCGTCGAATACGGCAGCTCGGTTTTTAACCCTTCATCCTCCCTACTTTAATTTTCTGAGATAATGACCTTTGGGTTTTCATTGGCTATAAGCCATAATCATCAACATTTACAGAAATAAACACATGAAATAGGTCACTCTGTTTGTAATGTATATATTTTTATACAGTTCTGGCCAAAAGTATTGACACCCCTGCAATTATGTCAGATAATACTCAGTTTCTTCCTGAAAATGATTGCAATCACAAATTCTTTGGTATTATTATCTTCATTTAATTTGTCTTCAATGAAAAAACACAAAAGAGAATAAGCAAAAAGCAAAACATTGATCATTTCACACAAAACTCCAAAAATGGGCCGGGACAAAAGTATTAGCACCCTCAGCCTAATATTAGTTGCACAACCTTTCAGTCAAAATAACTGCGATCACCGCTTCCGGTAACCATCAATGAGTTTCTTACAATGCTCTGCTGGAATTTTAGACCATTCTTTTTTGGCAAACTGCTCAGGTCCCTGATATTTGTAGGGTGCCTTCTCCAAACTGCCATTTTTAGATCTCTCCACAGATGTTCTATGGGATTCAGGTCTGGACTCATTGCTGGCCACCTTAGAAGTCTCCAGTGCTTTCTCTCAATCCATTTTCTAGTGCTTTTTGAAGTGTGTTTTGGGTCATTGTCCTGCTGGAAGACCCATGACCTCTGAGGGAGACCCAGCTTTCTCACACTGGGCCCTACATTATGCTGCAGAATTTGTTGGTAGTCTTCAGACTTCATAATGCCATGCACACGGTCAAGCAGTCCAGTGCCAGAGGCAGCAAATCAACCCCAAAACATCAGGGAACCTCCGCCATGTTTGACAGAAGGGACCGTGTTCTTTTCTTTGAATGCCTCTTTTTTTCTCCTGTAAACTCTATGTTGATGCCTTTGCCCAAAAAGCTCTACTTTTGTCTCATCTGACCAGAGAACATTCTTCCAAAACGTTTTAGGCTTTCTCAGGTAAGTTTTGGCAAACTCCTAGCCTGGCTTTTTAATTTCTCGGGGTAAGAAGTGGGGTCTCCTAGGTTCCTACCATACAGTCCCTTTTCATTCAGACGCCGACGGATAGTACGGGTTGACACTGTTGTACCCTCAGACTGCAGGGCAGCTTGAACTTGTTTGGATGTTAGTCAAGGTTCTTTATCCACCATCCGCACAATCTTGCGTTGAAATCTCTTGGTAGACACAGGAACATTCAGGTCTTTGGAGATGGACTTGTAGCCTTGAGATTGCTCATGCTTCCTCACAATTTGGTTTCTCAAGTCCTCAGACAGTTCTTTGGTCTTCTTTCTTTCTCCATGATCAATGTGGTACACACAAAGACACAGGACAGAGGTTGAGTCAACTTTAATCCATGTCAACTGGCTGCAAGTGTGATTTAGTTATTGCCAACACTGTTAGGTGCCACAGGTAAGTTACAGGTGCTGTTAATTACACAAATTAGAGAAGCATCACATGATTTTTCTAACAGTGCCAATACTTTGTCCAAACCAGCCCTTTTATGTTTGGTGTAGGAATTATATCCAATTTGGCTTGAACAATTCTTTTTGTGTATTTTCATTGAATACAAATTAAATGAAGTTAATAATACCAAAGAATTTGTGATTGCAATCATTTTCAGGAAGAAACTGAGTATTATCTGACAGAATTGAAGGGGTGTCAATACTTTTGGCCACAACTGTAAGACTCTACATCCGTCTGGCAAAAAATACATCGTCCTGAAGTCCGGGTTCTCTAAGGGTACCTTTACACGCCGCCACAGGAAGGAAGAAATCGCCAGGCATCGGGGACAATTGTGCTGTTGCCATGAAATCACTACGAAATGGCGGGTGTAAATCGGGAAGTTCCTTCCAGTGTCCCGCAGTTCCTTCGGATACCTGTTTCTGAGCCGTGCTCAAAAACAGGAAGAACAATCCCTATGGTGGTGGCGTGTAATCGGGGCACAGGCAAGGTATTTGCATGGCCTGCGAAATCCCAGGGGCGTGACACAGTCTCATGGATACCGCGCCCCATCAGCGATCATTGGTAAGAGGCTCCTGCATTACGATTGGCTCCCTTCACAGGTCGCCATCTTGGAAGAGCTGTCACTTCAGCACTAGACGCATAAGCCCCGTCTGCACGATCCGATACATAGTACAATTACGCGGCCACCCAACTGCGGAGGCAAATGCATAGTGCTGTATAGTCCTATATAGTGTGCACATTCTCATACCACATACAAAGGAATAAATTGCTGTACACAGCGCACATGCATGCCGTACGTAGCGGCCTGCGTTTTTTTTTTTTTTAGTTTACGCAGAAGTGTTTTTGCCGTGTCGCACTGCGCGTACTATATAGTGTGCACATTCTCATACCACATACAAAGGAATAAATTGCTGCACACAGCGCACATGCATGCCGTACGTAGCGGCCTGCGTTTTTTTGTTTTTTTTTAGTTGACGCAGGAAATGTTTTTAGCCGTGTCGCCTGCGCCTACAGCGACTTTGAATTTTGTTATGCCACGCAAGCGGACGTTCCCGACTCATGACGCTTGTTTCAGTTTCATTCTGCCTGCAAGGTGCCAGCCCCTCCCCTGCACATAGCAGCATAGTCATGGCCGCCACACAGCGCACTGCAATGTGGGGGATGGCGGAGCTTCTTATCCTCATTGATTATTGTGACCGCTATGACTACTGGGGCCACCGGCACCCCAGGCTGCGCAATCGCAGCACCCTGATGCGGATCCAGCGGGCCCTGCTCCACAAACTGGGGGTTCAGAGGCAAACAAAGCAGATCCAGAAGAAGATCGCGGATCTGAAGCAGAAGTGCCCAGGCCGCATAGTGGACATTCGTGCCAGGATTGCCAGGCTGCGTGGTGAGTAATTGTTGGCCCCAAACACACACCTGCACATGTACATGTACCAAAATACACACAAATGTATAAAAACATATTAGAAGGAGAGTGTGGGCCACAGCGTGGCCACTGCAATGTGGTAACATATATTCAGCCTAATTTGGAGGGTGTGTCTACACTTCGGCCTGGTGGTGCAACCTAAAACACTTCATTATTAAAGAGTTTAATCAGTAGTAAACTGAGCGTCAATCATCAGTCTGCATCTTTAATTTTATTAAAGGCAGGTTACAGGCAGCATGGCAAGGGGAGGGACTGTGGAGGACAGGTGACTCTACACTCCCTCTCCTTGCCATGCTGCCTGAAACCTGCCTTTAAAAAAATTAAAGATGCAGACTGATGATTGACGCTCAGTTTTCTAAGGAACAATAACACAAATGTATGTTAATTGGCCAACATTTTACAAATGTGTATTGACCCACCATTTGGATGTGTCAACAATGTGCATTGGCTGGTTGTTGACACCCAAACAGGAATATGGGCAAAGCAAGCATGTGCAGCACAAATGCTGATGCCTGCACTCGGCCGTTACCTCACTATATTTGTGCCTAACCTGACTCCACATTGTAAATGTGATCTTGAAAAATCAGTACCATCTTCAACACACACATGACACACTGCCCCACCAATGTTGGCCCGTGCACAGGGGCCAATATAGACACACCATGATGTTAGAAGTGAACTAACAATAGTACCTGAACAATAGCTGTACGCAGCCATGGGGCAAACACCAGTGGCTTCTGGCCCTTCCTAAAATAAAACACACATACACCTACTATATGTAGTTATGTTTGCCCACAAACAAACATATCTTGCTAGTGTAGTGGCCCTCTTGTCAGTAAACATACTGTGTCCTACCCACAGTACATGCATCCTACATGAGTATATGCATCCAACATGACCTTTTACCCTATTGGTAATGCTGGAACTACATAGGCACACAATCTAAATGTTTGACAACAAAGTGTTTAATCTTTGTACTCAAAGCTCTGTGATTGTGCTTTAAAATACAGATGGAGAGGATTCTTCCTCTGAAGATGGGCACCATGCCCCATCCGCAGGTGGGCCAGCGACACCACCGCCACATGAGGCTGCAGTGACACCCTCGCCCCCTAGGAATACACGGTCCCCAGGGCCTGAGGATGCGGACCTCCCATCACCTGCAGGGCCGGAGGACCCGGAGGACCTGCCTTCACCTGCAGGGACGGAGGACACAGAGGACCTGGCATCACCTGCAGGGACGGAGGACTCAGACGAGCTGTCATCACATGGATGGATGGAGGAGGATGACGACCTACCATCACCACCATGGCCACAGGAGGGCGAGGAGCTGGCAGCACCTGCTGGGCCGGAGGATGGTGCGCCCTCGAACCCAGGCCCCCTTTTGCCACACAACCACATCATGTGGCCACAGAGCCCCAGCCCTGGAGTGACCCCACCTCCCACTGTGTCCAGCTCAGTGGCGAGCCCAGGGGTGGCCATGTCCCCAGAGCCTGCTATTGAGCCAGCCATTGATGAATATGGTGGTAAGTGTGTATTTTTTGGCCATACGCCATGCACACTGTAATCAGTGTTGTGTTTTTCCTCCCTCATTATTGTATCACAGTTTGTTATAAGTTTTGTTCTACTCTTTGTGCAGATGGAGAACGTGTTGGGGCTGCCGGCTGGAGTCTGAGCCTATCCCCATCACCCCCTGATAGTTCCGATGATGCAGAGGCAGAGGGTAAGGAGCATATTTGTGTGTTAACTACCTAAACGTCCCCATGGACTGTTGGAAACTAAATGTGAATTTATTCCCAAAACAGGTGTCCCTACTATGGAGGAGGTGATCCGGGCCCACCATGAGGTCTCCCAAACCTTGATCATGGCACACCAACTGTAAGAACTGGCCCGGTTGGGTGCCATGCTGGCTGCCCTCCAGCGAGCACATGGAGGCCTCCCCTGAACTGGATGCACCCACCCAGACTCAATAATGGCCAAACCTGGCCCTACTAACTGTTGTCCATGTTGGACTTTCAATCCCTGTTGCCATGTTGGCATTTGTTTTTTTTTTTTTTAGGCCCCGTTGGCCTCTTTTCTTATAGTGTCCCACATTGGGACCATGGGGATTGTGTTGTGGCTACTCCTACACTCAACCAGCATTGGGTCCTCTGTGGCCACTGTGTGCCACACGTTTTTTCCAATTAAAATTTTTAACGAATCTTTCTCTGTGTTCCTTGATGGCAACACACACATGTTGGCCTGACAATCATCAAAAGTGGCTAACTGTGTGACACAGATTTGGAGACCTCTTTGATGTATTAATAGATGTTACCAGTCCACATCGTGTACCAGCACTCCCGCCATTGGCCTGAATGTGTGGTTAATGTACCCTATATGTTGCCCACAATCATACACCCAGTCAACACAGTTGTGTTGGGAGAAGTCAAATTATGTAGCACCATGGTTTAATATAATTTTTTATTTTTTTAAGAAAGGTTCAAAGAAAAAAAACACAAATCAAGTGTTCCCGGCCAAATTGGCCACAATGTGGGATAAATTCCGGCACCAAAGTTATATAAAATTAAAAAATAAATGGTGCTAGTCCATAAGGCCAATTTAGTGCATTGGCTAGTAGTGTCCAAACTCCTCATCATCCTCTGCTGGATCTGACGATGCCTCCTCCCCCACTCTCTCCTGGTAGACCCACCCTCCCTGAGAGGGTGCTGGTCTTCGTCCACTTCGTCTTGGGGGAGTTGGGGTATGTGGACGTGGGGGTCTACTCACCCTGTGTTGGGCAGGCGCAGTGGGCCAAGGGGTTGTCTTGTGGGGGACGGGTATCATGCACCCCCATCGCAGGGACCCATCTACGCCCGCCTCCAGGACACGAGAGATGGCCCGCTGAGCGATGGTCCTCTGCTCTGGCTCCATCTGGGCGAGCATGTCTCTGGTGTGGTGGCCAAAACTAGAGGTAGGTGTCCTTTCTTTATCCAAAAGGACCCTTTTTGCTCAGGTACCCAGCTCGGTGTTAGGAGGGGCCGGCAGTCTCCGTCTACGAATGGGAATGGCAGAGCTGGGCCCTGGGCCCGGCCCCCCACCACTAGTTCCGGCCACTGGCTCGCCCGCAGATATGGATGGGCGAGCCTCACCAGCTTCTGCCTCGTCCTCAATGGAGCCAGGCAGCTCAGGGGCCTGTGGGAAAAAAAATAAAATAAATAACACAAAGCAGCATCATTGATGTCAAGTGATCAAAGGGCAACCACCTCCACTACACCACACAACACACCAGCTCCCAACCACCCAACAGAGAAATAAAATTATCAAGGTTCTAATGGCTAACAAATGCACGTCTGATGTATACTCACCTTCGGCATCAAACTGGATTGCACACAAACAGAGATAGGTTTTAAAAGGTACAGTTCACCAAAAAATGGGTATGTGACCACAGGAGATTTAAGCTGCTTGAAACCAGCTGATAGCCCATGTGCCTCAGCCTTACCTTCATAAAAAATTCAAAGACTGTTGATCATGATTTCAACATACACTCCATGGGGCAAAGGCAAGACACATGTCTGTGTTCCATTGTTAATATCTGTGCTGGAGGATATATGGCAACAAATCTGCATTGGGGATATTGTTACACCCAAAAATTATATCACCCCAGGTTGTTTAAAGTTAACGACAGGGAGAAACTCTGTTGTTGGTGTGTGTAAAAATCCAGAGCAATGCCCCTGAGGCCACATACCCAATAATAACATGGTTAAAAAGTAAACACTAAACTATAGAGAAGTGTGGTATGGAAATGCATGCAGACAATCACACCTGTGGAGCAAACATGGTGCCCCACCACCCAAACACAATTACCCACCTCCTGCGGCGGGGATGTTGCTTAGGCGGAGCCTACAGGGGACGCGTGGCGGCGCAGGCTGCTCCGCGATCCACGCGAGCTCTCTTGTCCGAGGGTGAAGGTGAGGAGCTCATAATACCAAAGCTTTGGCTTTGGTACCTCCCCACCTCCAGCCCCGGACCGTCGATTGGTGTATTTGTTGTGAGCTCGCATGAACACGGAGTGCAGGCCTTTGATTTTCTCGTAAACGGCCCCCGCGTCCCACCTCTTCGTGGGCTGGAGCCGTTTAGCCAACGCCACTAGAGGCTTGTAGGCCTCCGCCCACGCTGCCGCGTTGTGGTATGTGGGCAGCGCTGTCCGGCACTCGTGTTCCTCATACATGGTAAGAAGTTGGGTCACGAATTCCACATACCCCACTGGCATCTGTGTTAAAAAACAAAACAAAATAAGACCAAGCAGGGCAAAAAGAAGGCATGGCTGCCTACTACACACTATACTGACTGTATACAGTTAGGGCCAGAAATATTTGGACAGTGACACAATTTTCGCGAGTTGGGCTCTGCATGCCACCACATTGGATTTGAAATGGAACCTCTACAACAGAATTCAAGTGCAGATTGTAAAATTTAATTTGAAGGGTTGAACAAAAATATCTGATAGAAAATGTAGGAATTGTACACATTTCTTTACAAACACTCCACATTTTAGGAGGTCAAAAGTAATTGGACAAATAAACATAACCCAAACAAAATATTTTTATTTTCAATATTTTGTTGCGAATCCTTTGGAGGCAATCACTGCCTTAAGTCTGGAACCCATGGACATCACCAAACGCTGGGTTTCCTCCTTCTTAATGCTTTGCCAGGCCTTTACAGCCGCAGCCTTCAGGTCTTGCTTGTTTGTGGGTCTTTCCGTCTTAAGTCTGGATTTGAGCAAGTGAAATGCATGCTCAATTGGGTTAAGATCTGGTGATTGACTTGGCTATTGCAGAATGTTCCACTTTTTTGCACTCATGAACTCCTGGGTAGCTTTGGCTGTATGCTTGGGGTCATTGTCCATCTGTACTATGAAGCGCCGTCCAATCAACTTTGCAGCATTTGGCTGAATCTGGGCTGAAAGTATATCCTGGTACACTTCAGAATTCATCCGGCTACTCTTGTCTGCTGTTATGTCATCAATAAACACAAGTGACCCAGTGCCATTGAAAGCCATGCATGCCCATGCCATCACGTTGCCTCCACCATGTTTTACAGAGGATGTGGTGTGCCTTGGATCATGTGCCGTCCCTTTCTTCTCCAAACTTTTTTCTTCCCATCATTCTGGTACAGGTTGATCTTTGCCTCATCTGTCCATAGAATACTTTTCCAGAACTGAGCTGGCTTCTTGAGGTGTTTTTCAGCAAATTTAACTCTGGCCTGTCTATTTTTGGAATTGATGAATGGTTTGCATCTAGATGTGAACCCTTTGTATTTACTGTCATGGAGTCTTCTCTTTACTGTTGACTTAGAGACAGATACACCTACTTCACTGAGAGTGTTCTGGACTTCAGTTGATGTTGTGAACGGGTTCTTCTTCACCAAATAAAGTATGCGGCGATCATCCACCCCTGTTGTCATCCGTGGACGCCCAGGCCTTTTAGAGTTCTCAAGCTCACCAGTCAATTCCTTTTTTCTCAGAATGTACCCAACTGTTGATTTTGCTACTCCAAGCATGTCTGCTATATCTCTGATGGATTTTTTTTTTTATTTCAGCCTCAGGATGTTCTGCTTCACCTCAATTGAGAGTTCCTTTGACCGCATGTTGTCTGGTCACAGCAACAGCTTCCAAATGCAAAACCACACACCTGGAATCCACCCTTGACCTTTTAACTACTTCATTGATTACAGGTTAACGAGGGAGACGCCTTCAGAGTTAATTGCAGCCCTTAGAGTCCATTGTCCAATTACTTTTGGTCCCTTGAAAAAGAGGGGGCTATGCATTACAGAGCTATGATTCCTAAACCCTTTCTCCGATTTGGATGTGGAAACTCTCATATTGCAGCTGGGAGTGTGCACTTTCAGCCCATATTATATATATAATTGTATTTCTGAACATGTTTTTGTAAACAGCTAACATAACAAAACTTGTGTCACTGTCCAAATATTTCTGGCCCTAACTGTATATGCAGGTGTTTTTGGCCTTAAAACATGTGTTGAACATGTATGTATCTATGTGGGACACCCTTTATACCAGAGCCCTCAATAAGCTATGGTTGCCATGTATGTAACGATATGTTGGTGTACAAAGGATCACAAAGGCTAAAGGGGCACGATGATTTAAAAAAAAACACCAGTAAAAAAAAAAAAACAGCCAGGGTAGAGGGGCCACGGTGGCAGGGGGGCAAGTGCCCCCTGGCCTGGTGATATAGCCCTCATCTAGGTCCGTGGGCCTGTAATGACCAGAGGTCCGTACTAGATCCAGTGAGTCACAGAAACAGAGACGGAGGCAGAAGCAACATAAAATACTTGCTTTTACTTGAGGAAACAGATGGAAAGTTTAGAGTAAGATGCACAGATATGTTATTTCCCCAGAAATAGATAAATTATTTACATACACCCAGCATCAAGCTAGGGGTCGGTGTGTTACCTTAATGTTCCTCCTCAGTGTGAGGAGACAATGCCAAAAATAAATTTACCTAAAATCTATACAGAAAAATAAGCGATTTACTACACACAGCAGCAGGACAGGTGTAAATCAGATGGATGCAGTTTAGTGAGGATCACTGAAATAACACACCGATTTACAATCTTATCAACTCTATACATACAATACATATAAACCCAGTGTACATATATGTACATATATATTTATATATCTGATCTGTTGGATACCCGGGTACCTTATCTAATAGTAAAGTTTAGTCCAGTTACAGTCTGTACAGGCCTGGGGAAGTACTGTTAACGCAGTCACTTCCAATGGTCTTCAGCGCCAAAAATGAAAAATAAATAAAACACAACTGTAGTAAATAGGGATATTGTGTTCTCTTGTCTGAAGGGGGGTCTTAGTCTCTGTACCTTTTTGGGAGGCCAAGTGTGTTCACCTAGAGACACCACACCGAGGCCTGCAGTCTCACAGCAGAAATTCAGTCTTTTTCTCTCACAGTATGGCCGACCCGTCTCCTCTAAAGCACTCCTCTCCTGGCAGTAGTATACTCGCTTCTTAGCAGGGAATAAGTCTTTGGTCCCCTCCAGGGGCTCTGCTGTCCAGTGGATCAGTGTCCGGTCTCAGCTTTATCTGGCTCAGACTTCTCCATAGCCACTCTCCTCACAGCACCTCTGGAGACCAGTTTACCTCAGCCCAAACTGTCATAAAGTCCTCCCTGTCTCCGTGACTACCTCCTCAGCTGACAGCCCCCACCTTTTTATTCAGGAAGTAAATTTTTACACACTCTTACATGCCACCCCACTAAAGGTTGGCGTCCTCGACACACCTCCCCACTCAAAGTCCTCTTGCGCATAGCGCTGTGGTGGTATTCCCGCTGTAGCCCGAGTTGACCTCCTGGGACCAGACACTGGATTTCCAGTCCCAGAGGTATCAGTGCTTTCACCAGGAGAAGTTGATGAAGATGCTCCCTCCTGAGGTGCTGCATTCCATAGCACATTGTCCGGATCAGGCACCTGTCCTTGTTCAGCATCCCTAGGAGAAGACATAGGATGCACAATATTCTCACTATATGGCGGCGCATTTACCACAGGGAAAAGGTGGGTAGACACAGGGAAAGGCTCATCACAACATTCGGTATTACTAGGATGAATCACCCCCCGAGAAACAGGTTCTGGCTCCCTGGAAATGGGGCCTGAGTTTTCGAACCGACATCGCTGCAACATGTTACGATGAAGATTGCGGGTCGGTCCTCCAGTTCCCACCGGCTCTACCTCATAGACTGGAATTTCAGGACTCACCCTTCTTTTGACCACATATGGCGTTGCCTCCCATCGATCACTCAACTTGCCCGATTGCCCCTTAGTCCTCACCAACACCCTGTCCCCCAGAGAGAAAGGCTCATTTTGTACTGGGTGTCTGTCCCGGTGAGTCACCTGACTGAGTCGGTCACCCACCACCCGATGAACCACCCTTAACCTATGCCGGTGTTCACAGGCCCATTCAGACGCGGTCCGGGGGTGAGTGGAGGAGAGATCTGGCATACTCAATTCTTCAATATCTCGGCCAGGTCGACCGAACATTAGCATGTGTGGGGTGTAACCTGTAGTGCTATGCATCCTGTTATTATAGGCCCACATCAATTCAGGGATAAATTCAGGCCAGTGAGCCCGCTGCTCATTCTCTAATGTCCTCAACATTTGCAAAAGAGTCCGATTGAAACGCTTGCAAGCTCCATTACCTTGTGGATGGTAGGGTGTTGTCTTTGACTGCTGGATACCATACAACTGGTACAGTTCCTTCATTAGAGTACTCTGAAAACATGCCCCCTGATCTGAGTGTATTCTTTGCGGACACCCAAACACTTGGAGAAAATGACGACACACGGCCTTAGCTGCCGACTCTGCTGTCTGATCTCTCGTTGGCACCGCCACAGCATATTTAGTGAAGTGGTCTGTCATCACCAAGCAATAGGAGCACCCCGACGTCGAGTACCATAATCAATCATGAGCAATTCCAAGGGGGCAGACGTTTTAATTGTTTGCGTAGGGGCCCGCTGCTCAGGACTCTTACTGAGCCCACAGACCCGACATTGCCGACACGCCTCCGCTACCATGCCTCCCAGGTCAGGGCAATAGAGGACTCGCTGTAGCCACTGGAGTGTCTTTTCACTACCAAAGTGAGCTCCTTTCTCATGCGCTTCACGGGCAACCACCGGCCCCAGCGACATGGGGATCACCAGCTGGTGCCGGTGCTGCAACTCAGATTGCAAATAAACCTTGCGATATAATAGGTCATGTTCAACGCACAACTTGTCCCACTGACGCAACAGCTTCTCGCCTTCTGTGGACAATTGGGCCTTCTCTTCTGGTCGTGGCCATACTCTATTCTGTACCCAAGAGCGTACCAGTTTAATGTCTGGACAGCCATTTTGGTCCTCTAACCAGTCAGCAGGAGTTTTACCAAGGACATAAGGCATCCCTGATGCCACCCCACTTGAATGTACCACACTCTGGAAGATAGGTAATTGACCAAAATCGGGAGTCTCGATGTCCTCGAGTTCATCGTCAACACTCCCTCCTGAGGGTCCCAAAGGCACCCGTGACAGCGCATCGGCATTTCCATTCTCTCGTCCAGACCGAAATTTAATACGATAGTTGAACTTAGCAAGGCGGGCAACCCATCGCTGTTCTAGTGCCCCCAGTTTTGCATTATCTAAGTGGGACAGGGGATTGTTATCTGTCATTACCAACACCTCAGCACCAGTGAGGTATTCGGCAAAACGCTCTGTCATAGCCCATACCAATGCTAGTAGCTCCAGGCGAAACGAACTATAGTTAGCCGGATTGCGCTCAGTGTCCCTTAAAGACCTGCTGCCATAGGCGATGACCCGCTCCCGGCCATCCTGAATTTGGGCCAGTACCGCCCCCAACCCGTGAAGACTACCGTCAGTGTACAACAGGAAAGGGGTATCAAACCGGGCATATGCCAACAACGGGGCACTCGTTAGGGCAGTTTTCACCTCGTCAAATGCCTTTTGCTGCTGAGGCCCCCATTGAATAGGGCGGTTGCGAGGACCCAGCGCTGTCCCTCTTAAAAGTTCATTCAGAGGACCCACTACTTGTGAAAACCTGGGCACAAATCGTCGATAGTACCCCGCCAATCCCAAGAAAGCCCGAACCTCCCGCAGGGTCTGGGGAGGTGGCCACTCCTGTACCGCTAAGATCTTACTGGCTGAGGGTAACACCCCGTCGGGAGTCACCACATGGCCTAGATACTCTATGCGACTCTTGAACAGTTGACATTTCTTCGGTTTTATTTTCAATCCATGGCGGCTGAGCCGTTGGAGCACTTGGCGTAACTTCTCAAGATGATCTTCAAATGATGTCCCGAACACCACGATGTCATCTAGATATATCAGTACCGATTCGAAATTCATGTCGCCTAAGCAGTGTTCCATAAGGCGTTGAAAGGTCCCCGGGGCATTACTGAGTCCGAACGGCATCCGATTGAATTCGTAGAGCCCCATTGGCAGAATAAATGCTGTCTTTGCCCGATCTTTCTCAGCCATTGGTACCTGCCAATATCCGCTCGCCAAGTCCAACGTTGAGAAGTATTTGGCCCGTCCTAATGCAGACAGGGACTCCTCAATCCGAGGCAACGGGTATGCGTCTCGCACCGTGTGCGCATTTAATTTCCGATAATCCACACAAAATCGGAGGGTCCCATCCTTCTTTCGCACCAGGACCACGGGGGCAGCCCAGGGACTTTGGCTCTCTCGTATCACTTGATTATCAAGCATACTGGCTACCATGCCTTTTACCTCTTGATAAAGTTTGGGAGGAATTTGGCGGTATCGTTCCCTGATGGGAGGGTGTCCCCTGTAGGAATCTCATGCTCAATTGTCTGGGAACAGCCAAAGTCTTCTCCATGCCGAGAAAAGGTCTCCTGGTACTCCCACAGGACTTTTTCCAGCTGCTCCAACTGAGCAGAGGTTAGCTTCTCCCGATCCACATCCATCTGGTTCATGATCACGCGCCCATTCCAGTCTTCAGTAGGGTGCTCTGTCTTGACCAACTCAACCGCATAAGTCCATGCCGACTGTTGGTCGGGGCGCAGTTCAAATCCTATTCCCTCAGGCATCTTTTCTGCCGGTATGGATAGCTTAGCAAGAATGGTTCCAGCGGGAATCGTGACAGCCTCATCCAGCACGTTAATGCATCTGACTGGTACCCGTCCATTCTTCACAACCACCAAGGCACGGGCCACGTGTGTCTTAGCAAATGATGAACTCTCCGGAGCGGGTTCAAGTAGCACTTCCAGACCATTTAATCTCTGGCCCGCTCCCACCGGCAGCATCAGGAGTTGTTCCTGCCGTGGTGCCAGTGAGACCGTGGACCACGACGGCACTCTGACAAGACCCACCCGGCCCTCCGGGACCGAACTCTTCAAAAGATCACAGCTCAGCACCAGACGGTGAAACATTCTCTGCGTGGGTCGGTGACGGGTAGCACGGCTCCAGTATCGGGGTCCTTCACTAGCATACATCTGATGATTCAAGTCTCTCAGTACGTTCATCCCGAGTGTTACCTCCATCCCTCTTCTGGGGGATGGTCAACCAACACGACTCCCTTCTGACCTAGCTTCTGGCCGAACAGTTTCAGCTGCATCCACACGATCCCCTTCACCATCAGCTGGCCATTATTGGCAGCGGTAAGACGTAATACTCGGCCATCCTCAGGGACCATCAATTGACTGAAGTGTCTCTCATACACCTCCAGAGGCATGATGGTACACTCTGATCCTGTATCGACTAAACACCTCATCTTCTGCCCCTCAAACTCTGCTTCCATCACTGGGCTACTTGCGTACAAGTCATGTTCCTCTCGTCGAGGGCCCAGTGGGGAATAGGCAGTGGCTGGTCGCCTTTCTACAGCAGTGGCCGGTCGCCTTTCTACAGCAGTGGCCAACGGCTTTGCCACTGGCAGTGGATTCTCTGGAATGATATTGGTCTGACGGAAGCAGGCGGTATGGCTCCTCTGGCGATGCCTCCGTGGCACACGTCCAGCTTGGCTGCAGGCACCCAGTGTAGATACTCCATGCCTCTCTTGCATACGGACTATACTGGAGTTGACAGGTTTGGCAGGTGGTCTCTCTGCCGGGAGAGGGGACAACTCCTTCCGTACTTTGGCCACTTCTACCTGCAGCTCCCTTAGCTCTGATCTTAGGGCTTGAATCACTTCTGTCAAAACCACAGGATCAGTCCCAGTCTCTCGGTTTCTCACCATTTGAATGCTGTTTACAGTTTTCTCTACCACAGGTACAGACTCCTCTTCCCTTTCAAGGGCAGCCAGATATATTTGCCAGAAGGTCAGATCAGGAGTGATCCAAGCCTTCTCCTGCAACTTATCACGAAGAAATCTATTGGCCAGCCCGGTAATAAACTGATCCCGGAGAAGCCGGTCCACCTCCTGGAACGTTCCCATGGCCTTAGGGTCTAGGCGGTGCATCTCATTTAATGTCTCCTGCAGGGCAATGGAGTACTGCATTAGGGACTCCTGCTTCCCTTGAGGGCGATTAAAGAAGAGGGCCCGAAACTGCGTCACTCTAACACGGCTTCCATAACTCACTTTCAGCAACTCAAGAACCTTCTCTAGTGTATCCCTCTCTGATTCTGGTCGCACCATCACTGTCCTCCTGGCGTCTCCCTCTAATGCATTCAATGCCAGCCCTGCCCGTAACTCGGGGTTAAATTACACATTCGCAAAATACATTGTACCCTCTCAACCCAGTCTTGCCACGTCATGCTACGCCCGTCGTATTTGGGTATGTGCTGGAGTAAGGCTCCTACCGGCACGTACTCTTGCAAAGTCGTCGCAGCTGCCGGGGGACCCGCAATCAGCGGAAGAACCGCTAGTGTGGATGGGCCACTTCTTCCCTCGTCTCCGTCCATGACAAAAGCTGGATCCTGCCGACTACGCCAAAATGTAATGACCAGAGGTCCGTACTAGATCCAGTGAGTCACAGAAACAGAGATGGAGGCAGAAGCAACATAAAATACTTGCTTTTACTTGGGGAAACAGATGGAAAGTTTAGAGTAAGATGCACAGATATGTTATTTCCCCAGAAATAGATAAATTATTTACATACACCCAGCATCAAGCTAGGGGTCGGTGTGTTACCTTAATGTTCCTCCTCAGTGTGAGGAGACAATGCCAAAAATAAATTTACCTAAAATCTATACAGAAAAATAAGCGATTTACTACACACAGCAGCAGGACAGGTGTAAATCAGATGGATGCAGTTTAGTGAGGATCACTGAAATAACACACCGATTTACAATCTTATCAACTCTATACATACAATACATATGAACCCAGTGTACATATATGTACATATATATTTATATATCTGATCTGTTGGATACCCGGGTACCTTATCTAATAGTAAAGTTTAGTCCAGTTACAGTCTGTACAGGCCTGGGGAAGTACTGTTAACGCAGTCACTTCCAATGGTCTTCAGCGCCAAAAATGAAAAATAAATAAAACACAACTGTAGTAAATAGGGATATTGTGTTCTCTTGTCTGAAGGGGGGTCTTAGTCTCTGTACCTTTTTGGGAGGCCAAGTGTGTTCACCTAGAGACACCACACCGAGGCCTGCAGTCTCACAGCAGAAATTCAGTCTTTTTCTCTCACAGTATGGCCAACCCGTCTCCTCTAAAGCACTCCTCTCCTGGCAGTAGTATACTCGCTTCTTAGCAGGGAATAAGTCTTTGGTCCCCTCCAGGGGCTCTGCTGTCCAGTGGATCAGTGTCCGGTCTCAGCTTTATCTGGCTCAGACTTCTCCATAGCCACTCTCCTCACAGCACCTCTGGAGACTAGTTTACCTCAGCCCAAACTGTCATAAAGTCCTCCCTGTCTCCGTGACAACCTCCTCAGCTGACAGCCCCCACCTTTTTATTCAGGAAGTAAATTTTTACACACTCTTACAGGCCCATATCTAAAGTCTGGCCAGCGGCCAGTTATGGCTGTCGGTGTGAAACAACAGCAGACGCAGAGCCTTGCGGCCACCAACAGCAAACCCCCCCTCCCCCTTCCACCCCGGGCCCCCACAACAGTCTGACAGCCCCCACCCGGTCCTCCCTTTAAGGGCTTGTGGACAAATACTGCAACCCAGAGTTAGAGTGGCCACCCAACCCCTGATCACTGCCGAAACAACAACACTACAATGTATGGAATATATAACCAACATGGCTACTTAACTAATTGTCAATGCCTACTGCCTATAGGTAGCAACGCTCAACACTATTATTAACACACTATATACATGAGCACATGGCGCGACCTGCTGTTGGACAAAGCGCATAAGCTGCATGTAGCAGACGCATCAGCGGTTCCTAAAAACCAGTAGCATGGCGATGGAAAAGCATGTGAGGACACTTACCGTCGGAGCAACAGAGAACGGATTCCTGGACACCACTAGCTCAATGCACATGGATGTCTGGACAGAGGCTGGTCGACATGGCAGGAAATTTATACTCACCCACACCAATCAGCACACACCAATTAGGCACATTACCAGGCAACACCTGTGAACAACCATAGCGGCAGCTGAGTAGAGATTGTCCAAGCGCCGTGATTGGTTTGTGCTCATTGAAAAGCAGCTCAGGCCGGATGGGCATCACGCTTGCTGCCCAGAGACATTAAGTAAGTATTTGTGTACAGACATGGTTGTAGCACCGTGACGAAGTGTTGCGCATGATTGGCTTTGTTAACGCAATAGGGTACAGTATCGGATGCATATGTGATGTCAGTTTGCTCACTACAATAGCATAGCACGCTGGTTTATTTTTCACGTGTTGCACATACAATTCCATATTATAGTTACAAAAGTATTGTGTTTGTTTCCATTTGCCATACAGGATCATGGCTGCATGGTTCTAGAGTGTAATGTTCTACAGATGGGCAATGAAATGAAAATATCATACTGCTTGGGGTCAACACACACTGGGACCAACATGGCTAGGATCAGACATGGAATTGAGGTGTGAGGCAGCAGAGAATGTTTAGATGTGGAGCTCCCCCTTGCAAACACATGTGGCCCTGCATCACTACAGGATGAGTCATGTAGAATCTGCTTCGTGTCATCTGGGATTACTCACCCTGAAAGTCTGTGGTACGTTGATACTTACAGACTGTAGAAGTGTAAATATATGGTATCCTACATTGTTTGTGTGACATGTATAGCCGTTCTTTGTGGTGACACATGTCCCTTTTTTAACACAGATATGTCCACGTGTTACTTTGATCAACGCAACAAAGTGTAGAAGGATGGACGGGGCTGATCATTGAGCATGTTTCATTCGTTTTGCGCCCACTTGTGGGTGATGGCCGTGCAATGGTAAAAGGATGTGTGCTGTGCGCACACGACAGATTATATATGCTTTTCCCTAGTGGCTAGTCAATGTATTGTGCGGCTTACTTTACATGCAAACATTTCTATATATTGTTCTATGTAGTGATGAATTTTGTTTATCATATACAGGTACTGATACACAAGATGCAGAATCAACGTGATCGACATGTTATCATGGCTCTTGCGTTGGTGGAAGAGCAACTGTGGATGGAGGATAGATATGAGAGGTTGATGCGTCGCAGACGACGGCGGCTGTGGAGCCGGGATTGGCTTCGGCGCCGGGAGACCCGGGGCCACATGCAGCTGTTGCGTGAGCTGGAGGATAACAATCCGCATGATTACCAAAACTACCTCCATATGTCCGAGGAATCTTTCAACTTTCTTTTGGAGTGCGTGGGGCCACTGATAGCCCGTGAGGACACTGTCATGCGTCGATCTGTATCAGCTGAGGAGCGTCGGCTATTGCTTTGCGGTTCCTGGCTACAGGCCGATCAAGGACCGACCTCACATACACGTCACGTGTATCACTGTCCCTGCTGAGCCGCCTGATCCCTGAGACGTGTGAGGCCATCTGGAGTGCTCTGCTGCAATCCTACCTGAAGTTGCCAGAAACACCCGCAGAATGGATGCAAGTTGCCCGAGGCTTTGAAAGCCGGTGGAACTTACCAAACTGCGGGGGCGCTTTGGATGGTAAACACGTGAGGATTACTAAACCCCCCAACTCGGGCTCTTTGTATTATAATTACAAAGGGTATTTTAGTATAGTCCTCATGGCCCTGGTGGATGCGAACTATGAGTTCCTCTACATGGACGTTGGAATGAACGGGCGAATCTCAGATGGGGGTGTGTTCGCCCACTGTGACTTGGCACAAGAACTAAGGACAGGTGGGCTGAACTTACCCTCAAATGAAGAGACGAGCCATCATCTCAACTTTGCGTTTGTGGCGGATGAAGCGTTCCCACTTCAGGCACACCTACTGCGGCCATATCCCTAGAGGACCATTATTTCTGAGCAGCGCATTTTCAATTACCGGCTATCCCGGGCCCGCCGTGTGGTTGAAAATGCGTTCAGGATCATGGCGAATACATTCCGGGTTTTTCATACGCCTCTGCATATGAAACTGGAATCTATTGATGCGGTAGTGCTGGCCTGCTGTGTGCTGCATAACTTCCTGCGTCGTAGGGATAGAGCATCATACACGCCGGTAAGTTATGTGGATTCTGTGGACGCCACAACAGGGGAGGTCCGTCCAGGGGCTTGGCGTGATGTCGACCATGGTGTGGCGCCACTCCAGCTGCTGAGCCATGGTCGCACTCAGCAGGAGGCCAGGGACAGTAGAGATGCATAATGCTCCTACTTTAATGGCCCTGGGGCAGTGGGCTGGCAGAACCAGCACGTCTAGTGTTGCTTGTGCTGGTTTGTCCAAAAATGGTGGCCATGGTGCAAACCGCAGGGTGGCTGCACCATGATGGTTTTTTGGGTATTTTCTTGTGTGCACAGGTTTTAGTTAGTTAGTTAGTTTAGGTTTTATTTGTGTTATGTGGGTGGTGCACACTGTATCATTGTTTGACAATTTATTATGCATTTGTGTATCTGTTTTTTTTTTTCTGTTTACAATGTAACATGATGTTTTAATGTCCATTGTCTTTCCTTTCTGTATATTTGTTTTTATTTTACCTTTTCATGTGTCTAAAAATAATACATGTTTTTTTTTTTTTTTATCCAAATTACTATGTGTGAGTCTGATTACTTGGGAATGGAGGGCAGCATGATCAAGGTTTGGGTTGTGCCCAGTGCTTTCACACACATTGGCACCCATGGGTGGGTACGAGTCACAATATGTGTGGGTGGCCATGAGCCATGTGAAGGTATTTGGCTAACAATCTATGTGACAAATATGTGTAGATAACCCTTGTGGTATGGTGTAGGCAGAGGGTCACCTGCACACAACACATTGATGCAGCACATGATATCGTGTGGCATGTAGGCTTAAGTAAGTAGAGCAGCACATGTGTAGACACACACATCATGTACATGTGGCATGTCAGCTTCTCAAGGCCATTGACATCTGTTGCCACATATGCTATCTGCATTGGGGCTCTATTCACACATTTAGATCCAGACGCACACATAGCCAAACACTTAGTTAGTAAAACGCACTGACTGTGTAACTGTAAACCGCTCCTGTGTGACGCGTAAGCGTCTCCTAAGTGAATCTCGGCACACTCCGCCACGTCACAAGTGCTTATTCCGTGTGACAATCCAAACACTACTATGTCACATCTTCGCCATCCACCCTTCGCGCTGTGACCAATCAGAATGCTATTGTGTTGACCAATGGTTGTCGTTTGGGCGCGGCGTGATGGACTGTGGCACGCCTATGTGTTGTTGCTGCTGCCGCAGGTCCGCCCATATTCCTTTGTGGTAGCGGCGTGTAAACCAGGGAAGGTATTCCACAGGAGGTAAGCTGCGGCACCCGTCGGCACTTCCGGGGAACAAAAATACCTTCAGTGGAGCACGTTGTGGCGGTGTCTATATGCGGCATCGGTGATCGGTATCCACCGTTAAAAACACGTGCGTGCACGTGCGGTGGCTACCGGTTGCTGCACTCTGTGGCGGCGTGTAAAGGTACCCTAAGAAATCCCCATCCTTCGTCCTGGTACACTGAAACGACAGTTCCTTGGCGGCGTAGTTCTATTGGAAGCGGGGGCTGTGATCTTGCCTCATCCCGTAGTCGCCTTGTTGCCTGCTCTCGCTGGAACCACACCTCTCTGTGTCGTTGTCTAGCCACTTGGTCTCTTTCATTCAAAGCTGATTGAGACGTCTGGGGTGACTGGTACTGTGGAGGTGGTGAGTTGCTGGTTGGGACTCTGGAGTTCACTCTTATCTCTGCTGAGTTCACTATGTCGGGGGTTCCTCGTTGCTGCCGCTGCCATGCGGTCCACCACGCAGCTTCTGGGGTGCTCCCTCCCGTGGCTCCTTCGACGTCCTCCGGTTCCTCGTTGTCTGTCTCGTCATCCTCTGCTTCGATGATGACATCTGGTTCAGTAGGGGATGTCCACGCTGCTCCAGCCGGAGGTAGCTGCTGGTACGGGACGGTGGTGTTGCCGGGGGTTCTGTCTGAACTCCCGTGTCCCGGGTCTGGACGGGTGGGGGTACGGGTGGTAATGAGGCACGGTACTCCATGACTGCCTGCTCTGCTACTAGAGGTATATACAACAAAATACTACACCTAGACATCATATATAATATACTCACCCCACTTAGCCAAGTATACCTGTCATGGTGAAAGTGCTGGACTTCAATAAAAGGGCAAAATCGTCAATCAAACACGAGAACAAAAAAGAGAAGAAAACGATCATACTGCCCAATTATCAAAAAAGTGCAAAAACTTTATTTTAGATGTGCAAAACAATTATTACAGTTCATAAAATCAGCATATGGTGAGAGATAGTATTCTAGTCCATGGTCCCAGCATAATTACATCACACACACATATATACTGTATATATCAGACGGCATGTGGATCTCCAAAAGGCAGAATTAATTCAATATAATCTACCATAAATATGGTTAATATTAAAATATATAAATCACTGCCGTAATGATCCAGCATATAGATATTAATCTTCAGAGTACTGTAAATATATTGCACCTAAGCTATAAAGGAAATAAATAATGCATAGGGTGCAAAGCAGTGGATTCACAACCAAACACATTCATGTATTTTTATAGTGAACATATTATGTCCATAACAGTATAGATATCTGATTAACAATATAAAGCAGTCATAATATCAATACTGCTGCTGGTATAAATTATATTGGACACACATTATCCATATAGTATACTATATTTATATATAGTAAAACCATTAAGGAGTTGTGCTTTTTAAATTATGAGCAACACAATTTTGCTGTAATGTTGTAGAAAATACACATGGACATTTTGAGCCCTATGTAAACATCAGTGTGCATGAAGACACTCTGATATCTTTAAACACAATATGGTAGTTCAACCATTTTACAAAAACAAACCTTTACCTCTACATGCCCTACGTAACTAATGAACATACAACAGTTCGGTTTGCAAAGGCAGTAAATGAATGTCTATCATCATTAACACTCTCCTGCAAAAAAACACAAAACAATATCACATCTGTAATGTTGGAATAGAGGGAAATACACCTTGCAAAAGGAATCATATTTACCATATACCAATATACAACATGTTAGTAAGCAGCAGTCAAGAACAATGTCACTCAAGGCTTTCTTTCAACACATAGACAAAGGATTTGATGTAAGGAGTTTTGTGATTCCCACAATGTGGACCAGTGTGTAGGCTATGTGGTGTCTGAGTTCAATTACAAATCGCTTGTGAAAAACGCTTTGCAGACGGAAAGCACAAGGATTACACTCAGATGTGATCCGAGAATATGTCGGACAGTTGCATAGCAGTTGGATGCAAAACGGAGCAAAAATTGGATGACACTCGTACGACTCTCCTGGACGAGGAACGGACCGTTTTTTTTATGCCAGTGATGTGGCCAGGGCTGTGAGGGGTACTCGGTCACCGGGTCTGCTGAGTAAGGAGTCACAGGTGGACGGTATCCCGATGCCGTGCCCTGGGGATCATTTGAAGGGGAATGAGGGAATTATTTACAGGGGACGTGACGCCACCTGTAGGGTCCGGTAAGGTGGTACCGGCGCTGCCAGCCGGCCGCTGAGGTGATGGAGGGGGCAGCAAAGTGTGATACAGCTCCCCACAGGTGGAGCTTTACCTCAGGGCAGCAATAAAGGAACATGGTGAGGGAGAGCAGTGAAGGAGGAAGATGGTGGGTTATAGCCGATGAACAGTCACACATACACACAGGGATAGTTGTTCCGGTACCTTTTTACTGGTAGTCACAAAACAGGTACAGTTCTGAGTAATAACCGGGTCCCTGGTGCAATTTAGGATCAACTCCTTAGAAAGATATGAGGCCTCCTTTATCTCTATTCTTTCTCTTGAGGGATGAGTCTTGCCTGAGTTTGAACTCTCCAATTCTCTATTGTCTAAAACTAACAATCAGGCCCTTCTGCGGGAACCCGGTTTATCCTGTGGCCCCTGGTCCTCTGTTTGGTTAGTTTTTAATGTCTGTATTTTCTTCCTTCAGGGCTAAACTTCTCCTGAAATTGCTGGGCTTTTTACTGTGGCTCTACAAGCCCACAGCATCGGACTCCAGTGTCCGGTTGTCCTCAAGGGGGAATATCTTTTAGTCCCTCTTCTTATTCCCTACCTCTTCTCCTTGCCTCCGGCCCCTTCCCTGGGGTGTGAACAGCTGACAAAATGGTCCCTTCTGGTCCTGGATATCTGTCTTTTCCAGAGACCAGCAGCTCAGCCTCCTCCTCTTTCCTCTCCTCACACGAACTAACTGCCTAGCAACTGTCTCCTAGGACCAACTGTCTCCTCCTCTCAGCCTGGATCGGGTCATTCCATGTCAAGTGATCCAAAAATGAATATTTTTTTTCCCTGACGTCCTCAGATTTTTAAAAAAATGTTTCTATCTGAAGAACAACTTTGGGCCCTTTCACATCAGCGTTTTTCGTAATTCGCGGCAGATGCGGTGAAAAAACCGCATCTGCCGCGTTTGCCGCATAACGGTTCCACTTGCGGCACGGTTGCGGTTTTTTCCATAGGAAGTATAGGGGGACTTGCGGCAGATGCGGCAAGTGCGGTATTGCACTTGCGGCAGGTGCGGCAGAGAAAAAACCCGCGGCTTACTGCGGTTTTTTTCGCTGCCGCACCTGCCGCAAGTGCAATACCGCACTTGCCGCATCTGCCGCAAGTCCCCCTATACTTCCTATGGAAAAAACCGCAACCGTGCCGCAAGTGGAACCGTTATGCGGCAAACGCGGCAGATGCGGTTTTTTCACCGCATCTGCCGCGAATTACGAAAAACGCAGATGTGAAAGCACCCTTTATCTAATTACAAAAAAAAAGTTTTGAATTTTTTTCTTTATCTGTTAATTTTTTACAGATTTTTAAAGTTTTAAAAAAGTGCGAATTTTGGCCTGGTATGGCTTTACATTTTCTATCATATCTTGGGCTAGAAATAAGATAGAGAAACAAAATAAACACCAATCTACTCAGAACTGTCCAGGCTTTCATCAGATATGTCACAAGAGGATATTTGTTAATATTTTACCCATGTGATCGCAAGCGCAAAACTTTAAAACGCATTTCCGAAAAATCGGCGCGCTTTAAATATTTCAAAAACTGCCCATGTGTCTGCTATGCTCTTAGCCACATCTGTACCAAATTTCAAGTTGGGATCGCAATGGGATCATATTTTAACATATTTTACTAGTAAGAGCGTCAATGGGTCATTCCATATCAAGTGATCTAAATATGAATATTTTTTTTTACCTGACGTCTTTAGATTTTTTTTTTTTTTTTCCTTTATGAAGTACTACTTTAGTTAATTACAAATTAAAAGTTTGGAATTTTTTTCTTCATCAGTTAATTTTTTACAGATTTTTAAAGTTTAAAAAAAGGGTGAATTTTGGCCTGGTACGACTTTAATTTTTTTTTATCTCAGGCTAGAAATAAGATAATGAAGTGGGAGAGGCATCATTTTACTCAGAACGGTAACAGCTTTCATTTGAGATGTTACAAGACTATGTTTCTTTATATCAAATTCAAACTATTGACGGGCAATTGTGAAAAAATGACTGATTGTGTTCTTGGTGACTTTTGAATTGACACTATAATAGTTAAATATTTTGCACTTAGGTCCAATGAATGCGTCCATGGGGTCAAGCTGGGACAGAGTCATCACAAATTAGCCTTATTTGCAGATGACCTGCTACTTTACATCTCCCAGCCCCTGGTCTCCATCCCTTCGGTCTTAATGGAGTTTGAACGGTTCGGACAATTGAGCAACTTTAAAGTGAATTGCTCCAAAACCGAGGCACTCAATATTTCTTTGCCTGGAGAATTGGTTTCTCATCTATCTAAACAGTTCCCATTTAAATGGAAAGTAGAAGCCATTAAGTACTTGGGAGTCCTTATACCAAAAGATCTTAAACAAATATTCAATTTAAATTATCAACCCCTTTTGACTAACGCGGAATCGGCATTTACCTCCTATAGACAATTAAAGCTATCCTGGTTCGGGAGAATAAACGTAGTCAAGATGGATGTCTTGCCCCGACTCTTATATACTTTTCAGACAGTTCCTGTTCTATTGGATAGAGGCTTCCTCTCCAAAATGCAATCTATGATCCTTAGATTTGTCTGGGGGGGCAAGAGGTCCAGATTGCGAATGAATATCCTATCCTTGCCCGAGACCAGAGGAGGGGTTGGACTACCCAACATACGAGCGTACTTTGAGGCTTCCTCTCTTGTTAGAGCTCTAGATTGGCATTATCATGCGTCCTCCAAGAAATGGGTAGGGGTGGAGCAAGAGGGTTTGGGGATTCCGCTGAAACACCTGCTTTGGATTTCCCCTAAAGACTCCACAGACCTAGTACCTTTGACAGACATGACCAGAAACACCTTGAAGGTATGGCACCTAGTGACGAAAACCCTCCGCTTAAACGACAGACTTAGCCCTTTGACTCCCCTTTTTTCCAACCCATCTTTCCCACCCAGATTTGACAGGCAGAGATTTTTATGTTGGCGGATTGTGGATGACACCCGAGTAGGACAGACTCTGTCCAGTGGTGGTTTGCCCCCGATGGCAGAGCTACAACTCAAAGAACCTACGAGACCTCTTAAGTGATTCGAATTTCTCCAATACAGAGCATAATTATATTCAGCTGACCACTCTTGCAGGGTAAGATTGACGCCCAACGTATTGGAGAGGTTATTCCAACTGGAGGCTCCACCGAGGCGCAAAATATCAGTTCTATACCAGGCCTTAGGGTCCATGAGAGAGCAGGGCACCCTTTACTTCCAACGTGCTTGGGAGAGGGAATTGGGGTGTAGCATTTCAGAAGCTAATTGGCAGAAATGCTTTATATTTACTCACTCACTAGCTAGCGCTTGTTCTGCACAAGAAAGAAGCTATAAGCTGCTCACTAGATGGTACTTGTGCCCGACGACACTCCGGAACATGTTCCCTGGAACCCCTGATACCTGCTGGCGCTGTGGGGAAGAGAAGGGTACAATGATACACATTTGGTGGAGTTGTGGGGAAATCCGGTTCTGGTCTGAGGTTTTCAATGCATATGCCCGGATAACAGGTAAACAAGCCGAATGCTGCCCAGAATCGGCAATGTTATCCATTTTTTCCAGGTCCTATTGGGCTACAGAAGAGGGATATTCTCCGCTTTTGAATCTCGGCTGCTCGTGCTGTGATCCCGAGGTTCTGGAAATCAAGCCGGGCTCCATCTCTACTTGATTGGTTCAAAGAATTGATGGACATATATCGAATGGAGGAGCTCGCAGCTGATGCGTCGGGATCTCGGAACAAATTCTTAGGGATTTGGGTTGAATGGATTCTTTTTCACAACTCTGCAGAATTTAGGAGTATCTTTTCCAGCACAGATAATATGGCTCGACCTCTGGCTGATGGGGAGCCAGTGGGATGAGTACCCTTTCTCCTTCCCATACCTCACCCGTCCCCCCCCCTCCTTTTTTTCTTTTTTTCTTACGTGGCTTTTCTTTCCCAGTATAACTTTTTCTAATGGTTTTTGTTTCTCTTCTCTCTCTCTTCTTTTCTATCTCTCTTTTCTTCCCATCTGATACATTCAGTCTAGGTATTTCCTTTCTACACCTATACCTTCAGAATTCTAGTGAACATTAGACAGGTATCGGAAACTCTGAGCTGTGAGTAGATCATTAATATTTCGGCCTTCCTTTCCGGTACACCAGTCGATAGACTATTCCAACTAGGCCTCAACGAGTAATGACCCACTTACGTGGTCAACCTGTTAGAAGGGCCAAGTAATAAAAATCATTCTGCTGGGGCTGCTTGTCCCCTTGACATCAGAACATCTCAAAACCCTGAGAAAGGTTGTATACTTGAGTGTTTGGAATTATATTTAGATTGTAGTATATATTGCACCAGAGATAAGCGCAAAAGTAAATTTGCAGCTTATCTTAAAGTTACTAATAACTTTGTGAATTCTCTTTTTGTATATTTTATATGTCTCAAGATTTTGTTAAAAGATTGAATGTATGTCTTTCATATGTTTTTTTCAAAATTTAATAAAAATGAGATTAACCATAGTTAAATATTTTAAAATATGATCCCATCACGATCCCAACTTGAAATTTGGTACAGATGTGGCTAAGAGCATAAAAGACACATGGGCAGTTTTGGAAAATTTTTATTAAAATGTTTTTTTCGGAAATGCGTTTCAAAATGTTGCGTTTGCATTCGCATAGGTAAAAAATTAAAATTAACAAATATACTCTTGTGACATAACTGGTGAAAGCCTGGACAGTTCTGAGTAGAATGGTGTTTATTTTGTTTCTCTATCTTATTTCTAGCCCGAGATAAAAAAATTTAAAGTCGTACCAGGCCAAAATTCACCCTTTTTTTAAACTTTAAAAATCTGTAAAAAATTAACTGATGAAGAAAAAAATTCCAAATTTTTAATTTGTAATTAACTAAAGTAGTACTTCATAAAGGAAAAAAAAAAAAATCTAAAGACGTCAGGTAAAAAAAAAATATTCATATTTAGATCACTTGATATGGAATGACCCATTGACGCTATTAATAGTAAAATATGTTAAAATATGATCCCATTGCGATCCCAACTTGAAATTTGGTACAGATGTGGCTAAGAGCAAAGCAGACACATGGGCAGTTTTTGAAATATTTAAAGCGCGCCGATTTTTCGGAAATACGTTTTAAAGTTTTGCGCTTGCGATCACATGGGTAAAATATTAACAAAGATCCTCTTGTGACATATCTGGTGAAAGCCTGTATAGTTCTGAGTAGAATGGTGTTTATTTTGTCTCTCTATCTTATTCCTAGCCTTAGTTATGAGGAGAAACGTAAAGGCAGGCAACAGCGAAATTCACACTTTTTCCGAACTTTGAAAATCATTTAAAAAAAAAATAAATTTTTTAAAAAATTTTTCTCTTCACATTTTGCATTGTCTGACATGCTATTATCAAATAACAAAATCTCAAAAGAATTAAAAATATAGAGGTAATAATCATTGGTTCACTTGACATGGAATGACCCGATCTCATTAAAGGGGAACTGACTTAATGCAGCCAGTAGAGCTCCCCCTTCAGGTCTGGAGTGGAAGGTGTTGTGTGCTGAACAAACCAAGGTGTCAATCCTTCCTTGCACCAGTGTAACCTGTGGCAATCCACCGCGGGGGTGCCACACCAGTGTGTTTCCACCCCTAGTGTTCTTGTAGCCTCTTTACTATATATCTTATTAAAGGATACATGAAAACATATTATTTGTGATCACTACTCCCAACTCGTATATTAGATATGCGATCTGGCCTGTTGGTTAATATTAGATCTAGCAGTGCCCCCCTTCTTGTTGGGTCCTGAACCAGTTGTGAAAGGTAATTGTCTCTCATAGTTGTCAAAAACCTATTACTGTATATACTCGTGTATAAGCCGATCCGTGTATAAGCTGACCCCCCTACTTTTGCCCCCAAAACCTGGGAAAGCCTATTGACTCGTGTATAAGCCGAGGGTGGACCCCAGCACAGGTATACAGCCCCCAGCAGTGTGGTATACAGGCCCCCCCAGTGGTAGTATACAGCAGCCTCCCCAGTGGCATATACAGGCCCCAGCAGTATATACAGCAACCCCAGTGGTATACAGCAGCCTCCCCAGTGGTATATACAGATCCCACCAGTATATACAGCAGCCCCAGTGGTATATACAGACCCCACCAGTATATACAGCAGCCCCAGTGGTATATACAGACCCCACCAGTATATACAGCAGCCCCAGTGGTATACAGGCCCCAGCAGTATATACAGCAGCCTCTGGGGGTATACAGCAGCCCCCAGGGGTATACAGCAGCCCCAGGGGTTATACAGTAGCCCCCAGGGGTTATACAGCAGCCCCCAGGGGGTAATACAGCAGCCCCCAGGGGGTTATACAGCAGCCCCCAAGGGGGTTATACAGCAGCCCCCAGGGGTTTATACAGCAGCCCCCAGGGGGGTTATACAGCAGCCCCCAGGGGGGTTATACAGCAGCCCCCGGGGGGGTACACAGCAGCCCCCAGGGGGTTATACAGCAGCCCCCAGGGGGTTATACAGCAGCCCCCAGGGGGGGTACACAGCAGCCCCCAGGGGGGGTACACAGCAGCCCCCAGGGGGTTATACAGCAGCCCCCAGGGGGTTATACAGCAGCTCCCAGGGGGTTATACAGCAGCCCCCTAGGGGGGTACACAGCAGCCCCCAGGGGGTATACAGCAGCCCCCAGGGGTGCACAGCAGCCCCCAGGGGTACACAGCAGCCCCCAGGGGGTATACAGCAGCCCCCAAATGCTGGCACTCACCCCCCCTCCTTGTAAGGGCTCCCCCCCGCTTCTTATCTTACCATCCCAGTCTTCTGCTCAGCGCCGGTCCTCGGTGCTCCGTTCTTCATGCTCCGTCCTCGCTGCATCCGGGATCCCCGGCCGTCGCGCGATGACGTCATATGCCTGCGACGGCTGGGGATCCCGGATGCAGCCGGACGGGAGCAGCGAGGACGGAGCACCGAGGACCGGCGCTGTGCAGAAGACCGGGATGGTAAGATAAGCAGCGGGGGGGGGGCCCTTACAAGGGGGGCGAGTGCCAGCATTTGGGGGCATATATGCACTGCTTCCCCCTGCCGCTGATTGACAGAGGGAAGCAGTGCATATATAATGAGCGGCCCCACATGACGGGGCCGCTCATACAGCAGCCTCCCCCCCGCCTCCTCCAGCCTCCCCAGCCTCGGACACAGCCCCCACCACGCAGCCTACCATATTGACCCGTGTATAAGCCGAGGGGGAACTTTTCAGCCCAATTTTTGGGCTGAAAAACTCGGCTTATACACGAGTATATACGGTACCTTTGCTGGAACTGCAGGTTTCTGTTCCCCAATATATTTCACGGTAGTTGAAGTACCCCGTGATTATCAAGGAGACAGGAGGCTGTATTGTAGGCCCCTGTATCCGCACACGGAGGGCTGAAGGAGGGCTCCCTGGTATCTTTGTCACATAGGACTGTCACTCCTGATGAAACCCACGGTCTATCAGTGGGTGGAAACGCGTCGAGTTTATGGGACAGCGTGCATAAGATAAGTAACATCAACTTGTATATACTGCCAACTGGTGCTTCTGTGGTGTTTTGAGGTGACAGTGAAATAGTTCCTTTGATAATTTTTACCCTGTGACTGCATGAGGGGGAGTTAGATTTAAGTGGTGTAAAGGTTATCAATCTTGGGTATACTGGGAACCTCTGGCATTATATCAACTATAGGACGTTTATTGGGCGCCCATAATATCTGGAATTAATGGTACATTATAGACAAGTATTTTGCCTTTTATGAGGATGACTCAGTATAATCAATGCACCTTACTACTCCAGTAATATACACCACGTACGTCAGTAAGGGTTATTGAAGGAACATTGGGATTTGACCCATGTTTCAGATAGTACCTTGTTATACTACGGATGTATGAATCGACTGTGCCTTTGGAAGTGCACTGAGATACAGGCTGATTTTCTGCTAAGGGAAAAAAAACCTCTATATATCTGAGTTGCTAGCGAGTGTGACGAGCTTTGTGTGACAGAGCGCAAGTGCGACAGAAGTAAGTGTGTGACTTGTGATTCAGTGACTTTGGATTCAGGGAGTTTGGAAGGGAGGATTTACTGAATTGCTGGTTGTATTTAATTAATACTTTGCATTTCTTTTTACTTATCATTTCTGTCTGGTGCAATCCCCATTAGGAAATGAGCTCCATGATTGGCAATGCCATCCAGTGTACATCTTGCCACATGTATGCATTCCTTGACCAGCCGGCCGAGGGTGCATACTGCTGTGTGAGATGTGAGTACGTTGTGCATTTGGAAGCCCAGATACTGGATCTAAATGAACAACTGACAACGCTGAGATCCATAGACAATATGGAAAGGAGTCTGCTGCTCACTGAACAGCTGCTCAATGGGATAGATGTGGGGGAGGATGGTAGTATGGAGTTGCAGGACCGTGAGGTAGCTAGCTGGGTGACAGTTAGAAGGCGGGGTAGAGGGAAGGGTGCCAGGGAGGCTAGCCCTGATCTGGCACACCCCAATAAATTTGCTATGTTGGCAGATGAGGGGGGTGTGAGTTCAGGGATAGCACTGCTGCAGCAGGGCATGACCTCTGAAAGCCAGAGGAGTGTCAGCTCCAGTAAGGGGGAAAACAGGAGAGTAGGGCAGGCCAGACAGGTGCTGGTAGTGGGGGACTCAATTATTAGGGGAATAGATAGGGCAATCTGTCACAAAGACAGGGATCGTCGAACAGTGTGCTGCCTACCTGGCGCTCGAGTCCGGCACATCGCTGATCGGGTTGACAGATTACTGGGAGGGGCTGGTGAGGAGCCAGCAGTCATGGTGCACATTGGCACAAATGACAAAGTTAGAGGTAGGTGGAAGGTCCTTAAAGATGATTTCAGGGAATTAGGCTGCAAGCTTAAGGCAAGGACCTCCAAGGTGGTATTCTCTGAAATACTGCCAGTACCACGTGCCACACCAGAGAGGCAACGGGAGATTAGGGAGATAAATAAGTGGCTCAGGAATTGGTGTAGGAAGGAGGGGTTTGGGTTCCTGGAGAACTGGGCCGACTTCTCTGTTGGCTACAGGTTCTATGCTAGGGACGGGCTGCACCTCAATGGGGAGGGTGCAGCTGTGCTGGGGGAGAAAATGGCTAGAAGGTTGGAGGAGTGTTTAAACTAGGGATTGGGGGGGGAGGGTATTCATTGTATAGGAGGGGAAGATAGTGTAAACAGTAACCTGGGCACAAGTAATAAAATTGGGGGTGGCATGGGGGGTGGGGTTAGAACAGTCAAACTAGTAGGAAGGAAGAGAGGTAAAGAGAGATGCATAAAGTGCATGTACACTAATGCCAGAAGTCTCACCAACAAAATGGAGGAATTAGAATTGATTTTATTGGAAAATAATTATGACATGGTGGGGATTTCGGAGACTTGGCTGAACGAGAGCCATGACTGGGCTGTTAATTTACAGGGCTATTGTCTGTTCAGAAATGACCGTACAAATAGGCGAGGAGGAGGTGTATGTTTATACGTAAAATCATCCTTAAAACCCATCCTGCGTGATAATATAGGTGAATCTAATGGAAATATAGAGTCCCTGTGGGTGGAGATAAGGGGAGGGGGAAAAAATAATAAATTACTGATAGGGGTTTGTTATAAGTCCCCAACAATAATGGAAGTGGAGGAGAATATCCTCATAAAGCAAATAGATGAAGCAGCGACTCAGGGAGAAGTCATTATTATGGGGGACTTCAACTACCCTGAAATACATTGGGGATCAGAAACCTGCAGTTCCAGCAAAGGTAATAAGTTTTTGAAAACTATGAGAGACAATTATCTTTCACAACTGGTTCAGGAACCAACAAGAAGGGGGGCACTGCTGGACCTAATATTAACCAACAGGCCAGACCGCATATCAAATATACGGGTTGGAGGTCACTTGGGTAATAGTGATCATAACTTAATAAGCTTTCAAGTATCCTTTACTAAGACGTGTAGTAAAGGGGCCACAAGGACACTAAACTTCAGGAAGGCAAATTTCCAACGGTTGAGAGATGATCTTAGTGCAATAAACTGGGACGATGTCCTGAGACATAAAAGTACACAACACAAATGGGAGATGTTTATTCGCATCCTGAATAGGACATGTGCACAATATATACCCTATGGGAATAAGCATGCTAGAAATAGGAGGAAACCACTATGGCTAAATAAAGCGGTAAGAAGTGCAATATGTGACAAAAAGAAAGCATTTAGGGAATTAAAGCAAGTAGGTAGTGATGAGGCATTAAATAAATACAGAAAATTAAATAACATTTGTAAAAAGCAAATCAAGGCAGCAAAGATTGAGACAGAGAGACTCATTGCCAGAGAAAGTAAAAAGAATCCCAAAATATTTTTTAACTACATAAATAGTAAGAAACTAAAAAATGATGGTGTTGGCCCCTTTAAAAATAGTCTGGGTGAAATGGTGGATGAGGATGAGGAAAAAGCCAATATGCTAAATGACTTTTTTTCAACAGTATTTACACAAGAAAATCCCATGACAGACAATATGATCAGTGATAACAAAAAGTCTCAATTAAATGTCACCTGCTTAACCCAAGAGGAAGTACGGCATCGTCTAAAAATCACTAAAATTGACAAATCCCCGGGCCCGGATGGGATACACCCCAGAGTGCTGCAGGAATTAAGTACTGTCATAGATAGACCATTATTTTTAATATTTAAAGATTCCATAATAACAGGGTTTGTACCACAGGACTGGCGTATAGCAAATGTGGTGCCAATATTCAAAAAGGGGACAAAAACTGATCTTGGAAATTATAGGCCAGTAAGCTTAACCTCTACTGTGGGTAAAATCCTAGAGGGTTTTCTAAGAGATGCTATACTGGAGTATCTGAACAAAAATAACCTCATGACCCATTATCAACATGGTTTTACGAGGGACCGTTCCTGTCAAACTAATCTAATAAGCTTCTATGAAGAAGTAAGTTCTGGACTGGACCAAGGAAATGCAGTGGATGTGGTGTATATGGATTTTTCAAAAGCTTTTGATTCGGTGCCACACAAAAGGTTGATACATAAAATGAGGGCAATGGGGATAGGGGAAAATATGTGTAAGTGGGTTGAGAACTGGCTTAGTGATAGGAAACAAAGGGTGGTTATTAATGGAACACACTCAGAATGGGTCACAGTTAACAGTGGGGTACCACAGGGGTCAGTGTTGGGCCCGCTTCTATTTAATATATTTATTAATGACCTTGTAGGGGGCATACAGAGTGGAATCTCAATATTTGCAGATGACACTAAACTCTGCAGGGTAATCAATACAGAGGAGGACAATTCTATATTACAGGAGGATTTATGTAAACTAGAAGCTTGGGCAGCTAAATGGCAAATGCGCTTTAATGGGGATAAATGTAAAGTCATGCACTTGGGCAGAGGAAACAAAAGGTATAATTATGTGCTTAATTGTAAAACACTGGGCAAAACTGTCACTGAAAAAGACCTGGGTGTATGGATAGATGATAAACTCACATTTAGTGGCCAGTGTCAGGCAGCTGCTGCAAAGGCAAATAAAATAATGGGATGCATTAAAAGAGGCATAGATGCTCATGAGGAGAACATAATTTTACCTCTATACAAGTCACTAGTGCGACCACACTTAGAATACTGTGTACAATTCTGGTCTCCGGTGTATAAGAAAGACATAGCTGAACTAGAGCGGGTCCAGAGAAGAGCGACAAAAGTCATTAGAAGACTAAGGGGTCTGCAATACCAAGACAGGTTATTAAACTTGGGGTTATTTAGCTTGGAAAAACGAAGGCTTAGGGGTGATCTTATAATAATGTATAAATATATGAGGGGGCAGTACAGAGACCTTTCTAATGATCTCTTTACTCTTAGGCCTGAGACGGGGACAAGGGGGCATCCTCTACGTCTGGAGGAAAGAAGGTTTAATCATAATCACAGACGCGGATTCTTTACTGTAAGAGCAGTGAGACTATGGAACTCTCTGCCACATGCTGTTGTAATGAGTGACTCACTACTAACATTTAAGAAGGGCCTGGATGCCTTTCTTGAAAACTATAATATTACCAGTTATATATACTAGATTCTTTGATAGGACGTTGATCCAGGGAGTTAGTCTGATTGCCGTATCTGGAGTCAGGAAGGAATTTTTTCCCCCAATGTGGAGCTTAGTGTTGCCACATGGGGTTTTTTTGCCTTCCTCTGGATCAACATGTTAGGCTATGGGTTGAACTAGATGGACTTAAAGTCTTCCTTCAACCTTAAAAACTATGTTACTATGTAAATACAGGTAACAAGTACCTAGGGAGAGCCATCGTGGAACGGGGACACCGTATAATTTAGGTGTTTATAACTCCGTTGTTAGGCAGAATCAGAAATAGGTTTAATAGGGACATTATCCCATCCCTGTTTGATGTGTGTGTGTGTTTTAGACACTAGGTGTGGGAGAACACTTTTTTGTTATTTTAACAAATATTTATTAAAGGTTACATTTTAAAAGTGCACTTTAAGTAAGTAATATGATTTAAATAGGCACAATTATCATATAATTTAGATAAATACCCCGTATTAATGACTTCTCCATGAGTCACTGCTTCATCTACATGCTTTATGAGGATATTCTCTTCCACTTTCATTATTCCTGGAGACTTATAACATCCTACCAGTAATTTATTATGTTTTCCCCTTCTCTTATCTCCACTCATAGGGACTCTAGATTTTCATTAGCCTCACATATATTATCACATAGAATGGGTTTTAAGGTTTATTTTACATATACACGCACACCTTCCCCTTCACTTATTTGTACGGTCATTTCTGAACAGACTATAGCCCTGTAAATTAACAGCCCAGTCATAGCTCTCGTCCAGCCATGTCTCCCATATCCCCACCATATCATAATTTTTTCAGGTATTAATTCTAATTCCTCCATCTTGTTGGTGAGGCTCCTGGCATTAGCATACATACAATTTATGAATATCTCTGTACCTCTATTCCTTCTGTGTATTGACTGTTCTTAACCCCCCATGCCACCCCAGTTTCATTATTTGTGCCCAGGTCACTACACTATCTTCCCCTCCTATATAGTGAATACCATCCCCCCCAATACCTAGTTTAAACACTCCTCCAACCTTCTAGCCATTTTCTAGCCCAGCACAGCTAACCCACCCCATTGAGGTGCAGCCCATCCCTAGCATAGAATATGTAGCCTGACAAATCTTTAAGATTATATTCATCCTGGGAGGGGATAACAGATGGGCCAGCAAAGTGGAGAGAAGAAATGGATATGCTGGAGTACAGAACTGAAGATTTCTTAGAAACTCTACTGCAGAGAAAGTTTTTTCCAATTAGCAGCTATACAGATATGGCTCTAATAATCTTTCATAGAGCTTATACAAATGTCTTTCATATATTTAAAGATGTCACCAATATCTTAGTCATGTTATTCATGTTCTGAATGCGACACTACACAAACGGATCTCTTTCATCCTTTTTTGGGATTGTTACCACATTCAGGCCTTATGGAAAAGCATTCACTCACACCTGCTGACCTCTTATAGTATCTCTTTTCCATTAACGCCACAATAGGCCATAATTCTAGCCGAGGCTTAGCAGGCTTTACCAAGAGTAGTCAAGGCAATCCTCATTATCTGGCCCACAGCCACTATTAAAACTATTCTCCATCATTGGCTCAACCCGTATACGCCTTCAATAACACTCATGCGAACAAAAATAATGGTTTTATTCAAAAGGGATTGGCTTAACACACTGACGAACAAAGAAAAACTGACAAGAAAGGTTCTTTGACACATGGTCTTATTCCCACTTTACATGACAATACTAAAAACAAATTAAAGGGAATAAGGAATGGAAATTAGCAGATTCTGCGGCGCTTTAGGCAGGAAAAGCAGAATTTAAAATAACATTTCATTTAATAGATCAGTTTGTCAATTGGAGTGACCAATTGACCAACTGATTCATTAAATAAAAGGTTATCTTATGTGACGACCATCCGCTGTGAGGCTGAGCTGCTGGTAAGGCAGCACCCCGAGAAACCCCGAGACCCTTAACCCCTATACAGGGATCTGGAATTATAGCGGAGCCCAGGGCGTAGCTGCCTATAGCAACAGAGCAGGGAAGGTCGCCAGGGAAAAAATCAAGACCCGAAAAACAAGGTAAGAAGTCCGAGTCAAAGTCGAGAGGGCAGCGAAGGTACAAAATCATCAGGCAGTAGCAGAGTCAAAAATCCAGGCAAGAGTCAAGGGCAAAACCAAGAGGGCAGCTGAGGTACAAAATCGATAGGCAGAGGCAGAGTCAGAAATCCAGGCAAGGTCAGACACGAAACTAAACACACACTATCACTGGGGAACCAAAACTATATCTGGCGGCCTGCAAGACAGGCTCCAATGTATTTGAATGGTGCGGTTACCTCCCATAGGCTGGAGCTCACAGCCTGATGATCTCATCCGGACTGCCCTAGAACCAGGCCAGATGGTGATGCACGACTGGCTCCGCCCACCCTACTTCTGACAGAAGAACGAAGGCTGCGTCGAACAGACACCTCTGCAGGGCCCGCTCCTCTGCAACCAACACCACCCAAAGGAGAAACATGGCGGCACTCAGTGACAGAGGCAGACGTTGCAGGAGCAGGTCCATATGAGGACAAGGCCCTCCTATCACCGGCGCCATCAGCCGAAGGAAACCGGCTCCTCCCAGTGGCCGAGGCAGGAACACCAGCCACCGAGTCCAATGGCGATGTGACATCTTAATTCTTCTTCTCCTGCCTATCAGTATCTAAAGCACCCGCAGAATCCGCCAATTTCCATTCCTTATTCCCTGATTTACACCTCCCTGGTGAGCGGAGCGGAGAGCATTCTGTGCACAGGACCTATGTGGGAAAAAAAACAAGAGGATCTGCAGTGACGTTGACACCTCGTCACAAGTCACATGACCAGCTGGATTCTGAACCCGGAAGCGGGAACGGCGTCGGGTGCACGAGACGCACCGAAGGCCTCTTCACCGTGGTTATGCCAGCGGCATAACCATACAAGGTATGTTACTAACCCACATTAGGTCCCCACTAGACCACCGGGTAATATACCAGGAGCACTCCCTCCTTCTCTATCTCTTGTTTTAAAAACAAATTAAAATCTGTTTGAGCAAATTTAATGGTATTTACTGAAGTTGCTCAACAGACGTACACCAAGTCCATGAGATCCTGAGTGAGATTAAGCAACTTGCAGGTAGGTGGAGGGGTTTTGTTAAAAGGAAACTGTCAGTTCAAAAATCCATATATAACTTCTATCATTTTCTAAATATTCACTTTAAGCTCTCTCTATTGATGTATTTCTTTTAATTATATTTCCCTCCTATCTTCTGTAAACTTCAAATAAAGAGATTCATTCCATCTGTCAATCACAGTGAGTGATCCACTCAGTTCTCTGCTCCCCATAGCCATGAATATGCATGTTACATATTCAAACCACATCACTTCACAGGACATCAATATGGGGGTAGGGGGGAAAGTGCATTCCCCTCTCTGCTCTCTGTGTTTGCAGCATCACAAGATGTCAAATATACAACACAGAAACTGTCACAGCAGGTATAACTAAAAACAAATGTAGTCTAGGTAAGGCAGACCTGTAATAGCTCACTCCCTCCTCAACAGAACAGAAGCTACTGAAACTTGACACTGCACTATCTGAGAGCAAAGGGAGGAAGAAGAGAGCTGCTGAGAGGGAGTGCATACTTACATGACAGTTTATACAGCACAGGACTATTCCTGTTTGATTATAATGGAGAGGACTAATCTAGGAGCTCACTGCAGGGTCTGACAATGCTGATAACATGGAAACTACAAACGGTACAATAATGATTTTTGAAAGGTCTGCCCAGGCCCTATTCAAGGGTAATATTAGCATCATACTGAAAAATGACCTGACAGTGTCCCTTCAGTGGTTTAATAGGTTAATTATTGCATTTTGTATTTGAACTTCTACTTGAAAATTCAATAGAGTTTAACAAAAAAAAGTGTCTTATACTCCAGAAAATACAGTAATTTCTAAAATAATTTCCCTTTCTCAATCAATTATAATTTTTTTATTTATGTCAGAGAATTGTAGCCCAAGCATACTTAGTGCTGATCCCACAGTAAGGAGTCCAACCAGGTATGCAGCTGTGCGCCACGCAGCCAGCCGTGATCACAGCTTCCTGGTTCGGAAGCTAACTTTCGGTGACATCACCCATACCGGAAGCCGCGCGTCACGCCGGCCGCGCATGCGCAATCCACTATTCTCTACTGCGCATGCTCGGAGACCGAGTCACCATCTTTGTTGAGGGCAGAGATGAGGGCAACAGATTTACCATACATCTACAGAATATATAAATACCATGATGCCTACGGTTTACATTTTGAAGGGGAATTGATTTAATCACTTTTGCAAGTGTTATCCCATATATGGACCACAATCATGATCACAGCTGTACCCTGCGCACAGATGGAGCCAATGATTGACCAAGCTAGGTGGCTACAAGTACCAGCTTCCTGCACTCTCATCCCACAACCCCCTGAGGAAAAGGATCTGAAACACCTGTCGGGGTTACCCCAGACACGCTGTGTAAGCTGACAATTGTACCAATTATGGGTGAGTGACTAGGCCAGTAGGGACTGATATAGCACTTTAGGGACCTTGGAGTTTATGCATTTGTTTTACTATGTTTTCCTATGTACTGATCTGTAACTTTAACTGTGGGTTCTCCCCTTGTGTGCTCTTTGGTGACTATCAAGAAATGATTTACAGTGTAAAACATTTCCCACAGTCTGAACATGAAAACTGCTATTCCCCTATGTGGATTCTCTCATGTCTAACAAGAACTGGTTTATCTGCAAAACATTTTCCACATTCTGAACATGAAAACGGCTTCTCCCCTGTGTGAGTTCTCTGGTGTATAGCGAGATGTGATTTCCGTACAAAACATTTCCCACATTCTGAACATGAAAAAGGCCTCTTCCCCGTGTGAGTTTTCTGGTGACTAACAAGAAATGATTTACATGTAAAACATTTCCCACATTCTGAACATGAATAAGGCTTTTCTCCTGTGTGTGTTCTCTGGTGACTAAGAAGCTCTCCTTTCTGTATAAAACATTTTCCACATTCTGAACATGAAAAAGGCTTCTCCCCTGTGTGAGTTTTCAGGTGTGTTCCAAGATGTGATTTCCGTACAAAACATTTCCCACATTCTGAACATGAAAAAGGCTTTTCCCCTGTGTGAGTTCTCTGGTGACCAACAAGAAGTGATTTATATGTAAAACATTTCCCACATTCTGAACATGAATAAGGCTTTTCCCCTGTGTGTGTTCTCTGGTGACTAACAAGTTCTGCTTGCTGTATAAAACATTTTCCACATTCTGAACATGAAAAAGGTTTCTCCTGCGTGTGAATTGCCTGGTGTCTAGCAAGATGTGATTTCCGTAGAAAACATTTTCCACATTCTAAACATGAAAAAGGCTTCTCACCTGTGTGAGTTATCTGGTGACGAACAAGAAATGATTTACATGTAAAACTTTTCCCACATTCTGAACATGAATAAGGCTTTTCCCCTGTATGTGTTCTTTGGTGACTAACAAGATCTGTTTTTTGTATAAAACATTTATCACATTCTGAACATGAAAAAGGCTTCTCCCCTGTGTGAGATTTCTGGTGTCTAGCAAGATGTGATTTCCATACAAAATATTTTCCACATTCTGAACATGAAAAAGGCTTCTCCCCTATGTGAGATCTTTGATGTGCAGCAAGCTGTGATTTCTGTGCAAAACATTTCCCACATTCTGAACACGAATGTGGCTTTTCCCCAGTATGAATTCTCTCATGACTAACAAGATCTGATTTCTGGTTAAAATATTTCCCACACTTGGAACTAGAAAATCTATTTTTCACTGTGTCAATTTTTAGATTTTTAACAACTGTTTTTTCGAGGTGAAAACTATTTCCATATTCTGTAAGCGAAAACTGCTTCTTTGCTTTAAGAGCAGTTTGTTTTTTAGTGCCTTTATTGTGTCTATTATTTTTGTTAGTAGTCTGTAATGAATCAGAAAAGAGGATCTGTTTCGAACGATCAGATGATAGATCTTTGCTGTGAAGGGATGATTGGATATCTGGAGTAATGTCATTCACATCAACTGTATCCTGTGTGATTTCAAGTTCATCTGATTTATAAATTGAAGATGTCAGTTGTCCTTTTGATTTCCTGGTGCAGTCATCTGACAAGAATAAAACAAGTTATCATTTTTAAATTAAACATAACTGAATTCTAATTTTCTTCTAACATTTCTACTTAAAATGTCCATAGAAATAGCAAGTTATGTAGAAAAACTGAATTATTCGCTAAGGCTATGTTCTCACAGGGCATTTTTGCTGCATCACTTTCTTCAGCAAATCCTGATGCCATGTAAGTAAATAAATATCTCCTGGCTGACAGTGTTTTGCTTGTTTTGTGTAAGGCTTTTCTAAAGGTTTGGATGCATTTTCTGCGCATTTATCGCATCAGCTTGTGCCTCCTGGGTCATATCTCTCTCTGTCGTCCCCCCCGCCCCCCACTTACTCTCTCTCTCTCAAAAACCTATGCGAAGACGCTGAAAGAACTGACATGCTCCTTCTTTCAAAAATGCTGCAAAAAACAACCAGGTTTCCATTTCCGGCAGTAAAAAAAAAACAAAAAAAAAACACAATCTGTTTTAACGTGTGTGCATGATTTTAGGTTTTACTGGGAATCAAAAACACTGCTTTTTATTAGGGAAAAAAGATGCTAAAATCTGCAGCAAAATTGCCCTTTGTTAACATACCCTTAAGGTACCGTCACACGGGGCGATCTCCCCGGCGATGTTGCCGGCGATGCGCGGGAGCGCGCATCCCTGGCAACATCGCCAGGGAGATGTCACACGGAGCAACTTCCCGGCGATTCCGCTGGCTAGTTGCCGCGGCTATCGCTCGCTGGGTTGTCCAGCAACCCAGCGAGCGGTAACCCGCAATGTTGTAGATAGGCGGAATCGCCCGCAACATTGCAGGTTGCTGCGTTACATAGGGTGATCAGGCATGATCGCCTGAGCAACATCGCCAGGTTTCCCAACATTGTTGGGAAACCTGGCGATGTTGCTCAGGCGATTTTTCGCCTGATTATCGCCCTGTCACACGAGGCAACTCTCCGGCGATGTCGCAACTTGGCCACGCCCCTCAGTTGCCGGCAACATCGCCGGCGATGTCGCAACTTGGCCACGCCCCTCAGTTGCCAGCAACATCGCCGGCGATGTCGCCCCGTGTGACGGTACCTTAAGAGAATGACCGTTCAGTCTAATAAAAGACCTCATAGCATGAACCAGTAGAGTGTGGTATTCAACTAATTGTTTATTCTACATCCCAAATATTGGAATAAAAAGCCCACAGAAATGTGATCTACATGAAAATGATAACAATATAACTTCTACTCATCCCACAAAAAACAAGAACTTATTCAAGTCCATCATCTGTCAATGAAATAATTTGAGGGTTTCCACATTATTAATGGCTCAAAGACTCCTGAAAAGCAACATGGAATCCATAAACCAAATCAGCGAAATCAGCTCTCCCCAAGTAAAATCTTCCCCTTGCTTTTGAGCTTTGCAGTGTGCCCAAACTACATATGGTATGTACAGTATATTACAAAAGTAAGTACACCCCTCACATTCTTGTAAAGATTTTATATTTTTTTCATGAGAAAACACTGAGGATATGCATAAATCCAAAGGACCAGGGTGTACAACGATCCGCGCTGCTGAGTATAAGGAAGGAACACAATCTTTGCATACAAGAATGGTGATTTATTTCTTCTACGCGTTTCAGGGCTGTCCCAGCCCCTTCCTTAGGAAAATCACCATATAAAATGCATGGTTTATGGTGGTATTCCTGAAAAAGGGGCTGGGACAACCCTGAAATGCGTAGAAGAAATAAGGCACCATTCTTATATATACCAAGATTGTGGTCCTTCCTTATACTCAGCAGCGCGAATCGTTGTACACCCTGGTCCTTTGGATTTATGCACATGTTGTTCCTGCAGCAGCTGTTTTGAGCGTTTAAACCGGTTGTGGGGTACACAACCGCATAAGGTGAGCAGTACCTTATTTCTGAACTATCTGGTATCTAAGAGATAAGACCCTATTGCGCCATTGTCTACCCTTTAATAGGTTTTGTTTGGTGAACATTGAGGATATGACACTTTGACACAATGTAATGTAGTCAGTGTACAGCTTGTATAAAAATGTACATTTGGTGTGCCCTCTAAATAACTTCACACACAGCCATTAATGTCTAAACCGCTGGCATCAAAAGTGAGTACATCCCCAAGTGTAAATGGCCAAATTGTGCTTAATTAGCCATTTTCTCTCCCCGGTGTTATGTGACTCATTAGTGTTAACAAGGCTTCAGGAGTGAATGGGAAGCAGGTGTGTTAAGTTTGATGTTATCACTCACACACTCATACTCATCATTGGAAGTTCAACATGGCGCCTCAAGACAAACAATTCTCTGATGATCTGAGAAAAAAGAATTGTTGCTGTACATCAGGGGCGGGGAGACTTTTTCCTGTTGGAGGGCATTTGGAAATTTCTACCATCATTTGGGGGCCACACAAAATAATCACCTTGAAAATTCCCTATATTTGATCAAATGTTTAATTAACTCATCCCTACTGTGACAGCTGGAGCAGCTTCCCTTTAGTGCAGCGGACAATTGGACTGCTACATACAGTGCCTTGTGAAAGTATTTGGCCCCCGTGAACTTTTCAACCTTTTGCCACATTTCAGGCTTCAAACATAAAGATATGAATTCTAATTTTTTTGTGAAGAATCAACAACAAGTGGGACACAATCGTGAAGTGGAATGAAATTTATTGGATATTTTAAATTTTTTAAACAAATAAAAAACTGAAAAGTGGGGCGTGCAATATTATTCGGTCCCCTTGAGGTAATACTTTGTAGCGTCACCTTTTGTTGCGATTACAGCTGCAAGTCGCTTGGGGTATGTCCCCATCAGTTTTGCACATCGAGAGACTGAAATTCTTGTCCATTCTTCCTTCCTTTTTGGCATGAAGCCAGATTGATCCAAGTGGACTACCTTACCTATCACCTGTATTAATCTGTTTGCTAGAGCCTTGGCCAGTATTTTGATATCTGCTGTCAAAAGTGGGCGGCACGATGGTTCAGTGGTTAGCAATGCAGTCTTGCAGCTCTGTGGTCCTGGATTCAAATCTCATTAAGGAAGAACATCTGCAAGGACTTTATATTTTCTCTCCGTGTTTGCGTGGGTTTCCTCCGGGCACTCCAGTTTTTTCCCACATTTCAAATACATACTGATATGATGTTTAGATTGTGAGCCCCGAAGGGGACAGTGTTGCAAATGTATGTACAGTGCTATAGAATTAATAGCGCTATATACAGTGCCTTGTGAAAGTATTTGGCCCACTTGAACTTTTCAACCATTTGCCACATTTCAGGCTTCAAACAAAGATATAAATTATAATTTTTTTTGTGAAGAATCAACAACAAGTGGGACACAATCGTGAAGTGGAACGAAATTTATTGGATATTTTAAACTTTTTAAACAAATAAAAAACTGAAAAGTGGGGCGTGCAATATTACTCGACCCCCTTGAGTTAATACTTTGTAGCGCCACCTTTTGCTGCAATTACAGGTGCAAGTCGCCTGGGGTATGTCTCTATCAGTTTTGCACATCGACAGACTGAAATTCTTGCCCATTCTTCCTTGCAAAACAGCTCAAACACAGTGAGGTTGGATGGAGAGCGTTTGGGAACAGCGGTTTTCAGCTCTTTCCACAGATTCTCAATTGGATTCAGGTCTGGATTTTGACTTGGCCATTCTAATACCTGGATGCATTTATTTTTGAACCATTCCATTGTAGATTTAGCTTTATGTTTGGGATCATTGTCTTGTTGGAAGATAAATCTCCGTCCCAGTCTCAGGTCTTTTGCAGACTCCTACAGGTTTTCTTCCAGAATGGTCCTGTACTTGTCTCCCTCCATCTTCCCATCAATTTTAACCATCTTCCCTGTCCCTGCTGAAAAAAGCAGGCCCAAAGCATGATGCTGCCACCACCATGTTTGACAGTGGGGATGGTGTTTTGAGGGTGATGAGCTGTGTTGCTTTTACGTCAAACATATCGTTTTGCATTTTGGCCAAAAAGTTTGATTTTGGTTTCATCTGACCAGAGCACCTTATTTCACGTTTGGTGTGTGTCCCAGGAGGCTTGTAGCAAAATTCAAACGAGGCTTTTTATGGATATCTTTGAAAAATGGCTTTCTTCTTGCCACTCTTCCATAAAGGCCAGATTTGTGCAGTGTACGACTGATTGTTTGTAGATCAGCTGTAGATCTCTACAGTTCATCCAGATTGATCATGGGCCTTTTGGCTGCATCTTTGATCAGTCTTCTTGTTTGAGATGAAAGCTTAGAGGGACGGCCGGGTCTTGGTAGATTTGCAGTGGTCTGATACTCCTTCTATTTCAATATGATTGCCTGCACAGTGCTCCTTGAGATGTTTAAAACTTGGGAAATCTTTTTGTATCCAAATCCGGCTTTAAACTTCGCCACAAGAGTATCTCGGACTTGCCTGGTGTGTTCCTTGGTCTTCATGATGCTCTCTGCACTTGAAACAGAACCCTGAGACTATCACAGAGTAGGTGCTTTTATACGGAGACTTGATTACACACAGGTGGATTCTATTTATCATTACCAGTCATTTAGGACAACATTGGATCATTCAGAGATCCTCACTGAACGTCTGGAGTGAGTTTGCTGCACTGAAAGTAAAGGGGCTGAATAATATTGCACGACCCACTTTTCAGTTTTTTATTTGTTAAAAAAGTTTAAACTACCCAATAAATTTCATTCCACTTCACGATTGTGTCCCACTTGTTGTTGATTCTTCACAAAAAAATTAGAATTTATATGTTTATGTTTGAAACCTGAAATGTGGCAAAAGGTTGAAAAGTTCAAGCGGGCCAATATACTTTCACAACGCACTGTATACAAATCACACAGAAGAGGCTGAGGGCATATATCTTGATGGGGGCATGTACAGCAGTGGGGAGGCTGGGGTAATATTACAGCACAGGGGAGTGCTGGGTTCCTACACAGCACAGGGGAGTGCTGGGTTCCTACACAGCACTGGGGAGGGCTGTGGTCATACACAGCACTGGGGAGGGCTGGGGCATTTACAGCACTAGGGAGGACTTTGGGATATACCATCACTGGGATTAGTGAGTCAATATTCAGCACTGGAGAGAGCTGGGGGTGCATATACCAGCACTGAAGATGGCTGGGGGCATATACCAGCACTGGGAATATATACAGCACTAGGGAGACCTGGGGGCAAAGATAACACTGCGATGGCTGAGGCAAATACACAACTGGGGAGTCTTTGGGGCATATACATTACTGGGTAGGCCTGGGGGCATATACAGCACTGGGGAGGCCTGGGGACATATCCCATCACTGGGGAGGCCTGGGGACATATCCTATCACTATAGAGGCTTGGGACATATCCCATCACTATAGAGGCTAGGAGACATATCCCATCACTGGGGAGGCTAGGACAAATAGAGGGATGATAGCAGCCTATTTATCACTGCAGAGGTTGAGGGCGCATATACACTGCTGGGGTTGAGGCACATAGGCGACTGGATAAGGACACATACGCTGGGAGGGAAGCACATATAATGCTGGGGTGAGGGCACAAAGGCTGGGGGTGACATATACACTGCTGGGGGGTGCACCTGCAGCACTGTTGCTCCTCATCTATGGGTCGATAGCATGTAGTGAGCTAACCCCACCCACAGACTACTTCTTCACGCAGGCACTGTTCTGTGTGTGGATGTGAATCTTCAATGCTGTGTATGCAGCGTTCAATACTGAACGCTACGACCTCGCAGGGCACATGATGATTTAAAGGGCTGACTGCCGAAAAGTGCGGCTGCCGTCTTGAGCCCCACGGTCACCGTCAATCAGGCCTGGGGCAAAAGAAAAGGCCATTGCGGGCTACATATTGCCCACGGGTAGGAGGTTCCCCATCCCTGCTCTACATAATGATGGACTAGGCTCTAAGGAGATTACCAATACCCTGAAACTAAGTTCATATATAGGGAAGATGTGTCACTAGTGATAGGGCACTATTGCGCCTCTTGTCTCCCCCTTTTTGTATTTATACTGAAACTAAGTTGGAGCACAGTGTTCAAGACCATACAGTGGTTTAACAAGACAGGTTTTTAGCTGGGCTGCAGAGTTGAAGTCGTGGAGTCGGAGTTGGAGTAAAATGAACTGATTCTGACTCCTAACGTATATAGTAAATTGAGTATAGTAGTTCAGTGCAGCATGTGCTGAATATTTTTTCAGAAAAAGTATGTGCTGACCTTTGTGTACAAAAGTGCTCCTCCTCTACAGAGGAGAATAAAAAGTAAACACACTGAACCTGCACTCATCTCAGAACTTCTATAGACTAAAGACGATTAATTAACGATTAAGGTAAGTGGTAAGTACCATATTTTTCGCTATATAAAACGCACCGGATTATAGGACGCACCCCAAATTTGGAAAACGAAAAGAGGAAAAAATTATTTTAAATGTTAAACAGGGGTCTGTCTTATAATACCAGTGTCTGTTTTACAATCTGTACACTACTGTTCAAAAGTGTGGGGTCATGTAGAAATTTCTTTATTTTTGAATGAAAAGCACATTTTTTTTCAATGAAGCTAACATTAAATGAATCAGAAATACACACTATACAATGGTAATGTGGTAAATGACTATTCTAGCTGCAAACATCTGTTTTTTAATGCAATATCTACATGGTGTATAGAGGCCCATTTTCAACAACCACCACTCTAGTGTTTTAATGGTACATTGTGTTTGCTACCTGTGTAAGAAGGCTAATGGATGTTTTGAAAACCCTAGAAAACCCTTGTACAATTATGTTAGCACAGCTGAAAATGGTTTGGCTGATTAGAGAAGCTATAAAATTGACCTTCCTTTGAGCTAGTTGAGAATCTGGAGTATTACATTTGTTTGCTCAATGAAACTCAATATGGCCAGAAAAAGAGAACTTTCTTGTGAAACTCGACAGTCTATTCTTGTTCTTAGCAATGAATGCTATTCCATGTGAGAGAGTGCCAAGAAACTGAAGATTTCCTACAGCGGTGTGTACTACTCCCTTCAGAGGAGAGCCCAAACAGGCTCTAACCAGAGTAGAAAGAGAAGTGGGAGGCCCCGCTGCACAACTCAGCAACAAGATAAGTACATTAGAATCTATGTTTGAGAAATCGATGCCTCACAGCTCCTCAACTGGCAGCTTCATTAAATAGTGCCCACAAAACGTCAGTGTCAATGTCTACAGTCAAGAGGCGACTCCGGGATGCTGGTCTTCAGGGCAGAGTGGCAAAGAAAAAGCCATATCTGAGACTGGCTAGTAAAAGGAAAAGATTAATATGGGCAAAAGAACAAAAATTGGACTGAGGAAGATTGGAAAAACATTTTTTGGACAGATGAATCAAAGTTTGAGGTGTATGGATCACACAGAAGGACATTTGTGAGATGCAGAACAACTGAAAAGATGCTGTAAGAGTGCCTGACGCCGTCTGTCAAGCATGGTGAAGGTAATGTGATGGTCCGGTGTGGCTTTGGTGCTGGTAAAGTGGGAGATTTGTACAAGGTAAAAGCAATTTTGAATAAGAAAGGCTATCACTCCATTTTGGAATACCATGCCACACCCTGTGGACAGCGCTTTATTAGAGCCAATTCCATCCTACAACAACACAATGACCCAAAGCACACCTCCAAATTATGTATGAACTACTATTTAGGGAAGAAGCAGGTAGCTGGTATTCTATCTGTAATGGAGTGGCCAGTGCAGTAACCAGATCTCAATCCCATTGATCTGTTGTGGGAGCAGCTTGACCGTATGGTATGTAAAAAGTGCCCATCATCCAATCCAATTTGTGGGAGGGGCTTCAGGAAGCATGGAGGGAAATGTCTCAAGATTACCTCAGCAAATTAACAGCTAGAATGCCAAAGGTCTGCAATGCTGGAATTGCTGCAAAGGGAGCATTCTTTGTAGAAAGCAAAGTTTGAAGGAGAAAATTATTATTTCAAATAAAAATCATTATTTCTAACCTTGTCAATGTCTGGACTATATTTTCTATTCAATTCGCAACTCATTTGATAAATAAAAGTATGAGTTTTCATGGAAAACACAAAATTTTCTGGGTGACCCCAAACTTTTGAACGGTAGTGTATATAAACTCACCAGGGGGAAATAGCAGAGGTGGTGTAGTAGGTTCACAGAAGGCAGGGCGGCAAAACTGCAAGCACAGGAGGAGGGGATGTCATGGCAGAGCAGTTCAGGTGCCATTGATTTCCCAGCAGCGGTAGTGGTACTGTATATATGATCTCTCAACCTGGTATATGGACCCATCCTGGTATATATGATCCCCATAATGGTACATGTCCCCCCATCCTGGTATAGTACATATGGCCCTCATCCTGGTATATATGATCCCCCATCCTGGTATTTAATGATCCTCCATCTTGGATATATATGATCCCCCATGCTTGTACATATAATACCCCTCGTCCTGGTAGTTATGACCCTCTCCATCCTGGTATTCTATGATCTCCCTACGCTGGTACATATGAATAATCCCCCCATCCTGGTGATATATAACCCCCCCGTCCCCATCCTGGTACTTGGGTCCCCCATCACTTAAAAAAAAAATACTATCATACTCACCCTCTCAATCGCTCCCTGCAGCACTGCTGGCAATGTCTTACTGACTCATGCCGAACGCTGTGATCAGTGTGTAGAGTGGGTGCCGGATAGTGATGTCATCACTGTGCGCCCCCTCTACACACTGATCACAGCATTCAGCATGAGACAGAGGACGTCACTGACAGTGCTTTGGGACTCATGAGGGAGCAATGGAGGGGCGAGTATGATGCTCATCCCGGAGGATATTCACTGTTCCCCATGCCAATGATGCTTGGAGACCATTAAATATTCAGACACACAATCGCCATGCTGCAGCTGATGATCCCAGTTCCAGCTATTTAAGCCAATGTAAAATTCAATGCAGAATGCAGTGAATAATACATGAGCCTAATGAGCGTGCCGACATCACCACAGGCCGCAGATGCAGCCCGCACCAGCCCCCAGATGCCACTCCAAAGTCCCCTCCTTCAATATACATCTTGGTATATGACCCCTATACTATTATTGGGCCTCCATCCTGGTATATGATCCCCATCCTGATATAGAGACCAATGCTGGCATATGCCTCATCCTGGTATATATGGCCCTCATCCAGGTATTTGGCCCTCATCACGGCGCACACTTATTCTCACCCTTCATCAATCCCTCACTGCAGACATCCTTTTCTCAAGCCAGCACTGCAGCATGTAAGCACACAGCGTATGATGTCACAGTCATGCGCAGAGCTTCACATGCTGACAACTACCACTACCGTTTGCCGGAATATTCACCGCTCCCATGCAGTGTGCATGGGAAGCAATGAATATCCGCTGTCTTTAATTTCTGCAGCAGTTTAAGCCATTTAATATGCGTTGATCCACCTGCCCATTACACCCCCACCTCTCAGCACTGAAGGCAGCAATGAGTGGGTGGGTGAGAGCAGTGAATATTAAAGTAGCTCAATCAGCGGGTCCATGTAGTTAGCGGCAGGTGCTCTACAGCCTGCTCCTACCGCCAGTGACCCACTCCTACCTCCAGTGACCCGCTCCACACAGCTGCTGCTTCCCATACAGCCACAACCCCACACAGTATATTCGAACTAGAAGACACACTCCCACTTTCCCCCCAAATTTGGGTTAAAAAAGTGTGTCTTATAGTCCAAAAAATACAGTACTCTTCCTGTGAATCACTAACGTACCGTATATACTCGCGTATAAGCCAAGTTTTTCAGCCCAAAAGTTGGGCTGAAAAGTCCCCCCCTCAGCTTATACGCGAGTCACTGTATACTGTATACACTGTATACAGTGTATACAGTATAGAGGCCCGCCCCCATCAGTATACAGGCCCCCCCCTTGCTGCACAAACCTGTAAAGGAAGAGATTAGTATACTTATCACTGTCCCGCAGCCGCTGTCCCGCCGCCGTCATCGCGCTCCTCCGTATTCATCCTGCTTCTTCCGGCTTCCTCCGGTCGGCGCAGGCAATGACGTCATTGTCTGCGCGCCAGAGGAAGCCCGAAGACGCTGGATGAAGACAGAGGAGCGCGATGACGGCAGCGGGACAGCGGCAGCGGGACAGTGATAAGTATACTAATCTCTTCCTTTACAGGATTGTGCACCAAGGGGGGTCCCTGTATACTGATGGGGGGGCTGTATACACCTCTGGGGCTGCTGTATACTACCTCTGGGGCTGCTGTATACACCACTGGGGCTGCTGTTTACTACCTCTGGGGCTGCTGTATACTACCACTGGGGCTGCTGTATACTACCACTGGGGCTGCTGTATACTACCTCTGGGGCTGCTGTATATACCTCTGGGGCTGCTGTATACTAACCACTGGGGCTGCTGCTGTATATACCACTGGGGCTGCTGCTGTATACTACCACTGGGGCTGCTGTATATACCTCTGGGGCTGCAGTATACCACACTGCTGGGGGCTGTATACCTGTGCTGGGGTCCACCCTCGGCTTATACACGAGTCAATAGGTTTTCCCAGGTTTTGGGGGCAAAAGTAGGGGGGTCAGCTTATACACGGGTCGGCTTATACAAGAGTATATACGGTAATATTTAGGTACTGCTTTACATCTATGTTGCATACAGTCAACCAACTTCTGGCACATGTCAACTGTTATACCAGCCCAGGATGCTTTGACTATATCCCACAACTTATTTGCATTTGTTGGCTTTGCCTCAGAAATGGCATTTTCAATGTCACCACACAAGTGTTCTATTGAATTAAGGTCCGGGGAATGGGCTGGCCACTCCATAAACTCAATTTTGTTGGACTGGAACCAATATTTTGCTTGTTTACTGGTGTGTTTAGGGTCATTGTCTTGTTGTAACACCCATTTCAAGGGTACTTCCTCTTCAGCGTAAGGCAACATGACCTCTTCAAGTATTTTCATATAATCAAACTGGTCCATGATCCCTGGAATGCGATAAATAGGCCCGGCACCATAGTAAGTGAAACATGCCCATATCATAATGCTTCACTGTCTTCAGAGTATACTGTGGCTTGAATTCAGAGTTTGAGGATCGACTGACAAACTGTCTGTGGCCATTGGACCCAAAAAGAACAATTTTACTTTTATCAATCCACAAAATGCTTCTCCATTAGGCCAGTTGATGTACTCTTTAGCAAATTCTATCCTCTTCAGTTCATGCCTTTTTTCCTTTTTTTAAGAGTGGGACTTTGTGGGGACTTCTTGCTAATATCTTAGCTGAGCATTTGCCATTCTGGCTATTTTTCGATCCATTTGAATAGTAGTCTTTCATTTTCTTCCAAGTCTCTCTGGTTTTGCTTTCTGTTGTAAAGCATTGGAGATAATTTTAGCTGAACAGCCTATCATTGTCTGCACTTCTTTATAAGTTTTTCCCTCTCCAACTTTATAATCAAAGTACGCTATTCTTGTGAATAATGTCTCGAACTAACCATATTTTTCAGGTTTTCAAGGAGAAATGCATGTACAACATGTGCTGACTTCACTCCTAAATAAGGGCCACCTGATTTACACCTGTTTCTTCACAGAATGATTGACCTCACTAATTGAACTCCACACTGCTATTATTTTGAATACACACCCTTTCAATTAATTATTCACATACACAAGACTCAAAAACATGCAGATCATGAATGCTGAGTCTGTTAGTTTTCTAAGAATCTACTGCACCAACTGGTAAATTGTTTGACATTTGGTAATATAATTTATGCCAAAACAGTGAATAATCTGGTTAGTGATATTGGACTACAATTATTTTGAACACTACTGTAATTACAATTAAACTGAAGAATGAGAATAATGAAGGTGAACAGCAGGTAGGAGAAAATTTCAGATTCAGTATGTTTGAGATGGAAGTTCACAGTCCAACGCGGCAACCTGCAATGTTGCGGGCGATTCCGCCTATCTACAACATTGCGAGTTATCGCTCGCTGGGTTGCTGGGCAACCCAGCGAGCGATAGCCGCGGCAACTAGCCGGCGACATCGCCGGTAAGTTGCTCCGTCTGACAGCTCCCCGGCGATGTTGTCAGGGATGCGCGCTCCCGCGATCGCCGGCAACATCGCCGGCGATATGTCCCCGTCTGACGGTACCTTAAGAGATAGTCTGCAAGAGGGACATGCTGGAACTCTGACTGGCACAGTGAGAAAATTGGTTATTGCTGCCAGGACTCCTAAAATAATTCCATCGTGAAGAGACAAAGGGCAATTGTCGATAAAGCCACTCGTTGACAGAGCACTAAATTAATTATTGAGCGATTGCTTGAGCTGCCTCTCTTTCTTGTAGACATGGCCAACCTTCAGGTAACACTAAATGAAGGTCAATGGACACAGGTGGCATTTTCATAAAGGAGTGGAAGAACTTGCTGTTTTGCCTGTTCTAAAGAGGAGGTTTAATTGCAGATGGCATACCTGCTTCAATGAAATAGAGATAAGACTGTTTTTGTGCACCCAAGTCATCGTATATTGCTGGATGATCACTAAGTTACTAAAAAAAAAAACAAAGCTCTAAATGATTTAACAGTTAGGATGAGTGGGTTACAGGACTGCCAAGAACAAAAGGACTTGGGTCCTGCCAGTGCTACTGCTGCCATATCTTTAGCCTCATCAGATGAGGATTTTAATTTTGAAAAGTAATTGAATGACATGGAGCAGGCAAAGCATTGCTGCAGGGAAAGAGATTCCACCCCCATGGCAAACAGATTACCGTATATACTCGTGTATAAGCCGACCCGTGTATAAGCCGACCCCCTACTTTTGCCCCCAAAACCTGGGAAAACCCATTGACTCGTGTATAAGCCGAGGGTGGACCCCAGCACAGGTATACAGCCCCCAGCAGTGTGGTATACAGCAGCCTCCCCAGGAGTGTGGTATACAGCAGCCTCCCAGCAGTGTGGTATACAGCAGCCTCCCCAGCAGTGTGGTATATACAGCAGCCTCCCCAGCAGTGTGGTATATACAGCAGCCTCCCCAGCAGTGTGGTATATACAGCAGCCTCCCAGCAGTGTGGTATATACAGCAACCTCCCCAGCAGTGTGGTATATACAGCAGCCTCCCCAGCAGTGTGGTATATACAGCAGCCTCCCCAGCAGTGTGGTATATACAGCAGCCTCCCCAGCAGTGTGGTATATACAGCAGCCTCCCCAGTAGTGTGGTATATACAGCAGCCTCCCCAGCAGTGTGGTATATACAGCAGCCTCCTCAGCAGTGTGGTATGTACAGCAGCCTCCCCAGCAGTGTGGTATATACAGGCCCCCGGTTGCAGCCACAGACCTGTAAGAGAATAGCTTTCATACTTACCCTGCTCGCTGTCATCGCTCGTCCTCGTCTCCTTCCCGCTTCTACCCGGCGTCATGTGACCGCGCACAATGACGTCATTGTGGATGCGCCGGGTAGAAGCGGGAAGGAGACCGGAGGAGCGCGGGTAACAGCGAGGAGGGTAAGTATGAAAGCTATTCTCTTACAGGTCTGTGGCTGCAACCGGGGGCCTGTATATAGCGCGGGGGGCCTGTATATACTACAGGGGGAGCGGGGGGCCTGTATATACTATGGGGGGGCCTGTATATACTACGGGGGGGGTTGGGGGGCCTGTATATACTACGGTGGGGGGGATCGGGGGGCCTGTATATACTACTGGGGGAGCGCAATGTAATATGCACCGCTCCCCCTGCTGCTGATGGACAGGGGGATGCAGTGCATATTGCATTGCACTATTGAGCGGCCCCACGTGACCGCACACTCATATTACAGCCTCCCCCTGCCTCCTCCAGCCCCCGGACACCGGCCCCCCCACACTCAGCCGTATAGTGACTTGTGTATAAGCCGAGGAGGGCACTTTTCAGCACAATTTTTGTGCTGAAAAACTCGGCTTATACACGAGTATATATGGTAATCATATTTCAGCAAAATTTTTCACTTGCTCTTAAAAAAGTAGAAAAGTTCAACAGTTTATTAAAACTGACTGTGCATAAAGCAATATTGTAAAATTGTTAGGTCAGATATGAGGTTATCTATGAAGGAGAACCTGAGGGAGGCCATACTATTTCTCAGAACAAATTCATAGACTGCACAAATGTTATTCAGTATGTTTTTGTTGAATACTGATTTTTGCCACTTACTGCATAGTGTATTGCATATTTACAGTTTTATTAAAGTTTGTGTTCTAAAGTTATATTTCAATAAATATATTTTAGGTTCTATCTAAATAGCTTGATTATCTACTTACATAATCCGCAGTTGGGAATTCGGGCACTGTAGCCGAATCCCAACATGCTTTGCGGGACTGCGAGTGATGACGCGCAGCGTCATCACGAGCCGCAGACCCGCACTACTGTAAAAAAAAAAAAAAAAAGTTAATGCTCACCTCTCCCCGAGCCCCCGCCGTCTCCTACCGTCTTCCTCCAAGCTTCCGGTGGCTGCCGCAGGCTCCGAGTGTCTGCAGAGCTCTTCTACTACTGCAGTCAAGGACCTGTGGTGATGTCACAGTCACGTGAAACCAGGTTACTCCATGGTAACCTGGTGTCACGTGACTGTGACATCACCGCAGGTCCTTGACTGCAGTAGTAGAAGAGCTCTGAAGACACTCGGAGCCTGCGGCAGCCACCGGAAGCTTGGAGGAAGACGGCAGGAGATGGCGGGGGCTCGGGGAGAGGTGAGCATTAACTTTTTTTTTTTTTTTAACCCCTGCCTTCCTGTTTGGAGACCTTTTACTGTACTAAGCATGCTCAGTACAGTAAATGTCTCCTCCAGCCTCACAGCCTCCCCATCCTCACTGCCTCCTCCAGCCTCAGTCTCCTCCAGCCTCACAGTCTCCTCCAGCCTCACAGCCTCCCCATCCTCACAGCCTCCTACAGCCTCCTCCAGCCTCACAGCCTGCCCATCCTCACAGCCTCCTACAGCCTCACACCCTCCTCCAGCCTCACAGCCTCCCCATCCTCACAGCCTCCTCCAGCCTCACAGCCTCACAGCCTCCTCCAGCCTCACAGCCTCCCCATCCTCACAGCCTCCTACAGCCTCACACCCTCCTCCAGCCTCACAGCCTCCCCATCCTCACAGCCTCCTACAGCCTCACAGCCTCCTCCAGCCTCACAGCCTCACAGCCTCCCCATCCTCACAGCCTCCTCCAGCCTCACACCCTCCTCCAGCCTCACAGCCTCCTCCAGCCTCACAGCCTCCCCATCCTCACAGCCTCCTCCAGCCTCACAGTCTCCTCCAGCCTCACATCCTCCTCCAGCCTCACAGCCTCCCCATCCTCACAGCCTCCCCATCCTCACAGCCTCCTCCAGCCTCACAGCCTCCCCATCCTCACAGCCTCCTCCAGCCTCACAGCCTCCTCCAGCCTCACAGCCTCCCCATCCTCACAGCCTCCTACAGCCTCACAGCCTCCTCCAGCCTCACAGCCTCCCCATCCTCACAGCCTACTCCACCCTCACATCCTCCTCCAGCCTCACAGCCTCCTCCAGCCTCACAGCCTCCCCATCCTCACAGCCTCCTCCAGCCTCACAGCCTCCCCATCCTCACAGCCTCCTCCAGCCTCACATCCTCCTCCAGCCTCACTGCCTCCTCCAGCCTCACTGCCTCCTCCAGCCTCACTGCCTCCTCCAGCCTCACAGCCTCCCCATCCTCACAGCCTCCTCCAGCCTCACAGCCTCCTCCAGCCTCACATCCTCCTCCAGCCTCACAGCCTCCCCATCCTCACTGCCTCCTCCAGGTCTCACTGCCTCCTCCAGCCTCACATCCTCCTCCAGCCTCATAGCCTCCCCATCCTCACAGCCTCCTCCAGCCTCACAGCCTCCCCATCCTCACAGCCTCCTCCAGCCTCACAGCCTCCTCCAGCCTCACAGCCTCCCCATCCTCACAGCCTCCTCCAGCCTCACAGCCTCCTCCAGCCTCACAGCCTCCTCCAGCCTCACAGCCTCCCCATCCTCACAGCCTTCTCCAGCCTCACAGCCTCCTCCAGCCTCACAGCCTCCTCCAGCCTCCCCATCCTCACAGCCTCCTCCAGCCTCACAGCCTCCCCATCCTCACTGCCTCCTCCAGCCTCACTGCCTCCTCCAGCCTCACATCCTCCTCCAGCCTCATAGCCTCCCCATCCTCACAGCCTCCTCCAGCCTCACAGCCTCCCCATCCTCACAGCCTCCTCCAGCCTCACAGCCTCCTCCAGCCTCACAGCCTCCCCATCCTCACAGCCTCCTCCAGCCTCACAGCCTCCTCCAGCCTCACAGCCTCCCCATCCTCACAGCCTCCTACAGCCTCACAGCCTCCTCCAGCCTCACAGCCTCACAGCCTCCCCATCATCACAGCCTCCTCCAGCCTCACAGCCTCCCCATCCTCACTGCCTCCTCCAGCCTCACAGTCTCCTCCAGCCTCACATCCTCCTCCAGCCTCATAGCCTCCCCATCCTCACAGCCTCCTCCAGCCTCACAGCCTCCTCCAGCCTCACAGCCTCCTCCAGCCTCACAGCCTCCCCATCCTCACAGCCTCCTCCAGCCTCACAGCCTCCTCCAGCCTCACAGCCTCCCCATCCTCACATCCTCCTCCAGCCTCACACCCTCCTCCAGCCTCACAGCCTCCCCATCCTCACAGCCTCCTCCAGCCTCACAGCCTCCTCCAGCCTCTCACCCTCCTCCATCCTCAGCCGCGCTACCTCACACCGCTGCCATCCTGCCAACCGTCGGCCCCGCACCATCGCCACCGCCCTCGCGCCCTCCGCGAGGTCCATGCTGCCCGGATGCCGCCGGAGCCTTCCGCCCCTCGCCACTCTCTCACCGCTGGGCTCTCAATGTCGCCATGCTGGTGGAGTAGCGGTCTACGGGCTGTGGCCGGGTGCCGGAAGCCAGGGACGTCGTCCTGTGGCCGGCAACAGCCAATGGGAGTGAGCGGATCGTGTCAGCCTGCAAAGCCTGACACGCCCCGCTCACTCCCATTGCCTGCCCCTGCAAGCGGATTGGGCGCTGTGTTGTACACACAGGACGCCCATCCCATTGCCCAGGACTTGGCGTCCTAGACCAATCGGATGACCGTCCTGTCTTTACCACACACCGCCCAATCCGCTCCTTCCGCTCAGGTCACATGTGTGACCTGAGGGCAAGAACTGATCCCTCTCTGCATCACCCAACCCGCCGCAGAGGACAATGCCGTGTGACTGGGGCTGCGATCAGCCCCAGCACGCAGCCACGTCCTGCCGCCGAGCGGTGATGTCACCCCTCCAGCCGCATCTCTCCTCACCCCTCCAGCCAGACCTCTCCTCACCCCTCCATCTGGACCTCTCCTCACCACTCCAGCCTCTGCTCTCCTCACCCCTCCAGCCTCTGCTCCCCTCACTCCTCCAGCCTCCCGCCACATCATACTCTGCTATCCACAGAGCCCCCTCTATACTCTGACACCCACAGAGCCGCCTGTATACTCTCCTACCCACACAGCCGCCTGTATACTCTGCTACCCACAGAGCTGCCTCTATACTCTGCTACCCACAGAGCCGCCTCTATACTCTGCTACCCACAGAGCCGCCTGTATACTCTCCTACCCACAGACCCGCCTGTATTCTCTGCTACCCACAGAGCCGTTTCTATATTCTGCTCCCAACACAGCCGCCTCTATACTCTGCTACCCACAGAGCCTTCTCTATACTCTGCTACACACAGAGCCGCCTGTATAATCTGCTAACCACAAACCCGCCTGTATACTCTGCTACCCACAGAGCCGCCTGTATACTTTTCTACCCAGAGAGCCACCTGTATAATCTGCTACCCTCAGAGCAGTCTGTATACTCTGCTAGCCACTCACCCGCCTGTATACACACAATTCATTTCACCGCGCTCCCGATGCAATTGCATCGGGCCTTTTTACTAGTTGTATTATAATAATGACTGAAAGCCCGATGTTACTAATTTACCACAGTAAATTTATCACTTAAACATGAGCCATATATGAGGGGTTCGGAGTCGATGTCGGTGTCAGGGAAATTGAGGATTTGGAGTTGGAGGTTTCGCTTAACGACTCCACAGCCCTGGAATCCAGTAACAACTGAACTAGAACAGGTCAACTAAAGAAGTTGAGTGCGGCTCCCACTCTTTCCCCACACCTCCTGACTTTATTCCGGTTTTGGCAGAGTGAAGGACGCATCCGGCCTGAGGGTTTGACGGCGGCTGTTTCCACCATCCCTAAACCCGGTAAGGCTCCCACGGAGGCGGCTAACTACCGCCCTATTGCACTTATCAACTGTGATGTTAAACTCTATTCGAAGCTGCTGGCGGACCGACTCAAGTCAGTTATTTCCTCCCTGATCGCCCTCGATCAAGTGGGCTTCATTCCCGATCGTCAGGCGAGAGATGCGACTCGGAGGGTGGTGGACCTCCTGGAGGTCCTGGAGCAGAGAGGGACCCCCAGTGCCCTTCTATCACTTGATGCTGAGAAAGTTTTCGATCGAGTGCACTGGGGGTATCTGGCAGCGGTCCTGGATAAGTTTGCGTTCCAGGGCCCCATTAAGTCGGGCATCTTAGCCCTATACTCCTCCCCCCGCACATACGTGAAGGCGGGGGGGTTCTCCTCCGCTACGTTTGCTATCTCTAATGGGACGAGGCAGGGCTGCCCCCTCTCTCCTCTAATTTTTGCTCTTGCCATGGAACCGCTAGCAGCTTCCATTCGAGACCATCCTGAGATTTCGGGAGTAATGGTAGGCCAAACGGAGCATAAGATCTCTCTTTATGCGGATGATGTCCTCCTCACCTGTACGAACCCTGGAGTTTCTATTCCAGCTATTGTGTCCGTCCTCTCTGACTTTTCTGCGATCTCTTTCTACAAGCTCAACCTCTCTAAATCCTCCCTCTTTCCAGTGAACCTTTCCCCCCGGACCAGGCTGACCTGGCCTCTCGATTTTCCTTCCTACTCGCCCCCAGGGGGTTTGTGTACCTGGGAATTCAAATCGCCCCCGTGCGGTCTATGATTAGCATTAATTGTGAGACATTGGCCTCTTCACTTAGGGTTCTCACCAAAGAATATTCGCAGGTGCAGCTCTCCTGGGTGGCTAGGATCAATTTGGTAAAGATGACTCTTCGCCCTAAAATCTTATATACCCTTCGGTGCATCCCTCTACTATTTCCTAGGCGATATTTGAACCTTTTTCAATCAATCTTGGGACGATTTATTTGGGAGGGCAAACCCCACAGAGTAGCTCTTGCGGCCCTAACTCTCCCCAGCTCACTTGGGGGTCTGGGCATGCCCAATATCCTCACGTATCATGCTGCTATCACCTTGGACTTGGCTAAGACGTGGTGGGCGATGGCTTCTCCTCCTTTCTTTTCTGCCCACTGGCTACAGATTGAGGCCCATTTCTCCCCAATGGGCTCCCCCAGGATTCTGCTGGAGGTCGCATTCCTCCAAAGGACCCGGCCTGTGGTCCCTCTACGCTCTATGCAAGCTGTACTGGCTGTATGGCACAAATTAGCGAGGTTACACCTCCCATTCCTTACCAGATACCTCTCCCTGCAGGTTTTAGAGGCATGTATGATGGATATGTCGCTCGCGAGGTGGCGGGAGGCGGGGATACAAAGGATATGGGATTTGTTGAGAGATGGACGTCCGATCCCCTTCTCAGCGTTAGTAGACAGATACTCCTTGCTGTCAACGGCCTACTTCACTCACCTGAGGATATGTCACTTTCTGCTTTCCTGCTCCCTCCCCTCTTGGGATCCTACCTTGGTAGATCTCAATCTACAGTCATTCTTTAAACAATCTGCACTTTCTAGGGTCTCTATAATCTATAGAGCCTTGACTGCTGCCCGTGCAATGCATAAACTTCCCTTTATGGCAAGATGGGAGACCAAAATCTCTTTCTCGGTGCCGTTGGATGGGTGGCGGGCTGCTGCGTCCCATGCAGATAGTATACAAGGTGCCTCACTCACCTGGAACAGTCCAAAAAACTCCAGATGGGGTGGTACTTGGTCCCTGCACGTATTGCCCGATTTGGTGGACATGGAGACTCTCCCTCACCGCTCTGCTGGCGTAACTGCGGTCAGACGGGTACTGAAGCTCATATCTGGTGGTCTTGTCCAGGAGTGGTTGCATTTTGGTCCGATGTCGGGGCTTTGATTGCTGAGCTGACGGGACTGACGATTCCTCTCTCGGCCCCTATGGCTCTGTTGGGCATAGACTTAGATACCTGGCCGACTATTCTTAGGCCCATAGTTACCAATACCCTGATAGCGGCCCGCCAATCCATCGCGGCGCATTGGAGGTCTCCGACCCGCCCCTCCCTAAGAGAGGTGACAGTTAGACTAAATCGACTCCTGACACATGAACTCCTTCTCTCGCATGATCTTCCCCAAAAGACCAAGGTTCTCAACTGGTGGGACCCTTGGGTTGGCTCCAAATTTAATGAAGTGACAATTCCTGACTGACGGATTACTTGACAGCGGATGAGTTCCTCTATTATGCTACCCTCTCCTAAACTGATATTGTGACATTTCTGTTGATGTGTTATATATATAATTAAATATGCTGCATAACCCCCACCCTGTCCCCTATAATTTCCCCTCCCCTCCTTCCCTGCTCTTCTTGTTGCTCCCTGCCCCTTGTTGTTTTGGTTAAATTTCTAATACTTCTATGAGGTATATAGTTTTCTTTTCTTGTGTTTGAAAATGGATGCACATCTATAACTTGCATTGTATTTGTACCAGCTGCTTTGGCCTTTACCTGATTTTATATGTGCAATAAAAAGAATTGGTTTAAAAAAAAGAAGTTGCGTGCGCTAGCAGGGCATGTGTGAGGACGTGTGTAGGAGCTCTCCCACTGCACATACTGAAAACAGGGCTGAAAGGAGGCACTGCCGAATGCCTGAGACAGCTGCTCCAGTGCCAGAGATTGCGATGAGCTTGGGGAACCCGCCAGAGGCTGCATCTGGGACCCAGATGACGTGCTGGAGGCAGAAAGAGCTGGGGATGGAGGGGAGCACCCGGACCCAAGATGGAGCTGGGTCAGCAGAGGAGGAGGCGGCCAAGACAAGTGCTGCGTACAGGAGAAGGATGGAGGAGAGTTCCAAGCTGGAGAAGTTTGCCAGAATGGAGGGGTCAGAGAGGCAGCAACAGAGGCTGGAGGTGTGCAGGGCACAAAGGAGTTGAATGGAGAGCAGTCCCAGGCACAGTACAGCCCCATAACTCAGTAGACCCCCATGCGTGAGTTACAAGATAAGTATGGCACATCATCCATTGCAGCAGCCTCACAAGCCCCTGCACACAATGAACAGCCTGTAGACTTATGTGAAGCAGCTATGAATGAATCGACACTGAAGGATTTATTCTCAGTAGTGATATTCTGCAAATCTGCATTTACAGCCCTGACCCTGCAGGTTGATGGCTTAAAGAGTGAAATGGCTAATTTCCATACTGCTAATTTCCCACTGCATGTAGGCAGTGCTATGGATCAGATTGCTGAACTGTTAAAAAGGGAGAAAAAAAATGTCAAGCACATCGCAGAGCTTCAATTTAAAACAGACCATCTTGAAAATTGTTCCCGTAGGAACAATCTAAGAATAATTGGAGTGCCTGAAACGGTAGAAGGGAACATCCCCACTGATTATATCGAATCCAAAGTGGGAGGAGACAGTCTTACAAAATTGTTCTCAATGGAGAGGGCTCCTCAAGTACCATCAAGATCCTTACCCCCAGGGTCGGCCTCGAGATCTATCCGATCAAAAATCCTAAACTACCGGGACCCTGATATCTTACTTAGAAGGTCCAGAGACATGGCAGACCTAACTATTGATGGCAACCGGATATCTACAGTAAAGACCAAATGTTTGGACACACCTTCCCATTCAAAGAGTTTTCTGTATTTTCATGACCATCAAAATAGTAGATTCACACTAAAGGCATCAAAACTATGAATTAACACATGTGGAATAATATGCTAAACAAAAAAGTGTGAATCAACTGAAAATATGTCTTATATTCTAGGTTCTTCAAAGTAGCCACCTCTTGCTTTGATGACTGCTTTGCACACTCTTGGCATTCTCTTGATGAGCTTCAAGAGGTAGTCACCGGAAATGGTTTTCACTTCACAGGTGTACCCTGTCAGGTTTAATAACTGGGATTTCTTGCCTTATAAATGGTGTTAGGACCATCAGTTGTGTTGTGCAGAAGTCTCCTGGATACACAGCTGATAGTCCTACTGAATAGACTGTTAGAATTTGTAATATGGCAAGACCACCCCAGGAAAGGAAGACCAAAAGTCACCTCTGCTGCGGAGGACAAGTTCATCCGAGTCACCAGCCTTAGAAATCGCAGGTTAACAGCAGCTCAGATTAGAGACCAGGTTAATACCACACAGAGTTCTAGCAGCAGACACATCTCTACAACAACTGTTAAGAGGACACTTTGTGCAGCTGGCCTTCATGCTAAAAATAGCTGCTAGGAAACCACAAGGACCAGTGGAAATCTGTGTTTGGTCTGATGAGTCCAAATTTGAGCTCTTTGGTTCCAACCACCGTGTCTTTGTGCAACGCAGAAAAGGTGAAAGGATGGACTCTACATGCCTGGTTCCCACCGTGAAGCATGGAGGAGGAGGTGTGATGGTGTGGGGGTGCTTTGCTGGTGACACTGTTGGGGATTTATTCAAAATTGAAGGCATACTGAACCAGCATGGCTACAACAGCATCTTGCAGCGACATGCTATTTGATCCAGATTGCGTTTAGTTGGACCATCATTTATTTTTCAACAGGACAATGACCCCAAACACACCACCAGGCTGTGTAAGAGCTATTTGACCAAGAAGGAGAGTGATGGGGTGCTACGCCAGATGACCTGGCCTCCACAGTCAATCGAGATGGTTTGGGGTGAGCTGGACCGCAGAGTGAAGGCAAAAGGGCTAACAATTGCTAAGCAGCTCTGAGAACTCCTTCAAGACTGTTGGAAGACCATTTCTGGTGACTACCTCTTGAAGCTTATCAAGAGAATGCCAAGAGTGTGCAAAGCAGTAATCAAAGCAAAAGGTGGCTACTTTGAAGAACCTAGAATATAAGACATATTTTCAGTTGTTTCACACTTTTTTGTTAAGTATACAATTCCACATGTGTTAATTCATTGTTTTGATGCCTTCAGTGTGAATCTACAATTTTCATAGTCATGAAAATAAAGAAAACTTTTTGAATGAGTAGGTGTGTCCAAACTTTTGGTCTGTACTGTATATACCTGGACTATTCCGTGGCAGTTCAAATACCCAGGATGAAATTTGGGGAGGCCGAGAGGAGACTGCGGGAACTGGGCTTGGCTTACTCAATGCTATATCCAGCCAATGATGAGAGAAGCCATTGTTGTGGTCATTCCCATAGTGGAAAAAGATCCACAGCTGCTGGAATCATATAGACCAGTATCATTTTTAATAATAATAATAATAATAATAATAATATTTATTCATTTACAGTGCCTTGTGAAAGTATTTGGCCCCCTTGAACTTTTCAACCTTTTGCCACATTTCAGGCTTTAAACATAAAAGATTTAAATTCAAATTTTTTTGTGAAGAATCAACAACAAGTGGGACACTATCGTGAAGTGGAACGAAATTTATTGGATATTTCAAACTTTTTTAACAAATAAAAAACTGAAAAGTAGGGCGTGCAATATTATTCGGCCCCTTTACTTTCAGTGCAGCAAACTCACTCCAGACGTTCAGTGAGGATCTCTGAATGATCCAATGTTGTCCTAAATGACTGGTAATGATAAATACAATCCACCTGTGTTTAATCAAGTCTCCGTATAAATGCACCTGCTCTGTGATAGTCTCATGGTTCTCTTTCAAGTGCAGAGAGTATCATGAAGACCAAGGAACACACCAGGCATGTCCGAGATACTGTTATGGCGAAGTTTAAAGCCGGATTTGGATACAAAACATTTCCCAAGTTTTAAACATATCAAGGAGCACTGTGCAAGCGATCATATTGAAATGGAAGGAGTATCAGACTACTGCAAATCTACCAAGACCCGGCCGTCCCTCTAAACTTTCATCTCGAACAAGGAGAAGACTGATCACAGATGCAGCCAAAAGGCCCATGATCACTCTGGATGAACTGCAGAGATCTACAGCTGAGGTGGGAGAGTCTGTCCATGGACAACTATCAGTCGTACACTGCACAAATCTGGCCTTTATGGAAGAGTGGCAAGAAGAAAGCCATTTCTCAAAGATATTCATAAAAAGCCTCGTTTGAAGTTTGCCACAAGCCTCCTGGGAGACACACCAAACATGTGGAATAAGGTGCTCTGAAACCAAAATTGAACTTTTTGGCCACAATGCAAAACGATATGTTTGGCGTAAAAGCAACACAGCTCATCACCCTTAAAACACCATCCCCACTGTCAAACATGGTGGTGGCAGCATCTTGGTTTGGGCCTGCTTTTCTTCAGCAGGAACAGGGAAGATGGTTAAAATTGATGGGAAGATGGAGGGAGACAAGTACAGGACCATTCTGGAAGAAAACCTGCTGGAGTCTGCATAAGACCTGAGACTGGGACGGAGATTTATCTTCCAACAAGACAATGATCCCAAACATAAAGCAAAACCTACAATGGAATGGTTCAAAAATAAACGTGTCCAGGTGTCCAGGTGTGGCCAAGTCACAGTCCAGACCTGAATCCAATCGAGAATCTGTGGAAAGAGCTGAAAACTTCTGTTCACAATGCTCTCCATCCAACCTCACTGAGCTCGAGCTGTGTTGCAAGGAAGAATGGACAAGAATTTCAGTCTCTCGATGTGCAAAACTGATAGAGACCCCAAGCAACTTGCAGCTGTAATCACAGCAAAAGATGGTGTTACAATGTATTAACTCAAGGGGGCCGAATAATATTGCACGCCCCACTTTTCAGTTTTTATTTGTTTAAAAAGTTTAAAATATCCAATACATTTCGTTCCACTTCATGATTGTGTCCCATTGTTGTTGATTCTTCACAAAAAAAAGACTGCAGTGCTAACCACTGAGCCATCGTGCCACCCACTTTTGACGGAGGATATCAAAATACTGGCCAAGGCTCTAGCGAACAGATTAACACGGGTAATAGGTAAGGCAGTCCACTTGGACTAATCTGGTTTCATGCCAAAAAAATCCACTGCTGTCAGTTTTAAGAACGCTATACTTAAACATGAAAATTCCATTTTAAAATGCGGATAAGAGAGTGGTGGTATCTCTAGATGCACAAAACACCTTTGACAGCGTGAAATGGAACGACCTAGTCGGTGCTGCATCGTTTTGGGTTCGGTATAGTGTTTATCCAGTGAGTAAAATTGCTATACTCCTCTCCAACAGCCAGAATTAAAGTGAATAATAAACTGTCAGAGACTTTTCCTCTCTTTAGAGGTATGAATGAAACAGTGGTGTCCGTTGTCCCTGTTGCTATTTACCCTAGCTGTGGAGCCATTAGCTGCCAAAATAAGAAGATTGCAGGATGTGAAGCGGTTTGTGTATGGAAAAGCAGAGAAGATAGTAGAATATCGTCGCCATATAAAGCTTTTTTTGGAAAATCCTAGAGAAGCTTTGAGAAATGTAGTGACACTAATTGAGGGATTTGGATGGATATCGGGGCTACTAATTAACTGGGATAAGTGATGTGTTTTGCCGATAGATGGAGAGGGTGACTGCACCAGGGAGGTGGAACTATACACCAAATTAAAGGTGGTCCAACAATTTAAGTATTTAGGGATTCATATAGCTCTTCCATTGACAACATTTGAGGAGTTTAATTTATGCTCTTTATTACGAAGACTGCACACTAAAATGACAGCGTGGAATAAGTTACATTTACCGGTGGTGGGCAGAGTGAATCTCCTCAAATGCTGCAACTGCTATATGTGTTGAATAATTCCACCATCTGGATCCCAATGAGCAGCTTCCACAGAATAAAATCACTATTTGGAGAATTAGTGTGGGGTAAGAAGAGTCTGAGACTTAACCCCTTCACGATCAAGGACGTATATATACTCCCTGAAAGGAAGTTAATTCCCAACCAAGGGAGTAAATATAAGCCCTAACTAAAATGCAGCACCGATGCCGCATGGATTCTCAGCGAACTCTGTTACCTGCTTCTTCTGAAAGCAGGTAAACAGAGGATGACCTCAGGGGAGAGATCCATAGCCCCCCCGCAACTACGATCGCCTTAATTGGCTGTAACAGCCAATTGCAGTGATTGTATGTTTCAGCCAGTGAAACTGGCTGAAACATTGAGTTACAGCCATGATCAATGCCCAAAAGCATCGATCATTGGCTGGAGCTAGGTGACCTCAGTCCTTGTGACTCTTCGCTCCAATCAGCATGCAGGGGCCAGTGTGAGCTGTCACTGACTGCTCCCCTCAGCTTCCTTCTGTGAAGGAAGCTGAATGGAGTCATTTTTGTGACAGTCTGCAGCACAAGTGGCGGGCAGGTGATTGGGGAGCACAGGCAGCAGTCACCTGCCTGCTGATCTGCCACTCCTGCCACCAGGATCTGCCTGCCACAGCCTGTGTCCGGGATAACCTGCACCATATCTGTCGGCTGCCGTGTGTGCTGCTCTGCCGGTCTGTGCCATCTCCTCCCCCTGTCACCTCTCTGCCTCTGTCACCTCTCTGCCCCATCATCTGTCCCTGTTACCTGTTTGCCCCTGTCACTTCTCTGCCCCGTCATCTCTCCCTGTCACCTCTCTGCCCCATCATCTGTCCCTGTCACCTCTCTGCCCATCACCTCTCTCCCTGTCCCTGTCGGTCATCTCTCCCTGCCCCTGTCAGTCATCTCTCCCTGCCCCTGTCAGTCATCTCTCCCTGCCCCTGTCAGTCATCTCTCCCTGCCCCTGTCAGTCATCTCTCCCTGCCCCTGTCAGTCATCTCGCCCTGCCCCTGTCAGTCATCTCGCCCTGCCCCTGTCAGTCATCTCTCCCTGCCCCTGTCAGTCATCTCTCCCTGCCCCTGTAGGTCATCTCTCCCTGCACTGTTGGTGATCTGTCCCTGTCATCTGTCCCTGCACTGCGATCAGCTGTCCCGCTGCTGCATGATCACCTCTGTCCCCCCTCTCCCCGCTCTTTTCTGCTCACCTGTCTACCTCCCCTCGTGCTGCCCAATTACCTCTGTTCCCCCTCCCCCCGCTTCTGCCCTATCACCGCTGTCCACCCTACTCTCACTGCTGCCCTATCACCTCTGTCCTCCTGCCCTCACTGCTGCCCGATCACCTTTGTCTCTCCCTTCCCCTTCTTCTGCCTAATCTATAGACCTATCCCCTTCTGCTGTCCGATCACCTCTTTCCCCTCTGCTGCTCAACCTCCTGTGTCCCCCTCCGATTCTGCGACCGATCTCCTGTGTCCTCCTCTGTGCCACTGCTGCCCCTGTGATTCATCCACTTTCCTGCGTCACCCCGCGAGTGCTCGCAGTTTCCGGTCTTGCTTTGAGACCGGAAACTGCGAGTGGGGTGACACAGGAAAGTTCACTTGAGTTCAGCGCTTTAGCTGAACTCAAATGACCCAGGCTGTGATGTCACAGCGGGAGGTGGAAATCAGTCAGTTTCTGGTCCCACTGTGACAGGGATCTCTGGGACTAGGGGTCTGCAGCACTGACAGCTACACTGTATGGCAATCAGATTATTGCCATACAGTGCAGCTGCAATCAGTGTGATCTTAGAGAGTGCAGCAGGAGGACCCTTAATTACTTGCTGCAGTCTCTGGATGTAGCAGAGGCGACTGAGTGTCATGGGACCATCGTTGTAAATTACCGTTGGAGGGTACTTGGGAGTGATAAAGACAACATTATCAAAATAGCCATTGGGATATTATTGTTTATTGCCATAAAATTGATTGCAAAATATTGGATTAGAGAGGATCCCTCGTCCAGACGCGAATTTATTGCCCAAACTAATTATATAATTCAACTTGAAAAAAGTATTTACACCAAGAGGAATAAACAGGAATACTTCAATAAATTATGGCAGCCATGGTTGGATAGGATTAATTAGAATAACACCTGTATATACTATTGTAGTGTAATACACACGCTAAAATGTATGGCGGAGTGGAGATATCTTTTTTTTAATCAAGGTAATGATTAAATATTGTTGAATATTGTTAATAATGGACGAAGTGTTGATTCCACTGGGAAAGGTTCTGCTTGGGTGGGGGGAGTAAGGGAAGAGGGTAGAATTTACAGTCATATTATAAAAGACGTATTGTCATGTAATATCTGTTCTAAGTTTTGTTGTGGTTAATAAACATTTACTGATTAAATAAAAAAAGAAGTTGTGCACATGCCCATAGTCATATCATCATATCCAGAGGTTAGTGCTGCCATAATTGCCCCAGAGGTTACGGTGGGTGGGGGGAAAGTCAGCCTGTCAGTGCGTAGGCCATATGCCGCACACTGCATTACATTGGTCTGCATGCCTATTATCCCTGAAGGAAACCTCTTCTAAGCATGATGCATAAGAAAGCCTGCAAACAGTTTGCTGAAGGCAAGCAGAGTAAAAACATGAATTACTGAAACCATGTTGTGTGGTCTGATGAGATCAAGGTAAACTTATTTGATTTACATGGGGTCAAGAGTGTGTGTGGTGGAGTACAAAGGAAAGTGTGTCTTACCTACTGTCGGGCATGGTAGGAATGTCATGGTTTGTGGCTGCATAAGTGCTGCCAGCTGTGGGAGCTACGGTTCATTGAAGGAACCATGCTTGCCAACATGTACTGTGATATACTAAAGTAGAGCATGATCCCTTCTCTTCAGAAACTGGACCACAGGCAGTATTCCAACATGATAATGACCTCAAACACATCTAAAAGATGACCCCTGCCTTGCTAAAGAAACTGAGGGTAAAGGAATTGCCATGAATGTCACGAGACCTAAACCCTATTGAGCATCTGTAGGGCATCTTTACATGAAAGATATAGGTGTGCAAGGTCTCTAAGATCCACCAGATTTATGATGTGATGTTATACAAGTTGACTACTTTACATTGCAGCAGGAGGGTTATATCTTCAGTGTTGTCTCATGAAAAGATATAATAAAATGTTTACAAAAATGTGAGAGGTGTACTCACATTTGTAATATACTATATTTGGCATTGCTGTAGTAAAATAACCCTCTTGACATTTTACAGTGTGTGTCTCCTGGACACAATCTGTCACTACACTCCCAGACAGAAGTTATGTCGCTTATCCATGTTATATAAATAAAAGCTTATAACCTGACCGTAAATTCATCCATTGGTTTTATAAATTACTCTTCTGAAAGCTGAAACCCTCCGAAATGTGGTTTAGGTTAAGAAAATAAATTGGCATCAATGCTGAAATATTGATCATTTAATGAACACAGAATTGTCAGATTTTGGCAAGGCAAATGTTTTGTCACCTTGTCATATAATGCACCCAATCCTAGTTTACATCCTCACCTGTGCTCAGTAAATGATCGGTTAATTAGTGGGTGTGGCTAAAAAGAAACCCAGCACCCCAGACCTTTACTTGAACTGCAACTTGAGCTCTGACAAAATGCCAAAAATCCACCCTGCGACCAAAGCCTTGATTGTCAAGAGACTGAAGACCAGATTCACTGCAGAGGTGGATGGCACCTTTAATGTGTCTCCAGCGTCAAGTACAAACAATTATAAAAAGATTTGAAGAGACTGGAGATGTGTTTGACAAGCCCAGGTCAAGCAGACCCCGCTAGACAACTGCTCAGGAGGAACATTTGTTGGTTAGAAAATCCAAAGCAAGCCCCTCTTCCATTGCAGCAGAGCTCCAACAGGCCTGGTCACCTCAAGCCCCTGTGTCAACTAGAACAGGATTCTGTCTCAAAATGCCCTCCATGGTCGAATCAGTGCCCAGAAGCCATCACTAAACAAAAGCCAAATAAAAAAAGTGTGGCATTTGCAAAGTCCCACAGCCTGCTAAACAAATAGACACTGGAAAAGTGGCAGGAGGTCGATTTCTCTGATGAATCTTCAGTAGAATTACACCACAGCTGCCACAAATACGGCAGGAGACCTACTGGAGCCCTTATGGATCCACAACACACCCAGAAAACAGTTACATTTGGTGGTGGAAAGATCATGGTCTGGGGTTACATTCAGTATGGGGGTATGCGAAACATTTGCAAGGTGGAAGGCAATACCAATAGCCTAAAATATCAAGACGTATAAACTACCTCTTATATTCCAAATCATAAAAGGGGTCAGATTCTGCAGCAGCATGGTGCTCCATCTCATACATCCATCTCTACAACAAAATTCCTCCAGGCAAAAAAGATCAAGGTGCTCAAGGACTGGCCAGCCCAGTCACCAGACATGAACATCATTGAGCATGTTTGGGATAGGATGAAAGAAGAAGCTTGGAAGACAAAACCAAAGAATCTAGATGAACTCTGGGAGGCATGTAAGACTGCATTCTTTCCTATTCCTGATGACTTCATTAATAAATTGTATGAATCATTGTTGAAAAGCATGGATGCAGTCCTTCAAGCTCATGGAAGACACACAAAATATTAAATATGACTCTAATTGCACCACAACTTCATTCACCAATGTTATGCAACATATATTTGTATTTTAAGTTAATTTTTTGTTTGAAAATCACATTATTTTCTGTGGGTGACAAAACTTTTGTCTTTCCAAAATCTGACCATTCAGTGTTCATTAAATGATCAATATTTCAGCATTGATGCCAATTTATTTTCTTAACCTAGACCACATTTCGGAGGGTTTCAGCTTTCAAAAGAGTAATTTATAGAACCAATGAATGAATTTAACATCAGGTTATAAGCTTCTATTTACATAACATGGATAAACGACATAACTTCTGTCAGGGAGTGTATATGTTGGGCAATAACATTACATGTTTTCAATATTCACTCTGCAACATCCACTGCTTGCTAATTTCTGCAAAGTGACTGTGGAGTAAACAGTTTCTACTCCAATAGATGAATTCACTGAGGGTTATATTCTCCAAAATGTAGTCACTTTATGGGGTTTTCTACTGCTTTGTTTTTCTGCCATTCTCTCACATTAAAGGGAACCAACCACCCCCAATGACCCCCCCCCGGACTATTAATATGGCTCCCTACACCCAGCACATACATGTGCTGCAATGTTTTTTGCTAAAAAAACTGGTTTTTAAAAGTAAAGATAATGCTTTATAAAGTTTCAAACGAAGGGACGGTTGGGCGTTACTTACATGTGGCTAAAGCCGATTTGCAGCTGCCACTCATTCTCCTCTCTCCCCTCACAGCCGTAACGGCCAGCCCTTTTTGCAGCGTCACAGCCTGGTGCACGGGCTCGCATGCCCGTGCACACGTCATCAGCTACAGCCGGGTAGCGAGCGCGCGCTCTGACTTCCACAGCCGAGCGCAGGAAGTCAGAGCGCGCGCTCGCTATCCGGCTGTAGCTGATGACGTGTGCACGGGCATGCGAGCCCGTGCACCAGGCTGTGACGCTGCAAAAAGGGCTGGCCGTTACGGCTGTGAGGGGAGAGAGGAGAATGAGTGGCAGCTGCAAATCGGCTTTAGCCACATGTAAGTAACGCTCAACCGTCCCTTCGTTTGAAACTTTATAAAGCATTATCTTTACTTTTAAAAAACTGTTTTTTTAGCAAAAAACATTGCAGCACATGTATGTGCTGGGTGTAGGGAGCCATATTAATAGTCCGGGGGGGTCATTGGGGGTGGTTGGTTCCCTTTAAGGCTTCAGCAAATAGTGTCACCTCTCTTCTGAGATCTGCTGCTGTGAGATTTGTTTCTGTCATCAGTCACTACCTTATTCATCCAGCGAGTGGCACTGGTGATGGAGGAGACGTCCGAACCAGAAGCTTTGAGCAGCAGTGTCTCTGTTTAGTTACAAAGAATAGGGTAGTTGGGACGAGTAGTATTTTCCAATCTCGCAGTATCAGTGTATGTGCAGTCCTGCTGCAGTAATCAGCTCACTGCTTTAGCCAATTAGGAAGCACCACACTCTACTAAAGCCCAAAGCAAATTCTTGGTAGCTGGTGTAGCTTTGTTCTCCTCTAGTTCAGTCCTGTTTGCTCAGAGCCTGACTTATATATTTGTTTCCTGCTGTGACCCTGGCCTGTTTATTAACTATTCTTGCGACTTTTGATATTGACCTTTCTCTGCCCTCCTGGTTCTGATTGGCTACATGACTATTCTTCTTGCCATTTCACACCATCAATTAGCATCTAACCCTGTGTCCCCAATGGGATCTCTGTGTAAATCCAAATCCCTGTATAGGGCTAAATGGTGAAGGGGAAGACAATCCCTGGGATATGTAAAGCGGAGTAGATAGTGCCAAGTCTGTTCGTGGTAGCCAAATTATAAGCTGCCAGGTAATCACATGATTAGAAATGATGATTGTGATATGGCCGGACTTCCCAGCTGATAAAGCAGGCACAGCTGGAGACTAAGAGCGGCTTCACACCACGGTTTTGGGGATCCGGTGCTGTCCAGTGTGAACCGGACAGCCCAGGATCCAATTTCGGCCCCATAGTATTCCTATGGGGCTGGATGGCAGCTATTTGCCATCCGGTTCCCATCTGTCTGGGAGGATCTGGGAGAATTCAGATCTTTCTCCGGGAAACACAAAAATCACAGCTTGCTGCAATTTTCTGTCTGGGGCAAATATCACCACAAATTGGATCCTCCCGGATCCGGAGCCCCCTACCATGGGAGTCTATGGCACCGTATCCGACATAAAATCAGTCCGGCTCCCGGACGCTGGGTGGTGAAGCTCAGCACCGGCAGGCGCTGAACTTGAGCACCGTGGAGAGCTCCCCGCTGACATTTCAGGACTGCGGCTAGCTCCCGCTAGCAGCGATTTTGAAGTTTCAGCAGGGACAGCTCCTGAAACCTGCGATCTGCTGACTCCGGCAGAAGACAGGACCGGAGGGCATATTTGCCCTCCCGGTTCTGTTCTATCTGGGGCTGTCAGGTTCTGTCCGGTGCTTCCTGCAAAACACCGGACAGAACCTGATAGACCAAATCCATGGTGTGAAGCCGCCTTAAGAAGAATTTGTGACTTCTTTTCATTTAGTGATTACTACTCACCCGGGCAGTTATTAGTAGGAATCTCATCTTTACACCACTCATCACTCCTCACATATGTCTCTGTAGTATCAATATGGGTCAAATCTTCATACTAAAAGAAATATATTATAAAAGTTACAGACAGATGGAGAAGTCACATCTATGATCAGCTCTAATTCTGCTATTTCCACCGTTCTCATTACACAAGTATAAGACATAATACTGGTGGATAACACAAGACTGAGCACAAGATCTTCAGAGCCATCTACACATTATGGGGAGATTTGATAACACCTTTTCTCCATCTACCTGATGATCCTGAGGAACATTGGAATCTTCTTGTTTACAGTGCTGTGGACAAAGAGGGTGGGGACATCTCTCTGGTGTTGTCCTCTTACTGAATAAAACTAGAAGAAAAACAACATACAGGGACTGAACTCATTCTTTTCGTACAGATAATTATAGGCCATGTGTATTTAGTTCTGGAATATAATGAAGATATACCAATGGTCATTGATAAAGATTTTTATCGAAACGCGTCTGACGGGGCATGTTCAGCCACCAAGATGCTTTTATTTTAATGTTGTGAGTTACATAATAAAGTAAAACTTTACATCGGATGAAGGTGCCAGCATATCTTCATTATATTCCTTGACTCGGGCGATGGCCGGCCGTCAGCTGCAGCACCTGACTAGATCTTCTGAGAAGGAGGGGTGAGCTCATTCCTTTCCCTGTTCCCTGTGAGTTTGTATTTAGTTCTGTCTATTACCTGGTGATCATAAAAATATAAAAGTTGGGGTTTTTAAACCGAGCTGCCAATCATTCCAATAATATTCAAATTCAAAGAGTTGGCATGAAGGTGATTTCACCTTCATGCCAACTCTTTGAATTTGAATATTATTGGAATGATTGGCAGCGCGGTTTAAAAACCCCAACTTTTATGAAAATCGTTTTATTAAAGGGGAGACTGCAGCAACCAAAGTAAAAGTACTGACGATTATAGTGGTTGTGAGTTTCACAACCATACCAGGTAAGCATATTCCTTTAAACGGAAAAAGTTTCATTTGTGTTGGTAACGTCCTATGGTAGCACCTGGTTTCTTTTTCAGATTTCTGCATATTACCTGGTGATGTGAGGGGCTGGGGAACCTCCATCATGACGTCCTTGTACAGATCTTTATGACCTTCTAAATACTCCCACTCCTCCATGGAGAAATAGACGGTGACGTCCTGACACCTTATAGGAACCTGACACATACAATGACACCGTCATCCCCCCGATCCCTTCATAGCATCACTGTATAATGTCCCAGCGTTCCCAGCACTGTCACCTCTCCAGTCAGCAGCTCAATCATCTTGTAGGTGAGTTCTAGGATCTTCTGGTCATTGATGTCCTCATGTATCAGGGGGTGAGGTGGAGGACCTGTGATTGGGCTCAGGGTCTTCCCTCAGACACAGGGTCCTGACAGCGCTCACTAGAGGTCTTCACTACTGTGTAATCCTGGTTATGGAGAGACACATTAATAAATCTCCAGTCTCCAGACATTTCCCGAGTCCTCACCTCTCCAGCTCTGTCCATCTGTTATTCTGTCCATAGATAAGAATGATGTCATGTGACATTGTCACCAGAATCTCTCACCTCTCCAGTAACAAGGAAGAGGATCTCTAGGGTGAGGTGTAATATCCTCTCCGCCATCTTGTCCCTGTCCATATCCATCCTTCACGGTCAATCAGGAGAATTGTCTTCTATAGAAGATCTCCACTGAGAGGATCCGATATTGTAGGGACCTGAATAATGGGGAGAAGATGAGCATGTAACATCATAAAGAATCCTGTGTAATAATACAATGACTGGAGATAATGAGGAGATAGAACGTGTAGAACATAGATAGAGGAATAGAGAGAACATAGACCTCCACTGCAGAGCCGCACTCCACATATATGGCTGCTCTATGCTTACAGGACCTGTGATGATGTCACATGGAGGGGAGGAGTCAGGGGTCACATGATCAGCTCCTCAGTGTATGCAGGACTCTGCTGTGCTGGGTGTTAGGGTGCTGGATGAGGTGAAGATTATGTGTGGGGTCAGGAGGGATTTACAGTGTTGATTTAGCAGAACTGAGTGTGTACCACATGTACGGAGCAGAACAGAGTGTGTATTATTGTGTTTACCTCTTGTCATACTCAGTTTGTTTTTACCGTCAGAAAAACCTCAAATTCCTAAAAAGGCTCTTGTGAAGGGACAGGGACACAGACGTGGATGTGGGCGTGGGGTTGTCAGTGGTGCCCGACAAGGCACAGAGTCTGGGAGACAGAAGAAGGTTGATTCATCTATGTTCCTGACCTAATTTCCCAGTCTGGAACGTAAACGGGTCTGGAAGCCAGAAGAGCAAGAGCAGATACTGTCTTGGATGGCTGATAAGGCCTCCACAAAATTTTCTAGCAGCACCGAATCATCCATGACTACACAGTCTCCTGTCCATACAGAGAACGCTGGGTTATCCTATTCTCAACTTGTTCCTAGTTCATCACCTCAGGATACTAGATAAAAGAATAGGGACTTGTGGCCGCGCTCCAGCTCAAACAAAATCCAAAAATCAAGGGTTATTTGAATTCATATGGTGGTATTTATTTCTAGCATTTCGGGGTAAACCCCTTCCTCAGGATTACCACATGAATGGGTATTCCTGAGGAAGGGATTTACCCCAAAACGCGTAGAAATAAATACCACCATATGAATTCAAATAACCCTTGATTCTTGGATTTTCTTCGAGTGGAAGGGCGGCCACAAGTCCCTATTCTTTGCTACTAGAGGGAAGACTGCTGCAGACCGTGAAAAAAACTTGACATCTTAAGTTGTCACAGGCGCAAAGGATGGTTGTGACATCTCACAACCCCTACAGGTGAGCAAATCCACCACTTATTTACACATTTTCTGCCAACAGATACACACTATTGTGCACCCTTTCTTCTTTTCAGCTGTTTATTCCTGTAGTTCATCACCCCATTAGGAGTTTTAATAAATATTTGACCCCAACCTTGGCCACTCCAAGGATCTGTTTGGTCCATATCCTTTTGTTGCCTCTGGCCTCTCACCGCGTGACATTGAAGAGGAACGTGAGGAGGTATCATCTGTTCATGGCCAAATATTTGAAAACCCATGGCCAGAAGAAAGCCACTTTCATCCACGTGATATACCGGGTGAAGAGGTAGAGGCTGATGGTGATGACACACAGTTGCCATCTGGCCAGCTGACAATATCAACACGGAAGGAGGATGACATGGACGACGAGGTGGTCGACGATGAGACCACTGATCCGACCTGAACCGCTGGCATGCATAGCCAGTACAGCAGCACAGAGGAAGAAGGTGGATATGTAGCACCCTCAAAGGCACCAAGGGCTACTGGATTGAGAAGAGTGTGAAGTGTGTCAACTGTTGCCAAGAGCAATCCCTCTGTGCCCCAAGTCAAGGCAAGGTGCGTTCAGCCACTGTCTGGAAATGTTTTTCAGATAGTCCTTCTGAACCAACTGTTGTCATCTGTAGCATCTATCATACGAAGCTGAGCTGAGGCCAGGGCAAAGGCAACCAAAGCACCACTAGTATGTGGAAACAAATGGCAGACAAGCACTCTAATCGGTGGGCGGAACAACAGGGTACAAATCGGTGTCTGCGGGTCAAACCACTGCTATGTCGCATGTGATCCGTTTTTCACGATCTGCTGGGCAGGAAGCAGGTGATCATACCTCTTGCTCACAAGCTGCGGTTGCACAGATGCAGGACACAACAAGCTCATCCACTTGATTGTCCCAGCCAAGTGTCCAGTTGTCCGTGCCCCAGATCTATGAATGGAGGCGTAAATACCAAGCCACGTACCCACAAGCACAAATACTGAATGCACACATTGCCAAGTTGCTAGCTGTGGAGACGTGGCCATTTAGGCTTGTTGGGACACAGTCTTTCCGTGATCTGTTGGCTGTAGCTGCTCCACGATACTCGGTTCCCAGCCAGCACTATTTTTCCCGGTGTGCCGTCCCCGCGTTACACCAGCACATCTTAAACAATCTAAAGCGTGCTCTCACCAATGCCGTAACTGGGAAGGTCCACCTTACTACAGACACGTGGACAAGTACTTGTGGACAGGGACGATACATCTCTGTCACGGCACACTGGCTCAACCTGGTGGAGGGTGGGACAAAGTCTCAAAACTGGACGATGACGTATCCTACCCACGCCACGAATAGCGGGCCCAACCTCAATCAGGGTTTCAGCCTCATCATATATGTCCTGTCTCCCCTCTTCCTCCTTCTCCTCCTCCACCTCATCATTCTATGCTGAATTACCATCCACATCACTCCCAAGTTGGGAGCTGTGCAGCAGCACATCAGCTAAGCAGCAAAATGCTTTGCTGAAGCTCATCTGCTTAGATGAAACACCACACACTGCAGCAGAGCTGTGGCAAGGAATAAAACAATAGACCGATCAGTCGCTCTCCCCACTGCAACTCCAACCCAGTCTAGATGTCTGCGATAATTGGCGTAACCTGGTGGCAGCTTTAAAGCTCGGGAAGCTGGTACACGTGCCATACATGGCTCACGTGCTGAACCTAGTGGTGCAGAAATTTATAAAAACATACCCTGACTTGCCGTACCTACTTGAGAAGGTGCGCCATATTTGCGCCCATTTCCGCCATTCCTCAACCGCTGATGCCGGTCTTGCAGCGCTTCAAAAGCAATTTAATTTGCCAAACCACCGACTCATTTGCGACCTGCCGACAAGGTGGAACTCTACATATCATATGTTGGCAAGAATAAGTGAGCAGCAGAGGGCACTTGCTGAAACCAGCTTAAACATGCCCGTCAGATTGAGACTTAGCCAAGGCATATAACTGTCGAGTGGGTGTGGATCACTGACATTTGTGAGGTGCTTGATAACTTTGAGTACTGCACCAAGCTTGTGAGCAGTGATCAGGCTATTATCAGCATAACCATCCCTATGCTATGTCTGCTGAAATTAGCAAGATTTCACAATGGGTGATCCTACCCAGCCCAGCCAATCTCATCAGGCAATATTGGGGAATGAAGATGATGAGGAAGACTAGGCGGGTGAGGACTTCTTTTCAGTGGTACTGAGGGGATCCCTCATGCTACAGAGGGGACTCCCAACCCCGGCTTCATGTCTGTCCAGCAAAGGTGGGCTGGAGAGGAGGAGGTGGAGGAGGAGAGTCAGTGTGAGGAGAGTATGGGTATTGTTCATGTAGCACCCCTGAGGGGGATTGCCACAGGTTCCACCGGTGCAAGGAAGGACTAACACCTTGGTTAGCTCAGCACACACCACCTTCCACCCCAGACCTGAAGAGGGAGCTCCACTGGCTGCATTAAGTCAGTTCCCCTTTAAGAACGCTCAGGCTGAGGGGACTAGTCAGTTAGTCCCAGGAGTGAGTGGAGTTAGTTCCTGTGAGGAGAGGGAAGAGAGAGGAGGCAGAGCTACTGATCGCTGGGAGAGAGATCCAGGAACAGGGAGGACTGACTGCTGTGCACACCCCAGGGAAGGGGCCTTTAGTACACACGGACACTGGAGCCTGACGCTGCCAGTCTGCAGAGCTACAGAAAAAGCCCAGCATACTCAGGAGGAGTTCAGCCCTAAGGAGAGTGAGTAAGAGACACTAAACAGACCAAGCATAGGACCAGGGGCCACAAGAGAAGCAGGGACCTCGCAGAAGGACCTCATTGCCAGTTTAGGACAAAGCCCAAAGCGGGAGAAGAAAGCGGTGGCTTCTGGCTCAGGCAGGACTCATCCCACACTGCAGAGCACAGACACAAAGGAGGCCTCATAACTTTCTAAGGTGGAAGTCCCAAATTGCATCGGGACCTGGTTATTACTCTGGACTGTACCTGTTACGTTACCACCAGTAAAAGGTACTGAAACAACAACCCCAGTGTGTCTGTGTGCCTGTCTAACCGTCGCAATTCACCACTGTGCCAGAAAGGACTTGACTACTACTCCCCTCATCCATCCCTGCTGCTTTGAGGTAAAGCTCCACCTGTGGGGAGCTGTTCCACACTCTGCTGCACCCATCATCACCTCAGCGGCCGACTGCAGCGCTGGTATAACCGTTACCAGGTACCATAGGTGAAGTCACGTTAATAACCCCCCCTTACCCCCCACCGTTCCCCGCCATTGAGGGTTCAGGGCACAGGACCGGGGATCGACCAGCCGTGATCCCCCATCAGAACCACCATCAGCCCCGGTTCTTGAGTACCCCATACCCTGTCGACCGCCTCATTCCTCCCTCTGGGGTAACAGAATATTTGCCTCATTGTAGCTTGGCACACATGGCACACTTCATATCTGTCTGTGCCAAGACCCTCACTTGATCAACATTTTCTACAGCAACCTAAACTGGTTGGCCACCTTTCTGTTGCAGTCACCAAGGGGTTTCACATTTGAATCCTTCAAGAGGGCCGTTGTCGTTCATTTGATGACAACATCACCCTCAAACACCGCTGTCAGCAGAGGTACCAGCTCTGTGCAACAGCATGCATTATTGGGGAGATACACGCCAGCAGGTCCAAAAGAGGTGGTGATAAAATGTCCACAAAATGGGCCATCTTCAATAAACTGGCTCATCAGCAAGGGCTAGCTGGACTAGTAACAATGTCAAGGAGGGAGAAGTTGAACAAGATGGTCAACGACTATCTAAGTGACCATACCTGCATCCTTCCTGACGCTTCTGTTCCGTTTAATTACCGGGTATCCAAGCTGCATAGTTGGCCAAACCTCTCCTTATATGCCTTGGAGGTGCTGGCCTGCCCTGCTGCTAGTGTGATGTCAGAGCGTGTTTTCGGTGCCGCTGGGGCAATCATCACAGATACACGCACACGGCTGACTACAGAGAAGGTAGACAGGTTGACTCTGATAAAATTTAACAAGGACTGGATTTCACAAGAGTATTTAGGCCCTCCTGATGACATCTTCCCAACCTAAAGTCATCCAAAATGTTATTTTATGCAACTGGTGATCACGTCCATCCCTTCCCATACAAACCCCTTTTCTTCTTCTTACACATGTTTTCAACTCCTGATTCTACCACATGTACCTCATGGTCAATAAGCTAAAATGTTCCGTTAATTAATATTTCCCATCAGAGGCGCTTGTGATGAGACCCTTCCTCCTTCAGCCCCTTGGGCTAATTTTTGGAGACACTGTGGCTATACCTGCACTTTGGGTACTGCAAGAACTATGCTAGTAGTCCTAGGCTAGCTTCATAATTGTTTGACCCTTGAGGCCGGCGTCATTCATCAACCATAATACAGCCCCTTGGGCTAATTTTTGGGGACACTATGGCTATGCCTGCACATTTTGCACTGTAGAAACTATGCTAGTAGTCCCAGTAGTCCTAGCTTCATAATTGGCCCTTGAGGCCTGCCTCCTTCATCAACCACAATGCAGCCCCTTGGGCTAATCTTTGGAGACACTATGGCTATGCCTGCACATTGGGCACTGCAAGAACTATGCTAGTAATTCCAGTAGTCCTAGCTTCATAACTGTTTGGCCCTTGAGGCCTGCTTCCTTCTTCAACCATGATACAGCCCTTTGGGCTAATTTTTCGAGACACTATGCCTGCACATTGTGCAGTGGCAGTGGAACAACAATGACAGTAGTCCAAGCTTTATAATTGTGAAACCCTTGTGGTGATGATGATGGGTGGCTGCTTCCTGTGTTAACCATCACACAGCCAGTAGGGCAGATCGCTCTCTTTACACCACTTACACATTGAGCTGTCAGAAGATCGCTTCCATCATCACTCACTCTTACAGCAATCATGCACCCATTTCAGCCTTTTCCTCAGCCCCCAAACCGCTTTTTTGGGTCCAGTAGATAATTACTCGCATTTCCCATTGACTAACATTGGACTGGCCACTCGTACCAAATACATAGTAACATAGTAACATAGTTTTTAAGGTTGAAGGAAGACTTTAAGTCCATCTAGTTCAACCCATAGACTAACATGTTGATCCAGAGGAAGGCAAAAAAAAACCCATGTGGCAACACTTAACTCCACATTGGGGGAAAAAATTCCTTCCTGACTCCAGATATGGCAATCAGACTAATTCCCTGGATCAACGCCCTATCAAAGAATCTAGTATATATAACTGGTAATATTATAGTTTTCAAGATAGGCATCCAGGCCCTTCTTAAATGTTAGTAGTGACTCACTCATTACAACATCATGTGGCAGAGAGTTCCATAGTCTCACTGCTCTTACAGTAAAGAATCCGTGTCTGTTATTATGATTAAACCTTCTTTCCCCCAGACGTAGAGGATGCCCCCTTGTCCCTGTATCAGGCCTAAGAGTAAAGAGATCATTAGAAAGGTCTCTGTACTGTCCCCTCATATATTTATACATTATTATAAGATCACCCCTCAGCCTTCGTTTTTCCAAGCTAAATAACCCCAAGTTTAATAATCTGTCTTGGTATTGCAGACCCCTTAGTCCTCTAATGACTTTTGTCGCTCTTCTCTGGACCCGCTCTAGTTCAGCTATGTCTTTCTTATACACCGGAGACCAGAATTGTACACAGTATTCTAAGTGTGGTCGCACTAGTGACTTGTATAGAGGTAAAATTATGTTCTCCTCATGAGCATCTATGCCTCTTTTAATGCATCCCATTATTTTATTTGCCTTTGCAGCGGCTGCCTGACACTGGCCACTAAATGTGAGTTTGTCATCTACCCATACACCCAGGTCTTTTTCAGTGACAGTTTTGCCCAGTGTTTTACAATTAAGCACATAATTATACCTTTTGTTTCCTCTGCCCAAGTGCATGACTTTACATTTATCCCCATTAAAGCGCATTTGCCATTTAGCAGCCCAAGCTTCTAGTTTACATAAATCCTCCTGTAATATAAAATTGTCCTCCTCTGTATTGATTACCCTGCAGAGTTTAGTGTCATCTGCAAATATTGAGATTCTACTCTGTATGCTCCCTACAAGGTCATTAATAAATATATTAAAATAGAAGCGGGCCCAACACTGACCCCTGTGGTACCCCACTGTTAACTGTGACCCATTCTGAGTGTGTTCCATTAATAACCACCCTTTGTTTCCTATCACTAAGCCAGTTCTTAACCCACTTACACATATTTTCCCCTATCCCCATTGCCCTCATTTTATGTATCAACCTTTTGTGTGGCACCGTATCAAAAGCTTTTGAAAAGTCCATATACACCACATCCACTGCATTTCCTTGGTCCAGTCCAGAACTTACTTCTTCATAGAAGCTTATTAGATTAGTTTGACAGGAACGGTCCCTCGTAAAACCATCTTGATAATGGGTCATGAGGTTATTTTTGTTCAGATACTCCAGTATAGCATCTCTTAGAAAACCCTCTAGGATTTTACCCACAGTAGAGGTTAAGCTTACTGGCCTATAATTACCAAGTTCAGTTTTTGTCCCCTTTTTGAATATTGGCACCACATTTGCTATACGCCAGTCCTGTGGTACAGACCCTGTTTTTATGGAATCTTTAAATATTAAAAATAATGGTCTATCTATGACAGTACTTAATTCCTGCAGCACTCTGGGGTGTATCCCATCCGGGCCCGGTGATTTGTCAATTTTAGTGATTTTTAGACGATGCCGTACTTCCTCTTGGGTTAAGCAGGTGACATTTAATTGAGACTTTTTGTTATCACTGATCATATTGTCTGTCATGGGATTTTCTTGTGTAAATACTGTTGAAAAAAAGTCATTTAGCATATTGGCTTTTTCCTCATCCTCATCCACCATTTCACCCAGACTATTTTTAAAGGGGCCAACACCATCATTTTTTAGTTTCTTACTATTTATGTAGTTAAAAAATATTTTGGGATTCTTTTTACTTTCTCTGGCAATGAGTCTCTCTGTCTCAATCTTTGCTGCCTTGATTTGCTTTTTACAAATGTTATTTAATTTTCTGTATTTATTTAATGCTTCATCACTACCTACTTGCTTTAATTCCCTAAATGCTTTCTTTCTGTCACATATTGCACTTCTTACCGCTTTATTTAGCCATAGTGGTTTCCTCCTATTTCTAGCATGCTTATTCCCATAGGGTATATATTGTGCACAGGTCCTATTCAGGATGCTAATAAACATCTCCCATTTGTGTTGTGTACTTTTATGTCTCAGGACATCGTCCCAGTTTATTGCACTAAGATCATCTCTCAACCGTTGGAAATTTGCCTTCCTGAAGTTTAGTGTCCTTGTGGCCCCTCTACTACACGTCTTAGTAAAGGATACTTGAAAGCTTATTAAGTTATGATCACTATTACCCAAGTGACCTCCAACCCGTATATTTGATATGCGGTCCGGCCTGTTGGTTAATATTAGGTCCAGCAGTGCCCCCCTTCTTGTTCGGTCCTGAACCAGTTGTGAAAGGTAATTGTCTCTCATAGTTTTCAAAAACTTATTACCTTTGCTGGAACTGCAGGTTTCTGATCCCCAATGTATTTCAGGGTAGTTGAAGTCCCCCATAATAATGACTTCTCCCTGAGTCGCTGCTTCATCTATTTGCTTTATGAGGATATTCTCCTCCACTTCCATTATTGTTGGAGACTTATAACAAACCCCTATCAGTAATTTATTATTTTTTCCCCCTCCCCTTATCTCCACCCACAGGGACTCTACATTTCCATTAGATTCACCTATATTATCACGCAGGATGGGTTTTAAGGATGATTTTACGTATAAACATACACCTCCTCCTCGCCTATTTGTACGGTCATTTCTGAACAGACAATAGCCCTGTAAATTAACAGCCCAGTCATGGCTCTCGTCCAGCCAAGTCTCCGAAATCCCCACCATGTCATAATTATTTTCCAACAAAATCAATTCTAATTCCTCCATTTTGTTGGTGAGGCTTCTGGCATTAGTGAACATGCACTTTATGCATCTCTCTTTACCTCTATTCCTTCCTACTAGATTGACTGTTCTAACCCCACCCCCCATGCCACCCCCAATTTTATTACTTGTGCCCAGGTTACTGTTTACACTATCTTCCCCTCCTATACAATGAATACCCTCCCCCCCAATCCCTAGTTTAAACACTCCTCCAACCTTCTAGCCATTTTCTCCCCCAGCACAGCTGCACCCTCCCCATTGAGGTGCAGCCCGTCCCTAGCATAGAACCTGTAGCCAACAGAGAAGTCGGCCCAGTTCTCCAGGAACCCAAACCCCTCCTTCCTACACCAATTCCTGAGCCACTTATTTATCTCCCTAATCTCCCGTTGCCTCTCTGGTGTGGCACGTGGTACAGGCAGTATTTCAGAGAATACTACCTTGGAGGTCCTTGCCTTAAGCTTGCAGCCTAATTCCCAGAAATCATCTTTAAGGACCTTCCACCTACCTCTAACTTTGTCATTTGTGCCAATGTGCACCATGACCGCTGGGTCCTCACCAGCCCCTCCCAGTAATCTGTCAACCCGATCAGCGATGTGCCGGACTCGAGCGCCAGGTAGGCAGCACACTGTTCGACGATCCCTGTCTTTGTGACAGATTGCCCTATCTATTCCCCTAATAATTGAGTCCCCCACTACCAGCACCTGTCTGGCCTGCCCTACTCTCCTGTTTTCCCCCTTACTGGAGCAGCCACTCTTCTGGCTTTCAGAGGTCATGCCCTGCTGCAGCAGTGCTATCCCTGAACTTACACCCCCCTCATCTGCCAACATAGCAAATTTATTGGGGTGTGCCAGATCAGGGCTAGCCTCCCTGGCACCCTTCCCTCTACCCCGCCTTCTAACTGTCACCCAGCTAGCTACCTCACGGTCCTGCAGCTCCACACTACCATCCTCCCCCACATCTATCCCATTGAGCAGCTGTTCAGTATTACGATCTACTCGGTACAAGTATAGCGAGTCCGAGTATTTGACTACTTGCTCATCCCTACCTGTGACTCACAGGAGTATAATGTGGCACCCCATGGGTTAATATGCCACAGTAACATCACCAAGGGGTAACTCCCTACACAACCCACAACACTACACTAGCGCCTCCAGGCCAGAAGGGGGAAATAAAGCTGCTTCCCTATATATTCTAGTGTGGAGAGGAAGTGGGGAAGAGCAGAGTGGTGGGAGGAGCTAATGTTGTTTACCTCAGAGTGGCAGTGACAGTTAGTCAGTTGAGTGAGTTCAGTTCCTGGGAGAACTGAGGAAGAAAGACTGGTGGTGTAAAGGGGCTGCCTTAGGCCTCTCCACAGCCTGCTACCCACTTCCAGGCCTAGCCAGGGTCTGAGGGAAGGAGTAAGAGAAACAGGAGAACACATCTGGGAGACTGAGTTACCTCATAACTCGCCCTGGAGAAGCGCACAGACCGGATCCCGGATCCGAAACTGTAACTGACACACGCAGCACAGTAAACACCGGACTAGTGGAGGTTATATATCTACACTGTACCTCAGCGAAGCAACACGGCGGGGTCAGAAATACAGAGAAAAGACTCAAGTTGCTTAGCAAAGGGGGTACCTGTGAGGAGAGACAGGCCAGCAGCCTAGCTGAAGCGGCAGCAGGGCCACACACACAGCGCAGGAGAGGGAAGCTGAGGACCCGGACAGGGTGGGAGCAACCTGGCCCTGGTACAGACTCCGTGGACAGTACTCTGCTAACAACATCATCTGCAGTAAAGACTTGGAAAACTTCAAAACTGTGAGTTTGTGTGATGCTTGTGCTCAAATCCTGCATTCCCTCACAAGCAGCTATCATCTCTACTACTACCCCTATCCTGCAACATCCATAGCCTCAATCATAGACTATAACTATCACTGCCCCGGGGAATCAAGCTCTACCCACGGAGAGCCATTACATCTCCAGCTGCCAAACATCATCCCCGGAGGTTCTGCAGCAGCGGTGGTCCCCTCACTGACCACAACCCATGGGTGGCGTCACGACAAACTCCCCTATAAATATTCCCCCATTTACTTGCGGAACCCGGGACACGGTCCGGACCAAGACCGCCGTGATATCCTCAGCAGTACCCCGGTCCGGTACTGAGTACCCCGTCCCAGTGGGCTCCACAATAATGCAAGAAGATCTCATATTGAACTTGGCCCAGTGATGCAGGTCAGATCTGTGATGTTATCCTTCACATGCTACGATTATCAACTCATCTCCGATCAAACAAGTCTATGAGTGCAAGTGAAACATCGCACTGCACTGCTGTCATCCAAGTGCAGTTCGATGTACGCAGAGAGACAATGGATGAGATGGAAAGATTAATCTTTAACTCCTCTCTATATCTGTGATCTGATCGCAGGATTGGGTCACAGATACATAATGCTTGCAGCAGAGCCTGAGCCAAGTGTCATTAACATATCGCATCTGATGCCGTGCACTTATATGACCTCTGTTCTATACTGAGTCTTCGTCACTTTTTCAGCATTATTTGCTTCTCATTACTGGTATAATTACCCCGCACCACCTATTCAAGACAGTTTTATATGTGAAATGTAATGTGTGATTTTTTTCGGCTTAGCCTGGTTTCAAACTGGCGTTTATTGCTATCTGTGTGAATCCGGTTGAAACTCGATGCACCTGTGGCGCCCCTGCGACCAGGTGGCCACAGGGTGAACTGCAGCTGAGAAAGCCACACACACTCCGACCCTGAGCATAAGTCACTTTATGCCAGGTGAGGGAAGGTGAGAGAAGCTACGTGTGGGTGGGAAGTAGAGAGAACCCGGACAAAGGGTGGAGGAACTGTAGTAACACACAGGAACACTAAGTTGGAGGCAGAATTCCCTGGGAGACTTTCTGAGAGTACCCTGGAGGGTGAGGAGGAGGGAAGGATCCCCAAGTCGAGACACCCTTCAGCTGAGTGCCAGAGGCAGAGAGATCAATGGAGCCCGGCGGCCTGTACAACTGATGGCCAACCAGGAATCCAGGCTGAATCCGTGGAGAGATGGAAGGAGCCAGGTGAGCCCGACTAACCTGGGTCACTGGTGGCTGTGCCAGAGAACCAGAGTGCTGACTCTGTAGATGTGGCCGGGAATGCTTCAAGCCCCTAACCACGAGACACCCGGCGGGGGAACTCTGTCCTGAGACCCAACAACCGGTGCGGTGTAGGACAAAGCCATCATACTAGGGTTAGTGACCCAAAGTGTGGGATAGATCACTGTAGAGCCCGTGATGGCTGGACCAAAACCGTACATGAGGGAGTGAAGAGAAACAAGAGGGCCTGAAAGGTACACTGAGAGGGAGTGACGCAGAGGAACCATACTGGCTGCAGTGAGCACCTAAGCCCATGACTACAGTGTAAGCAAGGTCCACTACATTTGTTGTAAAAGAACTGTACAGTGCTGTGGCAGAGACTGTGTTGTTCTGTTGGCAATGAGGTAAAGTACCCAGTGAACTCAAGAATTGTGTTGAGACTTATTGGTGCTGAAACTGCAGTGGCTCACCTGTGGAGCTGCACACTTGTTTCTGCCATAGGAGAAGCTGCGGAAGAGAACGATTGCAGCGCCCCAATAACCCACAATCTCTACACCTGCCCTGAGGACCAAAAGCCCTACCCGTGGAGGGCTCATCATCCCAGCTGCCACCTCCACCATCATCCCCAGCAGTCTGAATGGCAGCGGTGGCCCATATTAGCCACAAACCAACGGTGGTGTCACGTTCATTCCTAAAAGTCGGTTCCCCTTTTATTGACCGCCCAGGGCCACGGAGCCGGGTCTCTAACCCCGCAACTCCCACAGCAGATCTACCCCATGGCCCTGGTGGGAGAGTCAAATTGGCGTCATTTACCGATCCGGTAAAACCGGGTCTTGTGCGCCTACAGACTGTTTGCTGGACATTGTTTAATAGGCCAGCGTAATGGCAGCCCAAATAGACTAACGCCATGTGCTGGCAGCGGGGCATGTCAGAGCCCTTCATCGTGGGCCAAGCCAGCACAGAGCGGGAAGCAGAACTCGCGCCCCTGCCATTCTTTGCTCCCAGGAGAGGGCAACTCCAGCCACAATGGGACTCCGTCCAGGCGTAATTTGGCCAACAACAAAGAGAATCGGTGCCACCCACGAAGGGTGGGAGAGAGAAACAACAGCACGGAGAGAGCGCAGAAGAGTTGCACAAAGCAAGACGCAGTGCATGGGGGTCGTCCAGAGAGAGCTCGTGAAGGCCTGGTATGGAATGGCAGCTGTGGAGCTTGAGACTGGTGGTGGAGTAAGCACAGCAATGGCTGCGCAGAGCCCTGGAGTGAAGCAGCCAGAATGGAGCCTGCTGATGGAACAGGAGCTGCAGCCTATGAGCGAGGTGGGTGTAGGAGCCAGCATCACTCGTGGTCACAGATGGGAGAGAGAATCAGCAGCCATGGAGGGTCTGTGCACATAGCAGTGTGCAGTAGAGTGACTGGATCTCATGGGGGAAAGAAATGTTGGAATCTTGTTAGTCTGGGCCCCACAAAATGATTCCCTTTTCCAGATATTGAGATAGCCAAAATTTGAGCTCGATCAAACGACGTTAACCCGTGTCGCTCGTCCCTCAAAGTTTGAAAAAAATCCAAATTTGTGGCCAAAAAGCTGACATATGGAGCCATAACTCCAGAACGGTAAATAATAAAAACACGCTTAATATCTCAAAAGAAAGCTAATGTTGTTCTTCAAAATTTATATTTTATACATACATTTTTTTTGTTAAAAAGTGTTTTGGAACTCTATTTTCAAACATATAGAGCCTTTTGTTCAAATGTAATATTTTATTATATGGGGATTACCTGACTAGTTTACCAAAGAAAGACCTGTTTTACAGGTAAAAAGGAGGGTGCATGTAATTTCTATTTTAGGGATGGTGATTTTACTTCAGAGTACAACCGACCTTTTATTTATTCAGTTTAGCTTCTAAAGTGCCTTTGAGCTGGTTAGATCGAACAATTATCCAGTGAAGATATTTTTTTTTAAATTTTCCAAGTGTGTGTGTTATTGTATTTATAGCTATTATAGTATTATTTTAAAAGATATTTGAAAATATTTTATTGAAATTAAAGTTTGTAATATATTTTGTTTAGTTTTTCTAGTTACGGTAACTGTTATTTACCTATTGGACTCTGAAATGGCATTCACATCAGGTGTACAAAGCCGGAACAAGGATAAAATATTTCTTGTGGGCTATCCCATTCACCAGATCACCGGTTGTAAACTACCCTCAAATCGTCAAGTTTTATGTACTTTATTTTATAATTTACGTACTGTGAAATTAACTGTAAGAGAATCAGCAAAACTGACCATACGAGAAGTGTTCATTTTTTGGGGCAAAGCTCGAATCCTGACTAAACATGAGCAAGATGCAATTACTAAGCTGGAAAAGCTTCACGCCGAGTGAAGAAGTCTTCAAAAAGACCGGAAGAAAACATCGGAAACGGCCAAGAACAAATTTAAACAGTTTGTTGAAAGGTTGGATGATCTCTTTGATATTGCTCAACAAGATGCCTTGGCTCTGATGAAATCGGAAGAAGATAAGGCGTTTCTTGTGAAACAGAGGCAGAAGGGCCGCCCAGGTTCCATGGCTGGAGTGGATCTCAAGTTGTCTCGAGCTGAAGAAATCAAGGCGCAAAAGGAACTTGCAAAAATGAACCGACAAATCCAAGAAGAAACTTTTGATATTGGTGAGTTTATTTTATTATTATTATTCTAAAAAGTAGATAAACAAATAAGTACCGTATATACTCGCGTATAAGCCGAGTTTTTCAGCCCAAAAATTGGGCTGAAAAGTCCCCCCCTCGGCTTATACGCGAGTCAATACGGCCCCCTCAAAGTTTGGCGCCCCCACCTCACTTTCTGGGCCCCCCCCGCATGCAGCGCTGCGCATATACATTACCTGTCTAGCAGCTGTCACCCTCCGATGGCGGATCGCGGCTCCCGGCTCCGGGCTCCATCTTCCTCGCTGACTTCCTGCTTGTCAGGTGACCGGCCGGCGTCGCGATGACGTCATCGCGATGAGCCCCGGTCACAAGGCAGGAAGACAGCGAGGAAGATGGAGCCCGAAGCCGGGAGCCGCGATCCGCCATCGGAGGGTGACAGCTGCTAGACAGGTAATGTATATGCGCAGCGCTGCATGCGGGGGGGCCCAGAAAGTGAGGTGGGGGCACCAAATTATGAGGGGGGCCCTGCTGGGGCCCTGTATACTACCACTGGGGCTATATACTACCACTGGGGCTGTATACTACTACTGGGGCTGTATGTATACTACCACTGGGGCTATATACTACCACTGGGCTGTATACTACCACTGGGGCTGTATACTACTACTGGGGCTGCTGTATACGACCACTGGGGCTGAATATACCACTGGGGCTGCTGTATACTACCACTGGGGCTACATACTACTACTGGGGCTGTATGTGTACTACCACTGGGGCTATATACTACCACTGGGGCTGTATACTACCACTGGGCTGAATATACCACTGGGGCTGCTGTATACTACCACTGGGGCTGTATACTACTACTGGGGCTGTATGTATACTACCACTGGGGCTATATACTACCACTGGGGCTGTATACTACTACTGGGGCTGTATGTATACTACCACTGGGGCTATATACTACCACTGGGGCTGTATACTACCACTGGGGCTGTATATACTACTGGGGCTGCGTGTATACTACCACTGGGCTGTATATACCACTGGGGCTGCTGTATACTACCACTGGGGCTGAATATACCACTGGGGCTGCTGTATACTACCACTGGGGCTGTATATACTACTGGGGCTGCGTGTATAATACCACTGGGGCTGTATATACTACTGGGGCTGCGTGTATACTACCACTGGGGCTGCTGCTGTATACTACCACTGGGGCTGCTGTATATACCTCTGGGCTGCTGTGTATACTACCACTGGGGCTGCTGCTGTATATACCACTGGGGCTGCTGCTGTAACACTGCTGGGGCCTGTATATACCACTGGGGAGGCTGCTGTATACCACACTGCTGGGGGCTGTATACCTGTGCTGGGGTCCACCCTCGGCTTATGCACGAGTCAATACATTTTCCCAGGTTTTGGGGGCAAAAGTAGGGGGGTCGGCTTATACACGGGTCGGCTTATACATGAGTATATACGGTAAATAGTTTCATTATAATTGAAAGAAAATTGTACATGAGAGCATCATTTGGCATCTTAATGAATGAGTTTATATTCTTAAAATAATACCTATTGATAATTAGAAGTAGGTAATTTAGTATCTATGTATTATTACTATTCTGCTAAAGCGACAAGTTTTTATAGTCTTTTTTTTCTCTTTCTTTTGTTGCTTCTTAGAGACGGATGATGAAGACAAGCTCGAAGAAGGAAAAGAAGAAGAAAATATTGAAGAGGACAGCATCTACCAGGAACTTGAGAGCTTGGAGGAAATGGACATCCCTGATGAAGCTGCAGAAGATCCAGGACCATCTGAGAGCAAGAGGATGAAAGTTTCATTTGCAAGGCGCGTTAAAGAGATTTTAAACATGAAATTATCCATTTTGTTAGATCGATGTAAGGTATCCGACAGAAATGCCATGAGAATTTTAATAGCTACTCTAGAAGCACTAAACCTTGACCCTCTTGAGTACAAAGTCTCGAAAACTTTATTAAATTCTAGAAGGCAAATGTTCAGAGAACAATATACTAAAAAAATTTTAGATAAAGTAAACATTCCTGAAAAACAGCCCGTGGTTGTCCATTGGGATGGTAAACTTTTACCGGGTGTTTTAACCCCTTCACGACCCTTGGCCCACCGTTTGGGCCATGAAAACAAGTTCGTTCCCGACCTTTGGCCCAAACGGTGGGCCATGGAATGATCGCGCTCCTGCGGCGCGTGTGAGGGGGGTGACTCAGGTGTCACTGTACATAATGCACAGTGACAACCTGTAGTACACCCCACGGGGGGTGGATTAACCCCCCCGTGCCCAGGGCCCCTCCGATCTGCAGTTTAAAAGTGAAACTGCAGATCTGAGAAATCACAGCGATTCCCCCCTCCCAGATCTGATTGGAGCTCTCCAATCAGATCTGGACGGGCGGATCGGCTGGTGCCCTCCCCCTACTCAGCCCCCCCAGCTCCAGGAAGCATTAGGGCCCCCCCTTGCCACCTATCGGCCCCCCCCCGCCCCTCCGATCAGCTTCTTCTGCGGCGGCTGCACGCGGCTGCACTCCTGATGCAGCCGCCGTCATTCCTCTGTGTGCCCCTGCCCCCTTCCTCCTCCAGCCCCTCCTGTGTCTTGTCCCCCTACCTCCAGCCCCCCTTGTGTCCGGCCTGCCCCCCCCCGCGTCCCCGCGATCCACCCGCCCTCCTCCTTCTGTAATGCAGTGCCGGCGGCAGCCTGCACAGCCTCCTCTCCCCCTGCTCATCCCCCCCCCACCTTCCCCTGCTCACTCTCCCCCCCCCCAGGCCTAGTCCCCCACCTCTAGCCCCACTCACCCATTCCGGAGCAGCCCGCCGGCTTCCGATGCAGCTGCGGTGTGGTCCCTCCTCCTCTCAGAGGCTCCTCCTCCTCATGGGTAAGTATGAATGAATGAATGAATGAATGGATGGATGGATATGTGCATGCGTCCGTGGATGTGTGTTAGTGTGTCCGTGCATGTGTGCGTCCGTGGATGTGTGTTAGTGTGTCCGTGCATGTGTGCGTCCGTGGATGTGTGTTGGTGTGTCCGTGCATGTGTGCGTCCGTGGATGCGTGCGTGGATGTGGGTATGTGGATGTGTGTGAACTCCAGCGTCCGTGGATGTGTGTTAGTGTGTCCGTGCATGTGTGCGTCCGTGGATGTGTGTTAGTGTGTCCGTGCATGTGTGCGTCCGTGGATGTGTGTTAGTGTGTCCGTGCATGTGTGCGTCCGTGGATGTGTGTTAGTGTGTCCGTGCATGTGTGCGTCCGTGGATGTGTGTTAGTGTGTCCGTGCATGTGTGCGTCCGTGGATGTGTGTTAGTGTGTCCGTGCATGTGTGCATCCGTGGATGTGTGTTAGTGTGTCCGTGCATGTGTGCGTCCGTGGATGTGTGTTAGTGTGTCCGTGCATGTGTGCGTCCGTGGATGTGTGTTAGTGTGTCCGTGCATGGTGGATGTGTGTTAGTGTGTCCGTGCATGTGTGCGTCCGTGGATGCGTGCGTGGATGTGCGTATGTGGATGTGTGTGAACTCCAGCGTCCGTGGATGTGTGTTAGTGTGTCCATGCATGTGTGCGTCCGTGGATGTGTGTTAGTGTGTCCGTGCATGTGTGCGTCCGTGGATGTGTGTTAGTGTGTCCGTGCATGTGTGCGTCCGTGGATGTGTGTTAGCGTGTCCGTGCATGTGTGCGTCCGTGGATGTGTGCGTACGTGGATGACTGCGGATGAGTATCCTCTTGTTGTAGTCTCTGGGATCATAGTCATGGTGCACTGTATGACAGATCATTGTCACACAGTGCACCATAACTCTGACCCCAGAGTCTGTAGGAAGAGGACACTTGATCCCTTGCTGCAATCTCTGGATTGAGCAGAGGCGATCGAGCGACGTGGGACCTTCGTTGTGGACTACGTCGGAGGCAGTCGAGCGCCGTGGGACCTTCGTTGTGGACTACGTCGGATCTTTATAATAAAGATGGAGTTCAAGTTTTGTTTGTTTTTTTTTTCAAATAAAAAGATTTTTCTCTGTGTCTATTTTCTGACTATTTACCAGAGATTCCTAATGGCGGGTCTAACATTGGCCCTATATTATGAATCTCGGGCTTAGTGCCAGCTGCCAATAACAAGCTGGCATTAACCCCTTTATTACCCAGTTTGCCACCGGCACCAGGGCAACTGGAAGAGTCTGGGTACAATGAATGCGCCATTTTTTGGGGCGGCTGCGGGCTGCAATTCGCAGCATGGGGGGCCCAGAACGCTTGGGCCTCTCCATGCTGTGGAATCCAGCCCCCAGCTGCCTAGTTGTACCTGGCTGGACCAAAAATATGGCGGAGCCCTATGTCATTTTTTTTTCTAGAATTAGTTCTAGAAAGAAAAAAAAAAGGGCTTTGCTGTATTTTTGGGTACCAGCCAGGTACAACGAGGCAGCTGGGGGTTGCTGGCAGTCCGTAGCTGCCAAGTTGTACCTGGCTGGACCAAAAATATGGCGGAGCCCCACGCCATTTTTTTTTCTAGAATTAGTCCTAGAAAAAAAAAAATGGGCTTCGCTGTATTTTTGGTTACCAGCCAGGTACAACGAGGCAGCTGGGGGTTGCTGGCAGTCCGTAGCTGCCAAGTTGTACCTGGCTTGACCAAAAATACGGCGGAGCCCCACGTAATTTTTTTTTTTTTACTTCTACCAATAAAATGACAAGGAGCTTTGCCTTATTTTTGGATGCCAGCCAGGTACAACTTGGTAGTTGGGGGGCTGCAATCCTCATCGTGGAGAGACCCAAATGTTGTGCCCCCCCACGCTGCAAATTGCAATTCACAGCCACCCCAGAAAATAGCACATTAGAGGTGCCATTTTTTGGTGCTGTACCCCAACTCTTCCAGTTGCCCTTGTGCTGGTGGCACACAGGAGCACTCCATACGTGACATGGTGTCCGCTAACAAGTTGAATGGAAAATTAGCTCCAATTATTAGCGGACACTATGTCGCGTATGGAAAGCCCCTGTGTGCCTAAACATTGGAGCTCCCCCACAAGTGACCCCATTTTGGAAACTACACCCCCCAAGGAACGTATCTAGATGCATAGTGAGTACTTGAACCCCCAAGTGGTTCACAAATTGATCCATAAAATTAAAAAAGTACTTTTTTTTCCACAAAAAAATTATTTTTTCATTTTTACGGATCAATTTGTGAAGCACCTGGGGTTCAAAGTGCTCACTATGCATCTAGATACGTTCCTTGGGGGGTCTAGTTTCCAAAATGGGGTCACTTGTGGGGGAGCTCTAATGTTTAGTCACACAGTGGCTCTCCATACGCAACATGGTGTCCGCTAACAATTCCAATTGTTAGCGGACACCATGTCGCGTATGGAGAGCCCCTGTGTGCCTAAACATTGGAGCTCCCCTACAAGTGACCCCATTTTGGAAACTAGACCCCTCAGGGAACTTACCTAGATGGGTAGTGAGCATATTGAACCCCCAGGTGCTTCACAAATTAATGAAAAAAAAAATATTTTGTGGAAAAAAAGTACTTTTTCATTTTTACGGATCAATTTGTGAAGCACCTGGGGGTTCAAAGTGCTCACTATACATCTAGATACGTTCCCTGGGGGGTCTAGTTTCCAAAATGGGGTCACTTGTGGGGGAGCTCCAATGTTTAGGCACACAGGGGCTCTCCAAACGCGACATGGTGTCTTAACAATTTGAATGGAAATCAACCCAAATTGTTAGCGGACATCATGTCACGTTTGGAGAGCCCCTATGTGCCTAAACATTGGAGCTCCCCTACAAGTGACCCCATTTTGGAAACTAGACCCCCCAGGGAACTTATCTAGATGGGTGGTGAGCATTTTGAACACCCCAGTGCTTCACAAATTAATCTGTAAATATGAAAAAAGAAAATGTTTGTGGAAATAAAAGTACTTTTTTATTTTTACGGATGAATTTGTGAAGCACCTGGGGGTTCAAAGTGCTCACTATGCATCTAGATACGTTCCCTGGGGGGTCTAGTTTCCAAAATGGGGTCACTTGTGGGGGAGCCCCAATGTTTAGGCACACAGGGGCTCACCAAACGCAACATGGTGACAGCTAACAATTTGAGCTGATTTTTATTCAAATTGTGAGCGGACACCATGTCGCGTTTGGAGAGCCCCTGTGTGCCTAAACATTGGAGCTCCCCCACAAGTGACCCCATTTTGGAAACTAGACCCCCCAGGGAACATATCTAGATGGGTAGTGAGCATATTGAACCCCCAGGTGCTTCACAAATTATTGAAAAAAAAAGATTTTTGCGGAAAAAAAGTACTTTTTCATTTTTACAGATTGATTTGTGAAGCACCTGGGGGTTCAAAGTGCTCACTATGCATCTAGATACGTTCCCTTGGGGGTCTAGTTTCCAAAATGGGGTCACTTGTGGATGAGCTCCTATGTGGAGACGCACAGGGGCTCTCCAAACGCAACATGGTGTCCGCTAACAATTTGAGCTCATTTTGCATTCAAATTGTTAGCGGACACCATGTCGCGTTTGGAGAGCCCCTGTGCATCTCCACATTGGAGCTCCCCCACAAGTGACCCCATTTTGGAAACTAGACCCCCAAAGGAACGTATCTAGATGCATAGTGAGCACTTTCAACCCCAGGTGCTTCACAAATTGATCCATAATAATAAAAAAAGAATTTTTTTGTGGAAAAAAAAGTGCTTTTTCATTTTTATGGATGAATTTGTGAAGCACCTGGGGGTTCAAAGTGCTCACTATGCATCTAGATACGTTCCTTGGGGGGTCTAGTTTCCAAAATGGGGTCACTTGTGGGGGAGCCCCAATGTTTAGGCACACAGGGGCTCACTAAACACAACATGGTTACAGCTAACAATTTGAGCTGATTTTTATTCAAATTGTTAGCGGACACCATGTCGCGTTTGGAGAGCCCCTGCGTGCCTAAACATTGGAGCTCCCCCACAAGTGACCCCATTTTGGAAACTAGACCCCCCAGGGAACATATCTAGATGGATAGTGAGCATATTGAACCCCCAGGTGCTTTACAAATTGATCTGTGAAAATGAAATAGTACTTTTTTTTTCACAAAAATTTTCTTTTAGCCTAAATTTTTTCGTTTTCACATGGCAACAGCATAAAATTCATCCTAAAATTTGTTGGGCAATTTCTCCTGAGTACACCGATACCTCATATGTGGTCATAAACCACTGTTTAGGCGCACGGCAGGGGTCAGAAGGGAAGGAGCGCAATTTCACTTTTTGAATGTAAAATTAGCTCCAAAAGTCAAATTGCGCTCCTTCACTTCTGAGCCCTGCCGTGCGCCCAAACAGTGGTTTATGACCACATATGAGGTATCGATGTACTCGGGAGAATTTGCACAACACATTTTAAGATCCATTTTATCCTGTTGCCCATGTGAAAATGAAAGAATTGAGGCTAAAAGAACATTTTTGATAAAAAAATTAAAATATCCATTTTTTGTTTCCACTTTGCTTTAGTTCCTGTGAAGCACCTGAAGGGTTAATAATCTTCTCGAATGTAGTTTTGAGTAGCTTGAGGGGTGCAGTTTTTGGAATGGTGTCACTTTTGGGTGTTTTCTGTCATGTACACCCCTCAAAAGGACTTCAAATGTGATGTGGTCACTAAAAAAAGGGTTTTGTAAATTTTGCTGGAAAAATGAAAAATTGCTCATGAACTTTGAACTCTTATAACGTCCTAACAAAAAATTTTTTTTTTTCCAAAATTGTGCTGATGTGAAGTAGACATGTGGGAAATATTATTTAATAACTTTTTTCTGTCACATATCTCTCTTGTTATCAGAAAAAAAAATTAAAAATGTGAAAATTGTGAAATTTTCAAAATTTTTGCCATATTTTTGATTTTTTCACAAATAAACGCAAAAATTATCGACTTAAATTTAACACTAGCATGAAGCCCAATATGTCACGAAAAAACAATCTCAGAATCGCTAGGATCGGTTGAAGCGTTCCCGAGTTATAACCTCATAAAGGGACACTGGTCAGAATTGCAAAAAAGGCCAAGGTCTTTAGGGTCAAAATAGGCTGGGTCATGAAGGGGTTAAAAAATGAGCAATGTGAGCGAATAGCTATTGCTATTTCATATGGCGAAAAGGAACAGCTGCTGGGAGTTCCTGTAACAGCAAACAGCTCTGGAAAGGAGCAAGCCGTTGCTGTATATGAATGCCTACAGGAATGGGGTCTTCCCAACACCGTCAAGGCGATGTGCTTCGACACTGCAGCATCGAACACGGGAAGACTCAAAGGAGCATGCGTCCTATTGGAGCAAATGTTAGGAAGAGAATCGCTACACCTAGCTTGCCGTCACCATATCTTGGAAATTGTGTTAAGAGGCATATTCGACACAAAAATGGGATCAACCACTGGACATCATCCAGACATTTTCAAGAGATTCCTCACTGCTTGGCCCAAGATAGACAAAGGAAAATACGACACAGGTATCAGTGACAATCTAATACAAAAGCAGCTAACTCCAGAAGTAATTGCAAATGTTGCTGCTGAATTCGAGACCAAATTAACTGAGAGCCACCCCAGAGATGACTACAAGGAGCTGTTGCAGTTGGTTCTCGTATTAGTTGGATCACTAGACGGCAATGTTGTGGGTTTTAGAACTCCAGGAGCCATTCATCACGCTAGGAGGATGGCAAAGGCTATTTACTGCTTAAAAATGTTCATTTTTCGTCGTCAATTTAAGATGTCTAAAGAAGAAGAAAGTTCTGTGCGTGCCATTTCTGTTTTCCTAGTTAAAATTTATTGTAAAGCTTGGTTCAATTCTCCAAAAGCTCGTCTTGCGCCAAAGCAAGATTTAGGTATTTTGCATAGTCTGTTAGACTATAAAGAATGTGACAACGACATTGCAGAGTTGGTGGGATTATCGTTTTTTGATCCCACCATTACAGACGATGAAAAGTTGTTAATGGCTAATAAATTGCTCAGTAGCACAGATGAACCATCAGAGCACGCTAGGGTTGTAAATCCAAAAGTTAGGAAAGAAAAATTAAAAGAGGTAGTTGATGGAGGATTGGTAAATTTACTTACCAAAGAAACGTTTACATTCTTTGACCAATCTATTATATAATTGCGAATGGGTTTTTTGCCCCTTCTGAGTCCACTCGCAATGCGAGTCGGCGTGGTCATGTGGATACGCCCGAAGCATTGGCCGCGCAGCGGCCATTGCGAGCAGTTCTAAGGCGACTCGCTATGCCCGCGCAGCGGGCATGGCGAGTCGCCTTAGCAGCGCGAAGCATTGGCCGCGAAGCGGCCATTGCGAGTCAGAGACTCGCCCTTCTAGAATCCCGATGCATGTGCATCGGGCACCCAGCTAGTTTAATATAAAAACAGATTTCCTAAGACAAAATCCAAACACCTGGCCTCAAAATAATGACTTCCAAGAAGGATTGAAAATTGTCAAAACATTAAAAGTAGTTAATGATATGGCTGAGCGTGGTGTTAAATTAATAACCGACTTTAACGACCTTCTCACAAAAGATGAAGAACAAAAGCAATATGTCCTGCAAGTTGTAAGCAAATGCTGAGCATTATATTCTGACGTTTCAAAACCTACTTTAACAAAAGCTCTAGAATAGATTAGATAACTTTGTAAAATTATCAACTCATGTAGGTACTACATCTGTATCTTTTCTGTGTCTGTTTTGTATGTATTATATACCTCATTTTTATATTTTAAAATAAAAAATGTCATTAGACTTATCAGTATTACTTGTTTTTTTATTATATTTCTACTTTAAACTCAAAAATATACAAAAAAAAAACAAAATTTATCACTTAATAACAAAATATATGAAGTATGCTCCTAGTGGTACCAGGTCACGTTCTTGGGGCTAAAAGCTATTGTAACTCAGTTTGACTTAACATAACAACAATTATGTATGAAATATAAATTTTGAAGAACAACATTAGCTTTCTTTTGAGATATTAAGCATGTTTTAATTATTTACCGTTCTGGAGTTATGGCTCCATATGTCAGCTTTTTGGCCAAAAATTTGGATTTTTTCAAACTTTGAGCGACGAGCGGCACGGGTTAACATCGTTTGATCGAGCTCAAATTTTGGCTATCTCAATATCTGGAAAGGGGAATCGTTTTGTGGGGTCCAGACGGACAAAATTCCGACATCTATTTTTTGCGGTCACCCTAGTGTGTAGTGAAGATCAATAGAGCCTGCTAGGAAAGGAGAGATCTTATCTCTGGATGTGAACTGAGACTCGAGTGTTAAGGAGAGCGAGACAGAAAGATTAACCCTTCCAGGACAGAACTCAGTCTGGACTCTGGAGCTATTGTTACTACCGTATGTCCCCAGTGTGAGAAAAGTTAGCCTGGAGCTGCAGTGATCTTGCAATCTCCATCTGAAGAGCTGCATACTTGCAAGGAGCTGCCAGGGTCTCTGCTCATCCTTCAGCTGAGGGGAGAAATCACTGTGAAGCAGTACACCCAAACAGGTATAGACTTGAACTGTTGTAAATAAAGCTTTCTCTGATCTATCCCCTAGATTTATCCTGGTAGAATGTTCCCCGTATTAGATGAGCTAAGGAAACATGAACATTATGATCACGGACAGTGAGTGCATCAGAACTCTCATGTGTATATAGTTGTTTACCCTGGTGTACACCCTATTGGTTTTATAGTCAATTTTATAAGGTATATTTATAATGTAAAAGAGTGTAAGTGAATTGAGCTGTTCCATAGCACTGTGAACTTCAAGTACTTGTGACCGCACCGCTTAAAAACCCACTAGCGCAGCTAAAGAACCGGTCAATGAGCCACACCCAGGGCAGTTATCAGGTTCTTCTGGTGGTGGGTTCCCAAACACCATCAATCATGGGATGCGCTGGACTCATGGAACGGAGACTGTTGAACTGTCACAATTTTTTTACAAATTTTTTTCTACTTTTTATCCCCTACCCCATAGTAACAATAAGAAAGTTGATTTTTGACGTGTAACGTTTAAGCCACGTACATCCCAAAAGGGAAAAAAATAATCTTGTATTATTAATTAATGCATAAAAAAAACTTTTGAGTTGTGTCACCAGTACCGGGTTCTGGCACGCAGACGCGCCAGTCTTTGCTCCGGGGGAGTGTGGCACCCCTGCGACCAGGTGGCCACAGGGTGAACTGCAGCTGGAATAGGCAGGATGGTCACTCCACACAAACACCCACACACAGTGGCTCAAGTAGTTAGCACTGCAGCCTTTGCAGCACTGAGGTCCCGAGGTCCTGGGTTCAACTCCCACCAAGCACACCAAGGGCAACATCTGCAGGGAGTTTGCATGATCTCTTTGTGCTTGTGTGGGTTTCCTCTGGGCACTCCAGTTTCCTCCCAAATTACAAAGACATACTGATAGGATGTGTAGATTTTGAGCCACAAGAGGGACAGCATGACTGATGTATGTAAAGTGCTATGGAATTAATAGCGCTATATAAATGAATAAATATTATATATTATTACACACACACTCCGACACTGAGCCTAAGTCGCATCATGCCAGGCGAGGGGTGGCGGGAGTAGCTACCTGTGGGTGGAAAGTGGAGAGAACCCACACAAGGGGGTGGAGGAAATGTAGTAACACATAGGAATACTAAGTTGGAGGCAGAATTCCCTGGGAGACTTTTTGAGATGTTCCCTGGGGGTTGAGGAGGAGGGAAGGATCCCCAAGCCGAGATACCTTTCAGCTGAGTGCTAGAGGCAGAGAGAACAACAGCCACTTATGGCCTCCGGGAACCCTGGCTGAATCAGTGGAGAGATAGAAGGAGTCAGGTGAACCCGACTAACCCAGGTCAATGGTGGCTGGGCCATAGAACCAGAGTGCCGACTCTGTAGATGTAGCCGAGAAGCCCGTTTCAAGCCCCTAACCATGAGACACCCGGCGGGGTGCCGGAACTCTATGTCCCGAGACCCAACAACCAGTTCGGTGTAGGACAAAGCCATCGTACTAGGGCTAGTGACCCAGAGTGTGGGATAGATCACTGCAGAGCTCGTGACGGCCGGACCAAAACCGTACACGAGGGAGTGGAGAGAAACAAAAGGGCCCGAAAGGTACACTGAGAGGGAGTGACGCAGAAGAACCATACCGGCTGGAGTGAGAACCTAAACCCATGACTACAGTTTGAGCAAGGTCACTATGCTTGTTGTAAAAGAACTGTACAGTGCTGTGGCAGAGACTGTGTTGTTGTGTTGGCAGTGGAGTAAAGGTACCGTCACACGCAGCAATATGGCTTCCATATCGCTGGCGAATTGATGTGAGCACCCATGTTCCGGGCACTTTTTTTCACAACGCCATTGATCTGTCACACGTAGTGATTTCGCGGGGGGTCTCCAGCGATTCTGCATTCTGGAAATTGCCTGGTGCATTGTGATTGTGCTTGGTTAGTATACACATTAGTGTACGGCAACCAACCTGCCGCCATAATGTGTTAAATAAATAATTTAAAAAATGCATACGGCTTCATTGTATTTTTGAGTCAAGCACAGATAAAGTGAACAGTTGCGAGCTGCCACCCTCAGCTGCCTAATTTTACCTTGGCTGGCAAAAAAGTATATGTAGGGCTGTGCCCTATATTTAATTGCCAGCCAAGGTAAAACTAGGCAGCTGAGGGCTCGTTTTCTCAGTAGGGCATAGGCTTATCATTTTAGGACCCCCCACGCTAAAGAATGGCAACCCACAACTGCCCCTAAAAATGGCGAATTCATAGTAGCACCATATCTAGGTGCTTTACCCGTCTCTTTCAACGGTCCTGATGGTGGTGGCATGCTTGGTAATAAGGGGTTAATGCCAACTTTGTATTGCCGTGATGGGACAAAATGCCGGATTGCCCGCGCTGCCACCAATAATCACCAGGAAACAAAGAGATAACTGGGCAGATTTTTCTTTTATTCTAACCTACGCGTTTCAGAGCCTCTATCCGAGCTCCTTCCTCAGGGAACATCTTAAAGTTGGGCTAATATTAGACCCGGCCATAAAGAATCTCAAATAAATAGTAAAGAAGACACATCACACATAGAAAAAAAAAAATATTTTATTAGAATTAAAAGCACAAAGACATTTCTGGACTCCATCTTTATTAACCTCCCTATTATCTATCCTATCTATCTGTCTATCTTTTTTTACTTTATACTGCATGGAATTGACCATGCTATGCATGAAGCTTAATGGGCGGCCACGGAAGCAAGCAGCGGGTGACGGGTTAAATGATCTAGCTGTCCTATCATCTATCCTATTTGTCTACCTATCCTATCTGACGTGGTACCAGCAACTGACAGGAAGGCAGTGACCGAGCAGCTCAATAAAATGAAGGCCTTGTTGCACCAAAAAACACGCTTGTGGTGGAACAAGTCCTTTATGCAAAAATACATTGAGAAAGGATTATTGCCTCGTGGCTTAAGAATTCAAGTCTTTCCATCGTTTAACACCATCAAGGAAGACTTTAAGTCTAGTTGGGAAAACATGGCTTCTGCCTGCTCCCATAACCTTATGGAGCTTCTTATTGAGCACAATGAGAAATCAATCCTAGACCTGATGTAGTGACCATCCACTGCAAAGGCTGAGAAGTCGGTAAGGCAGTACCCGAGAACTCCGAGACCCTTTACCCCTATACAGGGATCTGGAATTACAGCAGAGCCCAGGAGATAGCTGCCTATAGGTGAGCAGCAGACCGGAGCAGGGAGGCCACCAGGAAGGAAAAAGACTAGGAGGTCAGGGAGTAGAAAAATCAGGATCCAAAAAAGTAGTCAGAAGGCAGCGTCAAAACCAGGAGGGCAGCAAATGTACAAAATCATCAGGCAGCAGAAGGGTCAAAGAACAAGGCCAACATCAGAAGAAATATAACAGAGCACAAACTAAATCACTGGTAAAACAAAGACTATATCTGGCGGCTTGCAGGACAGGTTCCAGGGTATTTGAAGGGTGCGGTTCTCTCTCATGGGCCAGAGCTCACAACCTGATGACCTCACCTGGACTGCCCATACACCCAGGCCAGATGGTGATGCATGACTGGTACCAACCACCCCACTTCTGACAGAAGAATGAAGCCGGCACCTTCCAGATGCCTCTGCAGAGACCTCTCTCCTGTCACCAGCATGACCCACAGAAAGAACATGGTGATACCCAGCAACAGAGACAGGAACCAAAGGAGCAGGTCCCAATGAGGACAAGGCCCCCCTAATAGCAGCACCCCTAGCCAAAGGAATCCGGTGCCGCCTAATGGATGGGGCAGGGATAACAGTCACCGAGTCCGATGGTGACGTGACACCTGGAGTCTGAAATAAGTAAGATTCAGGAGACACTCCTGACACAAATGTCCCATTATGAGCAGACTAAAATGAGCGAGATGCTAGAGCGTTAATTTTCCAAATGGAAAAAGGAAATAGTGGATACAAAATCCCAAAAATACCACAAGGATGTGGCTGACTTCCAGAATGGACGAGTCTTTAAGTGGCGTGGGAGCAATGGAAAGAAGAAACCGATTATACCATCTGATACTCAACCCCTGGGTCCTCCAGCGTCCTCAGTCTCCTCCCTAGAGGAAGAGCCATCTGGTCGTGAGGAGGGGGAAGTCACCCTCTGATGATAGCTGAGTCTGCCAAAAATAAGGGGACGAAGGATATACCAAAGAAGGGTCAAATGTCTCCACGCTCTATGGGAAAGAAAAATAAGACGAATCAGTTGGAGGTAATTAATCTAACTAAGTATACCCTAATTGAGGCCCAAAAAGAAGTGCTAAGACTTGGTTTAACCTTTGTCGCGAGTTCTTATTTTGATTCTACTGTAGCCAAAGATCTGAGTTTCTTCCTGAGGAAATTAGAACTTCAGAAGCTACAGTCCAGATGACAGGCGACTTCCACCTCCCCCACGGATTCCTCACCTCACTCTGAAACTGACACCCTGATGGCACTGGAGGAGCTCGAGGAGGAGTCGAATTCATCTTCAACAGGTACGTTCCCAAAGCATGTGCAGATAGCAAAAGGTCCAGGAGAAACCTCTCCTATGGACAGAGAATAGCTCTTCTGGAGTTGGAGGACCTGAAAGGGGTCATTATCAAGCCGGTAGACAAGGGTTAAACGTTGTCTTGTGGCCCTCGGATATGTATGAGAGGGAAGTGATGCGCCAGTTGCGCAATAAACTGTACCATGAACATTTCCCCTCTAACCCCATGGGCTGTTTTTCAGCTGAACTTGCCAGTGTCCTTGAGGGTGCCTTTGAACGGGGTGTCATTGCTAAGAAGATTTTAGATGGCCTCCTCGTCAAGTCACCTGTGATCCCCACCTTCTATTTGTTACCAAAGCTACACAAAAATCCACGGACCCCGCCAGGTCGTCCGATTGTCTCTGGCATGGGAGGGATTTGTGATATGACCTGTACATTTATTGAATATTATCTACATCTGTGGTTGGAGACATTGCCCTCCTATGTCAGGGACACTTTTGGACGTCCTGCGGCGTCTGGTTGGACTTACATTAGAGGGTAGGATTTCGCTGGTGGCAGTTTGCATGGAGGCCCTATATACCTGTATTGAACACCACCACAAGTTGCAGGTGGTTAGATACTTTCTGAAAATTAGTAACCTGGACTCGTACCTTTGCTCCCTAATCCTCGTCTTGCTCGAATTTGTTTTAACACATAACTTCTTCCCTTTCGGGGACTGGTTCTTCCTACAGAAGCGCGGCATTGCAATGGGCACGGCTTGCCCCCCATCGTATGCAAACCTCTTTCTCGGATGGGGGAATGGGAGGTTTTCGGCTATGGGGTCCCAGTCATGGCCCATGCGCAGTGTTAGCTGCGCTATATTGATGATATACTGATTATCTGGGGTGGAACCGTCCCAAATTGGAGCAGTTCATCTGATTCCTGAATTGTAATGATATCAACATCACCCTCACGTATAAACATCATCCAGAAACTATTGAGTTTCTGGATATTAAGATTTCTATTCATTCGGGGGGTGATGTTGGGACTAGCATTTTCAGTGTCATCATCGCACACAGGGTCCACGATTGGAGCAATCCCTATTGGCCAATTTTTATGCCTTAGACGAATTTGTTCCGATGACGTGGACTTTGAGGTGTGTGTGGCAGACATGTGGGAGAGGTTTGTTCACAGGGGGTATACCAATCGGTGCATTAGGCGTGGATATAGAAGGGCAAAGGCTACTACTTCAATCCAGATCTCCAGAGAGTCCTGCTGAGCGACCCGTGGTGAGATTTATTTCTACCTACAATAATCAATGGCACGCTATCAGGGGTATCCTCAACAGACACTGGCAAGCTCATAAAACAGATCAGTCTCTTCGGGAATTTCTCCCGGACCGTTCACTTATGACGGCAAGACATGGCTGGAGTTTACGTGACATTTTGGTTCATAGTCACTATGTCCGATAAGCGGTGCTACCCTTCAACATAGGAAAGCCTAAGTGGGGTTGCTACCCCTGTGGCTCCTTCCTTGCCTGTAAAAATATTGTGAGAGCCACATCATTTGTGAGTGCTGATGGGGGGAAGGATTTTGAGATTAGACAATACATCACCTGCAGCAGTACTGGGGTTATATACTATGCCACATGTGGTTGTAGACTTATCTACATTGGACTGACATCAAGAGAACTTCAGAGGAGGGTTCGTGAACATGTGAGAGACATAGAGGGGGCTAATAAGGTGGAGGACCAGTCGACTCTACGAACCCTACCACGGCATTTTAAACTACATCATCATTGTGATCCAGCTAGCCTACGTGTCCACGGCATTGAGAAGATTCACCTGGATATACGTGGGGGTGACCTGAAAAAGGCACTCACCAGGATGGAATGCCGCTGGATATATAGGCTTTGCACAATGATGCCGAAGGATTTGAATGAGTGACTGAGTTTCTCCCCCTTTCTGTGAACCCCACTCTGGGTCTCGTTGACTTCCCTCCTGTTTTCGAAACTCTTGCTGACATTATACATCCACATGTGGTCTCTTTCTTGGCCTCACACTGCATGGGTTATCTCAATCCTGACCCCCTCACTCTCCTTAGATATTGATGTGTGCCTTACGAGTTCTGCTACAAAATAAGACTTGTTCCACTGTCCCTCCATTCCTGTTATGGAGTGGGAGTGCGTCCGTCCCCTATCTGTGGTTTGGTGGGTACGCATATTTGAATTCTCTTATTTTCTTTCCTGTTTTGGAACAAATTTATATATAGCGAATGCTTCAAATTATTGGTGGGACACCTCAGGTGTCTTGGAGACTTGGATTATTGGAGTTTTTTCCAACCCTCCTCCTTATCCAATTTTGCTGTCCGGGACTCCTATAGATAACTGGAGACTAATTGATTGATTTTTCATGTGCTATGTGGACTCTCCATTACTGACAATTACTCTTTGATGTGATGTTGAATATCCACTATCTCTTCTCTCTACACTGTGTGCAGAATTATTAGGCAAGTTGTATTTTAGAGGATTATTTTTATTATTGATCAGCAACTATGTTCTCAATTTATCCAAAAGACTCATAAATATCTATGATTAATATTTTTGGAAGTTGGAGTGGGGTTTTGTTTAGATTTGGCTATCTTAGGAGGATATCCGTTTGTGCAGGTAACTATAAGGGTACCTTTACACGCGGCTACATTTCTAGGGTGGCTACAAGTAACTTACTGGTTGCAGTGAAATCATGGAGACAAGGTTCTATCTTGTTGCTGTGTACAAATGGAATAATCTCTCCATGATTTCACTGCAACCAGTAAGTTACCTGTAGCCACCCTAGAAATGTAGCCGCGTGTAAAGGTACCCTAACTGTGCAGAATTATTAGGCAACTTAATAAAAACCAAATATATTCCCATCTCACTTGTTCATTTTCACCAGGTAAACTAATATAACTGCACAAAATTTAGATAAAAAACATTTCTGACATGCAAAAACAAAACACAAAAAAATTGGTGACCAGTATAGCCACCTTTTTTTATGATGACACTCAACAGCCTTCCATCCACAGAATCTGTCAGTTGCTTGATCTGTTTACGATCAACATTGCATGCAGCAGCCACCACAGCCTCCCAGACACTGATCTGAGAGGTGTACTGTTTTCCCTCCCTGTAGATCTCACATTTTATGAGGGAACACAGGTTCTCTATGGGTTTTAGATCAGGTGAACAAGGGGGCCATGTCATTATTTTTTCTTCTTTTAGACCTTTACTGGCCAGCCACGCTGTGGAGTAGTTGGATGCATGTGATGGAGCATTGTCCTGCATGAAAATCGTGTTTTTCTTGAACAATACCGACTTCTTCCTGTACCACTGCTTGAAGAAGTTGTCTTCCAGAAACTGGCAGTAGGTCTAGGAGTTGAGCTTCACTCCATCCTCAACCTGAAAAGGTCCCACAAGTTCATCTTTGATGATACCAGCCCATACCAGTACACCACCTCCACCTTGCTGGCGTCTGAGTCGGAGTGGAGATCTCTGCCTTTTACTGATCCAGCCTCTAGCCCATCAAGAGTCACTCTCATTTCATCAGTCCATAAAACCTTTGAAAAATCAGTCTTAAGATATTTCTTGGTCCAGTCTTGACATCTTATGTTTCTTGTTCAAAGGTGGTCGTTTTTCAGCCTTTCTTACCTTGGCCATAGCACCTTGTGCTTTTTGATACTCCAGTAACGTTGAAGCTCTGAAATATGACAAAACTGGTGGCAAATGGTATCTTGGCATCTTCACGCTTAATTTTCCTTAATTCATGGGCAGTTATTTTGTGCCTTTTTGCCCAACACGCTTCTTGCAACCCTGTTGGCTATTTGCCATGAAACGCTTGATTCTTCGGTGATCACACTCCAAACATATGTCAATTTCAAGACTGCTGTATCCGTCTGCAAGCCATCTCACAATTTTGGACTTTTCAGAGGCCGTCAAATCTCTCTACTGACCCATTTTGCCTAAGGAAAGGCATTTGCCTAATCATTAAGCACACCTTATATAGGGTGTTGATGTCATTACACCACATAGATAAATGAAAAAAGCTCTAGTGACTAACGAGTAAGGAGCATGACTCTGAAATGCATCTAGTTTCCGAAGGGGGCACCTTATGCTTTTATTCATGAGAAAATAAAAAGAAGAAATTATTTATACCGCACAACGGCATCGGAGCTTTTCTCATTTATCTATGTCTGAAGGTGTTGCCTAACACTGCTCCTTGAAGCTGGGGAGTTCCTGTGAGTATTGAGTGGTAGAGTTTCGGATTCCCATTTGTCATTACACCACACCCCTCCTCATTAAAGAGATGCAAATCATCTGATTTACTTAAGTCAGTGATGGGCAACCTTTTGAGCTTGGTGTGTCAAAATTCGCCAAAAAAACGCGCATAAATCGGGAGGTGTGTCACCTTGAGAAAAAAAACCCTAATTTTACGATATTTATAGTTTAAATAACAAATATGTATAATTATTTAACTTACCTGCTTAGTGACTTCTTTGTTAATCTGTCAGTTGGTTTCTTTTGTTGGTCTTGCTGTTATTTAACCTGTGTGGGGTGCCATGAACTAAGATAAGTGAGGGGGAGGGGGAATTCTTCCAGTGATGGCGAACCTGTGGCAGTCCAGCAACAGCAACAGCAACAGCAACAGCTGGACTGCCACAGGTTCACCATCACTGATTTAGTGACTTTTTTGTTGCTGAATTTCATTGGCTAAAATAAATCTTCAATTGAAGGTTGGTATTTTGTACACTTCAAGGCCAAGCAAGCGCTACTAAGGTTATCTGTCAAAATGTCTATTTATATTCCACGTTCTGCTTACTACCGTTTCACTACATAGAACGCAAAATGATCTGCCATTTTTTTCTATAATGCCATACATCTCAGTCCATGTCTCTTGAAAGGGTCGGCTACTGCTACTACCACTTCCTTTACTTAACCTTGTTTTTTTTGGCTTCTCCATCAGAGGGGCAGTGACAGAAGATTTATAGATAGCCCTGCAGGTAATTGGGGGTTAACTGTCTTTTAGGAAAGGGCAGAGTTAATAAGCAGAAATAGGGATTAATAGGGTGTGCAACAATAATAGTGGTGAAATGGAGTCTGTACTATGCTGCAAGATGGCGTTCCTTATGTAAATTAATGGCGGGAAACGGCACCCATAGCACAGGCCTCTTCCAGCCTCCCCCTCACTTATCTCAGTAATGGCCAATCACACATTCATGACACCCCAGATTCTGCCCAGAACCTTTCACTGCAGTATGGTTGCTGTAGTAATCACTGGACCTCCAGACAGCGATCACAGGGCCTCAGATATGCGTCCCCCACAGCGTTCCGCTGCTCCCTGCTGTGCCAGCCAGAAGTTCCGCTTACCGGAAGTCCCAGGACTAGACGCTCTGTGCCGGAGCTCTGCTGTTCTGGCTACAGACCTCCAGCACATTTTTTTTTCCTCAGCTGTAGTTAGTGATGGGCGAGTCCTAAATTACTCGGAATCGCTTGACTCTAGTCTAGCGAGTCCGAGCCCGGGACTCGCTACTCGTTGCGAATCTAGCGAGTCCAATGTTAATGAATGGGGAAGCGAGTAATAGCGAGTAATGTGTGATTTACAAATCGCAGATGTCTCGGAAAGCGCTCGCATTGCCGTGTCGGAAACCCGACTCACAACAGTTTTTTGCTGCTGTGTCAGTGTCTGTGGTTTTTATCCAAATAGCGAGTCTAGTTTCTCCGGCGGCCGCGTGTCACTGAAAATGGCTTCGCGTGTCAGTGCTGACACGCGTGTCATAGGTTCGCCATCACTGACTTAAGTGGTAGTTGGCTCTCAAGCCTATACAGCTTGGAGTAGGACAACATGAATAAAAAGTATCATGTGATTAAAATACTCATTTGCCTAATAATTCTGCACGCAGTGTAGTTTCTTTATTAAGAAATATATTATACTAGATGGCGGCCCGATTCTAAAGAATCGGGTAGTCTAGAATCCATATATAGTCTATTTACTAATAGTTAGGGGAGTGCGGTGAAATGAATTGTGTGTATACAGGTGGCTCAGTGGTTAGCAGCGAGTGCGGTGGCTCAGTGGTTAGCAGTGAGTGCGGTGGCTCAGTGGTTAGCAGTGAGTGCGGTCAGATTGGTCAGCGCAGCGGCGTGGGCAGAGTGGTCAGCGCAGCGGCGTGGGCAGAGTTGGCAGCGCAGCGCCGTGGGCAGAGTGGTCAGCACACACATACATACACACACACACTCCACTATAGTTAGCACCAACCCTGCGTCTTCCTCGTCGCTTGGATCCTGAGTCGACATGTCGCCACCCGCGGACGACTGGATAGAATATGGCGTCCGGGAAGTTTGGCGACACTTCTTGGACGCTATAATGGATCCAGTAGTTGGGGGGTGGCGACATGTCGACTGAGGATCCAGGCGGCTGATGCAGGGCCGGTGCTAACTATAGCGGAGTGTGTGTGTGTGTGTGTGTGTGTGTGTGTATGTGTGCGGACAAAGTGAGGGAAGTGCGGACAAAGTGACGGAAGTGAGTACATACACACATATATACACATACTGTACATTGCATATGGAGGGGTGAGGAGAGCGGAGGCTGGAGGGCAGAGGAAAGGGGAGGCTGGAGGACTGGGGAGGCTGGAGGACAGGGAAGGCTGGAGGGCAGAGGACAGGGGAGGCTGGAGGGCAGAGGACAGAGGAGGCTGGAGGGCAGAGGACAGGGGAGGCTGGAGAGCAGAGGACAGGGGAGGCTGGAGGGCAGAGGACAGGGGAGGCTGGAGGGCAGAGGACAGCGAAGGCTGGAGGGCAGAGCGGAGGCTGGAGGGCAGAGGAGAGGGGAGGCTGGAGGGCAGAGGACAGGGGAGGCTGGAGGGCAGAGGACAGGGGAGGCTGGAGGGCAGAGCGGAGGCTGGAGGGCAGGCTGGAGGGCAGAGCGGAGGCTGGAGGGCAGGGGAGGCTGGAGGGCAGAGGACAGGGGAGGCTGGAAGGCAGAGGGGAGTCTGGAGGGCAGAGGAGAGGGGAGGCTGGAGGACAGAGCGGACGCTGGAGGGCAGAGCGGACGCTGGAGGGCAGAGGACAGGGGAGGCTGGAGGGCAGAGGCAGAGCGGAGGCTGGAGGGCAGAGCGGAGGCTGGAGGGCAGAGTGGAGGCTGGAGGGCAGAGCGGAGGCTGGAGGGCAGAGTGGAGGCAGGATGGCAGAGCGGAGGCTGGAGGACAGAGGACAGGGGAGGCTGGAGGGCAGAGCGTAGGCTGGAGGGCAGAGCGTAGGCTGGAGGGCAGAGCGGAGGCTGGAGGGCAGAGGACAGGGGAGGCTGGAGGGGAGAGCGGAGGCTGGAGGGCAGAGGACAGGGGAGGCTGGAGGGCAGAGGACAGGGGAGGCTGGAGGGCAGAGCGGAGGCTGGAGGGCAGAGCGGAGGCTGGAGGGGAGAGCGGAGGCTGGAGGGGAGAGCGTAGGCTGGAGGGGAGAGCATAGGCTGGAGGGGAGAGCGGAGGCTGGAGGGGAGAGCGGAGGCTGGAGGGCAGAGGACAGGGGAGGCTGGAGGGGAGAGCGGAGGCTGGAGGGCAGAGGACAGGGGAGGCTGGAGGGCAGAGGACAGGGGAGGCTGGAGGGCAGAGCGGAGGCTGGAGGGCAGAGGACATGGGAGGCTGGAGGGCAGAGCGTAGGCTGGAGGGCAGAGCGTAGGCTGGAGGGGAGAGCGGAGGCTGGAGGGGAGAGCGGAGGCTGGAGGGCAGAGGACAGGGGAGGCTGGAGGGGAGAGCGGAGGCCGGAGGGCAGAGGACAGGGGAGGCTGGAGGGCAGAGGACAGGGGAGGCTGGAGGGCAGAGCGGAGGCTGGAGGGCAGAGCGGAGGCTGGAGGGCGGAGCGGAGGCAAGAGGGCAGAGCGGAGGCTGGAGGGCAGAGCGGAGGCTGGAGGGCAGAGCGGAGGCTGGAGGGCAGAGCGGAGGCTGGAGGGCAGAGCGGAGGCTGGAGGGCAGAGCGGAGGCTGGAGGGCAGAGGACATGGGAAGCTGGAGGGCAGAGCGTAGGCTGGAGGGGAGAGCGGAGGCTGGAGGGGAGAGCGAAGGCTGGAGGGGAGAGCAGAGGCTGGAGGGCAGAGGACAGGGGAGGCTGGAGGGGAGAGCACAGGGGAGGCTGGAGGGGAGAGGACAGGGGAGGCTGGAGGGGAGAGCGTAGGCTGGAGGGGAGAGCGTAGGCTGGAGGTCAGAGCGGAGGCTGGAGGGGAGAGCGGAGGCTGGAGGGCAGAGCGGAGGCTGGAGGGCAGAGCGGAGGCTGGAGGGCAGAGCGGAGGCAGGAGGGCAGAGCGGAGGCTGGAGGGCAGAGGACAGGGGAGGCTGGAGGGCAGAGCGTAGGCTGGAGGGCAGAGCGTAGGCTGGAGGGGAGAGCGTAGGCTGGAGGGCAGAGCGTAGGCTGGAGGGGAGAGCGTAGGCTGGAGGGGAGAGCGAAGGCTGGAGGGGAGAGCACAGGGGAGGCTGGAGGGGAGAGCACAGGGGAGGCTGGAGGGGAGAGCACAGGGGAGGCTGGAGGGGAGAGGACAGGGGAGGCTGGAGGGGAGAGCGGAGGCTGGAGGGGAGAGCGGAGGCTGGAGGGGAGAGCGGAGGCTGGAGGGGCAGAGGCTGGAGGGGCAGAGGCTGGAGGGCAGAGCGGAGGCTGGAGGGCAGAGCGTAGGCTGGAGGGCAGAGCGTAGGCTGGAGGGGAGAGCGTAGGCTGGAGGGGAGAGCGTAGGCTGGAGGGGAGAGTGGAGGCTGGAGGGGAGAGCGGAGGCTGGAGGGCAGAGGACAGGGGAGGCTGGAGGGGAGAGCACAGGGGAGCCTGGAGGGGAGAGCACAGGGGAGGCTGGAGGGCAGAGGACAGGGGAGGCTGGAGGGGAGAGCGGAGGCTGGAGGGCAGAGCGGAGGCTGGAGGGCAGAGCGGAGGCTGGAGGGCAGAGCGGAGGCTGGAGGGCAGAGCGGAGGCTGGAGGGCAGAGCAGAGGCAGGAGGGCAGAGCAGAGGCAGGAGGGCAGAGCAGAGGCAGGAGGGCAGAGCGGAGGCTGGAGGGCAGAGGACAGGGGAGGCTGGAGGGCAGAGCGGAGGCTGGAGGGCAGAGCGTAGGCTGGAGGGCTGAGCGTAGGCTGGAGGGCAGAGCGTAGGCTGGAGGGGAGAGCGTAGGCTGGAGGGGAGAGCGTAGGCTGGAGGGGAGAGCGGAGGCTGGAGGGCAGAGGACAGGGGAGGCTGGAGGGGGAGAGCACAGGGGAGGCTGGAGGGGAGAGGACAGGGGAGGCTGGAGGGCAGAGGACAGGGGAGGCTGGAGGGGAGAGCGGAGGCTGGAGGGGAGAGCGGAGGCTGGAGGGGAGAGCGGAGGCTGGAGGGGCAGAGGCTGGAGGGGAGAGCGGAGGCTGGAGGGGCAGAGGCTGGAGGGGCAGAGGGGAAGAGGCTGGAGAGGCAGAGGGGAAGAGGCTGGAGGGGCAGAGGGGAAGCAGGAGAAATGTGCTGTGAAGATAAAAAAATCAAATTTCGCGGCTGAAACTGTATTTGCCCCAACCAAGATGGCGGGCGCGACCTGAGGGGGCGTAATTGTGGGCGGGAACTGGGTGGGGACTGTGGGCGGGAACTAAAGAATGATTGCGGCCGCCATCTTGGTTGAGGCATTTTGCGGGGAAGATGCCGGCTAAGAGGAAGCAGGACGTGGAGCTCCCGGCCGGAGTAAGAAGAGGTCGGGATTGGAGGGAAGACGTCTGGATGACCCAGAGGACGGGACGATCGAGGAAGACGGGGTGGTATGTATGAACTACGGGTGGACGCTGACAGTGTGTGTGTGTGTGTGTGTGTTTGTGTGGGTGTGTGAGTGTGTGAGTGTGTATGTGTGATGTGGTTGGGATGGTGTGTGTGTGTGTTTGGGAGGACTGTAGTGAGAGGCTGTGTGTGTGTGTTTGATGAGACAGTAGTGAGGGGGGCGAGCGGAACGTTGAAACGCCGGTGCCTGTAGCTGCACGGAAAGTTCTGCGCGGCTACCCCGCACTGTGACGTCAGCAGCATGGTCGGAGGCCGTCACGGAAGTAAACCTTCGGGTTCTCTGGAAGTGGCCTTCGGCTTTTATATAATAGATACATTTTTAAACTGCCTTTAGTTACTGTCAGTTGCTTTTTAACATGTGTATTTTTTATGTTCATTTTTAAATCACTTGTTATTATTTCTCCAGGAATGTATGGACCCTCAGGAAATGAAGTGTCACCTTCGGAGTCAATGGATGTGATAGCAACTACATCTTTATGCAGCGCCTTGTTGTTACTATATTTTCAATTGATTTCTGACCATTGGGCTGAATTGGTTACTATTAGGTAATTCCCTCATATCTAATTGTCCCCTTGGGTTCCAGTATATACTTCCTTTCCTTACATTGGCTACTTTTTGGCTCCTTTCAAGGCCTTACTAATATACTGTCCGCCGGTATTATGAAGGGTTAATCTCCTTCACTGATTTGCAGGACAAGCAGCTGCTATATTATACTTGAGCTCAGAACTGACCAATGCACATGAGCGGCGATCATGTGTTTGTGACGTGGCCATTGATAGGCGGCATCTCGGAATCATGTGATGTCGATGGAGCATTTCCTCCTTCTGGGACGCCACCTGTGGCCACACCGCAATCACCGCTTTTTAGCGGTCAGGAGCCAGGCATGCACCACAATTGGCTGGTAATGTAATGGGGCCCCTACAAAACCTGAAACCTTTCTCTACACACCCACAGCAGCCTCCTGAGGAAAGAAGGGAAACACATGTCGGGGCTCCCCTGACACATAGGTGACTCCTATTACCACACATGGGTATGGAACTCTTTAAATTGTGGCATTTTCAATGCTGATTATATGGAAAGGGTCTTTTTACAGGCAATAGACATTTTTACTTGGGGCAATGTCTTTATCAACGTAGCTGTTTGAGCTCTATGATGCACTTTACTTTGTATCTTGCTGCAAATTGGCATGTATCCCCAGATTTTGCACTTTATTTTGCCTGTAATACTTTTCCTGTTATGTGCAATTGTGATTTACCCACTTTTTGTAATTGGACCTATTGCTGGACTAATAGTACATTCTGGCACCCGTAATGTTTTATGTCTCCCTTAACTGCCTGGTCTGTCCTTTTGAATTTATACACAGAACTAACCCTTTGTTTGTATGCATGTAATTGTAATAAACTTTGATATAACTGGCATTTAAACATTTGGGCTTTGTTTCATATTATTTCAATGCAATTATGTACACCTTGTCTTCGTTTTGTTCATTTATTTTATCTGTAGGGGCGTAACTACAACAGGTTCAGGGGTTGCGATCGCACCCGGGCCCTGCAGCCTAGGGGGGCCCTAAAAGTCCCTTTGGCCCATAGAAAAAGACTAATACTATTAAAGATTTGCAATAATTGGGGGCCCCGTTGGAGCCCCAGGGCCTGAAGTTACGCCACTGCCTATCTGTCTACCTTTTCTGACTTTTTACTGCATGGAAATGACCATGCTGAGTGCTGTGCATGTGGTGTGTGAGGTTTTCATTGCATCCAAACACTTGCATTGGCAGTATCTCGGCGAGATCCGCAGACATACGTAGCATATTGCTAATTTTTCCTCAGCATGTTTCTCACTGAGGAAAAACCCGTAGATATGCATGGCACTATTGTTTAACATTGTTGCAAGTGCAATTCAATGTTTGTATTTAGCAAATTTTGGAATATATCTGAATACGTTTCTACTCATTCTCTCAAACAGGACAATAATATTTCTTTTTAGTGTTCACAGATCTATCTTTAGTTGATAAGCTGACACATCTGAAATGATACCACCGATTACAAATTCCAACATGCTTTCTTGAAGCTCAAAGATGTGACAAAAGCAAAACATTGTCAATGTGACTTTTTGAAACTTAATTTTTCTCCTTCAGCTTTAATGGGGAAACAAGTTCATGTGTCCCTTCTCCAAACATTTTTCTAAATGTACATGCATTTAATTTTGTACAAAAGTTATTTTTGAACGGCCAACATCTTCTGTTAGTGCTGTCGCATTAGCTATGACAAAAAGGCCGCAATCACTTGATTCTTTTTGTAGTTGAAGGCAAAAGAATTTCAAATCCAGACACGTATTTACCCTTTCAAACAGTGAACCATACAATTTTGATATTGTTTCTTTAGGGTGTCTGAAACAGCTGTGAACAGCATTGAGTCATAAATAGAAACCATAGCTCTATACTGTACACAGATACAACTCAATGAGCACTGACATGGTGGATTTGTACTACCAGGGGCGTAACTACAGTAGGTGCAGGGGTTGCTTAGGGGGCCCCAAAAGTCCCTTTGGCCCATAGAAAAAGACTAATACTATTAAAGATTTCCAATAATTGGGGGCCCCGTTGGAGCTTTCGCATCGGGGCCCCTGAGCCTGAAGTTACGCCACTGTGTACTACTGTACATGGTTTCCAATTGTATCATCAATATTAGAATAGGCCAAAATCACAGTGTCCCTGAATCCAGAAATGTTTGAGTGTTGTTGTGATAAGAAGTCTTGACAAATGTTTATGATATTGTCATTGAGCCAATCATTGCTGCAAATCCCAGCTCTATCATCTTTCGTTAATTTGATGTTGTTAATTTGCACCCAAACATTATCTTTAGTTTCAATAAATGATGTGTTTGTGTTCTCCCCAATTGCCGTTTACTTTACCAAACCTCTTCCTTTTTTGGGTCAGCTTTAATTCCAACTCTACGCAGTTCTGGTTCTTTTTGGAAGAACATTTATATCATCATTAACTACAGGTTTTGGCATGGGTAATAATGTTACTCCAAGATCAGAAGACAGATTTTCTCTCACCATTAACACCTATTCTGTCAAATTGTCCTCTAGCATCTTAATACATTCAGCATTTTTCAAAATATGTACACAATCAGTAAGCTCCTTCAACAGTCTTACACATTTCCATTTTGAAATATTTTTTTAAGTTCTTCGAGGGGGTAAATCTTCAAGTAACAACTTTTCATCATCTGGCAGATTTTCTTGGCTCAAGCGTTCCTATTCCTCTTTTTTGATTTTGGTTGTAGTTTCCTGAAAACAATCTTTATTGAGCAAAAATAAGAGTTGTTTCTATAAAAGATGTCCATTTTGTCCCATTTTTATGGTGTGTAACGGAACATGGCAGAAGGAACCAATACCAATCCTTGCATGTGCAGTAAGGTCCATCTGGGCCTGCACGAACTGTATACAAGACAGATTTTAAACTTTCATTCCGGACTTGAAACATTCCAGCTGCTTCATCCAGGACTGTAGCGTGATCCTTTTCAAGTTCACTATAACACCGCTGCATTACATGCTTGATAAAATCTCGTAGTCAATTGTGCAAAAATGATGGAACCTTGACATCGTACTTCCAATACTATTCTGAGTTGATGACATTTAACGCAGATACCTGAAAAAGTAAAATAAAAATATTTTACTAAAAAATATCATGTTCTAATTTATAAAGCCGAGTGTATGTGTGTGTGTCTGTATGTCCACTAAAGGAATTTGCACCATCGCACCTACAATCACCAAAGTTTGCACACACACCTCAATTGACTTGAGTGAACATCTGGACTATGTTTTGAGGGGAGATTTTAACCTCCCCCAAAAAAGGCCTATTCATTGTTTGTGTGTGTATGTATCCATGTCCACTATGCGCTCATATATAGTAATGCCCATATATGGTAATATCGCCCATATATGGTAATATTGCCCATACATGGTAATCCCCATATGTGGTAATAGGACAGTGTCCATCATGGTTATAGTGAGAACAGTGCCCCAAGCTGGAAATACCATTATACCGCAGAAGGTCACACAGCCAGTATACCGCAGGAGGTTGCAGACAGTCCCCAATATCTGCGGGTTAAGGGGAGTGTTTTTTTGGGAAGAGGCGGCATTGTGGGTTTGTTGGGGGGGGGTGTAGATTTGGGGGCAGCAGGTTTGGGGTAGCAGGTTTGTGGGGAGTGTGGATTTGAGAATGAACAGGGTAGGGGGGTGGGAGGCAGGTTTTGAGTGTGCAAGTTTGGGGGGTGGGCTTTCTTTGGGGGGCAGGGGAGTGCAGGTTTGGAGGGAATTTGTGGCTACTGTTAGAAAATGAACTTTATTCCTCACAACAGCCTGAGATTTTCACCGAGATTGGCGGTGAAATAATAACCATTCATTATATTGTGAGTGGCGGTTGTAAGCACACTGTGCAGACATCGCTCTCAATATCCTAGCTATAAATAACAGTCTTGGAATAGCAATTTTAAATGTGTTTTCTAACTTGATTTATTTTACATGCCCAAATTGCAGACCAGTGGATCCATAGGTATTTCACACCGGTATGATACTTTAATACAGATCACAACTGTCGTCCAAAAAGGCGACAGTCTAGGGCACTGCCACATCATATGCAGTATTCCAGCCTGCTGAATGGTGCATCTTGGGCATTTAGAGGTGGACCTCAGCCCAGCCTTAAATAGCATATTGGGAGATCTATACACTCTATGTATGACAAACAAGTGGGACAACCTTCCCAGTTCTCTCATTGACAACTTAGGCACATATTCCAGAATTTATTCCCACCTATCATCTGCAATGTTGCCCAGCTCTATTTCCCAATTCTTTCTTGCCTTCAATGGATAATTTCCTAGAAAGGTATGCATTAGGTATCCATACACACCTGATAATACCCCATTCATCCCCCTTCACACACACATAATCTATTAACAGATCCTTTTGAATTTCAATATGTCCCATCTTGCGCTATGCATTGTATGTGTGCTTAACCTGCATATACTGGAAGTAGTACGTGTTTAGTATCAGGAATTCTTATAGTTTCTCAAATGTTTTAAGACCATTATGATCTATCAACTGGTAGAAATATTGTATATCCAGATGTTTCCAATTATTAAAGCCCTCTAGTTTTCAAATTCTGGTATGCAAGCATTGTGCCAAATTAGTGAATATTTGGTCAGCTGTATCACCTCCCTTATTTGTTTAATTTTTTGCCATATGTTATGTACTAGCCCAAATGTAGGGTGCATAATCCCTACATTTTTAAAACTTTTGTCCTCCAGTTCCTGTACAAAAGGAGCCCTCCCAGTCAAGTGCCCCATGATAGCCTGTGCAGATCCTCTCCCACTGTCCACTCCCCACCCCCTTAAATGCTGACGTTGGGCCGACAGAAAATACACCCTGTGGTTTGATAAAGCCAAACCACCTTCATCCTTAAGCCTCATTAATACCTCTAGTTTTATCCTGGGATGTTTCTTACCCCACACTAGATTCAATAGATCTAGTGAATTTACCGTATATACTCGCGTATAAGCCGAGTTTTTCAGCCCAAAATTTGGGCTGAAAAGTCCCCCCTCAGCTTATACGCGAGTACTGAGGTATACAGCAGCAGCCCCGGAGGTATACAGGCCCCCCCATCAAGCTCCAGGCCCCCCCCCCCTTGCGCGGCAGCCTGTAAAGGAAAATCATACTTATCAGTGTCCCGCGCTGTCCCGCTGCTCTGCCGACACACAATCCCGGGCTTCAATCCGCGTCTTCCGTGTTCCTGTGGTCGCGGGCAATGACGTCATTGCCCGCGACAAAAGGAAGCCGGAAGACGCGGTTTGAAGTCCGGGATCGTGTGTCGGCAGAGCAGCGGGACAGCGCGGGACACTGATAAGTATGATTTTCCTTTACAGGCTGCCGCGCAAGGGGGGGGGGCCCTGGAGCTTTATAGGGGGGCCTGTATACCTCCGGAGCTGCTGCTGTATACAGCCCTGGGGCTGCTGGTGTATACAGCCCTGGGGCTGCTGCTGCTGTATACACCCCTGGGGCTGCTGCTGCTGTATACACCCCTGGGGCTGCGGCTGCTGTATACACCCCTGGGGCTGCGGCTGCTGTATACACCCCTGGGGCTGCGGCTGCTGTATACACCACTGGGGCTGCTGTATACTACCTAAGGGCTGCTGTATATACCTCTGGGGCTGCTGTATACACCTCTGGGGCTGTATATACCTCTGGGGCTGCTGTATACTACCTCTGGGGCTGCTGTATACTACCTCTGGGGCTGCTGTATACTACCACTGGGGCTGCTGTATACTACCACTGGGGCTGCTGTATACTACCACTGGGGCTGCTGTATACTACCACTGAGGCTGCTGTATAGTACCACTGGGGCTGTATATACCTCTGGGGCTGCTGTATACTAATCACTGGGGCTGCTGCTGCTGTACATACCACTGGGGCTGCTGCTGTATACTACCACTGGGGCTGCTGTATATACCTCTGGGGCTGCTGTATACCACACTGCTGGGGGCTGTATACCTGTGCTGGGGTCCACCCTCGGCTTATACACGAGTCAATAGGTTTTCCCAGGTTTTGGGGGCAAAAGTAGGGGGGTCGGCTTATACACGAGTCGGCTTATACACGAGTATATACGGTATCCTTTGGAATCTACTTTTGGGTAACCATATGGGTGAATTTTTACATAGAAATGGATGGCACTCACCACAAGACTTTTTCATTAGTGCAGGTGCTTTATTCCATTACAGCAGAATCCAGTGTTACGCAGTGCAGGGAGGGTGGACCCGTGGAAGTATTGAAACACGTGAAATGGAGTGCCCGTAGTCCTCCCCACACTCCCACCCCTCACTGCAATGTATAACCCTGGATTCTGCTGCAATGGAATAAAGCACCTGCACTAATGAAAAAGTCTTCTGGTGAGAGCCACCTATTTCTATGTAAAAGTTTGTATCTACTCTTCGGGATTGAGCAATGCCACTTGGTCTCCACATATTGTAGTCTACTGACAACTTACCCATGACGCCGCCAGTGCCCGGTAACACTCTCTTTTGCAAATGGGTGAATTGCGTACAGCAACTTTGGCATCAGAATCATTTTAATAAGACTAGTCCTACTTACTACCAAGAGGTATAACATGCACCAAGTCATTATCTTAAGCTTGAACCTTTCCTGGAGCGGATGCAAATTGAGGTTCCCATAGTCTTTCAATGGGAATGCCACCTTCATGCCCAAATATTTAAACTGTTTGACTAGTCTAAGCCATGCATGTCACTCCTCTTCACTTGTTTCATCCCCATCTCCATCCACTGATAATATATTAAACTTATTCCACTTAATTATGAGACCTGACAGGCAATCAAACCTTTCAACAAAATTTATCACATTTCCCAGGGACACGTTAGCATCTTTCAGAAATAGCAATATATCGTCCACATAAAGGGCTACTTTCTCTTCCACATTCCCACATTTATATCCCTTTACCGTTTTGGACTTTCTAATTTTGGCTGCCAGTGGTTCCACAGTGAGGCCAAACAGCGATGGGGAGAACGGGCATCCCTGTCCTGTGCATCTATGGACTGCAAAACTGTCTGACATACCATCATTTACTTTAACCCCTTTACGACTAATGACGAGTATACTCGTCATGAAAAGCTGTCAGTTCCCGCATCATGACGAGTATACTCGTCATGGCTTTGAACTGTCACTGCTTCTAAACGAACAGTGACAGTTCAATTCTAAAAGCTGTCAGTGACAGCTGAGGGTCAGGGGCAGAGGTGTGGGGACCCTTTTTAGGGGTCCCCACACTCAGAGCGATGTGATCGGTCAGTCAATCTGACCGACCGATCACATCAAGATCGCGCAGGAAAGTGCTGAATGTCAGCACTTCCCTGAGCGATCGCTGCAGGAGCCGGGCTGTCAGCTGTGCCCGGCTCCTGCACACATCCCCTGCTTGTGCCCTCTGATGCTCATCACCCCCCCCTCATCCCCCTGACCCCCACTGTGTCTGCCCCCCCTGCTCATCCCCCTGTCCCCCGCTGTGCCTGCCCCCCGCTCATCCCCCTGTCCCCCAACTGTGTCTGCGCTCCCCCGCTCATACCCCTGTCCCCCCCCCGGCTCATCCCCCGGCTCATCCCCCTGTCCCCCGCTGTGTCTTCTGAAGCTCATTCCCCTGCTGTTTCTGGGCCCCCCCGCTATCCCCTTGTGCCTTGTCCCCTTCTTTTTCTGGGCCCCCCCCCCGCTATCCCCCGTCCCCTGCTGATTCTGGGCCCCCCCCGCTGTCCCCGGCCCCCCGCCACCGCCGGTACTCACCTCCTCCTGCCGCCGCCGCCTCCAGCTTGCGTCCTCCTGCCTGCGTCCTCCGGCTTCCTCTCACCGCCGCCCGACGTCTGGTAAGACCTCCCCCATCCCCTGCATGGGGATCCCTGATCCCCCATCCCCCTGCATGGGGATCCCTGATCCCCCATCCCCTGCAGGAGGATCCCTGATCCCCCTGCATGGGGATCCCTGATCTCCCATCCCCCTGCAGGAGGATCCCTGATCCCCCTGCATGGGGATCCCTGATCCCCCATCCCCCTGCAGGAGGATCCCTGATCCCCCTGCATGGGGATCCCTGATCTCCCATCCCCCTGCATGGGGATCCCTGATCCCCCATCCCCCTGCATGGGGATTCCTGATCCCCCTGCATGGGGATCCCTGATCCCTCATCCCCCTGCAGGAGGATCCCTGATCCCCCTGCATGGGGATCCCTGATCCCCCATCCCCCTGCAGGAGGATCCCTGATCCCCCTGCATGGGGATCCCTGATCCCCCATCCCCCTGCAGGAGGATCCCTGATCCCCCTGCATGGGGATCCCTGATCTCCCATTCCCCTGCATGGGGATCCCTGATCCCCCATCCCCCTGCAGGAGGATCCCTGATCCCCCTGCATGGGGATCCCTGATCTCCCATCCCCCTGCAGGAGGATCCCTGATCCCCCTGCATGGGGATCCCTGATCCCCCATCCCCCTGCAGGAGGATCCCTGATCCCCCTGCATGGGGATCCCTGATCTCCCATCCCCCTGCATGGGGATCCCTGATCCCCCATCCCCCTGCATGGGGATCCCTGATCCCCCTGCATGGGGATCCCTGATCCCCCTGCATGGGGATCCCTGATCCCTCATCCCCCTGCAGGAGGATCCCTGATCCCCCTGCATGGGGATCCCTGATCCCCCATCCCCCTGCAGGAGGATCCCTGATCCCCCTGCATGGGGATCCCTGATCTCCCATCCCCCTGCATGGGGATCCCTGATCCCCCATCCCCCTGCATGGGGATCCCTGATCCCCCTGCATGGGGATCCCTGATCCCTCATCCCCCTGCAGGAGGATCCCTGATCCCCCTGCATGGGGATCCCTGATCTCCCATCCCCCTGCATGGGGATCCCTGATCCCCCATCCCCCTGCATGGGGATCCCGTCGGAAACGATCGAGCGTCGTGGGACCTTCGTTGTGGACTACGTCGGATCTTTTTATAATAAAGATGGAGTCCAAAATTTGTTTGTGTTTTTTTTCTAATAAAAATATTTTTCTCTGTGTGTATTTATTGACTAATTATCAGAGATTCATAATGGCGGGTCTAACATTGGCCCAATATTATGAATCTCGGGCTTAGTGCCAGCTGCCAATAAAAAGCTGGCATTAACCCCTTTATTACCCAGTTTGCCACCGGCACCAGGGCAACTGGAAGAGCATGGGTACAGCGCCAGAAAATGGCGCTTCAATGAATGCGCCATTTTCTGGGGCGGCTGCGGGCTGCAATTCGCAGCATGGGGGGCCCAGAACGCTTGGGCCTCTCTATGCTGAGGATTCCAGCCCCCAGCTGCCTAGTTGTACCTGGCTGGGCCAAAAATATGGCGGAGCCCTACGTCATTTTTTTTTCTAGAATTAGTTCTAGAAATAAAAAAAAATGGGCTTCGCTGTATTTTTGGTTGCAGCCAGGTACAACAAGGCAGCTGGGGGTTGCTGGCAGTCTGTAGCTGCCAAGTTGTACCTGGCTGGACCAAAAATATGGCGGAGCCCTACGTCATTTTTTTTCTAGAATTAGTTCTAGAAATAAAAAAAAATGGGCTTCGCTGTATTTTTGGTTGCAGCCAGGTACAACAAGGCAGCTGGGGGTTGCTGGCAGTCTGTAGCTGCCAAGTTGTACCTGGCTGGACCAAAAATATGGCGGAGCCCTACGTCATTTTTTTTCTAGAATTAGTTCTAGAAATAAAAAAAAATGGGCTTCGCTGTATTTTTGGTTGCAGCCAGGTACAACAAGGCAGCTGGGGGTTGCTGGCAGTCTGTAGCTGCCAAGTTGTACCTGGCTGGACCAAAAATATGGCGGAGCCCTACGTCATTTTTTTTCTAGAATTAGTTCTAGAAATAAAAAAAAATGGGCTTCGCTGTATTTTTTGTAGCCAGCCATGTACAACTTGTACAAGCTGGCTGACTGGAATCCTCAGCGTGGAGAGACCCAAATGTTGTGGGTCCCCCGCGCTGCAAATTTCAACCCACAGCCACCCAAGAAAATAGCGCATTCATTAGAGGCGGAATTTTCTGGTGCTGTACCCCAACTCTACCAGTTGCCCTTGTGCTGGTGGCACACGGGTTCTCCGTATGCGACATGGTGTCCGCTAACAATTTCAATAGAAAATGAGCTCCAATTGTTAGCGGAAACCATGTCGGGTATGAAGAGACCCTAACTGTGTGCCTGAACATTGGAGCTCCCCCACAAGTGACCCCATTTTGGAAACTAGACCCCCGAAGGAACGTATCTAGATGCATAGTGAGCACGTTGAACCCCCAGATGCTTCACAAATTCATCCATAAAAATGAAAAAGCACTTTTTTTCCACAAAAAGTTTCTTTTTTCATTTTTACGGATCAATTTGTAAAGCACCTGGGGGTTCAAAGTGCTCACTATGCATCTAGATACGTTCCTTGGGTGGTCTAGTTTCCAAAATAGGGTCACTTGTGGGGGAGCTCCAATGTTTAGACACATAGGGGCTCTTGATATCCTACAAGGTGTCCGCTAACAATTCCAATTGTTAGTGGACACCATATTGCGTATGGAGAGCCCCTGTGTGTCTCCACATTGGAGCTCCCCCACAAGTGACCCCATTTTGGAAACTAGACCCCCAAAGGAACGTATCTAGATGCATAGTGAGCACTTTCAACCCCAAGATGGTTCACAAATTCATCCATAACAATGAAAAAGCACTTTTTTTTTTCCACAAAAAGTTTATTTTTTTCATTTTTACGGATCAATTTGTAAAGCACCTGGGGGTTCAAAGTGCTCACTATGCATCTAGATACGTTCCTTGGGGGGTCTAGTTTCCAAAATGAGGTCACTTGTGGGGGAGCTGCAATGTGGAGACACACGGGGACCATCCAAACGCGACATGGTGTCCGCTAACAATTTGAATGGAAAATGAGCTCAAATTGTTAGCGGACACCATGTCGCGTTTGGAGGGTCCCTGTGTGTCTCCACATTGGAGCTCCCCCACAAGTGACCCCATTTTGGAAACTAGACCCCCAAAGGAACATGTCTAGGTACATAGTGAGCACTTTGAACCCCCAGATGCTTCACAAATTGATCCGTAATAATGAAAAAATAATTTTTTAGTGGAAAAAAAAGTGCTTTTTCATTTTTACGGATGAATTTCTGAAGCATATGGGGGTTCAAAGTGCTCACTATGCATCTAGATACGTTCCTTGGGGGGTCTAGTTTCCAAAATGGGGTCACTTGTGGGGGAGCTGCAATGTGGAGACACACGGGGACCATCCAAACGCGACATGGTGTCCGCTAACAATTTGAATGGAAAATGAGCTCAAATTGTTAGCGGACACCATGTCGCGTTTGGAGGGTCCCTGTGTGTCTCCACATTGGAGCTCCCCCACAAGTGACCCCATTTTGGAAACTAGACCCCCAAAGAAACATATCTAGGTACATAGTGAGCACTTTGAACCCCCAGATGCTTCACAAATTGATCCGTAATAATGAAAAAATAATTTTTTAGTGGAAAAAAAAGTGCTTTTTCATTTTTACGGATGAATTTCTGAAGCATATGGGGGTTCAAAGTGCTCACTATGCATCTAGATACGTTCCTTGGGGGGTCTAGTTTCCAAAATGGGGTCACTTGTGGGGGAGCTGCAATGTGGAGACACACGGGGACCATCCAAACGCGACATGGTGTCCGCTAACAATTTGAATGGAAAATGAGCTCAAATTGTTAGCGGACACCATGTCGCGTTTGGAGGGTCCCTGTGTGTCTCCACATTGGAGCTCCCCCACAAGTGACCCCATTTTGGAAACTAGACCCCCAAAGAAACATATCTAGGTACATAGTGAGCACTTTGAACCCCCAGATGCTTCACAAATTGATCCGTAATAATGAAAAAATAATTTTTTAGTGGAAAAAAAAGTGCTTTTTCATTTTTACGGATGAATTTCTGAAGCATATGGGGGTTCAAAGTGCTCACTATGCATCTAGATACGTTCCTTGGGGGGTCTAGTTTCCAAAATGGGGTCACTTGTGGGGGAGCTGCAATGTGGAGACACACGGGGACCATCCAAACGCGACATGGTGTCCGCTAACAATTTGAGCTCATTTTCCATTCAAATTGTTAGAGGACACCATGTCGCGTATGGAGGGTCCCGGTGTGTCTCCACATTGGAGCTCCCCCACAAATGACCCTATTTTGGAAACTAGACCCCCTAAGGACGGTATCTAGATGCATAGTGAGCACTTTGAACCCCCAGATGCTTCACAAATTCATCCATAAAAATTAAAAAAACACTTTTTTTTCACAAAAAATTTCTTTTTGCCTACATTTTTTTAGTTTCACATGGGCAAAGGGATAAAATACATCCCAAAATTTGTTGGGCAATTTCTCCTGAGTACACCGATACCTTATATGTGGTCATAAACCACTGTTTGGGCGCACGGCAGGGCTCAGAAGTGAAGGAGCGCCATTTCACTTTTTGAACGGAAAATTGGCTCTAAAATTCAAATTGCGCTCCTTCCCTTCTCAGTCCTGCCGTGCGCCCAAACAGTGGTTTATGACCACATATGAGGTATCGGTGTACTCAGGAGAAATTGCCCAACAAATTTTAGGATGCATTTTATCCTGTTGCCCATGTGAAAATGAAAAAATTGAGGCTAAAAGAACATTTTTGTTACAAAAATTAAAATGTCCATTTTTTCCTTCAACTTTATTTTAGTTCCTGTGAAGCACCTGAAGGGTTAATAATCTTCTTGAATATAGTTTTGAGTAGCTTGAGGGGTGCAGTTTTTGGAATGGTGTCACTTTTGGGCGTTTTCTGTCATGTACACCCCTCAAAGGGACTTCAAATGTGATGTGGTCACTAAAAAAATGGTTTTGTAAATTTTGCTGGAAAAATGAATAATTGCTGATGAACTTTGAACCCTTATAACTTCCTAACAAAATTTTTTTTTTCTTCCAAAATTGTGCTGATGTGAAGTAGACATGTGGGAAATGTTATTTATTAATTATTTTGTGTCACATAACGCTCTGGTTTAGCAGAATAAAAATAAAAAATTTGAAAATTGCTAAATTTTCAAAATTTTTGCCAAATTTTTTATTTTTTCACAAATAAACGCAAAAATTATCGACCTAAATTTAATACTAACATGAAGCCCAATATGTCACGAAAAAACAATCTCATAATCGCTAGGATCCGTTGAAGCGTTCCCGAGTTATAGCCTCATAAAGGGACACTGGTCAGAATTGCAAAAAATGGTCCGGTCATTAAGCTGCAACGTGACTCGGTCCTTAAGGGGTTAATTTAGGAGTAGAAGAGGCATACAACAGCCTGATCCACAAAATAAAGGTAGGCACAACTTTTCTGAAGACTGCTCATAACTACCCCATTCTACACTATCAAATGATTTACACATCTAATGATGCGATAGAAGCAATATCTTTAAACTATATGTCAGATGACATGCTGGATAATTTCACTCAAAAATATACCAGCCTGTCAGGTCACCTAAGGCCTCTAAACTACAAGCAGGCAAATGTGTGGGACAAAATTCTCTGCCTAACCATCCCCGTCTCATGCTATTTTCACAATCCAATGTGGAAAAAAAAATTTATATTGTTCTTTTTCCCTTTGCTAATTAGAGCTTTGACTAGTTGAGGAGGCGTTATTTCCCCCAACTAGTCTGTCCTCTTTCTGTGTTATAATGCCCCTTTGGGCGTAATAACAATTTTCAGTAGCCGTCACCATGAGCTCATGGAAATGTTGTGTCTCCTAGCCGTAGCGCCACTGCGCCTCAGTAACCGGATGTCTGAGTCCCCTCTTAATGAGCGCACTTTGCATGATCAGGAGTCTTCTGCACTTCAGTCTATGAGCAGTGTGGCTCTGAAGCCAGGTACTATACGCACGACAGAGGTGCAGTGACGCTGCGGGCAAGAGGCATCAGATTCCCATGAGCTCACAGTGACATCAGCTACTGGAAATTATGATATAGCACCCACAGGGGCGTGATAACACAGAGAGAGGGCGGACTAATCGGGGAAAAGCGCCCCCTCAACTAGTCAAAGTCCTAATTAGTATAGGGAAAGCAAGCAATATAGATCCTAAAATCCTTATGTATAAGGCAAAAATTGGTAGCAAATTTACACTAACACTGAAGCCATTAACAAGACTCATTATGTCTTAGTGATGACTTCAGCTGACAACTTTGTTTTTCAGAATTTAATTACACTGTGCTCCCATATCTGTGTGCATGTTCTGACTGTGTTCCATACTGTGCAGTTTTGTTCTCCAGTCTAGACCTGCCTCTCACAGCAAAGATCAGAGCAATATCCAATATCTGTTGTTTAAAGACAAATTGTCACTTGTATATCCTTATTATTATTCATTTGCATATTATATTTGTATGCAAGGCTCAACATGATTATCTAGTTTAATAAGGGACTATAAATCTATTGGGAAAAGAAAAATCAGAAAACTAACGTGCATTGGTTAAAAATTAATATACAAGTGTATCTCAATAAATTAGAATATCATGAAAAGTTAATATATTTCAGCAATTCAATACATAAAGTGAAATGCATATATTATATAGAGCCATTACAGAGTGATCTTTTTCAAGTGCTTATTTCTGTTATTGTTGATGATTATGGCTTACAGCCATAAAAAATCCAAAATTCATTAACTCAGAAAATTGGAATAATTAACACAAAACAACTGCAAGGCTTACTAAGCATTTAAATGGTCTCTTAATCTGATTCAGTAGCTTACAAAATCATGGGGAAGACTGCTGACTTGTCAGATGTCCAGAAGGCAGCCAAGGACACACTCCAAAATGAGGGGATGCCACAAGAGGTCATTGATAAAGAAGCTGGCTATTTACATAGTGCTGTATCCAAACATATTAATGTAAGGTTGATTGAAAAGAAAATGTGTGGTAGAAAAAGGTGCACAAGCAACCGGGATAACTGCAGCCTTGAAATGCTTGTTAAGAAAAAGCCATTAAAAAATTTGGGGGAGATTCCCAAGGAGTGGACTGCTGCTGGATTCAGTGCTTCCAGAGCCACAACACACAGATGTACCCAGGACATGGGCTACAACTGTCGCGTTCCTTGTGTCAAGCCACTGATGACCTTTAGACAACGCAAGAAGCGCCTTACCTGAGCCAAGGAGAAAAAGAACTGGACTGTTGTTCACTGGTCCAAGGTGTTGTTTTCAGACGCAAGTAAATTTTGCATTTCATGTGGAAATCAAGGTCCTAGAATCTGGAGGAAGAGTGGAGAGGCCATAATCCAAGCTGCTTGAGGTCTAATGTGAAGTTTCCACAACTGGTGATGGTTTGGGGAGCCATACTCAGTAGAAGAAAACAGCACCTTTCACAACAGGGGCGCAACCCTGTTGTGAGAAGCGCTGTTTTCTTCTTCTACTGAGTATGTGAGCATCCAGGTTGGACTCCCAGGTTTTGAAACTTGCACCCATTGGGACCATACATTACTATATGAAGATATAGAGGGCCCCTGCGATCCTAGGTGCTGTGAACCACATTTTGTCTTGGGTTTGAGGAGCCATGTCATCTGCTGGTGTAGGTTCACTGTGTTTTATCAAGACCTAAGTCAGCACAGCCATGTACCAGGAAATTTTAAAGCACTTCATGGTTCCCTCTGTTGACAAGCTTTTTGGAGATGAAGATTTCATTTTCCAGCAGGACTTGACACCTGTCCACACTGCCAAAAATACCAATACCTGGTATAAATAACCACATTATCACTGTGCTTGATTGGCCAGCAAACTCATCTGACCTAAACTTCAGAGAATCTATGAGGTTTTGTCAAGAGGAAGAGGAGAGACATGAGACTCAACAGTGTAGACAAGCTGAAGGTTGCTATCAAAGCAATCTGGGCTTCCATAACACCTTAGCAGTGTTCGCCTCCATGCCATGCCGCATTGATGCAGTCATTCATGCAAATGGGGCCCCAACTCAGTATTGAGTGTAATTACTTTAAATCAGTGTTTCTCAACTCTAGTCCTCAGGACCCACCAACAGGTCATGTTTTCAGGATTTCTTTAGTATTGCACAGGTGATAGTTTCATCACCTGCACTGGGGATAATTCCAACCCTTGTGCAATACTAAGGAAATCCTGAAAACTCGACGTGTTGGTGAGTCCTGAGGACTGGAGTTGAGAAACACTGCTTTACATGCTTTTCAGTAGGCCAATATTTATTATTTAAAAATCATTATTTCAGTTAGTCTTATACAATATTCTAATTTTCTGATATAAAGAATTTTGGGGTTTCATGGCTGCAAGCCATAATCATCAACATTAACATAACTAAACACTGGAAAAAGATCACTCTGTTTGCAATGACTCTGTATAATATATGCATTTCACTTGATGTATTGAATTACTGAAATAAATTAACTTTTTGATAATATTCAAATTTATTGAGATGCACTTGTAGGAGGACAATAAAAAGAGTCATCAAATATCTGTGTGTCACTGATGACTGTTGTGAGAAGGTTCACCTAAGGTCACCAAAGCCACAACTCTCCTTTCTCTCCAAAGCTCTCTCCTTACATGAACCCGACTGTGACGTCACCTGCTCACAGCTGGAAGTGTTTTAGCGGTTCTCAAGCTGAATGAATGTCACACATAATCATGAATTATAGTGGAGGGTTTACTGGTTTTTATAAAGATGGCAATGAGGTATGTGTCTGTGTATTTATTCTACATAAACGATTTTTCACGATGTGGTATCATTATTACTATTTACTATGAGGTTCATACTGGCCAGATCGAACGTTGGGCCGACATTATAAATCTCAGGCTTAGTGCCAGCAGGCAATAGAAAACTGGCATTAACCAGTATATTACCCAGTTTGCCATCGGCACCAGGGCAACTGGAAGAGTCAGGGTATAGCGTTAGAAAATAGTGCTTCTATGAATGCACCATTTTCTTGGGTGGCTGTGGGCTGGAATTTGCAGCGGGGGATGGGGGGACCAGAACGCTTGGACAACCTCACACTGAGCATTCCAGCTCTCAGCTGCTTAGATGTACCTGGCTGGCAGCCAAAAATATGGAGAAGGCCCACATCGTTTTTTAAAAAAAGATACACAAATTAAAAAAAAATTAATCCTCATCCGCTATCCTCATCCTATCCTGTGTGATTCTGACTGCTGAGCTGTATATCTAATCATATTGTATGGCTTGCTATCTGAAAACTCATGTATCTAATCCTTGTTTAAATCTCTTTATTGTGATAATTAAACAACAACGTAGTTAATCAATATAGTAGTACATTCATTTTTAATAAAAAAAAGGGGGAATAACAGTCAGTTGGTAGTACGTCATTAATGAGATACACATCAAAGAGAAAGTAAAAAGGGGGGGGGGGAGGAAGAGGAAAAATAAAGGAGAAGTAACAAAGGGGAGGAAAAAAGAAAGAAAAGTGGGGTGTAAATCAAACCAAAAAGGGAAAAGGCAGGGGAAGGATGAAAAAAAAAAGAAGGGTTCTGTTCTGGAGGAGGGAGAAAAAGGGAAAGGGGTCAACAAAGGGGTGTATCAACCCAAACTATATACACTGACACAGTGGGTTACATCCCTAAAGGTCATAACAAAGAGCAATTTCCTAGATCAAATCCAATCTATAAAGCTAGATAAAGTATGCTCAATGGTACTATAAACGAGCAAACATACATACAAATTAGGAAAGAAAACTAATATATCAAGCAATATCAAAAGTCAATGTCGGAGAAAACAAAGACACCCAGGGGGTCCACTTTTCTAAGTATCTATGATGCAAATTATTTCTAACTGCAAAAATATAGTTAAACAAGTTATGCGAGGAAAGTTTATCTAATAAATCCTCCATAGTTGGTTGTTCTTCATCTCTCCACAAAGAAGCAATAAGGTTTTTGCTGCTATGAGGATATGTAGTATAAGTAAATGTTTTGCTTTTGGAATCTCGCGGACTCCTATCCGAAGTAGAGCCAATTCCATCGTGAGGGTAATATTATAGTTCATAAGTAAATTTATTAGCGTCTGAACATGCAACCAAAACTGTCTAATCCCACAACAGCTCCAGAAAATCTGTTTAACAGTCACCATTGAGCCACAGGCATCGTCTCCAGCAAAGCGGATTATTTTCAGAACCAATCAAATGCAACTTTTGTGGGGATAGGTACCACTTCATGAAGATCTTGTATTGTGTTTCCAGGAATGAAACAAAAGGAACAGAGGAGTAGCTCATCGGCAGAATGTAAGTGAAATGATCACACAAGGTTTTGTGGTCTATCTCCAACTCCCTTCTCACACACCCAAGAATCTATTATTAATCAAGAGTTTACGTCACTACTGAAAAATTAATACAATTTGCAAGTCCTCCACCCCATTTCAAAGTCAGTGTGTCGGAGGAGTGAGTCAATGTTGCTAGGTAAAGTAAGAGACAATTTCCCGCTGCCTATAGTATCATTGATGACATGCCAATTAGCATCCTCAGTTATATAAACTGTTCTTCTAGAATGGAGAAGGGCTTCAAGTGGCCATTTATCAACAAATCTGAAACAGACTTAATACCGGCTTTTCTCCAAGACTGGCATTTCAGTGATGGCCAGGCGGCCTCAAGGATCTCTATTGAGAGCCAGGAGGAAGTAATGCCTGCAAAGAAAAGCTTGGAAATATGTACAAGACTCCGCCAAGCTTTAATGGTAGCTTTCATAGAGTCAGATACTGGCAAACATTTTCTTGGGTTAAGAAAGAAGGAAGCTATGAAAATAGTCGGATTAGCGCCAAGAATTTGAGCTTTTTTTTTTCAAATATCTTTATTAGGGTTTCTTAATTATGACATAGATCATGTTAAGCATAGTAAATGTAACTATTACAACCATCAATCTCCAATCAAAGAAAAAAGGGTCACAACAATAGACTCTCTAAACCGATGTAACCCATCCCTCCCCCCCCTTAGCACCGCTGCACCTCTCTCTATCAGATACCCTGCAGACCTATAGCATTCCATCTCCCTTGACTCTGCAGCGAACAACCTCTCTGCAATTCCAGACGACCCAATGAGCCCCGTAGCTGTTCTATCAGGTACCACTCTGAATTTTTGAAAGGTGTGACCACTGATTCTATCTCAGCATCCGTTAGACAATGGTTAATAAAATTCCTACACTTTTTGAAGAATTTTGTCGACAACGTATCTTTGTTCGACTCCGCCTCTATTCTTTCTAATGTCATTGCCTTCTTGATGTCTGAGATTACTTCCCATCGTGACGGCGGATTAGCTTCCAGCCATACCCTGAGTATCGCCCTTTTAGTGAGAATCGCCATGGTGTGCAGTAACTTCTGGACTTCTTTGGATCCATGAGATCCTGAAATGCAATGGAATAGCCACTCCTCTCTCCCCAAAGTCGTCCCTGTGCCCATCACATTCCTAGCCATGCACTCTATGTACTCCCACAGTGGGCAGATTTTAGTACATTCCCACATCCCGTGTAGTAAATCAGTATCCCCTATTCCACACCTCGGACATGCCTGTAGTCTATCTGTGTCAGGGTTTTGTGTGAAGGTCCTGAACCCATAGATTGCCGAGTGCATGAACCTAAATTGAGTGTCTCGCCATTGCTCGTTAACCACATTGTCTCTTAGGGCCTTCCAACCCCTTAATATCATATCTCCTGTACCATCTGTTCCCAACGTCGTTTCCAACCCTTGAAGAGCCCCCACGTCGGGTAGGTAAGAGCAGTCCTCTCAGGTCCCTGTAAAGCGATGAAATATTAGTGTTAACGGTTCCTTTTCTTACCAAATCGTCCCAGGCATTCACCACGCACTCTGTGTGTACCCTGTCTAGCTTCCTCATGATATGGAATTCAAGCTGATTATATTGCAGTAGGTGAAAATCTGATAGGCCCAAAGCAGACACCAATGCTCTCCCCCCTAACCATCTAGCTTTGAGTAGCACAAAAGATCTCTCGCTAACTCCACCCCCTTCTCTTTCCACTGCCTAAAGAGAACATTCTCTCTTCCCAAAGGGAACTCCGGATGTGCCCACAGATCTACATATTATTAGACATGCGCCAGGAGAGACCAATTTTTTTGCGAACTAATTTCCATGCTGCCAGCGTATCTCTAAACACCATAGAATGGGGGCGTGTCCTGCAGCCGATGGCGCCGGACACATACTAGAGGAGCTCCTCCACGCAGACCGGTAAAGCGGCCCATAACGGCTTCCCCAGAGCCCACATTTAGCCCAAAAGACGGCACAGCACCTTGCCCTCACCCCGAGCATGCCGCGGACCGGGTCCCGCCGACGTGAGGCTGACGGCAAGCTCACAGCTTTCTTCACCCCGGAGCCTCACAAGGATCCAAAGATGGCGCCGGCCAGGAAGGACCCAGCGTCTCCCTCCAGCGCGGCATCTCATACACCGCGATCTCCTCGCCGCCCAGAGGTCCGCAGCCCTGTGAGTAGAGATGAATCCCCCCTATCTAAACGATCTATGAGGGATATGTTGGGCTCCATGAGAGACGCTATGCTGGGAGAAATAAGAGAAATGATGGGAGAAATGCGGGCAGAAATGGCGGCCTTGGGTGAGAGAACCTCACACATTGAAACTAAAATGGCTGATTATGCCATAGCCCACAATAACCTGGCTGATAGCTACGACGTACTAGACAGGGAAATGGGCTCAGTTCGTGCAACCCTGTGCCACCTGGAAGACGGGCTGCGCAAAGATAACGTAAAATTAAGAGGGGTGGCAGAATCGCATGAAGGAGAGGATCTCCCAGCACTGGTCACAGCCTTCCTATCAGCAGCTCTCCCAGAAGCAGCTCCAGAGACCCTGGAGATTGTGAAAACATATAGACTGCCGAAACCGGCAAAACTACCAAAAGAGGTTCCCAGAGACATTTTGATTTCTTTTGCAAGCACTAAAACGAGAGACGCGCTTTTGCAAACCATGAGAGCGCACCCCGCGCTTCCTTCTCCATTTGAAAACTCTGCAGTATACCCAGATCTTTCCCCGGGCACGCTCGCCAGGAGGCGTGAATTTGCTCCAAGCTGTCAGCTACTCAGAGAAAAGGGGATCCAATATGCCTGGGGTACCCCGGTATCTGTGAATTTTAGATACAAAGGATCTAGACATTCATTTGCATCTCCAACTCAACTGCGCAGAGCCCTGCGCACATGGAATTTGGCACCATCCCCTGCAAGCTCACCTCATACCCCAGAGACGGGGACACGAAGACCTCAGCTTTGAAACTGGTTCTGTTATGAGAAAAGACTCGGGAAAACTAATCTCTGGTCTGTGTGGGTCGACCTGCCCTCCTGAAAATACCCTTTGGTCCCCTACTCCGGACCCCGCCGGCCGTAGCCCCTGTGGGAGCTGTGGGAGGAGGTGGTTCCTCCTCTAACTGATTGCGACCGGTTGGACTCGGTCGCACAAGGGGAGGGTCCAATTAAGGGTCTTTTAGTGCCCCCTGATAGTCAGACAATTACGTCCTGACGACATTTGCGTTTACATAAGTGTTTACTACTACCCGTACCCCCCTCCCTCCCCCATGCCCTTCCCCCTGTTTCTTTCTCCTTCCCCTACTTGCCCTACCTCCCTCCCCCCATCTAATCCTCTTCCCTTTTCACTTCTGACTTCTTTTCTTTGCCCGAGGTCTCCCCGCGTGGAACTTGGGAGTGGTGGCCATGTCTGCAGCCCGCCCAGCCAGATCTGTATCCTCCTTAAAATTGGGCTGATCTCGTGGTCGGACCATGCGCCCGTCACACTAGGGATCAGCCAGGGGCAAAACAGAGGTGTACCACGCCGTTGGAGGATGAATGTTAGCCTTCTCTCGGATCAAAGCACTTTAGACACCCTGGGTAAGAACCTGGAGGATTACTTCCTACTTAACGACACCGGAGAGATCACGGATGGAACCTTGTGGGCGGCACATAAGGCAGTGATCCGCGGCCTTCTAATACAGAAGGCCGCTCAAGCTAAGAGAGCTAGAGAAAAGTTGTGGAGGGAATGGACGGAACAGATAGCAACCTTGGAAAAATCAAATAAAGCCAGCCCAACCCCTCAATTATCCTCCCAGATCTTTGCTCTCCGTACGAAGCTAAGATCCCAGTTACTCTACCAGCACGAGTTGGGCCTTAGGAAACTCCGCACCCAACATTACGCTGCAGGAGACAGGGCGGGTAAGCTATTGGCCAGGAGACTCAAGAAAAGGGTAACTCACTCAATGGTGACGGCCATGACATCCCCCGACGGAAAAATAGTAAGGAACCCAAGCGATATAGTAGAGGTAATGGCTGACTTCTATTCAAAACTTTATAACCTATCAGATGACCCCATGATGCAACAACCCTCTTTAGACAATATCCAAACTTATTTATCGAGACTCGCCCTCCCGACGGTCCCCCCAGACGTGCTCGCCTCACTGAACCAACCTTTCTCCCTAACAGAAGTAACAAAAATAATCACTTCCCTTAAACTAAACTCAGCCCCAGGCCCCGACGGTCTGACCAACGAATATTACAGAGGGTTCTCCCCACAGTTGGCCCCGTACCTTCTCCGACTGTTCCAGCATTGGCAGACTGAGGGGAGCCTTCCAGCGGAGGCCCTAGAGGCCACGATTTCAACAATTTTGAAGCCTGGAAAGCCACCTGACAGCCCGGGCAACTATCGACCCATCTCGCTTCTTAACACGGATGTGAAGATATTTGCCAGACTGTTGGCCTCTCGACTTGCCAAGGTGATTCCGTTGCTGGTAAACTCGGACCAGGTGGGCTTTGTGGAGGGACGACAGGCCAGAGATGGCACTAGACGCATGTTGGACCTCGTGGAAATAGCAGAGGCTAGGGGTGACCCCGGTGTATTCCTGTCCCTCGACGCAGAAAAGGCGTTTGACAGGGTGCACTGGGGTTATCTGCGAGAGGTCCTGGGGAAGTTCGGCTTCTCCGGCCCGATCCTATCAGCCATACTGAGCCTCTATTCCAACCCGGGGGCCCGAGTCTCAATGTCGGGGTTTGTGTCGAGACGTTTTGACATCACCAATGGAACAAGACAGGGGTGCCCATTGTCTCCCCTGATCTTTGCCCTTGTTATGGAGCCCCTGGCAGCTTCCATTAGATCCAACTCTGAGATCACGGGCATTCAAGTGAGATCTAAACATAATGTCATAGGGCTGTACGCCGATGATGTCATGATCTCTTGCACTAATCCCGATGGCTCTATTCCAGTTATTCTTACAGAACTTGATGAATTCACAAAAATTTCTTACTATAAGCTGAACCTGGGAAAGTCCATGGCACTCCCCATTAATTTGTCGAAACGGGAACTGACTGCCCTTTCCGCACAGTTCCCCTTTGCTTGGGCCCCGGAGGGCATACCCTACCTGGGCATAATTCTATGTCCCACGAAACATGTTGCCCGAGTTAACATTTCCAAACTGATGGCAACATTGTGGGGAAGCCTGACTCATGGTCCTCTTCCCCTTCTATCCTGGATGGCTCGCATTCAAGCCTTCAGGATGCTATGGTTGCCGAAACTCTTATACCTCTTTCGCTGTGTCCCGATGGGCTTCCCAAGCAAACTTTTGTCTCAGCTACAAAAACAAATTAACACATTTATCTGGGCGGGAGGTAGACCAAGAGTCCAGTGACGAACAATGTACATGAGATTGAAGAAGGGCGGTATGGGAGTGCCGGATATTTCCACCTACCATAAAGCAGCGATTTTAGAGGCCACCAGGGCCCTGTGGTGGCAACAGTCTGATGTAGGGTGGGTTCAGCTGGAAACGGAGTTCGATCCGGGGAACTCACCTGTCAAGCTCTTGGCTGGGGCAGCATTGGGCCCAGTGAGGGTAAGCCACCCTTTGTCCACGGTTCGTACCCTCCAAGAGACATGGAAAAAAATGCCAGAATCCTGGCTACAGCTGCCTCCGGATAAGATTCCGCTAGAAGCTTTTCAGGTGCACGTCCCCTCGTTGAACACAACCCCCTGGCTAACATCGGGGATTCTCTCCTTGGGAGATTTGGTAAAAGATGGTAAACTAGTTTCTTTTGACTCCTTTAGTAAAGACTCTCGGACCCTACGTGGCTCTTTCTTGCAATACTCTCAGGTGAGGCATTTTGTTGATTCATCTGCGTGCACACATGCTCTTAAGCAACCCGTTCCTTCACCATTCCAGCGTTTTCTTCTGGTTGAAACTAACCCTCCGAAGGGATTTTCCCTGATCTATGAGGGACTCGTGGCTCATGGTTCCCCCGTGAAGCTTCCCAACGTGGCTTCTTGGGAGAAGGACTTGGGGTTTGAGGCTGATTGTGATGACTGGGAAGGTGCGATTAGGTGTGTGTTGCAGGCAACAAGATGCATTAACCACTTAGAATCCCTGAAAAAATTGCATCTACGATGGTACATCACCCCATCTAGGTGGCCAGACTAGCAGAGGGTTCTTCGCCACTGTGAAGGGAGATCTGGCCCACATGTGGTGGGGTTGCCCTAAAATTTCCCAGTTTTGGGTCCTGGTGTCCGGCCTACTGGGAGAGATTACAGATAAATACATCCCCTTAGCCCCACAACTGGCAGTGTTACACATAGGAGCAGAAACTTTTCCCCCTGTCACACGGCATGTAATCTCCTATGTTCTTATTGCAGCTAGGCTATGTATAGCAGCTGCGTGGAAGGATCCGGCCCCCCCAAACATAGGAGACCTTACCAAAAAACTCAACATAATATTCTCCCACGAATATCACCTGGCAATGGACGCCCCGAGACGACGATATGTCTCTGAGGCGTGGGCCCTATGGGCTGATCACCCGGCGGCCATGGCCCCCCTCCCTGGAGACCGGCGGGGAGACGGGCGTGGAGGAAATGGTAAAGTGATACTACAACTTGGTCCCGTCGCTGCCATCACTCTTGCATCCTTTCTCATCTGTTTCTTCCCCCCTACTACACTGTCAGCTTCTTTGGCTCCCTTCCCTCTGCAATGAACTCTACTCATTCCTCTCCACTCTCTCCCCCTCCCTCCCCCCCCGCCCCCCTCTCATCCCCTTCCTATCCTAATACTCCAAAATTTCACTTACAGATGGTCTGGTTGACACACCCCTTGGTGTCTGTATGAGATATGTTGGATTTCCTAGAGCAACGGACACTTAAAGAACTAACTTACGAGACCTCGACACCACTCAGCCTCGAAAACCAGACTAGCATCAAATCCTATTCTGTAAAAGCAACAAGAGGCTTTGAACATTTCTACTACCAGTATCACTTTTGGAAGTCCAGTTATTATTATTGGAAACATGTAACCTACCCATCACCCCCCTCCTCATTACTTTTCCCCTCCTCCCCCAAGCTGTTATCTCATGTTACTTCCAATCCCACCCCTCCCACATTGTAAGTTTTGTTCTTCCCTACCCATTACCATTTGTTTATGTGTGTAATATGGTATAATGTGTACTTTGTTATTATCTATTGTATAATCACGAATGGGATTTTTGCCCCTTTTGAGTCCGCTCACGATGCGAGTCAATGTCGTCATGTGGATACGACCGAAGCATTGGCCGCGCAGCGGCCATTGCGAGCAGTTCTAAGGCGACTCGCTATGCCCGCGCAGCGGGCATGGCGAGTCGCCCTAGCAGCGCGACGCATTGGCCGCGAAGTGGCCATTGCGAGTCAGAGACTCGCTCTGCTAGAATCCCGATGCATCTGCATCGGGCACCCAGCTAGTTGAAAATAAAAATACATTGAAGACTAAACACCATAGAATGTTTGATCGCAATAGGGAGTCTCGCCCTCGGGGTGTGCAGAACTGAAGCCAAACCCCAGGGTCGGCATACGGCCGATTCCAGCTTGAAGTCGGAAAATTTACTGGTCTTTCCCAGCCAGTCCAGCACATGTGTAAGCAAGCACACCACGTTGTATCCCTTGACATCTGGAATTGCCAACCCTCCCTCTTCTCGAGACAACATAAGTGTGCTCAGCCCGATCCTAGGGCGCTTTCCCTGCCACATGAATTTGGTGACAGCCCTGTTCAGCCTCGTCACATTTTTACTGCGAAGCAATAGTGGTATCACCTGCAACGGGTACAAGAGCCTGGGGAAACACATCATCTTAAGGAGGTGACCCCTACCCAGCAATGAGAGAGGCAAATTTTCCCATTTCCGGAGATCTCGTTCTATTGTCTGTATGATTGGCAGGATATTTAATTTGTAGACCAAATCTACAGTTCTAGCTATGCGTATTCCCAGGTATTTGGCCGAGTCTTTCACCACCGGAATTCCCATAATATTTGGCAACCTCGTGCTAGCCTCCCCCGTGTTCCCTATGCTGCCCGACAGGTAGAAAATTTCGCATTTAGATTCATTTAGTTTGAAGCCCGAAAATGAGCCATAGGACACAATCTGAGGAAGGACCCGTGGCAGCTCCTCCATGGGGTCATTTAAGTATAGTACAATGTCGTCAGCAAACATGTTGGCCCTCAACTGTTTACCTCCGACAGATATACCCTGAAAACTCTCCCCACTCATCAGGAATGCCGCCAGTGGCTCAATAGCCAAATCAAACAATAGAGGCGACAGGGGGCAGCCCTGGCGTGTTCCCCTACACAACGGAAAAACCCCAGACAAGAAACCCGGTATTTTAAACCTAGCCCTTGGTGACTCATATAGTGATCTGATATAGTTCCTGAATTGGCCTGTGAGACCCACTGCGTCCAGAACTCTCTCCAGCCAATGGCCACCTGACTTTGTCAAATGCCTTCTCTGCGTCCAGGGTGACCATGGCCGGATCTCCTCTTGATTTGGCCTTCCCCCTCTGTGCCACCGCATCCACTGCCAACAGTGCCCTCCTGACATTCCCAACCGCCGAACGGCCCTTGACAAAGCCCGCCTGGTGGCGCCCAACCAGCTTGGGGAGGAAGTGAGCCAGTCTGTTCGCCATAACTTTGGATAATAATTTCAGATCAACATTAATGAGGGAAATTGGCCTATAATTAGCCGGGTTCTCCAGATCTTTATCTCCCTTAGGGATCAGTGTAATATGTGCCGTGTTCATCAGCTCAGGTATGGCTCCTCCTCTCAGTATTGTGTTGTAGAGTTTAGTTAACATGGGCACCACCTGCAGACCTATTGCCTTGTAAAATCCTCCCCCAAATCCGTCCGGGCCTGGCGCCTTATGGGCCCCCAAATCTTTTATCACTCCCAGCACCTCAGCTTCTGTCACATCCCTGTTTAAGTCCTGTAGGTCGAGTTGGTCTAGGCGTGGCAAAGGGAATCTTTTCAGCCAATCCTCATCCCCACCCCCTATGTCTACGGGTTTGCTGTAAAGCTTGGCATAATATTCGCCCAATGCGTCCACTATGTTATGAGGGTTCTTCACCAGGTCTCCCCTTCTGTCCCTAATGACCATGATAGATGTATATTGTCTCTTGCGTCTGGCCAGGTTGGCTAACAATCTCCCCGCCTTGTTCCCATAGTGGTAGAGTGTAGATTCCCAGTGCTGTCTTGAAATTTTTTCTTTTTGTCGTGTCCAGCCATTGAAGTCTATTCTCCGTCTCTGCCAGGCTTGTTTATGAGCTTTTTTGATGTTTACCCAGGAGGGGCTATTTTGTATTGCCCACCACTTCCTGCTTTCTTTGAATAGAATAGAAAGGTAGTAGGGCTTAATATTAGGGACGCCTAAGCCTCCTCTATTCTTATGCTTCATTATTGTGGCTTTAGCAATCCTCAATGATCTAACCCCTAAATGAATTTGGTCAGCTGCGTCTGCTATTTTTGGAAATGCTTTTGCTGAATCGAAAGGGGGAGGGACCTAAGAATGAAGAATAGTTTAGGGAATACAACCATCTTATATGAAGTAAGCTTACCCAACAAGGATATGAAGGAAGGAGAGGAAGAGAGATCATCCGAGATTCTTTTAGTAATGGCTAACATTTTTATCCACTATGTTTCGTAAGGGGTTGGTCAATATTATTCCTAAATAAGAGAGGTCAGAGGACAACCACGAGAGTTGAAATTCTTTCTTTAGAAGATCCATTAATTCACTATCGATGTTAAAGGTTAAAGCTTGTGTTTTATGGGTATTTAGTTTATAATAGGAAGCCTCCGAAAATTGTCTGGTGACTTCCAAAAGTCTCCTTAAAGAGTTCAGGGGATCTGTTAACATAACCATCAGATCATCGGCAAACAGCGAGGTCTTATGTTGTCTGCTATTCAGGGGGACTCCTCGTATATTCTCATCCACCCTGATTTTTTCAACAGAGGGTTCCAAAACGAGATTGAAAAGAATAGGTGACAGGGGGCAACCCTATCTAGTTCCGTTTGAAAGGTTCAGAAACAAAATTGGTCAATAAAACCTTAGCTGATGGAGACGAATATAAAGCCTTAATGACATTAAAGACACAATCACACAAACCAAATCGTTGAAGTGTGAAGAACAGGAGACACCAATGCACCCTATTGAATGCCTTTTCAGCATCCATGGTTATGGCAAGCATCGGGTACCCCGACCTCTCCACCTGCTGCAAGATGTTTAACACCTGTCTAACCGCATCCGTTGTCCCTCTACCTCTCATAAAGCCAGTCTGATCAGAATAGTCCAGTTTACGAATATAGTACGAAAGTCTATTAACAAGTACTTTCGCAATTATCTTAGCATCTGAATTGATGAGGGAGATAGGTCTATAGTGGGCCTTATTCTGTGGGTCACGCTTATCTTTTGGCATTACTGTTATAACCGCTTCCTGCATTCCAGCAGGAAGCACAGATGTCATAGAGTTTATAAGTCTAGTAAGATATCAGGGCTAGTATAAAGTCAAATGACTTGAAGCATTCCTTCGATAGGCTGTCCGGACCTGTAGATTTCCCATTTTTAAGGGAGTTAATACGGTAGCATAAATGACTTCCAGCATAGTAAAAGGAAGATTTATGTGTTCTACTTCCTCCTTATCAAGATGAGGAAGTTGCACTGAATCTAAGAAGGCATTTATAGAGAACTCATCAGGTTGTTTGACAGAGGGATCCTTTTTCAAGTTATAGAGATGTTCATAAAATTTTACAAATTCCCCCAAAATGTCCTTTGGATTCTTAAGTAAGATACCCTCATCATTTTTAAGCTGTAAAATTCTCTTTTTTAAAGGGAACCAACCACCTCAGATGACGACTATAAGCTGTTAATACATGTCCCTGCACCCTACTTACACCATTCCACCTATGTTTTTCTTAAGAATATTGATAAATGTAAACCGAAATATACACTTTATATAATTACATGCCTGTGTACTTCTGGGCGTCTCCTTCTGTGTCAGTTACTAGAGGGCTGTGTCTCCAGCAGCTTGACTGGCTTCTCTAGCCCTCCCTCTTACTTTGCAGGATGTCACATGAAGGGCGTGATGTTATCTATCAGTGGGCGGGCACGCAAGGCAGCTCCCGTCCCTTCATGTGACGTCCTGCAAAGTAAGAGGGAGGGCTAGAGAAGCCAGTCATGCTGCTGGAGACACAGCCCTCTAGTAACTGACCCAGAAGGAGACGCCCAGAAGTACACAGGCATGTAAATTATAAAGTGTATATTTCGGTTTACATTTATCAATATTCTTAAGAAAAACATAGGTGGAATGGTGTAGGTAGGGTGCAGGGACATGTATTAACAGCTTATAGTCGTCATCTGAGGTGGTTGGTTCCCTTTAATCTTTGTTTCTTAAGACGATTCGCAAAGAATTTGCTCGGTTTGTCCTGGCAATTATAATAGTTACTTTTGGACGTCTGAATCATCTTACCATATTCTCACGTATCTAATCCAATCCTGTGTGATACTGCCTACTGAGCTGTATATCGAATCATATGTTATGCAATGCTACAAATTGGAAATGTTCTGACCTAATCCACTCCTGATTCTCACTTTGCATGTCTTTGATCTGCTCAAAATGTTTATCTTCTGCTTCTATAGCATGGGCCTGCCTCCCTGCTATTTAAATAGCCAAGTTGTGTCCTCTTTCCTGTTAACTCACCCTGCCTGTTCTGTTTAACAAACACCCCTCCGCTCTGGTCTGCTGAAATCACTTTCTGGACTCTCATAACTGTATTTAAATGATACCTGGAGGACTCCTGGACCATGGTCTCATCCATGATAAACAGGTGCAAAAACAGTATATGAATCACACAAAAGGCGCTCTGCTGTAAAAATATAAATAAATAGCAAGTGCTGTAACAAAAACAGGGCCTTTTGGTTTATACGTTTCTGCAAGAAAACGTACAATAAGCTGTCTCACCCACTCCAAGGTAGGCCCTGATAGAGACAGTCCTAACTCTGTCCCTAGTGCTACGGTAAAAACCTGCCAGTGTGTACATACCTCAGCTGGACAGGGTGAGGGAGAGCACAGGACTATCTCACCTTGTAGGGCTGTGTGGGTGGCAGCTCTGTGTGCAGACTTCATATGGGAGGGGCAGGTGCCTCCAATCTGCTGTTACCAGCAGTGGTGAATACAAGGGCAAAAAAATATGAGTCTGCACACACATTGGAAGCAGCAGTGTGAACTGCAACCAATCCCCACCAAAAACATGATAAACAGGTGCAAAAACAGTATATGAATCACACAAAAGGCGCTCTGCTGTAAAAATATAAATAAATAGCAAGTGCTGTAACAAAAACAGGGCCTTTTGGTTTATACGTTTCTGCAAGAAAACGTACAATAAGCTGTCTCACCCACTCCAAGGTAGGCCCTGATAGAGACAGTCCTAACTCTGTCCCTAGTGCTACGGTAAAAACCTGCCAGTGTGTACATACCTCAGCTGGACAGGGTGAGGGAGAGCACAGGACTATCTCACCTTGTAGGGCTGTGTGGGTGGCAGCTCTGTGTGCAGACTTCATATGGGAGGGGCAGGTGCCTCCAATCTGCTGTTACCAGCAGTGGTGAATACAAGGGCAAAAAAATATGAGTCTGCACACATTGGAAGCAGCAGTGTGAACTGCAACCAATCCCCACCAAAAACATGATAAACAGGTGCAAAAACAGTATATGAATCACACAAAAGGCGCTCTGCTGTAAAAATATAAATAAATAGCAAGTGCTGTAACAAAAACAGGGCCTTTTGGTTTATACGTTTCTGCAAGAAAACGTACAATAAGCTGTCTCACCCACTCCAAGGTAGGCCCTGATAGAGACAGTCCTAACTCTGTCCCTAGTGCTACGGTAAAAACCTGCCAGTGTGTACATACCTCAGCTGGACAGGGTGAGGGAGAGCACAGGACTATCTCACCTTGTAGGGCTGTGTGGGTGGCAGCTCTGTGTGCAGACTTCATATGGGAGGGGCAGGTGCCTCCAATCTGCTGTTACCAGCAGTGGTGAATACAAGGGCAAAAAAATTATGAGTCTGCACACATTGGAAGCAGCAGTGTGAACTGCAACCAATCCCCACCAAAAACATGATAAACAGGTGCAAAAACAGTATATGAATCACACAAAAGGCGCTCTGCTGTAAAAATATAAATAAATAGCAAGTGCTGTAACAAAAACAGGGCCTTTTGGTTTATACGTTTCTGCAAGAAAACGTACAATAAGCTGTCTCACCCACTCCAAGGTAGGCCCTGATAGAGACAGTCCTAACTCTGTCCCTAGTGCTACGGTAAAAACCTGCCAGTGTGTACATACCTCAGCTGGACAGGGTGAGGGAGAGCACAGGACTATCTCACCTTGTAGGGCTGTGTGGGTGGCAGCTCTGTGTGCAGACTTCATATGGGAGGGGCAGGTGCCTCCAATCTGCTGTTACCAGCAGTGGTGAATACAAGGGCAAAAAAATTATGAGTCTGCACACATTGGAAGCAGCAGTGTGAACTGCAACCAATCCCCACCAAAAACATGATAAACAGGTGCAAAAACAGTATATGAATCACACAAAAGGCGCTCTGCTGTAAAAATATAAATAAATAGCATATTTTTTTGCCCTTGTATTCACCACTGCTGGTAACAGCAGATTGGAGGCACCTGCCCCTCCCATATGAAGTCTGCACACAGAGCTGCCACCCACACAGCCCTACAAGGTGAGATAGTCCTGTGCTCTCCCTCACCCTGTCCAGCTGAGGTATGTACACACTGGCAGGTTTTTACCGTAGCACTAGGGACAGAGTTAGGACTGTCTCTATCAGGGCCTACCTTGGAGTGGGTGAGACAGCTTATTGTACGTTTTCTTGCAGAAACGTATAAACCAAAAGGCCCTGTTTTTGTTACAGCACTTGCTATTTATTTATATTTTTACAGCAGAGCGCCTTTTGTGTGATTCATATACTGTTTTTGCACCTGTTTATCATGTTTTTGGTGGGGATTGGTTGCAGTTCACACTGCTGCTTCCAATGTGTGCAGACTCATATTTTTTTGCCCTTGTATTCACCACTGCTGGTAACAGCAGATTGGAGGCACCTGCCCCTCCCATATGAAGTCTGCACACAGAGCTGCCACCCACACAGCCCTACAAGGTGAGATAGTCCTGTGCTCTCCCTCACCCTGTCCAGCTGAGGTATGTACACACTGGCAGGTTTTTACCGTAGCACTAGGGACAGAGTTAGGACTGTCTCTATCAGGGCCTACCTTGGAGTGGGTGAGACAGCTTATTGTACGTTTTCTTGCAGAAACGTATAAACCAAAAGGCCCTGTTTTTGTTACAGCACTTGCTATTTATTTATATTTTTACAGCAGAGCGCCTTTTGTGTGATTCATATACTGTTTTTGCACCTGTTTATCATGTTTTTGGTGGGGATTGGTTGCAGTTCACACTGCTGCTTCCAATGTGTGCAGACTCATATTTTTTTGCCCATGGTCTCATCCATGTCACCTCAAGTGTCTCTTAAGTGTTCAGAAATATCCCAGAAATAACACAGAAGTAACCAGACGGTACCAGCTATACCCATCTGCTAACTGTATTTGCTACTTTACCACTAACACTTTCACCATGCTTATGTGGCGCCCCTGCGGATCCAGTCACCACAGAGGTACTGCACCATTGTTAGGGTGTAGTATCCCACTCAGATCTGGCAAATCTGGCACTTGTGGCAGCGCAAAAAAAACGCTGCTAGCCGGATCCGGCAATACCGCACTTGCCACACCTTACCGCAATTCCCATAGAGAATGAATGGGGCTTGCCACAAGTGAGTCGTTACATAGAAGATGTGGCAAAATTTGCCGGATCTGTCGCAAATTACAGAAACCGCTGATGTAAAAGGTCCCTAAATTCACTTTTACACAGTGTCCTACACAGAGCATTTTTGGGCATTTAAAAAGACGAGACAGCCCAGGAACAGGGGCCAAGTGGAGGACAATCTTGCTCTGCTGCCTCATGGTTTCATCAGGTTTTACATTTGAATCTCATTTATTTTCTGGGAATCAGATAAAAACCTTGATGCAGCGGCCAATGTAGAGTACAGGACACATATAAAGCTAAGCTAATGTACTGTGCATGAAGAAGAGTCAGTGGCCTGAGTAGTAGGATAGATAGACAAATTGATAATATATTAGGCAGATAGCTAAATAGATGATAGATACATAGATTAGATAGAGGGATAGATGATAGATAGTACACACCCCCACAGAGCTCTGCTATGCTCATATTATGCATATTGTTATTTCCTATCTGTTTGAAAATGAGGTGTACATGCAGCAGAGAGGTGTTTGCAATGTGAAGTAGAATTCTTCTGATTATTAGGCTGCTCTATACACTTTAGCTGTGCACTCAGCATGGGTGATGTAGCCGTGCTGGCACCCCTCCCCCACCCTCCAGGAACAGCAGTGTTACTGATATCAATCAGACATTGCATTGCAGGAGAGGGGGCCCTCACTCACTCCAATACTGTGTCACCCCTACTGACACTGGGGGCCCTCATTCAATGAACAGCGATAATAACACTAAGAGAAGCCAATGTAACTTACTTTGGCCCAGAGAGTGATGCAGGAGGGATCAGTGGATTCCCTCTATTCTTCAAAACGCGCCAGTGAGTGAAGAGAGTAGGAGACAGGGACTCCACCAATCACAGCATAGCTCTCTGGCTGACCAGTGCTATGGTACTAAGGACTGAGAGTACCTTCAAAACTAACACTGATTGGCTGTAGTTAACCAATCAGTGTTATTCTGAGCAGCAGCACTGCCCTCCTGGGATACTCAACGCTGGAGAAAGCAGGGATAGGCCTCCTTCACACATCCGTGCCTCCAGCACGTGTGCGGTCTGACGATACATGCCGGAGGCACAGACATATGGGGACACATGATCCCCTATTGTCTCCTTCACATGTCCATTATCCGGCACAAACAGTTTCACCGTTTGGAGCAGATGCATGTCCGTGTGCTCCACACGGATACATGTCCGTTTTTTTATGGAAGCATGGACCGTGTGACATCCATGTGGACAGACCAAGGATAAAAGCTAAAAGTGTCAAAGAATTTTATAAAAACAAGGAGATTTGAAGACACCGGGAATGTTCCGTGCTGACCACAGGAGACCGATTTTCAAGATATCTTTTATTCACCACCACATCACACACCAATACTGCCAACGCATTTCATAGCCACCTAGCCACTTCATCAGGGCATTATTTACAGATCACAGAGGGAAGACGATTGATATAATGTTAATGTGACATCACATATCAAGTGTCCGGGCATCAGTTCTGGTGAAAACGCCCCTTACCAATATTTGATCATAAATTGCTTCCATGCCAGCTGAACACATTGTGAGGTAGCAACCAGGGAACCCGCTTGCAACACGACAACAACACGTGTTTATAAGTTTAACCAATGTCTACCCGTTTATTTTCACATATTAATAACATAACCCGGGTAGCATGTTTGACTCATAGCACATTGATTATAAACACTTTACATAAATACACCATACATTTACATATAACATTACATAACACTTATATTGCACATAACATCTTATAGTAACCCGGGACCTGTAACCATCTCTGTCCCCATTGGAGCTCTACTCACAGCTCCCGTGGTGGCTACAGCCTCCGGCCTACTCACACTATACATACGTTACAGTACGACGATGACCCCTCCGGGTTCATAACAGGGATTGAGCAACCTGAGTACTGGGTATGTCATGTATCCCCAAGGGGCTCTTTCCTGGACGCATCTCCGCCTACGTCCCGGTCAGAGTCCACCTGGTTCAACCATGGTGTCCCCACTCTAGGAGCCCTTTTTAACCCCTGCTTCTGACCTTCGTTACATACGCCTCAACGGGCCCTGTGGGTCCCAATGGCGGTACCTGCCGCCTGGCTTTAGTCCCCCAGCATGATGATATACATTCACCCGTAGTCAGGATTCCTGCCTGACCGGGACCTTACATACCGTATGTGATCCATCATTCAAACGTCCATGGATCACACACCTGCTCACAGCCCATCATAACACATCCATGGACTGTGGCCCCTCCATGACCATAACAGGGACCTGGTCAACCGTAGAATCCGGGCTAACCATGCGTCACCATGGCCTACTCACCACGGTACGGGCTATCAGTCCCCACCAAACCTCCATCTCATGGCAGGTCTCCAGGTCCACGACTGTACCCTGCGTCTGAGTAGCACCCTAATGGATCAGCCATGGTTCCCTTCTAGGAGCCTTCGTGACCCCTGTCTCTGGCCACAGGCACACCCACACCATTAGAGGTCGTGGTTGAGGGACGGGTACCCTCTGCAAGCAGCAGGGCAAGCCTCCCTCTCGTCCCACAGGGACGGAACGCCTCCAACATCATCCATACTAGCTGGGTCACTCTCTCCCCACATCATTATACATGGGTCTTACTTATAGGCCATTATCTCTCATTCAGGGCCATTACCTAAGCCCTCATACACATAGTTAAACACGTTCTGTTTCATCAGGTCCTTTAACTGAGCACTCTGACTCGGACCCAAAGGCGGTCTATGCCCGCCTGGCATTACTCACACACGGCTCACTCCGTTACACGGGAACCGCTGTCTTACCGGGCACGGATCCGGGTCTCGCTACCTGTATAACGGGTCCACCAAGCGTCCCCCAAGGCTCCTTTCCCGGACGTGGTTCCCTCCACGCCCGGACCAGTCTCCACCGGGTTCAGCCACGGCTTCCCCACCAGGTGCTCACAACCTCGGACCTCGGCACCGGCATGGAGCTAGCATGCTCCCTTCACCATCTCAAAATGGCGGCATGGACTTGCATTCCCAGTCCCTCACACAGACTGGCTCTGCTCAGCTCTCAGGCTGGTAATCAGCCCACATCCTCTCAGGCTGATGTCTGGCTGAAAATGGATCTCTTCTCTAATCAATCAGCTGGCAGCCTCTTATTGTGCCAGCCACTCCCACATGGACACACCCCCTTAGCTGCTGATAATCAGCCTTTCACACAGCTCAGGTTAACTTCCTGTGTTCCGGGTTGTCAGCACTCAGCCCTTACATTCCTTAGGGCTTCCTTAATCTCATCCCACTCTTACTGCCGCTCATTAGGCTCATGAACCCTGTGTCTCAAAGTTGGCTCACACAGCATTATCGGTCAAACCGGCCAGTGTGCACAGGATCATACCTTGATCCTGCATGTGACGCGCCCCGGCCATGTGGACCATGCCGGCGGTGCCTCACAACATGCTTTTATTTAAAAACATCATAAACCACACAAATCAAATTACATACAAAAAATTGCATACAAAATATATATACAACATTTAGAATTATATATAATAGTTAAAAAATCAAACATAATGTAACATGGGCTCGAAACTACTCTAACCAGGATCTCACTCTGTAGGTCCTGTGTATTACCTCCATACCATCTCCACCGCTTTAATTCATGTATCATTTAATGTCAATAAGAGGCTACAAGTCACTGTATAGTGAATCTATGGGATTATTCTAAAACTAGCTGTGAGCCCGATTCTAAAGAATCGGGTAGTCTAGAGTCCATATATAGTTTATTTACTAATATTTAGGCGAGTGCGGTGAAATTAATTGTGTGTATACGGTGGCTCAGTGGTTAGCACTGCGCGGTGGCTTAGTGGTTAGCACTGCGCGGTGGCTCAGTGGTTAGGAATGCGCGGTGGCTCAGTGGTTAGCACTGCGCGGTGGCTCAGTGGTTAGCAAAGTATGGTCGCTCAGTGTTTAGCAGTGTACGGTGGCTCAGTGGTTAGCGCTGTATACGGTGGGTTAGTAGTTAGCAGGGAGTATGGTGGGTCAGTGGTTAGCAGAGTATACGATGGCTCAGTGGTTAGCACTGCGCGGTGGCTCAGTGGTTAGCACTGCGCGGTGGCTCAGTGGTTAGCACTGCGCAGTGGCTCAGTGGTTAGCACTGCGCGGTGGCTTAGTGGTTAGCAAAGTATGGTCGCTCAGTGTTTAGCAGTGTACGGTGGCTCAGTGGTTAGCGCTGTATACAGTGGGTTAGTAGTTAGCAGGGAGTATGGTGGGTCAGTGGTAAGCAGAGTATACGATGGCTCAGTGGTTAGCACTGCGCGGTGGCTCAGTGGTTAGCACTGCGCAGTGGCTCAGTGGTTAGCACTGCGCGGTGGCTCAGTGGTTAGCACTGCGCGGTGGCTCAGTGGTTAGCACTGCGCGGTGGCTCAGTGGTTAGCACTGCGCGGTGGCTCAGTGGTTAGCACTGCGCGGTGGCTCAGTGGTTAGCACTGAGCGGTGGCTCAGTGGTTAGCACTGCGCGGTGGCTCAGTGGTTAGCACTTTAGCACTGCGCGGTGGCTCAGTGGTTAGTAGTGCGCGGTGGCTCAGTGGTTAGTACTGCGCGATGGCTCAGTGGTTAGCACTGCGCGGTGGCTCAGTGGTTAGCACTGCGCGGTGGCTCAGTGGTTAGCACTGCGCGGTGGCTCAGTGGTTAGCAGGAATATGGTGGCTCAGTGGTTAGCAGTGAGTGCGGTGGGCAGAGTGGTCAGCGCAGTGGGGCGGGCAGAGTGGTCAGCGCAGTGCGGTGGGCAGAGTGGTCAGCAGAGGACAGAGGCACTCTGCCTGTCATACCAGCGGGTCATCGTCTTCCCCGCCACGGCATTTTCACTCCGCCGTCCCCAGCATCTTGGCTCCACTCATGCAGAGCATTGCTCCTATGCAGCCTCCTCTCTGCTGAGTATTGCTCCTGTGCAGCCTCCTCTCAGCAGAGCATTGCTCCTGTGCAGCCTCATTACTGTAGAGCATTGCTCCTGTGCAGCCTCCTCTCTGCAGAGCATTGCTCCTGTGCAGCCTCCTTCTCTCTGCAGAGCATTGCTCCTGTGCAGCCTTCTCCTCTCTGCAGAGCATTGCTCCTGTGCAGCCCCCTCCTCTCTGCAGAGCATTGCTCCTGTGCAGCCTCCCCTCATGCAGAGCAATGCTCCTGTGCAGCCTCCTCTGTGCAGAGCATTGCTCCTGTGCAGCCTCCTCCTCTCTGCAGAGCATTGCTCCTGTGCAGCCCCCTCCTCTCTGCAGAGCATTGCTCCTGTGCAGCCTCCCCTCATGCAGAGCAATGCTCCTGTGCAGCCTCCCCTCATGCAGAGCAATGCTCCTGTGCAGCCTCCTCTGTGCAGAGCATTGCTCCTGTGTAGCCTCCTCTCTGCAGAGCATTGCTCCTGTGCAGCCTCCTTCTCTCTGCAGAGCATTGCTCCTGTGCAGCCTCCTCCTCTCTGCAGAGCATTGCTCCTGTGCAGCCCCCTCCTCTCTGCAGAGCATTGCTCCTGTGCAGCCTCCCCTCATGCAGAGCAATGCTCCTGTGCAGCCTCCTCTGTGCAGAGCATTGCTCCTGTGCAGCCTCCTCCTCTCTGCAGAGCATTGCTCCTGTGCAGCCCCCTCCTCTCTGCAGAGCAATGCTCCTGTGCAGCCTCCCCTCATGCAGAGCAATGCTCCTGTGCAGCCTCTCCCTCATGCAGAGCAATGCTCCTGTGCAGCCTCCTCTGTGCAGAGCATTGCTTCTGTGCAGCCTCTTCTCTGCAGAGCATTGCTCCTGTGCAGCCTCCCCTCTGCAGAGCATTGCTCCTGTGCAGCCTCCCCTCTGCAGAGCATTGCTCCTGTGCAGCCTCCTCTCACCTGTATCCTGGAGATCAGCTCTTGGGGGCTCAGTCCGGGGTCCTCTGTCACCTCTATGTTCCCTTGTGATGGCAGGATGTCAGAGCCAGAGAATCACTGATGAGGACACGTCTGATGTGAGACAGCGGCATGATGTCTCCTGTGCTGACACTGCAGCAATTAAAGTGCCTGTGATGATGCCACAGTTTTCTAGGGACAATGTGTCGTCGGTCCGCGCGGCCACAAAAGACTGAATCAAGAGTTCACTCTATACCTTTATTCGGATCCATCCAACGCGTTTCAGAGCCTGCTATGCTCCTTCATCAGTCATGTGATATAGCCCCGCCCATACCAGTGACATCATCTCAGGTCTTGCAAGCCGTGGGGGGAGGAGAGAAAGAGAGAGAGACTCTGCAAGGACTCGCAAAGGCATTGCGAGTTAGGGTTTGAGAGGCAGCCACAGACACGACGACGGAAACAGCGCCGAATATGACGGAAGTGCCTTAGGGTAATTATATATTAGATTCATACTACTGACGCCAAAAATGTGTTTATAAATAAGTGTAAGTAAAAGCGCTAAAACACTTAATAAATAGTACGTATAATAAAAATTATGAATAGCAGTAAGCAACCTATTATTATAAAATTAAAAATTTAAAACTAAAGAAACCCCTCTGGTAACAACCATCTTTTTCAAAGTAACATTGTACCAACTGATCTATGGCAAACAAGCAGGGAAGAGATAAATTCATTTTCCCTTTGAAAGGTCCCTGCGGAATGAACTGTATTGCACTATCTGGTCCTGGGAAGGAAACCATCCATCAAGCAGAAGACAAGGCACTGGGTACCAACTGGTCAGTAAAAAACAACCAGGGAAAAGAAAAGATAAAATCACTTTCGTTATAAAAGCCTCCCGCGGAATGAACTGCACTGTATCATCTGGTCTCGGGGAGGAACATCCATCCAACAGAAAGCAAAGGAAGTCAAGAACAGGAGTTCGAACCACCCGTCAATTCAGTAGCTGATAAAAAAAGACCAAGATCAAGATAATGGTGAGATACAATAATTAAAATGAAAAAATGTCAGATACCTCATTCAGTCCCCTCGGACTGAGAGTATCCAGTTTATAAATCCAGAAAATCTCCCTCTTACTTAAATTTTGATGTCAACGGATAGCACACAGACAGCACACGTGTCACACGATCCGTGACACATGGATCTACACCTCGCCCACAAATTGCCTTGTCTCACACGTTCGTGTGTGAAACAGGCCATACGGTAACAGCTGATCGGAACATCAGTGTTTCATTCTGCAGGCAGAGTGAACGGCAGGATGCTGCAGATGGTTGTCATATTCAGTGCTCACTTCTCTACCAGTTTCCCCAACCCTGGGAGGTGCTGATAAAATCTGCGTAGCAACATTATCTGTGCAGGACCCTGCTGGGGGCCCCTCATATGGTGGGGGCCCTGGGCAGCTGCCCACTCTGACCCCGTTCCTAATGCCGGCCCTAACCGCATGGCTTATAAGCCTCCTTATATTAGTAATACAGAAATACACACACCTTTGCATATTATCAATTAAATTATTAAAGGTTGTCTGAGTAATATTTTGCTGTACTTAATAGACTTGGACAGGCAAATAATCAAGAAACCCATGAAGCAAAGTGGCTAATTAGCACTGTAGCATTGAAGCATTTGAGTGCTGCTTTCAAATCCCTACAAGGACAATAGCTTCAAGAAATTGCATGTTCAATGATTGCATAGATTTCCTGAATGACTGTGCTTCATTAGACTATGGGCCGCTTTACACACACCAACTTCTGTGACCAACTTCTGAACAGATCTCTGGTTGCAGTGAAATCAAGGACACATTGTTCCATTTTATGGCTGTGTACAAATGTAACAATGTGTCCATGATTTCACTGCAACCAGAGATCTGTTCAGAAGTTGGTCACAGAAGTCGGTGTGTGTAAAGCGGCCTTATTGGCTGGTGCAATCAGACTGTACAAAAACTACTAGAAAAAAGCAGCATCAGAAAAACTTACCATCCATGCCAAAGACAGAAAACCAAATGCACTTACAGGATGCAGTCAGAGCCCAATTGTGGAGCAAGCCCAGCTGCGGCTGTTGAGTCGCCTCTACCAGCAAAATGTGGGAGGCGACCTGCCATGCATACACTAGGCCTGCATAGAGCACCATTCACACTGATACATAGATGCAGAGTGTCTGAAAGCTACCAACCGCTCCGTGCTGAGCATTGGCCGACAGTACGATGCTCTCACCATGGATAACGGCGCCTTGGCCCAACTGCGCCTGGATGGTAAAAAAGTGCAAAGGTTTTTATTGATAAATAAAAACCTTTATAGATGGGATTTGGTTCAGTGTTGGCCCAAGACATTAACTGATGACCCACGATCAAGGGATCCATGCTCACCAGTCCTAACAAAATTGTACAAACTACTAGAAAAAGCAGCATCAGAAAAATTACCATCCATGCCAAGACAGAAAACCAAATGCACTTACAGGACGCAGTCAGCCCAATTGTGGAGCAAGCCGCTGCTGGCTGTTGGTCGCCTTACCAGCAATAAATGTGGGAGACCTGCCATGCATACATAGGTGCATAGAGCACCATTCACACTGATACATATGATGCAGAGTGTCTGAAAGCTACCCAACCGCTCCGCTGCCTGAGCATTGGGCCGCACAGTACGATGCTTCTGCACCACTGGATGAACGGCGCCCCTATGGGCCCAACTGCGCCCTGGATGGATAAAAAAGTGCAAAGGTTTTTTATATGATAAATAAAAAACCTTTATAGATGGGATTTTGGTTCATGTGTTGGCCCAAGACATTTAAGCTGATGACCCACGATCAAGGGATCCCATGCTCACCAGTCCTAACAAAATTGTACAAAAACTACTAGAAAAAAAGCAGCATCAGAAAAACTTACCATCCATGCCAAAGACAGAAAACCAAATGCACTTACAGGACGCAGTCAGAGCCCAATTGTGGAGCAAGCCCAGCTGCTGGCTGTTGAGTCGCCTCTACCAGCAAAATGTGGGAGGCGACCTGCCATGCATACACTAGGCCTGCAGAGCACCATTTCACACTGATACATATGATGCAGAGTGTCTGAAAGCTACCCAACCGCTCCGCTGCCTGAGCATTGGGCCGCACAGTACGATGCTTCTGCACCGCTGGATGAACGGCGCCCTATGGGCCCAACTGCGCCCTGGATGGATAAAACAAGTGCAAAGGTTTTTTATATGATAATAAAAAACCTTTATAGATGGATTTTGGTTCATGTGTTGGCCCAAGACATTTAAGCTGATGACCACGATCAAGGGATCCCATGCTCACCAGTCCTAACAAAATTGTACAAAACTACTAGAAAAAGCAGCATCAGAAAAACTTACACTCCATGCAAAGACAGAAAACCAAATGCACTTACAGGACGCAGTCAGAGCCCAATTGTGGAGCAAGCCCAGCTGCTGGCTGTTGAGTCGCCTCTACCAGCAAAATGTGGGAGGCGACCTGCCATGCATACACTAGGTCTGATGCTGCTTTTTTTCTAGTAGTTTTTGTACAATTTTGTTAGGACTGGTGAGCATGGGATCCCTTGATCGTGGGTCATCAGCTTAAATGTCTTGGGCCAACACATGTACCAAAATCCCATCTATAAAGGTTTTTTATTTATCATATAAAAAACCTTTGCACTTTTTTATCCATCCAGGGCGCAGTTGGGCCCATAGGGGCGCCGTTCATCCAGTGGTGCAGAAGCATCGTACTGTGCGGCCCAATGCTCAGGCAGCGGAGCGGTTGGGTAGCTTTCAGACACTCTGCATCATATGTATCAGTGTGAATGGTGCTCTATGCAGGCCTAGTGTATGCATGGCAGGTCGCCTCCCACATTTTGCTGGTAGAGGCGACTCAACAGCCAGCAGCTGGGCTTGCTCCACAATTGGGCTCTGACTGCGTCCTGTAAGTGCATTTGGTTTTCTGTCTTTGGCATGGATGGTAAGTTTTTCTGATGCTGCTTTTTTTCTAGTAGTTTTTGTACAATTTTGTTAGGACTGGTGAGCATGGGATCCCTTGATCGTGGGTCATCAGCTTAAATGTCTTGGGCCAACAATGAACCAAAATCCCATCTATAAAGGTTTTTTATTTATCATATAAAAAACCTTTGCACTTTTTTATCCATCCAGGGCGCAGTTGGGCCCATAGGGGCGCCGTTCATCCAGTGGTGCAGAAGCATCGTACTGTGCGGCCCAATGCTCAGGCAGCGGAGCGGTTGGGTAGCTTTCAGACACTCTGCATCATATGTATCAGTGTGAATGGTGCTCTATGCAGGCCTAGTGTATGCATGGCAGGTCGCCTCCCACATTTTGCTGGTAGAGGCGACTCAACAGCCAGCAGCTGGGCTTGCTCCACAATTGGGCTCTGACTGCGTCCTGTAAGTGCATTTGGTTTTCTGTCTTTGGCATGGATGGTAAGTTTTTCTGATGCTGCTTTTTTTCTAGTAGTTTTTGTACAATTTTGTTAGGACTGGTGAGCATGGGATCCCTTGATCGTGGGTCATCAGCTTAAATGTCTTGGGCCAACACATGAACCAAAATCCCATCTATAAAGGTTTTTTATTTATCATATAAAAAACCTTTGCACTTTTTTATCCATCCAGGGCGCAGTTGGGCCCATAGGGGCGCCGTTCATCCAGTGGTGCAGAAGCATCGTACTGTGCGGCCCAATGCTCAGGCAGCGGAGCGGTTGGGTAGCTTTCAGACACTCTGCATCATATGTATCAGTGTGAATGGTGCTCTATGCAGGCCTAGTGTATGCATGGCAGGTCGCCTCCCACATTTTGCTGGTAGAGGCGACTCAACAGCCAGCAGCTGGGCTTGCTCCACAATTGGGCTCTGACTGCGTCCTGTAAGTGCATTTGGTTTTCTGTCTTTGGCATGGATGGTAAGTTTTTCTGATGCTGCTTTTTTTCTAGTAGTTTTTGTACAATTTTGTTAGGACTGGTGAGCATGGGATCCCTTGATCGTGGGTCATCAGCTTAAATGTCTTGGGCCAACACATGAACCAAAATCCCATCTATAAAGGTTTTTTATTTATCATATAAAAAACCTTTGCACTTTTTTATCCATCCAGGGCGCAGTTGGGCCCATAGGGGCGCCGTTCATCCAGTGGTGCAGAAGCATCGTACTGTGCGGCCCAATGCTCAGGCAGCGGAGCGGTTGGGTAGCTTTCAGACACTCTGCATCATATGTATCAGTGTGAATGGTGCTCTATGCAGGCCTAGTGTATGCATGGCAGGTCGCCTCCCACATTTTGCTGGTAGAGGCGACTCAACAGCCAGCAGCTGGGCTTGCTCCACAATTGGGCTCTGACTGCGTCCTGTAAGTGCATTTGGTTTTCTGTCTTTGGCATGGATGGTAAGTTTTTCTGATGCTGCTTTTTTTCTAGTAGTTTTTGTACAATTTTGTTAGGACTGGTGAGCATGGGATCCCTTGATCGTGGGTAATCAGCTTAAATGTCTTGGGCCAACACATGAACCAAAATCCCATCTATAAAGGTTTTTTATTTATCATATAAAAAACCTTTGCACTTTTTTATCCATCCAGGGCGCAGTTGGGCCCATAGGGGCGCCGTTCATCCAGTGGTGCAGAAGCATCGTACTGTGCGGCCCAATGCTCAGGCAGCGGAGCGGTTGGGTAGCTTTCAGACACTCTGCATCATATGTATCAGTGTGAATGGTGCTCTATGCAGGCCTAGTGTATGCATGGCAGGTCGCCACATTTTGCTGGTAGAGGCGACTCAACAGCCAGCAGCTGGGCTTGCTCCACAATTGGGCTCTGACTGCGTCCTGTAAGTGCATTTGGTTTTCTGTCTTTGGCATGGATGGTATGCAATCAGACTGTGCTTCCACAATCTGTAGCGGTGTCTGTGCTTGGTTGAAATACACATTAGTGTATGGCATTCGACTGGTTGTCATAGTGTGTGAAATAAAAAAATAATGGGTAAAAAAATACACAGGGCTTCGCTGTATTTTTCAGTCTCAGCTCAGATAAAGCGGACAGCTGCAAGCTACCACCCTCAGCTGGCTATTTAAACCTTGGCCCTTGCACATATTCAAGAAAAAACTTGCAGATATTATTTTACTATACTTTAACATCGGGGTGAGGGAAATCTGATTCTTTATCGGATTGCACTCGCCGAGTTGTTCTGCAAATGTGAGTGCACCCTAAGTAAGAGACCAGAAGAAACGTCTACCAAAACTGGAGAAATTAATAACACAGACAGCGCCAGAGCCCCGACACTGAGCGCACACAGAACTGGATATGATAGGGGGTGAACACAAATAATACATACCCACACAACTCCACGCCATACTCGTTGTACACACGATTCCGCTCTGTCTACATCGTACACACGGCTCTGCTTCGTACACACACGACTCCGCTCCATACACCTCGCGCACACACACACGACTCCGCTCCATACACCTCGCGCACACACACACGACTCCGCTCCATACACCTCGCGCACACACACACACGACTCCGCTCCATACACCTCGCGCACACACACACGACTCCGCTCCATACACCTCGCGCACATACACACGACTCCGCTCCATACACCTCGCGCACACACACGACTCCGCTCCATACACCTCGCGCACACACACACGACTCCGCTCCATACACCTCGCGCACACACACACGACTCCGCTCCATACACCTCGCGCACACACACACACACACACGACTCCGCTCCATACACCTCGCGCACACACACACGACTCCGCTCCATACACCTCGCGCACACACACACACGACTCCGCTCCATACACCTCGCGCACACACACACACGACTCCGCTCCATACACCTCGCGCACACACACACACACACGACTCCGCTCCATACACCTCGCGCCACACACACACGACTCCGCTCCATACACCTCGCGCACACACACACGACTCCGCTCCATACACCTCGCGCACACACACACGACTCCGCTCCATACACCTCGCGCACACACACACGACTCCGCTCCATACACCTCGCGCACACACACACGACTCCGCTCCATACACCTCGCGCACACACACACGACTGCGCTCCATACACCTCGCGCACACACACGACTCCGCTCCATACACCTCCCGCACACACACGACTCCGCTCCATACACCTCGTGCACACACACGACTCCGCTCCATACACACACGGCTCCGCTCTGTACACATCGTACACACACGGCTCCGCTCCGTACACCTCGTACACACACGACTCCGCTCCACACACCTCGTACACAAACGACTCCGCTCCATACACATCGTACACACACGACTCCGCTCAGTACACACACGGCTCCGCTCCGTACACACACGGCTCCGCTCTGTACACCTCGTACACACACGGCTCTGCTCCCCACACCTCGTACACACACGACTCCGCTCCATACACCTCGTACACACACGACTCCGCTCCATACACACACGGCTCCGTTCTGTACACATCGTACACATACGGCTCTGCTCCCCACACCTCGTACACACACACACGTACTCCGCTCCATACACCACGTACACACAAGACTCCGCTCCATACACCTCGTACACACACGACTCCGCTCCATACACCTCGTACACACACGGCTCCGCTCCATACACCTCGTACACACACGGCTCCGCTCCGTACATACATGGCTCCGCTCCGTACACACACGGCTCCGCTCCGTACACACACGGCTGCGCTCTGTACACATCGTACACACACGGCTCTGCTCCCCACACCTCGTACACACACGGCTCCACTCTGTACACATCGTACACACACGGCTCTGCTCCATACACTTAGTACACACACTGCTACGATGCTGAAGTTGGTTTCTTATTCGTTCAGTTTCTTATTCGGGCTGAAGTTGGTTTCTTATTCAGCAGTTTCTTATTCGGCTATTTTTTATTTTCTGCTTTTTTCAGCTTTTTCAATAAAAATTAACCATTCTAAGTATATAATAATATGCAGTCATGTGCCCTTTTATGAATACAGTTAAAAACAGATAAAAAAAATAGAAGGCTGGCATCAAAATGGGCATCAAAGTGGGCACTGAGGTCTGGTATTGAAGGGGTTAAATGCCTTTGTGCCACTAATCTGACACCTGATTTACATACCCACTGATGCCCCACATGAAATCCATGTCACTCCAGCCTGGCACAAATTGGTTCTGGGCATCAAAACTGGCATCAAAGTGGGCAGAGAACCAATTTTCACACATGTGAATAAGTAACAGCTATTTTTAAGGGGTTAAATGCCTTTGTGCCACTCATGTAACACCTGATTTACATACCCACTGATGCCCCACATGAAATCCATGTCAATCCAGCCTGGCACAAAAGGGTTCTGGGCATCAAAACTGGCATCAAAGTGGGCAAATTTCACATTTTCACAGATTTGAATAAGTAACAGCTATTTTTAAGGGGTTAAATGCCTTTGTGCCACTCATCTGACACCTGATTTACATACCTACTGATGCCCCACATGAAATCCATGCCAATCCAGCCTGGCACAAAAGGGTTCTGGGCATCAAAACTGGCATCAAAGTGGGCAAATCACCCATTTTCACAGATTTGAATAAGTAACAGCTATTTTTAAGGGGTTAAATGCCTTTGTGCCACTCATCTAACACCTGATTTACATACCTACTGATGCCCCACATGAAATCCATGCCAATCCAGCCTGGCACAAAAGGGTTCTGGGTATCAGAACTGGCATCAAAGTGGGCAAATCACCCATTTTCACAGATTTGAATAAGTAACAGCTATTTTTAAGGGGTTTAAATGGCTTTGTGCCACTCATCTGACACCTGATTTACATACCCACTGATGCCCCACATGAAATCCATGTCTCTCCAGCCTGGCACAAAAGGGTTCTGGGCATCAAAACTGGCATCAAAGTGGGCAAATCACCCATTTTCACAGATTTGAATAAGTAACAGCTATTTTTAAGGGGTTAAATGCCTTTGTGCCACTCATCTGACACCTGATTTACATACCTACTGATGCCCCACATGAAATCCATGTCAATCCAGCCTGGCACAAATGGGTTCTGGGCATCAAAAACTGGCATCAAAGTGGGCAAATTGCCCATTTTCACAGATTTGAATAAGTAACAGCTATTTTTAAGGGGTTAAATGGCTTTGTGCCACTCATCTAACACCTGATTTACATACCTACTGATGCCCCACATGAAATCCATGTCAATCCAGCCTGGCACAAATGGGTTCTGGGCATCAAAACTGGCATCAAAGTGGGCAAATTCCCATTTTCACAGATTTGAATAAGTAACAGCTATTTTTAAGGGTTTAAATGCCTTTGTGCCACTCATCTACACCTGATTTACATACCTACTGATGCCCCACATGAAATCCATGCATTCCAGCCTGCACAAAGGGTTCTGGGCATCAAAACTGGCATCAAAGTGGGCAAATGCCCATTTTCACAGATTTGAATAAGTAACAGCTATTTTTAAGGGGTTAAATGCCTTTGTGCCACTCATCTACACCTGATTTACATACCTACTGATGCCCCACATGAATCCATCCAATCCAGCCTGGCACAAAGGGTTCTGGGCATCAGAAACTGGCATCAAAGTGGGCAAATAGCCCATTTTCACAGATTTGAATAAGTAACAGCTATTTTTAAGGGTTAAATGGCTTTGTGCCACTCATCTACACTGATTTACATACCACTGATGCCCCACATGAAATCCATTCTATCCAGCCTGGCACAAAAGGGTTCTGGGCATCAAAACGGCATCAAAGTGGGCAAATCCCATTTTCACAGATTTGAATAAGTAACAGCTATTTTAAGGGGTTAAATGCCTTTGTGCCATCATCTAACACCTATTTACATACCACTGATGCCCACATGAAATCCATGTCAATCCAGCCTGGCACAAGGGTTCTGGCATCAAACTGCATCAAGTGGGCAAATCCATTTTCACAGATTTGAATAAGTAACAGCTATTTTTAAGGTTAAATGCTTTGTGCCACTCATCTACACTGATTTACATACCTACTGATGCCCCACAAAATCCTCAATCCAGCCTGGCACAAAAGGTTCTGGCATCAAAACTGCATCAAAGTGGGCAAATCACATTTTCACAGATTTGAATAAGTAACAGCTATTTTTAAGGGGTAAATGCCTTTTGCCACTCATCTACACCTGATTACATACCCACTGATGCCCCCATGAAATCCATGTCTCAGCCTGGCACAAAGGGTTCTGGGCATCAAACTGGCATCAAAGTGGGCAAACCCCATTTTCACAGATTTGAATAAGTAACACTATTTAAGGGTTAAATGCCTTTGTGCCACTCATCTGACACCTGATTTACATACCACTGATGCCCACATGAAATCCATGCATCCAGCCGCACAAAAGGGTTCTGGGCATCAAACTGGCATCAAAGTGGGCAAATCCTTTTCACAGATTTGAATAAGTAACAGCTATTTTAAGGGTTAAATGCTTTGTGCACTCATCTGACACCTGATTTACATACCTACTGATGCCCCACATGAAATCCATGTCATCCAGCCTGCACAAGGGTTCTGGGCATCAAAATGGCATCAAAGTGGGCAAATTGCCCATTTCACAGATTGAATAAGTAACAGCATTTTTAAGGGTTAAATGCTTTGTGCCACTCATCTAACACTGATTTACATACCTATGATGCCCCACATGAAATCCTTCAATCCAGCCTGCACAAATGGTTCTGGGCATCAAAACTGCATCAAGTGGCAAATCACCCATTTCACAGATTTGAATAAGTAACAGCTATTTTTAAGGGGTTAAATGCTTGTGCACTCATCTGACACCTGATTTCATACCCATGATGCCCCACATGAAATCCATGTCTCTCCGCCTGCACAAAAGGGTTCTGGCATCAAAACTGCATCAAAGTGGGAAGCCCATTTTCACAGATTTGAATAAGTAACAGCATTTTTAAGGTTAAATGCTTTGTGCCACTATCTAAACCTATTTACATACCACTGATGCCCACATGAAATCCTGCAATCCAGCCTGGCACAAAGGGTTCGGCATCAAAACTGGCATCAAAGTGGGCAATCCATTTTCACAGATTGAATAAGTAACAGCATTTTTAAGGGTTAATGCTTTGTGCCACTCATCTACACTGATTTACATACCACTGATCCCACATGAAATCCATGTCAATCCAGCCTGGCACAAAAGGGTTCTGGGCATCAAAACTGGCATCAAAGTGGGCAAATTGCCCATTTTCACAGATTTGAATAAGTAACAGCTATTTTTAAGGGGTTAAATGCCTTTGTGCCACTCATCTAACACCTGATTTACATACCACTGATGCCCCACATGAAATCCATGTCAATCCAGCCTGGCACAAAAGGGTTCTGGGCATCAAAACTGGCATCAAAGTGGGCAAATCCCCATTTTCACAGATTTGAATAAGTAACAGCTATTTTTAAGGGGTTAAATGCCTTTGTGCCACTCATCTGACACCTGATTTACATACCCACTGATGCCCCACATGAAATCCATCTCATCCAGCCTGGCACAAAAGGGTTCTGGGCATCAAAACTGGCATCAAAGTGGGCAAATGCCCCATTTTCACAGATTTGAATAAGTAACAGCTATTTTTAAGGGGTTAAATGCCTTTGTGCCACTCATCTAACACCTGATTTACATACCACTGATGCCCCACATGAAATCCATGTCAATCCAGCCTGGCACAAAAGGGTTCTGGGCATCAAAACTGGCATCAAAGTGGGCAAATTACCCATTTTCACAGATTTGAATAAGTAACAGCTATTTTTAAGGGTTAAATGCCTTTGTGCCACTCATCTACACCTGATTTACATACCTACTGATGCCCCACATGAAATCCATGCAATCCAGCCTGGCACAAATGGGTTCTGGGCATCAAAACTGGCATCAAAGTGGGCAAATTGCCCATTTTCACAGATTTGAATAAGTAACAGCTATTTTTAAGGGGTTAAATGCCTTTGTGCCACTCATCTAACACCTGATTTACATACCTACTGATGCCCCACATGAAATCCATGTCAATCCAGCCTGGCACAAAATGGGTTCTGGGCATCAAAACTGGCATCAAAGTGGGCAAATCCATTTTCACAGATTTGAATAAGTAACAGCTATTTTTAAGGGTTAAATGCCTTTGTGCCACTCATCTGAACACCTGATTTACATACCACTGATGCCCCACATGAAATCCTGTCAATCCAGCCTGGCACAAAAGGGTTCTGGCATCAAAACTGGCATCAAAGTGGGCAAATCCCCATTTTCACAGATTTGAATAAGTAACAGCTATTTTTAAGGGTTAAATGCCTTTGTGCCACTCATCTAACACCTGATTTACATACCTACTGATGCCCCACATGAAATCCATGTCCAATCCAGCCTGGCACAAAAGGGTTCTGGATCAAAACTGGCATCAAAGTGGGCAAATCACCCATTTTCACAGATTTGAATAAGTAACAGCTATTTTTAAGGGGTTAAATGCCTTTGTGCCACTCATCTAACACCTGATTTACATACCTACTGATGCCCCACATGAAATCCATGTCAATCCAGCCTGGCACAAAAGGGTTCTGGGCATCAAAACTGGCATCAAAGTGGGCAAATCACCCATTTTCACAGATTTGAATAAGTAACAGCTATTTTTAAGGGGTTAAATGCCTTTGTGCCACTCATCTGAACACCTGATTTACATACCACTGATGCCCCACATGAAATCCATGTCATCCAGCCTGGCACAAAAGGGTTCTGGGCATCAAAACTGGCATCAAAGTGGGCAAATCACCCATTTTCACAGATTTGAATAAGTAACAGCTATTTTTAAGGGGTTAAATGCCTTTGTGCCACTCATCTGACACCTGATTTACATACCACTGATGCCCCACATGAAATCCATGTCAATCCAGCCTGGCACAAATGGGTTCTGGGCATCAAAACTGGCATCAAAGTGGGCAAATTCCCATTTTCACAGATTTGAATAAGTAACAGCTATTTTTAAGGGGTTAAATGCCTTTGTGCCACTCATCTAGACACCTGATTTACATACCTACTGATGCCCCACATGAAATCCATGTCAATCCAGCCTGGCACAAATGGGTTCTGGGCATCAAAACTGGCATCAAAGTGGGCAAATTCCCATTTTCACAGATTTGAATAAGTAACAGCTATTTTTAAGGGGTTAAATGCCTTTGTGCCACTCATCTGACACCTGATTTACATACCTACTGATGCCCCACATGAAATCCATGTCAATCCAGCCTGGCACAAAAGGGTTCTGGGCATCAAAACTGGCATCAAAGTGGGCAAATTTCACATTTTCACAGATTTGAATAAGTAACAGCTATTTTTAAGGGGTTAAATGCCTTTGTGCCACTCATCTGACACCTGATTTACATACCTACTGATGCCCCACATGAAATCCCTCTCAATACAGCCTGGCACAAAAGGGTTCTGGGCATCAAAACTGGCATCAAAGTGGGCAAATCACCCATTTTCACAGATTTGAATAAGTAACAGCTATTTTTAAGGGGTTAAATGCCTTTGTGCCACTCATCTAACACCTGATTTACATACCTACTGATGCCCCACATGAAATCCATGCCAATCCAGCATGGCACAAAAGGGTTCTGGGTATCAGAACTGGCATCAAAGTGGGCAAATTACCCATTTTCACAGATTTGAATAAGTAACAGCTATTTTTAAGGGGTTAAATGGCTTTGTGCCACTCATCTGACACCTGATTTACATACCTACTGATGCCCCAATGAAATCCATGCCAATCCAGCCTGGCACAAATGGGTTCTGGGCATCAAAACTGGCATCAAAGTGGGCAAATTGACCATTTTCACAGATTTGAATAAGTAACAGCTATTTTTAAGGGGTTAAATGGCTTTGTGCCACTCATCTAACACCTGATTTACATACCCACTGATGCCCCACATGAAATCCATGTCAATCCAGCCTGGCACAAAAGGGTTCTGGGCATCAAAACTGGCATCAAAGTGGGCAAATCACCCATTTTCACAGATTTGAATAAGTAACAGCTATTTTTAAGGGTTAAATGCCTTTGTGCCACTCATCTAACACCTGATTTACATACCTACTGATGCCCCACATGAAATCCCTCTCAATCCAGCCTGGCACAAAAGGGTTCTGGGCATCAAAACTGGCATCAAAGTGGGCAAATTGACCATTTTCACAGATTTGAATAAGTAACAGCTATTTTTAAGGGGTTAAATGGCTTTGTGCCACTCATCTGACACCTGATTTACATACCTACTGATGCCCCACATGAAATCCCTCTCAATCCAGCCTGGCACAAAAGGGTTCTGGGCATCAAAACTGGCATCAAAGTGGGCAAATTGACCATTTTCACAGATTTGAATAAGTAACAGCTATTTTTAAGGGGTTAAATGCCTTTGTGCCACTCATCTAACACCTGATTTACATACCTACTGATGCCCCACATGAAATCCCTCTCAATCCAGCCTGGCACAAATGGGTTCTGGGCATCAAAACTGGCATCAAAGTGGGCAAATCACCCATTTTCACAGATTTGAATAAGTAACAGCTATTTTTAAGGGGTTAAATGCCTTTGTGCCACTCATCTGACACCTGATTTACATACCCACTGATGCCCCACATGAAATCCATGTCTCTCCAGCCTGGCACAAAAGGGTTCTGGGCATCAAAACTGGCATCAAAGTGGGTGAAGCGCCCATTTTCACAGATTTGAATAAGTAACAGCTATTTTTAAGGGGTTAAATGCCTTTGTGCCACTCATCTAACACCTCATTTACATACCCACTGATGCCCCACATGAAATCCATGTCAATCCAGCCTGGCACAAAAGGGTTCTGGCATCAAAACTGGCATCAAAGTGGGCAAATCACCCATTTTCACAGATTTGAATAAGTAACAGCTATTTTTAAGGGGTTAAATGGCTTTGTGCCACTCATCTGACACCTGATTTACATACCTACTGATGCCCCACATGAAATCCATGCCAATCCAGCCTGGCACAAAAGGGTTCTGGGCATCAAAACTGGCATCAAAGTGGGCGAAGCGCCCATTTTCACAGATTTGAATAAGTAACACCTATTTTTAAGGGGTTAAATGCCTTTGTGCCACTCATCTGACACCTGGTTTACATACCTACTGATGCCCCACATGAAATCCCTCTCAATCCAGCCTGGCATCCGATTGCAGGGACCAGTTTGGATCCAATGCTGTCCGATTTATATCGGACAGCTTCGGATTTAAAAAAATCGTAGTGTGAAACCAACCTAAGTATCATCACTGAGGGATTATTTTATTTTTATTATCACCATGTGGGTGTGGGGGGGGCCGCGGGGAGCAGAGGAGGGGCAGGAGCAGCGGAGGGGTGAAGGAGGAGCGCTTCCATCATGCCCCCCCGTATCCATCCTGCCCCCCCGCCACCATCCTGCCCCGCCGACTACATCCTGCCCCACCACCACCATGCTGATCCCCCCGCCACCATCCTGCCCCACCGGCTCCATCCTGCCCCCCCGCATCTATCTGACTCACCGTAGCCGTGGTGCGCACGTCTCAGGCTGTCGCTGCTCCCTGTCACGGTACTGCACCCAAGGCTTTGTGGGCCCGGTGGTCCACATCAAAAACGTTGGCTGAACAGATAAGGGGTTAAATCTTGTCGTGATGCCACCTGTGAGAATTCCGGTGAGTTCACCGGCGCTGCTTGGGCCTCCGGGGGATGGGATGCAGCAAGATGGGACGCTCCCCACAGGATGAGCGGGAGTCCCCGGAGCCAGGAGCTGCACAAGATGTTGTGAGGCAGCTCAGTTACTCTCTGCATGCGGAGATGAACAGTCTTGGAAAAGGCACGGACACTGATAGTCTGTGCAATGGGTTTTTACTGTATCCAGCAGATGATACATGGCATACAGGTAACGGGTAACGGACTGTGTTGACTTAGCAATGACCAGTGTTTCTCAGAGCTCCGCGGTGTTCCTCCATTCTAAGCTTGTTCTAAGTGAGTTGCCAATGTCGCCTTTGAGTGCCAAGGTTGGGTACAAGGGGTTACTTAAATTTCCCTGCCGGTGTGTACGTTCCGGTGTGAGGGCTAACCTGGGTCCTTTTGTTGGGTACTCTGCTGGCAAGACGGGTCTGTTTGTGGCGGCGGTGGATTACTCCTGTAGAGAGGGCCCTCCACTCCTGGTTTGCATAGCAGTGATAAACGACTACCAGCTTCGGAACCAGTGATCCGGTTGTAGATGGGCACGGGTGTATTTTGACCCGTGGAAGCAACGGGGTAATGGCGCCCAACCGGTGGTGGCCTAGGGGCTGCACGTAACTGTGCAGGGCACCCTCTCCTACGTTCCTCCCCGCCACCTCTTCTCCTTCCTCCTTCTCCTACATTCTGCAAACTAACTTCTCCTCTAACACACACTACTCCTACACTCCGCCAACCAGGACCTTATTGGCCATCTATTCTGATGTGCATGTAGGGTATGGAGCTCTGATGTTAACCATGTCATTGCTTAGTCAGAGAAAATTGCAGCTGCAGTCTGGGATGCAATGCACTCCTGTGACGCACTCGTTGCGGGGCGCCACACATCCTGCATCCATGTACCGCCATATACCATAGCGCTGCTATACATGTACTGTAATGTACCGCCATATACCATAGCGCTGCTATGCATGTAATGTAATGCAACGCCATAAACCATAGCGCAGCTATACATGTAATGTAATGTACCACCATATTCTATAGTGCTGCTATACATGTGCTGTAATGTACCACCATATAACATAGCGCTGCTATATCTATTATATAATTGCCGTAGCTGACTTCCGTCAGACCGGCGCTACTTCCTGTGGCTTTGTTCGCGTAGCTCGGAACTTTCTCCAGGACTCTGTCCGTGGCCGCGGCCACGCGACTCGCGAAGCAATGCCCGCACGGCGGGCATTGCGAGTCGTTGCCCCGTAAACAAAGCCACAGCATGGGGCTGTAGTGTACACCGCTATGGTATACTACAGCCCCATGCCCATACGCCTGTCCACCCATAAGCTACCGCTCCTGTCGCTACCCCCACCCCCTAACCCCCGCCGCCCCTACCCTCTAAGCCCCGCTGCCTCCTAAGCCCCTACCCGCTAAGCCCCGCCACATCCTAAGCCCTAACCCCCGCCGCCCCTAAGCCCCTACCCTCTAAGCCCCGCCGCCTACTAAGCCCCTACCCCCTAAGCCCCGCTAAGCCCCGCCGCATCCTAAGCCCCCGCCGATACCCCCTAAGCCCCGCCGCCTCCTAACCCCCCGCCGCTGTCTCGCTACCCCCTAAGGCGCTACACCCTAAGCCCCCGCCGTCCCCACCCCCTAACCCCCGCCGCCCCTAAGCCCCTACCCTCTAAGCCCCGCCGCCTCCTAAGCCCCTACCCCCTAAGCCCCGCCGCATCCTAAGCCCCCACCGATACCCCCTAAGCCCTGCCGCCTCCTAACCCCCCGCCGCTGTCTCGCTACCCCCTAAGGCGCTACACCCTAAGCCCCCGCCGTCCCCACCCCCTAATCCCCGCCGCCCCTAAGCCCCTACCCTCTAAGCCCCGCCGCCTCCTAAGCCCCTACCCCCTAAGCCCCGCTAAGCCCCGCCGCATCCTAAGCCCCCGCCGATACCCCCTAAGCCCCACCGCCTCCTAACCCCCCGCCGCTGTCGCTACTCCCTAAGGCCCGCCGCATCCTAAGCCCCTAAGCCCCGCCGCCTCCTAAGCTCTCGCCACTGTCGCCCGCCGCTGTCGCTACCCCCTACGGCGCTACACCCTAAGCCCCCGCCGTCCCCTAACCCACCGAGGCCGTCGATCACTTACATGTCTTCTTCTTCATCTCATCGTCCGTCCGCTCCAGGAGTCCTCCGTCCGGCCAGGCGTCCTCTTCGTCCAGTCCCGGGGTCTTCTCTCTTCTTTCCGCCATCGCCGGCTCCGACGTCCTCTTCACTTCTCATTCCGATAGAATGGACGAAAAATCCTCAATTCTATGTCTATGAGCAGTGAGGCGCTCTTCTGATTGGTCGCTGTGTGCTGACGGCGACCAATCAGAATCGCGCCTCACTTTTTGCGGTAAATTCGAAACTCAAAAATCGCCCATTCTAAGTCTATGGGAAGTGAGGCGCTCTTCTGATTGGTCGCTGTGTGCTGACGGCAACCAATCAGAATACCGCCTCACTTCCCATAGACATACATAGCGGTGTGTCGCCGATTTTATGGCCGGGACCCTGGTTCAACTTTCGGCCAGGGGACTCGGCTCTGATCCGTCGTTCCACGGGGCCGCAAACTCGCAATCAGCGCTTCGCAGACATTGCTCGCGCCTTACCAACGACTCGCAATCATTGCGAGTCGTTGCTGATACGCTACCTATCGCCGCGAATCGCTCATTGCGAGTTTCCGGCCCCGTCGAACTACCGACCAGAGCCGAGTCCCCTGCCCGAAAATAGAACCAGGGGCCCGGCCATAAAATCGCCGACACACCGCTATGTATGTCTATGGGAAGTGAGGCGCTCTTCTGATTGGTCGCTGTGTGCTGACGGCGACCAATCAGAAGAGCGCCTCACTTCCCATAGACATACATTAGCGGTGTCTCGCGAAATATATGGCCGGCCTTCTGGTTCTATTTTCGGCCACGGGGCTCGGCTATTTCCGGTCCGAAAAAAACATTTTCTCTATTTATCTATCTTTATTTTTATCTATTTTCCTATCTATATTCTTATCTATCTATCTTTCTATCTATCTATCTAAGAATATACACAGAAAAATTTCACACTACGATTTTTTTAAATCCGAAGCTGTCCGATATGAATCGGACAGGATTGGATCCAAACTGGTCCCTGCAATCGGATGCAGGGCTGGAGACACATGGATTTCATGTGGGGCATCAGTGGGTATGTAAATCAGGTGTTAGATGAGTGGCACAAAGGCATTTAACCCCTTAAAAATTGCTGTTACTTATTCAAATCTGTGAAAATGGGCAATTTGCCCACTTTGATGCCAGTTTTGATGCCCAGAACCCTTTTGTGCCAGGCTGGATTGACATGGATTTCATGTGGGGCATCAGTAGGTATGAAAATCAGGTGTTAGATGAGTGGCACAAAGGCATTTAACCCCTTAAAAATTGCTGTTACTTATTCAAATCTGTGAAAATGGTCAATTTGCCCACTTTGATGCCAGTTTTGATGCCCAGAACCCTTTTGTGCCAGGCTGGATTGGCATGGATTTCATGTGGGGCATCAGTAGGTATGTAAATCAGGTGTTAGATGAGTGGCACAAAGGCATTTAACCCCTTAAAAATAGCTGTTACTTATTCAAATCTGTGAAAATGGTCAATTTGCCCACTTTGATGCCAGTTTTGATGCCCAGAACCCATTTGTGCCAGGCTGGATTGGCATGGATTTCATGTGGGGCATCAGTAGGTATGTAAATCAGGTGTCAGATGAGTGGCACAAAGGCATTTAACCCTTAAAAATAGCTGTTACTTATTCAAATCTGTGAAAATGGGTGATTTGCCCACTTTGATGCCAGTTTTGATGCCCAGAACCCTTTTGTGCCAGGCTGGATTGACATGGATTTCATGTGGGGCATCAGTGGGTATGTAAATGAGGTGTTAGATGAGTGGCACAAAGGCATTTAACCCCTTAAAAATAGCTGTTACTTATTCAAATCTGTGAAAATGGGCGCTTCGCCCACTTTGATGCCAGTTTTGATGCCCAGAACCCATTTGTGCCAGGCTGGATTGGCATGGATTTCATGTGGGGCATCAGTAGGTATGTAAATCAGGTGTCAGATGAGTGGCACAAAGGCATTTAACCCCTTAAAAATAGCTGTTACTTATTCAAATATGTGAAAATGGGCAATTTGCCCACTTTGATGCCAGTTCTGATGCCCAGAACCCTTTTGTGCCAGGCTGGAGTGACATGGATTTCATGTGGGGCATCAGTGGGTATGTAAATCAGGTGTCAGATGAGTGGCACAAAGGCATTTAACCCCTTAAAAATAGCTGTTACTTATTCAAATCTGTGAAAATGGGTGATTTGCCCACTTTGATGCCAGTTCTGATGCCCAGAACCCTTTTGTGCCAGGCTGGATTGACATGGATTTCATGTGGGGCATCAGTGGGTATGTAAATCAGGTGTCAGATGAGTGGCACAAAGGCATTTAACCCCTTAAAAATAGCTGTTACTTATTCAAATCTGTGAAAATGTGAAATATGCCCATTTTGATGCCAGTTTGGATGCCCAGAACCCTTTTGTGCCAGGCTGGATTGGCATGGATTTCATGTGGGGCATCAGTAGGTATGTAAATCAGGTGTTAGATGAGTGGCACAAAGGCATTTAACCCCTTAACAATTGCTGTTACTTATTCAAATCTGTGAAAATGGTCAATTTGCCCACTTTGATGCCAGTTTTGATGCCCAGAACCCATTTGTGCCAGGCTGGATTGACATGGATTTCATGTGGGGCATCAGTGGGTATGTAAATCAGGTGTCAGATGAGTGGCACAAAGGCATTTAACCCCTTAAAAATAGCTGTTACTTATTCAAATCTGTGAAAATGGTCAATTTGCCCACTTTGATGCCAGTTTTGATGCCCAGAACCCTTTTGTGCCAGGCTGGATTGACATGGATTTCATGTGGGGCATCAGTGGGTATGTAAATGAGGTGTTAGATGAGTGGCACAAAGGCATTTAACCCCTTAAAAATAGCTGTTACTTATTCAAATCTGTGAAAATGGTCAATTTGCCCACTTTGATGCCAGTTTTGATGCCCAGAACCCATTTGTGCCAGGCTGGATTGGCATGGATTTCATGTGGGGCATCAGTAGGTATGTAAATCAGGTGTCAGATGAGTGGCACAAAGGCATTTAACCCCTTAAAAATAGCTGTTACTTATTCAAATCTGTGAAAATGTGAAATTTGCCCACTTTGAGGCCAGTTTTGATGCCCAGAACCCTTTTGTGCCAGGCTGGATTGACATGGATTTCATGTGGGGCATCAGTGGGTATGTAAATCAGGTGTCAGATGAGTGGCACAAAGGCATTTAACCCCTTAAAAATAGCTGTTACTTATTCAAATCTGTGAAAATGGTGAATTTGCCCACTTTGATGCCAGTTTTGATGCCCAGAACCCTTTTGTGCCAGGCTGGGATTGACATGGATTTCATGTGGGGCATCAGTAGGTATGTAAATCAGGTGTCAGATGAGTGGCACAAAGGCATTTAACCCCTTAAAAATAGCTGTTACTTATTCAAATCTGTGAAAATGGTGCAATTTGCCCACTTTGATGCCAGTTTGATGCCCAGAACCCTTTTGTGCCAGGCTGGATTGGCATGGATTTCATGTGGGGCATCAGTAGGTATGTAAATCAGGTGTTAGATGAGTGGCACAAAGGCATTTAACCCCTTAAAAATAGCTGTTACTTATTCAAATCTGTGAAAATGGCATTTGCCCACTTTGATGCCAGTTTTGATGCCCAGAACCCTTTGTGCCAGGCTGGATTGGACATGGATTTCATGTGGGGCATCAGTAGGTATGTAAATCAGGTGTCAGATGAGTGGCACAAAGGCATTTAACCCCTTAAAAATAGCTGTTACTTATTCAAATCTGTGAAAATGGTCAATTTGCCCACTTTGATGCCAGTTTTGATGCCCAGAACCCTTTTGTGCCAGGCTGGATTGACATGGATTTCATGTGGGGCATCAGTAGGTATGTAAATCAGGTGTTAGATGAGTGGCACAAAGGCATTTAAACCCCTTAAAAATAGCTGTTACTTATTCAAATTGTGAAAATGGTCAATTTGCCCACTTTGATGCCAGTTTTGATGCCCAGAACCCTTTTGTGCCAGGCTGGATTGGCATGGATTTCATGTGGGGCATCAGTAGGTATGTAAATCAGGTGTTAGATGAGTGGCACAAAGCCATTTAAACCCCTTAAAAATAGCTGTTACTTATTCAAATCTGTGAAAATGGGTAATTTGCCCACTTTGATGCCAGTTTTGATGCCCAGAACCCTTTTGTGCCAGGCTGGAGAGACATGGATTTCATGTGGGGCATCAGTAGGTATGTAAATCAGGTGTCAGATGAGTGGCACAAAGGCATTTAACCCCTTAAAAATAGCTGTTACTTATTCAAATCTGTGAAAATGGGTGCATTGCCCACTTTGATGCCAGTTTTGATGCCCAGAACCCATTTGTGCCAGGCTGGATTGGCATGGATTTCATGTGGGGCATCAGTAGGTATGTAAATCAGGTGTTTAGATGAGTGGCACAAAGGCATTTAACCCCTTAAAAAATAGCTGTTACTTATTCAAATATGTGAAAATGGGCATTTGCCCACTTTGATGCCAGTTTCTGATGCCCAGAACCCTTTTGTGCCAGGCTGGATGTGACATGGATTTCATGTGGGGCATCAGTGGGTATGTAAATCAGGTGTCAGATGAGTGGCACAAAGGCATTTAACCCCTTAAAAATAGCTGTTACTTATTCAAATCTGTGAAAATGGGTGAATTTGCCCACTTTGATGCCAGTTCTGATGCCCAGAACCCTTTTGTGCCAGGATGGATTGACATGGATTTCATGTGGGGCATCAGTGGGTATGTAAATCAGGTGTCAGATGAGTGGCACAAAGGCATTTAACCCCTTAAAAATAGCTGTTACTTATTCAAATCTGTGAAAATGTGGGAAATTTGCCCATTTTGATGCCAGTTTTGGATGCCCAGAACCCTTTTGTGCCAGGCTGGATTGGCATGGATTTCATGTGGGGCATCAGTAGGTATGTAAATCAGGTGTTAGATGAGTGGCACAAAGGCATTTAACCCCTTAAAAATGCTGTTACTTATTCAAATCTGTGAAAATGGTCAATTTGCCCACTTTGATGCCAGTTTTGATGCCCAGAACCCATTTGTGCCAGGCTGGATTGACATGGATTTCATGTGGGGCATCAGTGGGTATGTAAATCAGGTGTTCAGATGAGTGGCACAAAGGCATTTAAACCCCTTAAAAATAGCTGTTACTTATTCAAATCTGTGAAAATGGTCAATTTGCCCACTTTGATGCCAGTTTTGATGCCCAGAACCCTTTTGTGCCAGGCTGGATTGACATGGATTTCATGTGGGGCATCAGTGGGTATGTAAATGAGGTGTTAGATGAGTGGCACAAAGGCATTATAACCCCTTAAAAATAGCTGTTACTTATTCAAATCTGTGAAAATGGTCAATTTGCCCACTTTGATGCCAGTTTTGATGCCCAGAACCCATTTGTTGCCAGGCTGGATTGGCATGGATTTCATGTGGGGCATCAGTAGGTATGTAAATCAGGTGTCAGATGAGTGGCACAAAGGCATTTAAACCCCTTAAAAATAGCTGTTACTTATTCAAATCTGTGAAAATGTGAAATTTGCCCACTTTGAGGCCAGTTTTGATGCCCAGAACCCTTTTGTGCCAGGCTGGCAGACATGGATTTCATGTGGGGCATCAGTAGGTATGTAAATCAGGTGTTAGATGAGTGGCACAAAGCCATTTAACCCCTTAAAAATAGCTGTTACTTATTCAAATCTGTGAAAATGGGTGATTTGCCCACTTTGATGCCAGTTTTTGATGCCCAGAACCCTTTTGTGCCAGGCTGGATTGACATGGATTTCATGTGGGGCATCAGTGGGTATGTAAATAGGTGTTAGATGAGTGGCACAAAGGCATTTAACCCCTTAAAAATAGCTGTTACTTATTCAAATCTGTGAAAATGGGCGCTTCGCCCACTTTGATGCCAGTTTTGATGCCCAGAACCCTTTTGTGCCAGGCTGGATTGGCATGGATTTCATGTGGGGCATCAGTAGGTATGTAAATCAGGTGTCAGATGAGTGGCACAAAGGCATTTAAACCCCTTAAAAATAGCTGTTACTTATTCAAATCTGTGAAAATGGGCAATTTGCCCACTTTGATGCCAGTTTCTGATGCCCAGAACCCTTTTGTGCCAGGCTGGATTGACATGGATTTCATGTGGGGCATCAGTAAGTATGTAAATCAGGTGTCAGATGAGTGGCACAAAGGCATTTAACCCCTTAAAAATAGCTGTTACTTATTCAAATCTGTGAAAATGGGCAATTTGCCCACTTTGATGCCAGTTTTGATGCCCAGAACCCTTTTGTGCCAGGCTGGAGAGACATGGATTTCATGTGGGGCATCAGTGGGTATGTAAATCAGGTGTCAGATGAGTGGCACAAAGGCATTTAACCCCTTAAAAATAGCTGTTACTTATTCACATGTGTGAAAATTGGTTCTCTGCCCACTTTGATGCCAGTTCTGATGCCCAGAACCAATTTGTGCCAGGCTGGATTGACATGATCTTGATGTGGGGCATCAGTAGGTATGTAAATCAGGTGTCAGATTAGTGGCACAAAGCCATTTAACCCCTTCAATACCAGACCTCAGTGCCCACTTTGATGCCCATTTTTATGCCAGCCTTCTATTTTTTTTATCTGTTTTTAACTGTATTCATAAAAGGGCACATGACTGCATATTATTATATACTTAGAATGTTTTATTTTTATTGAAAAAGCTGAAAAAAGCAGAAAATAAAAAATAGCCGAATAAGAAACTGCTGAATAAGAAACCAACTTCAGCCCGAATAAGAAACTGAACGAATAAGAAACCAACTTCAGCATCGTCACACTGCTCCACTCCATAAACACAATGCTCCGCTCCGTACACCTCGTACACACATGGCACTGCTCTGTACACGTCATACACACACATGGCACTGCTCTGTACACCTCGTACATACGCGGTTCCGCTCCACTCACAAACAGATCCGCTCCAGCTCTGCAACATCCACATTGTGAATCCCTACTGACCCCTCACATAAACTTCACCTCATCCAGCACCATGACACCGAGCACAGAAGGCTCCTGCATACACTGAGGAGCTGATCATGTGACCCCTGACTCCTCCCCTCCATGTGACATCATCACAGGTCCTGTAAGCACAGAGCAGCTGTATATCAAGTGTGCTGCTCTGCAGGTGGAGAGAGGTATGTGCAGATTCGCAATAATTCCCCCTTCACATGTTGGTGTTCCCAGTATGTGTGGTGTCCATTTTCACATGTACTGATTCACATGAATACTGATTAAAATATATGGTGAGCTTCACACTGCTGTGTCTTCACATGGATCGTTTGATCCACACAGAAACATGTCAGTTTTTTCTGGCAGCACAGATGACACAGTACAGCACATGGATGTGAGCCATGTGACACATACCAGAAAAAAATGCAAGACCCTGAAATTAATGTTTTATTAAATTTAAAAGATGTGCAAAGATAGACGATAGCTAAATCGATAGTATGAGGAACTGGCCATAAACTAATTATATTAGAAAGTAATCCGCTGCACACTAAACACAATGTATGACATAATGAAGTGTTTGACTAACATATAAGAAACTAATGCAAATTTTGTAGATGAAAATTGACATTGCAGAAATTGCTTCAGGAAACAACATGAAAAATAAGAATCTTAGTTAATGCATTAGCCATTGCATGTTAAGCCCGATAACCTACGCCAAGGTGTTCTAATGTATATCGGGTCCCTGTCTCCCTTACCTTATGCCTCTGTCTGTGGTGCAAATGCTTGTGAGGACACTAGCCTCTGAGTGCAATTTAAAACCTACGTGTATGGGTGTGGTATGAGGTTGGACTACAATAAGATGGTGGAAAAAACATGGCTAATCTTGACTAGGCTATCGGGGGAAGGGTGCTCAGTCAAAAACAGCAATATAATAATGGCCATAAACTAATGATTATCGGACATTTACAGCACAAAGCGCCGGTTACATTGATATTGTTTTTGTGTTTTATTAGAAATTTTCTTGCTAGTCAGTTTTAGGCCACGTGCACACGCTGAGTATTTGATGAGTTTTTTACCTCACGATTTGTAGACAAAACCAGGAGTGGAACAATCAGAGGAAAAGTCTAATAGAAACACCTGCACCACTTCTGTATTTAATCATCCACTCCTGGTTTTGGCTACAAATCCTGAGGTAAAAAACTCATTAAATACTCAACGTGTGCACGTGGCCTTAAAGGGAACCTATCACCCCAAATAACCTTTCTAAACTATTAATATCTGTTCCTGCAGCCTTACAATGCATTCTAACACATCCCTGTCTCACCTTTTTTTACTAATCTACAAGTACAATAATGTAGTTAGCAAACTTACAAAATTCTTGTCAGAGGGGCGTTCCTTCAAGGCATTTTGGCGGGTCCCCTGTGCTGCGCTACCCCTGCCTCGTTGCTGTAATACGCCCTAATGGGCGTCATTATACAAATGCAGAGCTCGGGCACGATTTCAATATTGCGCTCGCAACGTCACCGCTGCGACACGGTCATGTGACGCCGGGATCACTACGTCACTTCTGGTCGCACACAGGCAGACTTCAGCATGCAATATGTGCATGCGCGAAGTCTGCCTGTGAGACCTGCGACCGTAAGTGACGCGTCCCAGCGTCACATGACCGCGTTGCAGCGGTGACGTTGCGGGTGCGATATTGAAGTCGTGCCCGAGCTCTGCATTTGTATAATGACATCAACACCCTATATAAGGTGTGCTTAATTATTAGGCTAATGCCTTTCCTTTGGCAAAATGGGTCAGAAGAGAGATTTCACAGGCTCTGAAAAGTCCAAAATTGTGAGATGTCTTGCAGAGGGATTCAGCAGTCTTGAAAACCTTTGAAGCATGATCACCAAACAATCAAGCGTTTCATGGCAAATATCCAACAGGGTCGCAAGAAGCGTGTTGGGCAAAAAAGGCGCAAAATAACTGCCCATGAAATGTGGAATATCAAGCGTGAAGCTGCCAAGATGCCATTTGCCACCAGTTTTGCCAAATTTCAGAGCTGCAATGTTACTGGAGTATCAAAATGCACAAGGTGTTCCATACTCAGGGACATGGGCAAGGTAAGGAAGGCTGAGAAACGACCACCTTTAAACAAGAAACATAAGGTAAAATGTCAAGACTTGGCCAAGAAATATCTTAAGACTGATTTTTCAAAGATTTTATGGACTGATGAAATGAGAGTGATTCTTGATGGGCCAGAGGCTGGATCAGTAAAGGGCAAAGAGCTCCACTCCGACTCAGACGCCAGCAAGATGGAGGTGGGGTACTGGTATGGGCTGTTATCATCAAAGATGAACTTGTGGGACCTTTTCGGGTTGAGGATGGAGTGAAGCTCAACTCCCAGACCTACTGCCCGTTTCTGGAAGACAACTTCTTCAAGCAGTGGTACAGGAAGAAGTCGGTAATGTTGATAAACAGTTTAAGTAACTGACAGATTCTATGGATGGAAGGCTGTTGCGTGTCATCATAAAGAAAGGTGGCTATATTGGTCACTAATTTTTTTTGTGTTTTGTTTTTGCATGTCAGAAATGTTTTTTTTCTACATTTTGTGCAGTTATATTACTTTGCCTAGTGAAAATAAACAAGTGAGATGGGAATATATTTGTTTTTTATTAAGTTACCTAATAATTCTGCACAGTAATAATTACAGGCACAAACAGATATCCTCCTAAGATAGCCAAATCTAAAAAAAAACACTCCAATTCCCAAATATATTAAGCTTTGATATTTATGAGTCTTTGGGGTTGATTGTGAACATAGTTGTTGATCAATAATAAAAATAATCCTCTAAAATACAACTTGCCTAATAATTCTGCACACTTAGTAGATATGCCAATTCTGGTGCTTTGCCAAGGCCCTTCCCGATTGCCCTGGAGTGGTTGCAAGTAAGATAATGGTTTATGGTGTTGATTTCACCTGTGTAGTGTTAGCTGGCGTCAAGCCCTGGTGTTAGTAATGGAGAGGTATCTAACAGAATACCTCACTACTAACCCAGTAAGTTGAAAGTTCCTGGGTCACAGCAAGTAGTACAAGAGCCAGCTGCAGTGACAAACTGTGATATTATAAGGTTTCAGCTAATGAAAAGCAGCCAGCTTTTACCTTCTGTGACCTGGGATAACCTTACTGACGTCACCACTTTTCACAGCCCCTGGCTCTGTAGAAGCACAGTGTGAGACCATCCAGTGGCTGCTGTTCCAGCCCATGGGGCGCTGATCGAGGCTTCATATGCTGGGCGACTGAGTCGGACCTGTGTGGAAGTTCTTTTAGGAATAAGTTGGTGAAAATTTGACTATTAGCTCCTTTGTCTACAACCCCATATAACGTGTAGAATGGATTTAGATGCTCCTTTTCTTGATTTGCTGCTGGGAAGCCTTAGGCGCTTTCTGTGCTATATTACACCTAAATTTTAATAGGCATTAATGAGGGACATTACACATTGTATGAGTTTAACCCTGTTGCAAGATGTTTATTTGTAAAAAAAATTGCATATAAAATGTTATTAAAAATATAACTTGATTTGCAACTCTTTGCAGTTTGTAGTGAATGGTAATGATTCTGGTTTAGTTGACTCTTTCCAAAATATCTCTCTATGGGTCGGTGTGGTACTCCTTGGTCATAGCCTGTAGATATACTTAGCACTCTATCAGAGCTTCTGATATGAGGTCTGTATAGCTTATCATCTCTTACCTACTATGGGACTGTAGTGGTTTTGTGGCACCCCTGCTGGGGATTGCCACAGGACTCATCAGGTGCAAAGAGGGATTTAAACTTTGGTACCCACAGCACACAACATCTACCACTCCAGACCTAGAGAGGGAGCTCTACTGGCTGCCTTAAGCCAGATCCCCTATAAAAGATTTAATTAAGTGGTAACCACTCTGGAGTTTTTGTTAATAAAATATAACTTTTATTGATTATATAAAAGCAGACATGTAAACGTTAAATACGAAGTATATGGGAAACCCACAGACCCCTGCGACCAAGCAGTGGCGAAACAGCTGTTAGGGGCGCGCTGCAGGTCAGGGCTCCTTGTGTAGCTGCCTAGGTCTTCATCACGAGTGTGCACTATGGGTGAGTGATTGGTATTATCCTTCATGTTCATTTATGTGCCCTTATACATTGTGCATTCTGTTATGATGTGAATTTGTACCTATATATGCATGCTGCTCATTGAGTGACTACCTGGCTGCAGCCGTCTGTGGGTTTCCCATATACTTCGTATTTAACGTTTACATGTCTGCTTTTATATAATCAATAAAAGTTATATTTTATTAACAAAAACTCCAGAGTGGTTACCACTTAATTAAATGATTGAGAGGAGTGTTATTTACTTCCATGAATATACACCTTAAGGGATGATGTATCTTTAACCATGAGATCATTGATTGACATAATGTGTTTGGTGATTCTGAATATTTACCCCTATAAAAGATCCAGCCCTGAGGGGAGGAGTCAGTTAGGCAGTTAGTCTGCTCTGAGCAGTGAAGAGAGATGAAGTCCAGTGAAGCAGCCTAGAGAAGGTGCTGGAAACACCCAGTTGCTGGAAAAAGCAAGGCTCAGAACCAGGGGACACTGACCCGCTGTGGAGCACCCCAGAGAGAGAGATGGAGGCCAGTGGATAGAGCAGTAGGTCATAACAAGGGGCCAGATCTAGGATCCCTTTAGCTCACCCAGACACCTGAGTCCGACCCTGCAGGAGAAACACTGAAGCAGGAAAAGCCCGGAGAAACCAGGAGGCTCTATTCCCCTGAGGTACTGACTTAATAGAGACACTCAAACCTGACCAAGCACAGGACCAGGGGCCCAAGAGGAGTATAGGGACGCCACAGAAGACCCTCATTGTCGGTGAAAGAGTAAAGCCCTTAGAGGGAGGAAAGCGGAGAGTTCAGTTATAGGCAGGACTTACCCCAAACCACCGTCCACAGTAAAAAAAAAAGAACCGATCAGAGGCCACAAATAAGCTAGGCAAACTCAAAGCCGCATCAACCTATTAAAAAAATGAGTTTATAGCCAAACATTTTTGGTATAAAATATCAAATTTATTGGTACATGATTAAAAACAATGAATCAATAATTTATAATAAAACACTTGTGATGAAAAACACCATGAATATAAGCATCCAATTAATAATAATTCACTATAGGAGGAGGAGAGAACCAAAGGATAAAAGCGTAAAAGATAAGGATAATGGTCTCATAAACAGTGCCACTCAAGCACATTAAAATAGCTATAACAGTATAGTGTGGTTAGGATTTAATAATAACATGTACTCAATCTATGGGCTGGTCAATGCTAGTGACTAGGCGCGTGGTAATTACACAATCAAAGTGTCAAAAAAAGATCACTACACACTCTGGTGATAACAAAAACAAAAAATAAAAAAAAATATATATATACATATATGATTCAAGTGCAAATATCAGTGCACAAATTACTACATACATATGAGTACAATGTACAACTGTACATAACACCTTCCTGTGTGAATGTACTCAGTGATTACCCACAATTCTACCCACAAATTTCTACTGTGCGTAAGTATACACCAATGAATAATACACAGGTGTAACTAAGAAATTAAATATACTGTATGTGAAACGTGAAATAACATATACTTATAAAAAACGTGTGACCATAAATGCACCAGCCAGTGTATGCACTAAATGGAAGAAGCTGAGATAAATACAATAAAATGTAATGAATAAAATAATAAATATATACCAACTTCCTTCAAGTGCCACACATATGTATATGTTGAGTAGCACAAATACACTTCCTTGACCACATAACTAACTTTAAAGGGAACCAACCACCCCAAATGACCCCACCGGACTGTTAATATGTGTCCCTACACCCAGCACACACATTTGGGGCAATCGTTTTTGCTAAAAAAAACTGTTTAGTAGAAGCTAAGATATAGCAATATAAAGTTTAATAAATTGTGACGACTGGGTGTTACCTAACTTGTCCTCGTGCAGTGTTCCATGTGCCTGTCAGCCTCCTCTCCCCCCCTCCCTTCAGTAAAGCCCTGCCCTTTCAGCCTCTCAGGTTTCAGCCACAAACTGACCCCCCTTATCTTTAGACCTGTCCCTGCACCCCTTCTTATCATTCCTAGCCATCCCTTTTGCAGAAAAAAATCGCTTTTGTAAAGTAAGAGAAAAGGTTATAATACTTATTCCTGTGTGAGTTGTCTCTTTCTGTGCAAGCCGCAAATGCCCCGCCTGTCTGCTGCTGCCTGGTAATTATGCACGCCCCTCTCTGCTGCTAAGAGCCTGGCCGCGTCATGAAAGGGGCGGGGCTAAATCGCGTCATGCCGGAGCCCCACCCCCTTTCATGACGCGGCCAGGCTCTTAGCAGCAGAGAGGGGCGTGCATAATTTACCAGGCAGCAGCACACAGGCGGGGCATTTGCGGCTTGCACAGAAAGAGACAACTCACACAGGAATAAGTATTATAACCTTTTCTCTTACTTTACAAAAGCGATTTTTTCTGCAAAAGGGATGGCTAGGAATGATAAGAAGGGGTGCAGGGATAGATCTAAAGATAAGGGGGGGTCAGTTTCTGGGTTTAGGATCAGTTTGTGGCTTAAACCTGAGAGGCTGAAAGGGCAGGGCTTTACTGAAGGGAGGGGGGGGACAGGAGGCTGACAGGCACATGAACACTGCACGAGGACAAGCTAGGTAACACCCAGTCGTCACAATTTATTAAACTTTATATTGCTATATCTTAGCTTCTACTAAACAGTTTTTTTAGCAAAAACGATTGCCCCAAATGTGTGTGCTGGGTGTAGGGACACATATTAACAGTCCGGGGGGGTCATTTGGGGTGGTTGGTTCCCTTTAATCCATACTGCATAGGAATGTGCAGGGATGACAAAGATCATGAGAAAATTCTACACATCTTTCAAAAAAATAGCTATGTTATAAGCAGAAGAGTTGACCAGTACCTACTTAGACAAGCCTAATTCAAAGACATGGTTCCCATATTCACTATAGTATATCAGGGACGTTGTCCACGAAATCATAACACCTCATATAGTATACATATTTACCAATCCTTAATGGATGCGGGGTTACCCTGACGCGTTTCGCCTGGGGGGTTTCTTCCAGAGGGTGCAGCTGATGGTATGCGCGCTCCTTTTATAGGGATATCACTTATTACTGTGCGGTGTAATGGCGCCTATTTATAAGTATATGTTATTTCACGTTTCACATATATTTAATTTCTTAGTTACACCTGTGTATTATTCATTGGTGTATACTTATTGGTGTATACTTACGCACAGTAGAAATTTGTGGGTAGAATTGTGGGTAATCACTGAGTACATTCACACAGGAAGGTGTTATGTACAGTTGTACATTGTACTCATATGTATGTAGTAATTTGTGCACTGATATTTGCACTTGAATCATATATATATTTTTTTATTAATTTTTTTTTTATTTTTTGTTTTTGTTATCACCAGAGTGTGTAGTGATCTTTTTTTGACACTTTGATTGTGTAATTACCACGCGCCTAGTCACTAGCATTGACCAGCCCATAGATTGAGTACATGTTATTATTAAATCCTAACCACACTATACTGTTATAGCTATTTTAATGTGCTTGAGTGGCACTGTTTATGAGACCATTATCCTTATCTTTTACTCTTTTATCCTTTGGTCCTCTCCTCCTATAGTGAATTATTATTAATTGGATGCTTATATTCATGGTGTTTTTCATCACAAGTGTTTTATTATAAATTATTGATTCATTGTTTTTAATCATGTACCAATAAATTTGATATTTTATACCAAAAACTTTTGGCTATAAACTAATTTTTTAATAGGTTGACACCGTACACAGTAGCAGAGGAGGTCTCACAACTCTCAAGGTGAAAATCCCAATTTGCACCGACAACCTGGTTCCCTCTTGGACTGTACCAGTTTCTGGACATCAGTAAAAAGGTACTGAAACAAAGACTATTGTGTGTGTGAGTCTGCTTCCCCGCCACTGCCCACAGCGACCACCCGCAAGTCGCTACTACAACTCCCCTCATCCACCCTCGCTGCCCTGTGGTAAAGCTCCACCTGTGGGGAGCTGTACTACACTGAGCTGCACCACCATCACCTCAGCGGCCGGCCGCAGCGCTGGTATCCACTGTTACCAGGAACCACAGGTGGCGTCACGACACTACTACCCCCATCCTCATCACCATTCCCCCCTAATCTCCGCCACTGAGAGTCCAGGGCACGGAACCGGGAAGCGACCAGCTGTGAACCCCCATCGAAGCAGTCGTCCTGTCCCGGGATCCGAGTACCCCCTACCCTGTCGAATGCCTTAGTTTCAATATTGTTTTTCTGGTGTAGCCAGGGATGTAGTTTCTCTTTTAGTTACACCTGTAATGATTAAAGGTTTTCCTTTTATTATTTGTTACTACTTTCTTAAAAACCCACAAGTTTTATAGTGTCTCTAGTTACCTGTGGTTCTGTCTTTAAAGAGCACATGTAACCCCCCTGCTGCATGGCAATCTAAATGCAGCACTGAATGCAGCATGTCTGCTGCATTCAGTGAAGGGGTCACCCATGTGTCTGTGTGCTATCTACCCCAAGATATAGCCTTTGGAAAACTTACAGTTAGAAGCCATGGAGGGAGTCACTGTGGTTGGAGGGAGCCTGATTGACGGTGGCCATTCCATCCCCCACTGCCTCTGTGTGCCGCCTTCTGCTGTGCTGGCTCTGCCTCCTCCTCTCTGTCACTCACAGCACGCAAATCATTTGTCCTGAAGTCAGCACAAGATTCCTGCCCTGACAAAGCATAAACAACACAGCAGGAGGCAGCACACAGAGAGGCAGAGAGGGAGGGAATGGCCACAGTCAATCAAGCTCACTCCAGCCACAGTGACTACCTCCATGGCTTCTAACTGTAAGTTTTACAAAGCCTATATCTTGGGGTACACAGCACACAGACACATGGGGGACCCCTTCCCTGAATGCAGCAGGCATGCTGCATTCAGTGCTGCATTTAGATTGCCATGCAGCAGGGGGATGACAAGTCCTCTTTAAATTCTCAAAACATGGAGAGGATTTACGTCACCTGTATGTCAACAGGTCTTTGTATACTGTGTTAGTGTCTGTAAATGATCAAAATTACCATTAATGTCCTTTTCTTGCAGGACCCTTATTAATAAGGTATTCCCATTACCTGTCCTTCTGTTACTGTTAACCCCGTTTCTCCTTTGGAGGTGGTTCCTCCTTGATGTTAAGTCTGGCTTTCATTATTAATAATGTCTGTCAGTGCCTGCAATCATTAATAACAATGCAATTTCTGCAATAGTAGGGCGTGCAATGGATAATGGGTTGTAACTATACTTTATAATGCTCCTTTAAGATTCTCTTCTCCAATTTCCCGCTGTTGGGTCTGTCCAGGTCGCAGCGTCTCCTGTCAGGGAGAGCACCTAGAGCTGCGTGCTGTGGCCAGCGGTCGCGCAGTATCTCGCCAGCTGACTGTAACGTTACTGTCTACGTAGCGGTCATGTGATAGGGTGGATGGGGTTGTTCTCAGAGCAGGGCGGAGCCTACGGGTATCTCAGTCTGTATGTGATTAGCAGGTTACCAACATGTTTCAAAGGCAAACAGCCTTCTTCATCAGGGTGCCCGCTAATAACCATGTCCTCCCTTTTATCCAGCACACCTACTCCCCATTGGTTGATTATACTGGGGCGTTTCTCTATGTCTGTTAACATGTGTGTTCCTATATATGTTATGTAAAATAAAGCTGCCTCTAGGTACATTAATATTTTGGTACCAACACTAAGGAAGAGGAATTTCTCAATTCAAGCAGCTTGATAATACTGGATGAATATAATATCACGGACCCAAGTTCAAAAGAAGATCGAAGTGAGAATTCAATGAGTTCCAGTACGACAGACTCTACAATATATAACCCAGTAGTAACACGTAAGAAATCATTAAAGGGACCAGAAAATAAGGACACACTGATTAGCCTATTGGACGAAGCATGGGACTCCCCCATAAAGATAACAAATGCCCCGAGTATAGAATTGACCAATAGATATGATCCACTTAAAGAAGATGAAAAGGAGAAAGAAGACACCACAAGAACTCAGCAACACAGACAAAGAGAAACCATTGTGAGGTATGCCAGCGCTATAGCATGTGGCTGGTATGACTCACAGAGCCTGCAGTAATCTGGGTGATTGCTGGAGCTAGTGGTACACACAGAGTTAATGGCAGCTAAGTGTGTGCATGAGTGAGAGTTGCTGATTACAACTGTGTTGCAGCTGTGGGTTTTGTCAGGCAGGATGTTAGCCTGCCCAGTGCTGTGTGAGGCAGTCTTCCAGAAGCCTGCAAAGGTGCAGGACACATGTTGAGGCTGGAGAACCATATCCCAAACCTGTGCACCTGTAGGTGAGGATACTGAGAGAAACTGAGACATGGAAAGCCTACAGCTTGCTGAGCTGTGAGGAAAAGGCAGACATCCATAGTCTGAAGAAGCAGTCCCTCAGAGGCCCTGTGTGGACTGATTACCGGCCGGGTGTGAGGTAACCGGACTGAGTTTTTGCAAGCCAAAGGAAGGGCCCTTTCACATCAGCGTTTATTTGAAATCGCGGCAGGTGCGGTGAAAAAACCGCATCTGCCGTGATTGCCGCATAACCGCTGCACTTGCGGCGCGGTTGCGGTAATCCCCATAGAAAGTATAGGGGGACTTGCGGCAGGTGCGGCAAGTGCGGTTTTGCACTTGCGGCAGGTGCGGCCACGAAAAAAAACGCGGCTGACCGCGTTTTTTTTCGCTGCCGCACCTGCCGCAAGTGCAAAACCGCACTTGCCGCACCTGCCGCAAGTCCCCCTATACTTTCTATGGGGATTACCGCAACCGCGCCGCAAGTGCAGCGGTTATGCGGCAATCGCGGCAGATGCAGTTTTTTCACCGCATCTGCCGCGATTTCAAATAAACGCTGATGTGAAAGGGCCCGAAGGCTCGTGTTTTACTTTTGCACTATGCGGTTTATGCTGTCTTAAATAAACCTGCTGGACTTAGTTTATGAAAGAGACTGTTGCACTGTTTATGGTTTTGTGCTGCTAAGTGAGTGTATCCCGACCCGCTCTGTGATCGCTATGTCACATCATCAACAAGTAAACAAATCCAGTCAGAGGTAATAACAGAACACACATTAACTCCAGACAAAGCAACCAAAAAACAAACAAGGAAAACAAAAACACTTAAAACAGAAATTGGAGCAAAACAAAAAAAGAAAACAGAAACTAAACAGAATCCTGAAGAAAACAGAAAATCAAGTTTTCCTAACTAATTATCAACCAGGATTTTTCCGTGGCAAAAGCAAGAAAACAAGAAGAGGTGTTAGAGGACGGAAACGTCCAGTAAAAAGAATAGCGCACACACAACCGGGACCATCTTAACTTATATTGAACCTCAGCTCTCACCCGTTAACAACTGACCAAGAATCAATATTACATAGAGGACTTAAATTCGCTACGCCAAAAGAGGTGAACCCATTCAATGTGTTTATTAGTACAAAAAAGTACCTAAGCACCTAAGCAATCTAAATCTGAAGAAATATTTCCTAAAAAATCCCCCGATGTTGAGACAAGATGATAATCAGATGTTCATTCACTCAGGATTAGCGAACAAAATTAAACTTCAATCCTACATCAGAACAATCAAGAGCCATGACTACATTTGAGACATTAGTCCTACAAGATGTTAGAAAAATCAAAAAACGGAATCTTAAATACATAAGGTAAAACACAAAAAGGAGAAGGCGAAGGCGATTACGGAACTACAAGAGAGACCAGACAAGCAGACAAGGGAGGGGTGATAGTAATAATGAACACAGAAGACTACCACAAAGAATCACTGAAGCTGCTTGGTGATAAGAAAAGATATCGGACCCTTACACAGGACCCGACTAATAAATACCTGAAAAGGCTGGAGACACTTGTGAAAATAGGAAGAAAAATTGGCATTCTAAACAAAAATATGGAAAAGGGTGCGAAGCAACAAAACATTTTCTACAACAATCCAACATCTTGGACCAGAGACAAACTGAATTCATTGTACAAAGCATCAGCTTCATCTTAAACCATAATTTCTTTAAATATAAAGGACAATTCTACCAACAGACGTGAGGAACCACGATGGGGATGCGGTTCGCTCCAAGGTTACACTACTCTGTATGTCGGCAAATACAAAGAAGAAAATATTTACGGACAAGAACGACTACGAGATGGCGTCTGTCTTTGGAATAATTTTATAGACAACATTTTTTTTCTTCTGGGAAGGTTCTGAATATGAGCTAAAAGTATTTTTAGAGAATATGAACAGAAACAGCTATGGTCTGGAGTTCTCAGGAAAAACGAGCAAAACCAAAGTCAACTTCCTTGAGCTAGAGATCTTTATCGAAAACAATGAGAAATTCACAAACACCCTGAAGAAGAAGGCCGCCCCTATGCCTTCGAAATGCATAGGTGCTAAGCTGATTCACTAAGAGATTCCAGTTTCCATTATCTCCTGCGCTGACGTGTAGTTCCGCCCCATAATCCACCCCCCTAACATGTGACAGTGATGCGACGATGACGCAGCGTCAGCTGTCTGTGATGTAACCAAGAAGTGAAACCGTGACACACAGCGTCCACTCCCAGCTAGCAAGTTTCTCTCAGGAGAAAACAAAAGCATCCAAAGGAGTGGGCCAAGCGGAAGGCGCGAACAGCACAAGGTGCAGTGCCACACTATTCTCATGTGCCCTATCTTGCACAGATATTGTGTAATTTTCAGCAGTTAGAAACTATTGACTAATGGTCACAGTAGAGAGATTAGACACAATAGGGGAATTAAGACCTGAAGTATTATTCAAGTATATATGGTTTACATATAGGAATTCAGCACACTTGATTGCACCTGCAGACACAATTTCACTTATTTGAAGACCATTATCCACCAATTGACATCAATCCACCTAAGAGCAAACCTGAAATAGGGTAAGACACAGTCCTTATGCACACACAATTTACAACACACGGTATTAACTAATGATCTACCTAAAGCACTAATGTATTATTCAAATGCTATACCCCCACATCACCAAGGGCATGGACCTTGTTAAGAAGTATATTCAGCATCTTTAAGAATTTCTATCCTGATTCATTTTGGACAAGCATCAGGTGAGACACAATTAGCACAGCATCTACAGTATAGTTACAACCTATTATCCATTGCACGCCCTACTATTGCAGAAATTACATTGTTATTAATGATTGCAGGCACTGACAGAGACATTATTAATAGTGAAAGCCAGGCTTAACATCAAGGAGGAACCACCTCCAAAGGAGAAACGGGGTTAACAGTGACAGAAGGACAGGTAATAGGAATATCTTATTAATAAGGGACCTGCAAGGAAAGGACATTAATGGTAATTTTGATGATTTACAGACACTAACACAGGATACAAAGACCTGTTGACATACAGGTGACGTAAATCCTCTCCAAGTTTTAAGAATTTAAAGAGGACCTGTCATCCCCCTGCTGCATGGCAATCTAAATGCAGCACTGAATGCAGCATGTCTCTCCAAGTTTAGAGAATTTAAAGAGGACCTGTCATCCCCCCGCTGCATGGCAATCTAAATGCAGCACTGAATGCAGCATGTCTCTCCAAGTTTAGAGAATTTAAAGACAGAACCACAGGTAACTAGAAACACTATGAAACTAGTTGGTTTTTAAGAAAGTAGTAACAAGTACGGTACTAAAAGGAAAACCTTTAATCATTACAGGTGTAACTACAAGAGAAACTACATCCCTGGCTACACCAGAAAAACAATCTTGAAACCACTACAGTCCCATAGTATGTAAAAGATGATGAGCTATATAGACCTCATATCAGAAGCCCTGATAGTGTTAATTCCAAGTCAAATTCTAAGTATATCTACAGGCTATGACCAAGGAGTACCACACTGACCCATAGAGAGCTATTTTGTAAAGAGTCAACTAAACCAGGAAGAATCTTTACCATTCACTACAAACTGCAAAGAGTTCCAAATCATGTTATATTTTTAATAAAATTTTATATGTAGTTTTTTTTTTTACAAATAAACATGCCACAACAGGGTTAATCTTATACAATGTGTAATGTCCCTATTAAGATTTAGCGCTGAAAACTTTGGTGTGGCTTGCCTTTATTTCTTTAATTCTCTTTTTTTATGTTCTTCAGGTTCACTTTTATGGACTACTTCAGATTCATTGGACTTCGTCTTCATGGCTTGTTTTAATGGTGAGCAAGGGCTGGAGTTGTGTTTTTCCTTTCCTTTTAACTTACTGAGTTAGTAATGGGGGATTCTGATAAACACCTGTTCATTACTGAAACCAGGGCTTGAGGCCAGCTGGTATCAACTCCAAAAACCATTGTCCCAATTACCGCCGTATCAGGGCAATCGGAAATAGTCGTGTGAAGAGGCAGTATTGGGACATCTAATGTAATTGAACAGTGGCTGTGTGGACTTGTTTTTTTAGTCTGGCAAGGGCCAAATAACCCTGGAGTTCCAGCCTGGTAATACCAACCTGCTGCTGTCTGCTTTTATCTTTGCTGGTTATCAAAAATAAGGGGGGACCCCATGTTGTTTTTTTTTTTTTTAATAATTATTTATTTCACTACTAACTGTAAAATATATTCATCTACAAACAGAGCGCATAAGGATGACGCACGTCCACATGGATTTACAAAATGTAATATGCCACACGTGTGTTTTTCCAAGGACATGTGAATGAGGCCTTACTAGGCACATCACTCATTAACCCCTACAGTACTCAGACTATGAGCGGAAGGTTTTTGCCCTCTGTATCTTATATAAAATGGCGGCGGCTCCCCCTGTCTCAGTCACACACTTTGTGTTGATATATTAGCCTCTGTACTGGAAAATGTAATCTCCATTTTGTTATTATCTTAGTAATAAGTGTCAAGGTACCTTTACACGCCGCGACGGCAGGCTGGATACATCCCGCTACTTCACGTGCACGAGCACGCTCAAACGGTTACAAACGGTCAACGCACCCTCTTTACACGCCGCCACAAGGTTCGCTACGCCACGCTACATCTATAGCTAGCTACATCGCCGGGTGTCTCAAGTAGCCAGCTGTAGCTCATTTACACACCGCTATAACCAGCTACTATGGGCGGACCTGGTGCAGCAGGGACAGCACATAGGCGTGCCACAATTGTGGATTACGAGCCGTCCATACGCTGATAGGACGAAGCAATAACATCCTGATTGGGCAGGCAACGCAGGAGGCTGAGTAATACAGCACGCTCGAGCGAATGTGTAGTGTGACTGGTCAGCTCCTTTAAATATGCCTCCCTATGCAGCGACTACCAATCGTCATGCAGCAGCTTCCACCAATGATCGCACATGGGGCGCGGTAACACGGAGCCAGGGTCACGCCTTAGCTACATCGCAGCCTGTCCCGAGTTCCCTTCCGTTGCCTCTTTACACGCCGATACAGCTCGCTACCATCGGCGTTGTAGCCATCAGTTTTCGAGCAGAGCTAGGAAACAGATGTATCTGTTGCCGGCTGTAGCGTCACGTCTTCAGACGCCGCTACGACGGGCTACATTGGCGCTACAAGCTACATTTGTAGCCTGTAGCGGGATGTATCCAGCCTGCCGTCGCGGCGTGTAAAGGGCCCTTAATACAAACAACCTCATATACATTAGATAACTGTTGTCTGATTGGTCTCACCCAACTTTTATACACATGAACTTTGAAGCTTTCCTTTGGTCTTTATGGGAGAGACGCCTCCAGGCTTCTCTAGTGTAGAATTATCTACACAAGAACAAGCTGATAAGTCTTTGAAATTCTGCCACTGGATCATTCTCAGCCCTGAAATTATCTGTGAATGTTATACAATCGACTAATTTCCTCCACAATCAGCAGTTTCACCGGATTTTAGTCCAATGTGTTTGGGGCCTAAGAGCTCATTGGACACTGCCACTGGCTCAGCTTAATAGATACAGTATCTGTAGATTACAGACCCAAAAACCATTAATTGGCCTTTAGCTTCCATAGCAACCAAGCAAACCCCCATGATGAAGAAGAGACTAATGAGCACCTGCTTTTTGGGGGGTATTTTTCATGTAATATATGGAAGCCTAAGCAGAAAATGGCAAAATAAAACATATTCAGAGATAAGAAAAACAATGCCAGAACTGAAACACTGCACATGTAGACATTTTACTTTACATTTAGTGGCGGTGATGTAATCAGTGATGGACCTTGGCCATATATGCTATAAATTCATAGGTGAAAATGAAGATGTCATCCTCATCATGAAGTAGTTATTTCTCATCTCACAGGTAATGAATATCTCCAGTATTGCTAATGCCAATTCCAAGTGTTGGTAAATGACACAAGAATTAGTGATATGGAAGACAAGTCCATGAGAAACGTATTCAGCTGCAGGCTCCAAGGAAGAAACTGCTTGTTGTGTGTGTGCCCTAAAATATATATGCTTTATTGGGAGCACCAAGGATACATCTTATTTAGCAGTTCAGTATATGTTCCAGTCCATATGAAGCAAGAGAGAATACAACTTGTACACATTCTGTCTCCAGACACGTTTCTCCTTGCTATCCCCAGTAATTGTATTATGTTACATCGTTGTTTTTTTCCCATTCAGGTCCCTACAATATCGGATCCTCTCAGTGGAGATCTTCTATAGAAGACAATTCTCCTGATTGACCGTGAAGGATGGATATGGACAGGGACAAGATGGCGGAGAGGATATTACACCTCACCCTAGAGATCCTCTTCCTTGTTACTGGAGAGGTGAGAGATTCTGGTGACAATGTCACATGACATCATTCTTATCTATGGACAGAATAACAGATGGACAGAGCTGGAGAGGTGAGGACTCTGGAAATGTCTGGAGTAAGATTTATTAATGTGTCTCTCCATAACCAGGATTACACAGTAGTGAAGACCTCTAGTCAGCGCTGTCAGGACCCTGTGTCTGAGGGAAGACCCCTGAGCCCAATCACAGGTCCTCCACCTCACCCCCTGATACATGAGGACATCAATGACCAGAAGATCCTAGAACTCACCTACAAGATGATTGAGCTACTGACTGGAGAGGTGACAGTGCTGGGAATGCTGCTGGGACATTATACAGTAATGCTATGAAGGGATCGGGGGGATGACGGTGTCATTGTATGTGTCAGGTTCCTATAAGGTGTCAGGACGTCACCGTCTATTTCTCCATGGAGGAGTGGGAGTATGTAGAAGGTCATAAAGATCTGTACAAGGACGTCATGATGGAGGTTCCCCAGCCCCTCACATCACCAGGTAATAGACAGGACTAAATACACACAGACTATAATTATCTGTATTTAAGGAATGAATTCAGTCCCTGTATGTGTTTCCTCCAGGTCTATCCAGTAAGAGGACAACACCGGAGAGATGTCCCCGTCCTCTTCTTCCACAGGACTGTAAACAAGAAGATCCCGATGTTCCTCTGGATCATCAGGTAGATGGAGAGAAGGTGTCATGAAATCTATGATGTGTAGATGGCTGTGAAGATCTTGTGCTCAGTCTTGTTTTATCCACCTGTATTATATGTATTATACTTGTGTAATGAGAATGGTGGAGATGGCAGGATTACAGCTGATAATAGATGTGACTTCTCCATCTGTCTGTGGCTTTTATGATATTTATTATGACATTTATTTCAGCGTGAATATCTGACCCATATTAATACTACAGAGACATATGTGAGTGGTGTGGAGCAGTGTAAAGAGGAGATTCCTACAAATAACTGCCCGGGTGAGTAATAACCACTAAATGCAGGGAAGTCACAGATTCTTCTCCGTCATCGGCTGTGGCTGCTTTATTGGTGGTGTAGTCTGGCTATATCACAGTCATGTAGTTGCCATTCTGACACTAAACCACTGTGTTGAAACTGTCCCCATTACTTTAGGCATTGGAGATAGAAGTTGCGTACTCACAGCTGCCCAGATTTGTAAACTACAAGGTCAAATACAGCGTACGTAGACTGTGCTCACAAGTCAGAAAATCACTTATGATAAATATTATGATGGGCCTCTAAGAGTAAGCTGAGGGTAATGAGGCTGTTGCCTTCCTAGAATCCGGGCATCAAATAAAATTAATCTAGCTTCTCTCTATTTTGTGCTGTGGAATATGATAATTTAGTCCTCACAAAACCAGGTCCAGTCTTTTTGATCAAACTTTGCTTTTGTGATCCCCAACATTAAATGTCCACTGAGAGCCAAGTGTGAATTTTTGTACTATAGTTTCCATTTATTATGGTTTTATCAAATTTATTTTAAAACCGACTAACTTCAAAGCAAAGTATTGAAATCTGAGTCTTCAATGGTTGATACATTTTAATGGATAGCTAAAAAGATGGTAATAAATGGCAAACTTTCGAGACTACTTCACTATGAGACTGATAAAGAGACCTGAGTAGTCTCAAAAGCTTGCTATTTACTACCATCTTTTTAGCTAGCCATTAAAAGGTATCTTTGCTTTGAGGACTCTCAAATTGTAATATTTTTAATACAGTACAAACAAATATCTTAACTTCAAAGATAATTGCAATAAACTAAAAAAAAACATTACATGTCTGCCGTGATAAATCCCTGTGCTGTGTGTGGTTAATGGCTATAATATATATAAGCTACCGACCGAACCACATCCTCTGATTACTCCAGACATGTTTCACCACTAGTTACTCATTTTTCTCACTGATGAAGACTGTTGAGTTTGATAATTTAATTAAAGATGTTATTGTCTATATGCACAGTTTTTGACTACACCGTGTGCAGAATTATTAGGCAAATTAGTATTTTGATCACATCATACTTTTTATACATGTTGTCCTACTCCAAGCTGTATAGGCTTGAGAGCCAACTACCAATTAAGTAAATCAGGTGATGTGCATCTCTGAAATGAGGAGGGGTGTGGTCTAATGACATCAACACCCTATATAAGGTGTGCTAAATTATTAGGCAACTTACTTTCCTTTGGCAAAATGGGTCATAAGAGAGATTTGTCTGGCCCTGAAAAGTCCAAAATTGTGAGATGTCTTGCAGAGTCTTGAAATTGCCAAACATTTGAAGCGTGATCACTGAACAATCAAGCGTTTCATGGCAAATGGCCAACAGGATCGCAAGAAGCGTGTTGGGCAAAAAAGGCGCAAAATAACTGCCCATGAAATGAGGAAAATCAAGTGTGAAGCTGCCAATATGCCATTTGCCACCAGTTTTGCAATATTTCAGAGCTGCAACGTTACTGGAGTATCAAAAAGCACAAGGTGTGACATACTCAAGGACATGGCCACGGTAAAAAAGGCTGAAAAACAACCACCTTTGAACAAGAAACATAAGATAAAACGTCAAGACTGGACCAGGAAATATCTTAAGACTGCTTTTTCAAAGGTTTTATGGACTGATGAAATGAGAGTGACTCTTGATGGACCAGATGGATGGGCCAAAGGCTGGATCAGTAAAGGGTAGAGAGCTCCACTCCGACTCAGATGCCAACAAGGTGGAGGTGGGGTACTGGTATGGGCTGGTATCATCAAAGATGAACTTGTGGGACCTTTTCGGGTTGAGGATGGAGTGAAGCTCAACTCCCAGACCTAGTGCCAGTTTCTGGAAGATAACTTCTTCAAGTAGTGGTACAGGAAGAAGTCGGTATCGTTCAAGAAAAACATGATTTTCATGCAGGACAATGCTCCATCACATGCATCCAACTACTCCACAGCATGGCTGGCCAGTAAAGGTCTAAAAGAAGAAAAAATAATGACATGGCCCCCTTGTTCACCTGACCTGAACCACACAGAGAACATGTAGTCCCTCCTAAAATGTGAGATCTACAGGGAGGGAAAACAGTACACCTCTCAGATCAGTGTCTGGGAGGCTGTGGTGGCTGCTGCACGCAATGTGAATCGTAAACAGATCAAGCAACTGATAGAATCTATGGATGGAAGGCTGTTGAGTGTCATCATAAAGAAAGGTGGCTATATTGGTCACTAATTTTTTTGTGCTTTGTTTTTGCATGTCAGAAATGTTTTTTTTCTACATTTTGTGCAGTTATATTAGTTTACCTGGTGAAAATAAACAAGTGAGATGGGATTATATTTGGTTTTTATTAAGTTGCTTAATAATTCTGCACAGTAATAGTTACTTGCACAAACAGATATCCTCCTAAAATAGCCAAATCTAAAAAAAGAACCCACTCCAACTTCCAAAAATATTAAGCTTTGATATTTGAGTCTTTGGGGTTGATTGAGAACATAGTTGTTGATCAATAATAAAAATAATCCTCTACAATACAACTTGCCTAATAATTCTGCACACAGTGTACTCTGATTTTATCTTCCCGCAACCAGTTTTCCTGTTCCTAACAAGGCCCCATATTTCAAATATGACACGTATCACTTTATGAGGTGATAACTTTGGATGCTACTTATGGTTCCAATGATTCTGAGATATTTTCTTCTTCCGTTATACCTTGTACTTTGTACTTTGTGTTTCTAGAAATTTTAGGTTGTTATTTTCAAACTTTAAAGTTTTATGCTCTTAAAACAGATAGTGATATGACACAAAATAGTTGATAAATAACATTTACCATACTCATACCTTTCATCAGCAGCATTTTCCATCATCCTTTTATTTTTCTTTGACTGATGAAAAGCTTACAAGTTTAGTAACTTAAAGTGATGACGTGTTAAATTAAATCTGCAAATTCTATTTTTTGGGTTTCAAATCACTTTTAAAATTATTTTGAGTGGCCTATATTTTAGACAATTGCATTTTTCATGGTATCAAAAACCACATTCAGAAAACAACAAAGCCGAACACAAAAAAATATATATATTAATACTCTGTTTTCCAGATCACAGGGATTGCCTTAACCCCTATACATGGGTCTGTGCTCACACAGTGACAGCAGTAGCTAAACTGCACAGCTAATACAGACACAGTGTGAATAGGGGTATAGCAATTACTGCTCTAGATACAATGCAAAATGGAAGACTTAGCTTCAACAGTAGCTACTGCGGAGTGCCCGGAAACCAACGCCAAGGTGCTTCCGTTTTTCCGGGTCCTAACGCTATGACTAATGGTGGTATGTGAGATGCTGGGTTTATATGCCTCTATTCTGATTAAAAACAAGAAAAGTATGTGTTGTAAAAGTATGTGGCAAATAAACCCAGCATCTCACATACCACCATTAGTCATAGCGTTAGGACCCTGAAAAACGGAAGCACCTTGGCGTTGGTTTCCGGGCACTCCGCAGTAGCTACTGTTGAAGTTAAGTCTTCCATTTTGCATTGTATCTAGAGCAGTGATTGCTATACCCCTATTCACACTGTGTCTGCATTATCTGTGCAGTTTAGCTACTGCTGGCACTCATTAAAAGTGCACATAGTGTTTAGTGTCGCAGCAGATAACTCCCTTATATTTAATGTATTTTTTCTGCTTGCACCTACACTTAGAGGTTGATGCCAGTCATTCATATTATTTAGTTATAATTGTGCTCACACAGTGACTCCTAGGCTCGTACTCACACAGTGACTCCTAGGCTGGGGAAACAGTTAACAGATGTTCAGAGCAGGGCTGGGGAGTCGGTAAACCAAATATCTAACTCTTCAATTTCCTTGAATCTGACTCCAACTCCACTAAAATGGACTCCGACTCTACGACTCTGACTCCACAACCATGGCTGTGAAGTCAATAAGCCAAACATCTGAATCCAACTCCTCAATTTATCTGAATCTGATTCCGACTCCACCCAAAATGGACACCGACTCCAACTCCACAGCCTTGGTTCGGCTGAAGGAGATGGCAAGAAGCCTAGTCAGGTAGCTGGGTCAAAAGCAGAAGTGTCAATCATCAGGACGAAGTACCTTAGATCCGCGCTGCTGCAGGAGAGATGTAAAAAGACACCAGAAACACCGGGATGTCTGGTTAACAGTGATGACGTCTTTATTTTCCTACGCGTTTCGGAGCTGCCTGCCGGGCTCCTTCCTCAGGGAACATGACGACAGACGTGTCCACATTATCTGTTTTGGCGCCTTTTTATGTTTAAATAAGATTGTATCCAGTATACTCTTGATGTTCCCTGAGGAAGGAGCCCGGCAGGCAGCTCCGAAACGCGTAGGAAAATAAAGACGTTCATCACTGTTAACCAGACATCCCGGTGTTTCTGGTGTCTTTTTACATCTCTCCTGCAGCAGCGCGGATCTAAGGTACTTCGTCCTGATGATTGATTGTTCACCACAGTAACTGTGGAAGTGCGATCCCTGCGGCAGCTGCATTTCTGAGCGATCAAGCTGGTTGTGTGTGACACAACCTTACCAGGTGAGCGACTTTGATTTGGATCTTCTTTTTCAACCCTTAAAAAGATAAGACCCTATTGCGCATTCTCAACCCTTATAGATTAAAAGCAGAAGTGTAGAGGATATAAAAAATCAGAAGATGCAAAAGTAGTCACTTAACAGGCCAGTAACAGAATAAGAAACAAATTTAAAAGCGGGGAACTGAGCACACAGGACTGAACCAGAAGGCTATATCTGGCAATTTGTAGCAATATGCTTTTAGTTTTAGTAGGGTGCAGTGCTTTCCAATTGGCTGAAGCAGAGATGACAGAATTGCAGAAAACCAAAGCAATAGATGGTCCTTTAAAGTGTCTCGATTTTGGAAATGATAACCCTCAGTGAATTTCTCCATAGTTGTAGTGACTATTTTGATTCCACACACTTTCTGTAAATTTTGTGGAAGTTGGAGAGTGAAAATTGTAAATATGCCATTTTTCTAGCCAACACATAGTGTCCAGATGGTGATCCAGGAAACACACTGTAAATTCAGCGAGTTCTTCTCACTAGGGGAATTCAAAGTACATGGATAGTAAATGTGGTCTAGGCACACTGAAAAGCTCAGAATCGAGGGGAAGATTTGCGTTTGGGAAAGTGGATTTTGCTGGATAGGTTTCTGAACGCCATGTTGCTTTAAAAGAGCCTTTGAGCCACTAATAATGGTGTAACCCTCTGTTTTTTCATTGACAGATGATGGAATTGAATGAGGACTTGTTTTTTGTGGAATGGGTAGACGTTTTTATTGGTATCAAATTTGCCTACTTAATACTTTTTGATGTCTTTTTACTCCAGTATTTGGGTGGCAGAATGAACAATGATTACTACACTCTACTTGTTCATCCTATGCAGTTTTCTATTAGACATCTATTTTGCTATATAACTTACACTTTCTATGGATATTTTAAGTAGAAATGTTTAAATATATAGATTTCAAGAATATGTTATTTAAAAATAACTGGTTTTATTTTTAGCAGATGACTGTACGAGAAGATCAGAAGGACAACTGACCTCTTCAATTTGTAAATCAGATGAACTTGACATCACAAAGAATACAATAAAAGTGAATGCTATTACTCCACATATCCCAACTTCTGTTCACAGCAAAGGTCTATCATCAGATTCTGTGAAAAAGGTCCTATCTTCTGAATCATTACAGACTACTAAGAAAAATAAAAGTCAAAAAATAGGCATTAAAGTGCAAAACACTATTAAAACAAAGTCATTTTCACATTCAGAATATGAAAATCGTTTTTTCCTCAAAACATCTTTTCTTAAACATCACAAAACTGACACAAAGGACAAGAGGTTTTTTTGCTCCAAGTGTGGAAAATATTTAAAAAAGAAATCGGTTCTTGTAAGGCATGAAAAAATTCATACTGGGAATAATACATATTCATGTTCAGAATGTGGGAAGTGTTTTACAGAGAAATCAAATCTTATAACACATCACAGAACTCACACAGGGGAGAAGCCTTTTTCATGTTCAGAATGTGGGAAGTGTTTTAGTCGAAAATCACATCTTGAAAGACATCAGAAAACTCACACAGGGGAGAAGCCTTTTTCATGTTCAGAATGTGGAAAATGTTTTATAGAGAGCGTGCACCTTGTTAGACACCAGAGAAGTCACACAGGGGAGAAGCCTTTTTCATGTTTAGAATGTGGGAAATATTTTAACCAGAAATCAATCCTTATTGCACACCAGAGAACTCATACAGGGGAGAAGCCTTTTTCTTGTTCAGAATGTGGAAAATATTTTAGCCAGAAATCAAGCCTTATTACACACCAGAGAAGTCACTCACGGGAGAAGCCTTTTTCATGTTCAGAATGTGGGAAATGCTTTGTACAGAAATGTCACCTTGTTATACACAAGAGAAGTCACACAGGGGAGAAGCCCTTTTCATGTACAGAATGTGGGAAATGTTTTAACCAGAAATCGTATCTGGTTATACACCATAGAACACATACAGGGGTGAAATTCTATTCATGTTCAGAATGTGGACATTTTTTTAATCAGAAATCACATCTCTTTAGACACCAGAGAACCCACACAACAGAAAAGCCATTTTCATGTTCACAATGTGGGAGATGTTTTAACCAAAAATGTTACCTAATTAAACATCAAAAATCCCACAAGGGGTGAAGCAGTTATCATATGTAGAATGTGAAAAATTAATTACTCAAAATCATATTTTGTTGAGTATTAAAAATCAATGACACGGGAGAAATTCTATATTTTATTGAGAAATTATACAAAAAATCATATAATCAGTTTCCTTCCCGATCACTGAGAGAACTGCTGTCTCTCATGCTGCCCTACACTGGGTCTATGTGATTGGTGCAGAGCAGGCAAGGAAGCTCCCATGACCTGCACAGAGGATGCACATTCTAATTGAGTAGCTAAAGAACCTTTCACTGGAGTAGCTCCAGAACCATTTTAGGAAATGTAATGGATCACATAACCTTAAAGGGAACCAACCACCCCAAATGACCCCCCCGGACTGTTAATATGTGTCCCTACACCCAGCACACACATTTGGGGCAATCGTTTTTGCTAAAAAAAAACTGTTTAGTAGAAGCTAAGATATAGATTTATGAAGTTTAATAAATTCAGCCGACTTGGTGTTACCTAGTGCAGTGTTCCATGTGCCTGTCAGCCTCCTCTCCCCCCCTCCCTTCAGTGAAGCCCTTCTGTGCAAGCCGAAAATGCCCCGCCTGTCTGCTGCTGCCTGATAAATTATGCACGCCCATCTCTGCTTCTAAGAGACTGGCCGCGTCATGAAAGGGGCGGGGCTAAATCGCGGCATGCCGGAGCCCCGCCCCCTTTCATTTTCGGCTTGCACAGAAGGGCTTCACTGAAGGGAGGGGGGAGAGGAGGCTGACAGGCACAAAGAAATGCACGAGGACAAAAGCTAGGTAACACCCATTCGTCTGAATTTATTAAACTTCATAAAGCTATATCTTAGCTTCTACTAAACAGTTTTTTTAGCAAAAACGATTGCCCCAAATGTGTGTGCTGGGTGTAGGGACACATATTAACAGTCCGGGGGGGTCATTTGGGTGGTTGGTTCCCTTTAAAGGATTTGTAAAATGGGCTGATGCATACACAGTCTATGTGTATATAAATGTATATATGTAGCAAAGCTGTATGTGTATATAAATGTGCTCATGTTGCAAAGCTGAGTGTGCGCATACTGTCCATGCAGCAGTGTTGTGTAAAAAATGTGCTGCAGTGTGGTCATTAATGTGTACTTGATAACACATGCAAAATGTTGAGAAAATGAATAATGAGGCCCAGATTCTTTCATTTTTGACCACAATGTTTCTTTTAGAGTAAATCACTTTCTCATACATTCCTGAAGTAATAACCTTTTGTAGGAAGGATCATCTAAATCCATCTAAATGTTATCAATTTATGTGCAGGAAATAATAACATTTTTAATACCACAGCATGTGTATAAGATCAGGAATATCCCCCTCAGGAAGCTGGTGCTACCATGTGAGACCAGTGAAACGCTGTGTTGGGGTCTTCTTTTCTCTGGTGATCACTTGGCCCATTATTGGCACAAACTGGTATTATGGGTATGTTTATATGATGTTTTTAGGGCTAATGCTTGCATTTACATTTAAAGTAATGTGGTTTGATGTCCTTCCTTTGTATTCATCAGCAAATAATTTTCTGATCTATGTAATTATCATTACATGTCACGGCCAGCTGACATCATGCATGGCCTCTGATTGGCTAGCGGTTCCTGGGCTGTGATTGGCTCACAGTTCCTGCGCTGTAATTGGCGCAGGGCTCCTGACCTGGGCGGAGTTTGGCAGGTACAGCGGGAATCCGGAGAGCGGAGGGCAGCGGGGAGAGCGGGGGCCACCGGAGAGCGGAGGACAGCGGGGAGAGCGGGGGCCACCAGAGAGCGCGGACACCGGACACACTGGACTGGTAAAAATTGGTTTGTGTGTATGGGTATGCGTATGCGTGTATGGTTATGTGTGTGTGTGTATGGGTATGTGTGTGTGGTGTGTATGGGTGTGTGTGTGTGTGTGTATGGGTATGTGTGTGTGGTGTGTATGGGTGTGTGTGTGTGTGTATGGGAGGCTGCAGTGGGATGTGCAGTGGATATATAAGGCGCACCCCTCCCCCCCCCGCCAAAAATAAGACATGGTCCATCTTTTGGACCAAAAAAAATATAAGACATTGTCTTATTTTCGGGGAAAAACGGTATGTACGTTTAGCATGAAACCTATTGTCTATGTAGTAGACCCTTGTTAATACCAAACATTACTAGTGATCATTTTCCTTGTTGTACTGTATTCACTGTTTATGAATTTTTAACACTCACTGTCCTTAATAAACTGTATTTTTGATTATATTCCTCTTTCTCCTTTAATTCCATGTGTATAAGATCAGCAGGTTCCGCTAATCACTTCAGACCTCTGGCCTCTGTATGTATGCCGACTTTGTGGAGAAACAGAGTTCATATATTCCCTATGGATAATTTATATTGGTCACACTCTCCAACTCTTTCTTAGCATTTATGCAAAAGTCAGTTTTTCTTGTACAAGTCCTATCCATGGCTTTCTTATATAAAACTTGTGCTTATTATAGTCTATAGATTTATTCACTCGTCCGTGTATTTTTGCAGACCTGGTGGTTCACACAAAATTACTAATAAATGTCCAATAGTCCAATATTGAGTCAAGTCTCGGATCAAATTCTCCAATACAAGTCTATGGGTCTGAAAAAATTGGACAGTACTAGGGTGCCATCCATGTGCTGCTTGCTCTTACCAGACTGTTTATTATTAGAAGTTTGAAAAACCTCCATCACTTCATATTTTTTCTTCCGAGAAAAGGCTTTATTCACACATCAGTATTGGTCGATATTTCATTAGTATGCCAAAATCCAGAGGTGTCTCCAAAACACAGACCTTGTTTTTTGGTACATAAACACTGATGTTAACTACTAACCAAATACATATGAATGAGAGATGAGTGAACATGTTCACTAATTTCAAATTTAGTATGAACATTGCAGATGCGATTAGTGATTAGAAACCTGAGCAATTTACTAAAAAATCGGCAAATTCAGTTTTGGAAAAAAAGGAAAAAAGTTCGAAATTTTAAAATGGCTATAAAACTTTCCTTGATGCCAAAATACTTGCCAGAAGATACGGTGGCATACCTAACCTAAGGTTAGGTGTTGTTCACAGCCATCTGGTCTACCGGTTTCTTTCAACCTGTAAAATTTAATGGAGTTTGGAAAGAAAATTTTCTTCTTCCTTGAGTTTGCAGGTGTTGGGACACCTGCAGGCTGTGAATTTTTGGAACAGTGCCAGTTGTGGCAGCAGCTGTGAAATCCAAGAATCTTAAAATCGTCTTTAAACATCCCTTTAACCCCTTCCCGACACATGTCTCAGCGTCTGAGACATGAAAACCAGTGCGTTACCGACCGATGTCTCAGCGTCTGAGACATCTGGGGAACCCACTCCTGCAGCTCAAGTGAGGGTCTCACTGACCTGTCTCTTGAGCTGCAGGTACATGAGGACATGCACTATTGCCCGGGGGGGGCACTTTGCCCCCCTGAGGCTACAGCCACGGTAATTGGCGGTTGAAAATGAAACCACAAATTACCGCGGCTGTACTGACTGCAGTCTCCCCCTGCCTCGCTCCTCCTGCTCCCTCGCTCATCTCCCCCCTGTCCTGTAAACCCTCCCTGCTCATCTGCCATGTCCCCTCTGTCTCCTGCCCCCTTGACCGCCGATCACAGGTGATTACCGGAGCAGTGATCACCGCTCCAGTGATCACCTCCCCCTGTCGCCTCTTCCCGCTGCCGGAGCGGTGATCACCGCTCCGGGCATCAGCTCCTTATCGGGGATCACCTCCACCTGTCCTCCTGCCGCCCACCGCCGGAGCAGTGATCACCTCCTCCGGGTGAACACCGCTCCGGGGATCACCTGCTGCTGCCTGCTGCCGCCTCCAGTGCAGCCTGCTGCCACCTCCAGCCCCCTCTGGTCTTCTTCCGGTCCCTGGTTCTCCTGGCATCGTCTGGTGAGTCCCCCTGCCTGTGGAATGCCTTTACTGCAGCCTGAACCACCACTGCGCAGAGGCTGCAAGATCTCTGCTCTGCGGTCTGATCCCCCTGCATGGGGATCGAGCTACAGAAAGCGATCTCGCAACGCCGGCGCAGTGATCCACATAGTGGATCTCTGCACCCAGGCTGCCAGATTGCTGCTCTGCAGTCCAATCCTCTTGCATGGCGATCGAGCTGCAGAAAGCGATCTCGCAGCCCTGGCGCAATGATCCATATAGTGGATCACCGCACCCGGGCTGCCAGATCACTGCTCTGGAGTTCGATCCTCGTGCATGGGGATCGAGCTGCAGAAAGCGATCTCACAGCCCCAGCTCTGCACCCAGGCTGCTAGATCGCTGCTCTGCAATCCGATCCGCCTGCATGGGGATCGAGCTGCGGAAAGTGATCTTGGAGCCCCTGTGCTGCACCCGGGCTGCAAGATCGCTGCTCTGCAGTCCGATCTGCTTGCATGGAGGTTGAGCTGCAGAAAGCGATCTCGCAGCCCCGGCGCTGCACCCGGGCTGCCAGATCGCTGCTCTGCAGTCCAATCCTCCTGCATGGGGATCGAGCTGCAGAAAGCGATCTCGCAGCCCCAGTGCTGCACCCGGGCTGCCAGATCGCTGCTCTGCAGTCCGATCCTCCTGCATGGGGATCGAGCTGCAGAAAGTGATCTCGCAGCACCTTCGCTGCTCTGCAGTCCGATCCGCCTGCATGGCGATCGTGCGTCATGGGACCTTCGTTGTGGACTACGTCGGATCTTTTTATAATAAAGATGGAGTCCGAATTTTGTGTTTTTTTTTTTTTTCAAATAAAAAGATTTTTCTCTGTGTGGTGTATTTTTTGACTATTTACTAGAGATTCGTAATGGCCGGGTCTAACATTGGCCCGACATCATGAATCTTGGGCTTAGTGCCAGCTACCAATAAACAAGCTGGCATTAACCCCTTTAATACCCAGTTTGCCACCGGCACCAGGGCAACTGGAAGAGCCTGGGTACAGCGCCAGAAAATGTCGCTTCAATGAATGCGCCATTTTCTGGGGCGGCTACGGGCTGCAATTCGCAGCATGGAGGGCCCAGAACGCTTGGGCCTTTCCATGCTAAGGATTCCAGCCCCCAGCTGCCTAGTTGTACCTGGCTGGGCCAAAAATATGGTGGAGCCCCACGTCATTTTTTTTCTCTAGAATTAGTTCTAGAAATAAAAAAAAAGGGATTTGCTGTATTTTTGGTTGCAGCCAGGTACAACGAGGCAGCTCAGGGTTGGTGGCAGTCCGTAGCTGCCAAGTTGTACCTGGCTGGACCAAAAATATAGCGGAGCCCCTTATCATTTTTTTTTTCTAGAATTAGTTCTAGAAATAAAAAAAAAAGGGATTTGCTGTATTTTTGGTTGCAGCCAGGTACAATGAGGCAGCTGGGGGTTGCTGGCTGTCTGTAGCTGCCAAGTTGTACCTGGCTGGACCAAAAATATGGTGGAGCCACACGTCATTTTTTATTTCTAGAATTAGTTCTAGAAATAAAAAAAAAAAGGCCTTCGCTGTATTTTTGGTAGCCAGCCATGTACAACTTGGCAGCTGGCGGACTGGAATCCTCAGCGTGGAGAGACCCAAATGTTGTGGGCCCCCCACGCTGCAAATTGCAACCCACAGCCACCCAAGAAAATAGCGCATTCATTAGAGGCGTCATTTTCTGGTGCTGTACCCCAACTCTTCCAGTTGCCCTTGTGTTGGTGGCACACGAGTTTCCCATATGCGACATAGTGTCCGCTAACAATTTCAATGGAGAATTAGCTCCAATTGTTAGCGGAAACCATGTCGCGTATGCAGAGCCCCTCCCTGTGTGCCTGAACATTGGAGCTCCCCCACAAGTGACCCCATTTTAGAAACTAGACCCTCCAAGGAACTTATCTAGATACATAGTGAGCACTTTGAGCTCACATGTGCTTCACAAATTAGTCCGTAAAAGGGAAAAAGATTTTTTGTGAAAAAAAGTAATTTTTCATTTTTACGGATCAATTTGTGAAGCACCTAGGGATCAAAATGCTCACTATGCATCTAGATAAGTTCCCGGGGGGTCTTGTTTCCAAAATGGGGTCACTCGTGGGGGAGCTCCAATGTTTAGGCACACAGAGGCTCTTTATATGCGACATGGTGTCCACTAATAATTCCAATTGTTAGCGGACACCATGTTGAATATGGAGAGCCCCTGTGTGCCTAAACATTGGAGCTTCCCCACAAGTGACCCCCATTTTGGAAACTAGACCCCCCAGGGAACATATTTAGATGCATAGTGCACACTTTGAACCCCCAGGTGCTTCACAAATGAATCCGTAAAAATGAAAAAAGCAAATATTTGTGGAAAAATTTTTTTTTTTCATATTTACGGATCAATTTGTGAAGCACCTGGGGGTTCAAAGTGCTCACCACTCATCTAGATATGTTCCCTGGGGGGTCTAGTTTCCAAAATAAGGTCACTTGTGGGGGAGCTCCAATGTTTAGGCACACAGGGGCTCTCCAAACGCGACATGGTGTCCGCTAACAATTTGAACTGATCTTCCATTCAAATTGTTAGCTGACACCATGTCGCGTTTGGAGAGCCCCTGTGTGTCTAAACATTGGAGCTCCCCCACAAGTAACCCCATTTTGGAAACTAGACCCCCAGGGAACATATCTAGATGGTTGTTGAGCATTTTGAACCCCCAGGTGCTTCACAAATTAATCTGTAAAAATGAAACAAAAAAACATTTTTTGGAAAAAAAGTACTTTTTCATATTTACGGATCAATTTGTGAAACATCTGGGGGTTCAAAGTGCTCACTACCCATCTAGATATATTCCCTGGGGGGTCCAGTTTCCAAAATGGGGTCACTTGTGAGGGAGCTCCAATGTTTAGGCACACAGGGGCTCTCCAAACACAACATGGTGTCTGCTAAGAATTTGAATGGAAAATTAGCTCAAATTGTTAGCGGACACTATGTTGCAATTGGAGATCCCCTTTGTGCCTAAACATTGGAAATCCTCAACAAGTGACCCCATTTTGGAAACTAGACCCCCCCAAGGAACGTATCTAAATGCATAGTGAACACTTTGAACCCCTAGGTGCTTCACAAATTGATCCGCAAAAATGAAAAAATATTTTATTGTGGAAAAAAAAGTACTTTTTCATTTTTACAGATCAATTTGTGAAGCAACTGGGGGTTCAAAGTGCTCTCTGTGCACCTAGAAATAAGAAGGGGAAAGAAGCGCACATAGCGTAATACCTTCGGGTTTGATGGTCACACGGACTGCCACAATACAGACTTACATGGTCTGGTTGTGAATGGTCACAACTCCCTTGGACAAGTACCGTATATACTCGTGTATAAGCCGACCCGTGTATAAGCCGACCCCCCTACTTTTGCCCCCAAAATCTGGGAAAACCTATTGACTCGTGTATAAGCCGAGGGTGGACCCCAGCACAGGTATACAGCCCCCAGCAGTGTGGTATACAGCAGCCTCCCCAGAGGTATATACAGCCCCAGTGGCAGTATCCAGCAGCCCCAGAAGTATATACAGCCCCAGTGGTAGTATCCAGTAGCCCCAGAGGTATATACAGCCCCAGTGGTAGTATACAGTAGCCATAGAGGTATATACAGCCCCAGTGGTAGTATCCAGTAGCCCCAGAGGTATATACAGCCCCAGTGGTAGTATCCAGCAGCCCCAGAGGTATATACAGCCCCAGTGGTAGTATCCAGCAGCCCCACAGGTATATACAGCCCCAGTGGTTGTATCCAGTAGCCCCAGAGGTATATACAGCCCCAGTGGTAGTATACAGTAGCCATAGAGGTATATACAGCCCCAGTGGTAGTATCCAGTAGCCCCAGAGGTATATACAGCCCCAGTGGTAGTATCCAGCAGCCCCAGAGGTATATACAGCCCCAGTGGTAGTATCCAGCAGCCCCACAGGTATATACAGCCCCAGTGGTAGTATCCAGTAGCCCCAGAGGTATATACAGCCCCAGTGGTAGTATACAGTAGCCATAGAGGTATATACAGCCCCAGTGGTAGTATCCAGTAGCCCCAGAGGTATATACAGCCCCAGTGGTAGTATCCAGCAGCCCCAGAGGTATATACAGCCCCAGTGGTAGTATCCAGCAGCCCCACAGGTATATACAGCCCCAGTGGTTGTATCCAGTAGCCCCAGAGGTATATACAGCCCCAGTGGTAGTATACAGTAGCCATAGAGGTATATACAGCCCCAGTGGTAGTATCCAGCAGCCCCAGAGGTATATACAGCCCCAGTGGTAGTATCCAGCAGCCCCACAGGTATATACAGCCCCAGTGGTTGTATCCAGTAGCCCCAGAGGTATATACAGCCCCAGTGGTAGTATACAGTAGCCATAGAGGTATATACAGCCCCAGTGGTAGTATCCAGTAGCCCCAGAGGTATATACAGCCCCAGTGGTAGTATCCAGCAGCCCCAGAGGTATATACAGCCCCAGTGGTAGTATCCAGCAGCCCCACAGGTATATACAGCCCCAGTGGTTGTATCCAGTAGCCCCAGAGGTATATACAGCCCCAGTGGTAGTATACAGTAGCCATAGAGGTATATACAGCCCCAGTGGTAGTATCCAGTAGCCCCAGAGGTATATACAGCCCCAGTGGTAGTATCCAGCAGCCCCAGAGGTATATACAGCCCCAGTGGTAGTATCCAGCAGCCCCACAGGTATATACAGCCCCAGTGGTAGTATCCAGTAGCCCCAGAGGTATATACAGCCCCAGTGGTAGTATACAGTAGCCATAGAGGTATATACAGCCCCAGTGGTAGTATCCAGCAGCCCCAGAAGTATATACAGCAGCCCCAGAGGTATGGCTTATATTGGCAGCCAGCCTACTTACATACACATACCCATACATACACACATATATACACACACACACACACACATACACATATATACACATACACACACACATACACATATATACACATACACACACACATACACAGCTTCCTACCTTGTCCCCCGTTCTGCAGTGCTTTCCGGTATCCTCCGAGCTTCGTTCACGGTCTGCTGGGCCTTGTGGTTCCTCCTGGTTCCTCATCCTTCGGTTCTATCATGGGGGCTGCCATCTTGGGTCTTCTCTCCGCCCCCGGCCAGTGATGTCAGAGCAGGCCGCGCTGTGATTGGCTAGCACCCGTGATCACATGTCACGGGTGCTAGCCAATCACAGCGCGGCCTGCTCTGACATCACTGGCCGGGGGCGGAGAGAAGACCCAAGATGGCAGCCCCCATGATAGAACCGAAGGATGAGGAACCAGGAGGAACCACAAGGCCCAGCAGACCGGGAACGGAGCACGGAGGACACCGGAAAGCACTGCAGAACGGGGGACAAGGTAAGAAATACTGCGCAGCGCCCCCCCACCCCCCGCGCCCCCTCCCACCATAGGATTACCGTATTGACCCGTGTATAAGCCGAGGGGGGGACTTTTCAGCCCATTTTTTGGGCTGAAAAACTCGGCTTATACACGAGTATATACGGTATGTATGGTCGCAGCAGGTGCTCGGCGAAGTAAGGATCCACTTGGAGAAATTAGAACCGGATGGATAGAAGCCTCGCTGACCACAATAGGAGTAACACAGTAACACACACACTGTTTATTCAGCCTACGCGTTTCGTGGCAAACAGGCCACTTCATCAGGGCATCAAGATTCAATGGCATATCCAGTTATATATACACACAGGAACAATCAAAAAAGTCACAAAAAAAAATTACACCCTACCCACCTCTGACATCACTTCCGGTGAAAACGCCCACTATAAGTCAAACATGTATAAAAATGCCCATTACATTGATTACAATACATTAAAAATACATTAAAACACAATTGTCACGCTGGGAGTGGGGAAGACACCCAGCGTAGGATAACGACGGGGGGGGGATCAGGAGTCCCTAATGCTAAGGGCACAAGAAGGAGACGGTGACCCCTAGACTTCCTAGAGCTGACCCTGTCTGCCCTGACGTCCCTATACAGTCTCCTCAACTGTCGCCGACCACGAACCTCGTCCCTCTCTGATCCTAGATCTATCTTATCTAAGGATCAGATGGAGAGGTTCACTAGACCCCTCCACTATCAACTAAAGACAAACACCAGGGAAGACAGACATTTGGGAAAAGGAAACACTTATCTGACAGCAGAACACAGCAACCTCCACAATTTCAGCTTCTGCTGGAGCAAGGATAACGTGTGCACAAGGAACTATCACCTGCACCGAGGAAAGGCAATGAACCTCCTTATAAAGGTGGAAGGAGTCTGCTGGGTCCTAGTGACCTACAACATTGGTGAATAAAACCAGACCGAGCGCAAGACCTCCACAGCCGTCTCCCCATAATAGAGAGATCTCATTACACCTTCTTTCCATCAACACAGAAGGTAAATGCTCCTGAAAGAGACGGACCATCCTCCACCATTATGGCTGGTGGGCCAAACGCTGGGATCGTCTGCGCGTGGCCTCCACCCTGTCATCCGTGCCACCCGTGACAGTACCCCCCCTCCTACGAGTGGCCCCCGGACACTCAGGACCAGGCTTATCCGGATGGGAACGGTGAAAAGCGCGGACCAGCCTTGCGGCGGACACCTCCGACGCCGGCACCCACATCCGCTCCTCAGGATCGTACCCCCTCCAGTGCACCAAATACTGAAGAGAACGGCGCGACATGCGAGAATCAACCACCCTCGAGATCTCGAATTCCAGATTCCCCGCCACACAGATGGGCTCAGGAGGCAAAGGAGACGGGTTAGACGACGGCACATACGGCTTGAGGAGCGACCTGTGAAACACATCGTGAATCTTAAGAGCAGGAGGCAACGCAAGACGAAACGCCACGGGATTGATAACGGCGGTTATCCTATAGGGGCCAATAAACCTGGGCCCCAACTTCCAAGAGGGCACCTTCAACTTCACATTCTTGGTAGACAACCACACGTAGTCATTCACACATAGGTCCGGACCTGGCGCACGCTTCCTGTCAGCCATACGTTTGTACCTGTCACCTAAGAGCCTCAAGCTACGCTGTACACCCCGCCAAACCGAGGAGAGGGACGAGGTAAAACGGTCCTCCTCCGGAACTCCGGAAGGACTCGTACCGCTAAAAGTACCAAACTGAGGATGAAACCCATATGCACCGAAGAACGGTGACTTGCCAGTGGACTCCTGAAGACGATTATTAAGGGCGAATTCGGCCAAGGGCAAATAATTTGCCCAAGTCTCCTGATGGTCAGAGACAAAACACCTCAGGTAAGTCTCCAAATTCTGATTCACACGTTCGGTTTGACCATTCGACTAAGGATGAAAAGCAGAAGAAAAGGACAACGTTATCCCCAAACGTGTACAAAAAGCCTTCCAAAATTTGGAGACGAACTGAGTACCGCGATCAGAAACCACATCGGAGGGAACCCCATGAAGCTTCACAATCTCACTTACGAACACCTGTGCCAGAGTCCGAGCATTAGGAAGTGCGGGCAGTGCCACAAAGCGAACCATCTTACTGAATCTATCTACTACTACCAGTACCACCGTCTTGCCCGCAGACGCCGGAAGATCGGTGATAAAATCCATTGACAAATGTGTCCATGGCCTCTCAGGAATAGACAATGGCACGAGAGACCCAGACGGACGGGTATGCGGAACCTTAGCACGTGCACACACACCACAGGCGGATACGAATTCCGCTACGTCCTTCCTCAACCCCGGCCACCAAAAGCGACGAGACAAGAGATCGAAAGTGGCCCTACCGCCCGGATGCCCCGCCAGTACAGAGTCGTGATGCTCCGACAGCACCCTGAGGCGCAAAGAGAACGGCACAAAAAGCCTCCCAGAAGGGCAGGAGGCAGGGGCGCCCCCCTGAACCTTCAACACCTCCCCCTCTAGATCAGGGCAAAGAGCAGAAACAACCACCCCCTCCTGCAAGATGGGGACGGGACTCTCATGAGTACTACCACCCGGAAAACTGCGCGATAATGCATCCGCCTTCACATTCTGAACCCCCGGACGGTAGGTGACGGTAAAATTAAATCTTGTGAAAAACAAAGACCACCTGGCCTGCCAGGGATTGAGACGCCTGGCGGACTCAAGGTAAGACAGGTTCTTATGGTCGGTAATAACCGTGACGGGATGGACAGCCCCCTCCAGCCAGTGCCGCCATTCCTCAAAAGCCAACTTAATAGCCAACAGCTCCCTATTACCCACATCATAATTCCTCTCGGCCGAAGACAACTTCTTGGAGAAGAACGCACAGGGCACCCATCTCCCAGGCGAAGGGCCCTGCGACAACACAGCCCCCACCCCCACCTCAGACGCATCCACTTCCACAATGAAGGGCTGAGAAAGATCGGGCTGACAAAGAACAGGCGCGGAAGCAAAACAACGCTTCAGGGAGGAAAAAGCCTGGCGAGCAGAATCAGACCACTCAGAAAAATCCGTCCCCTTCCTAGTCATGTCCGTAAGAGGCGTCACCAGTACCGAATAGTTCTTAATAAATTTACGGTAAAAATTGGTAAACCCCAAAAACCGTTGCAGTGCCCGTAGATTGTCCGGCTGTTCCCAATCTAGCACCGCCCGGACCTTTTCCGGATCCATCCGGAAACCCAACGGCGACAAGAGGTACCCCAAAAAACGAACCTCCTGAACGGCGAAAACACATTTCTCGAGTTTAGCATACAGTTTGTTGTCCCGTAAGACCTGCAACACCTGTTTGACATGGGACTGATGCGTCTCCATATCGGGAGAATAGATCAAGATATCGTCCAAGTAAACAACTACAAATCTACCCACCAAATGATGGAAAATATCATTGACAAAATGTTGGAAAACCGCCGGGGCGTTAGTGAGCCCGAACGGCATTACGAGACTTTCAAAATGGCCGTCCGGGGTATTAAACGCAGTTTTCCATTCATCCCCCTCTCTGACCCTAATCAGGTTGTAGGCCCCCCTCAAATCCAACTTGGAGAACCATTTGGCACCCACAACCTGACTAAATAAATCAGGGATCAGAGGGAGGGGGTATGGATCACGGACAGTAATCCGATTCAATTCCCGAAAATCCAAACAAGGACGGAGGCCCCCATCTTTTTTTTTCACAAAAAAGAAACCAGCCGCAACCGGCGACGTGGAGGGCCTAATGTGTCCCGTCTCCAGACTTTCAGAAATGAAATCTTTCATTGCTTGTCTTTCGGGACCAGATATAGTAAACATCCTAGCTTTGGGCAGTTTAGCTCTGGGAACGAGGTTGATAGGGCAATCATATGCCCGATGAGGGGGCAAGTCTCGGCACCCCTTCTCTGAGAACACATCCTCATACTCCGATAGGAATGGGGGCAGAGATTCAGCAGATACCACCGAAAGGGATGTAGCCAAACAATTCTCCGAACAAAAATCACTCCATTCCACAATGTCCCTGGACTGCCAATCCACTACGGGATTATGTTTAATCAACCATGGCAAGCCCAGGACAATGGGAGCGGGGAGACCGTCTAAGACATAGCAAGATAACGTCTCCTGATGTTGGGATCCAACCGTTAACTTAATGTTATGTACGATATGTGTGAGACTACCCTGAGCAAGAGGGGCTGAGTCGATGGCATAGATACGGATGGGGCGAGACAATAAACAGCGGTTAAGCCCATGCGCGTGTACAAAACGAGCATCCACCATGCAGATCCCCGCACCACTATCCACAAACACAGAAATGCCTTCCGTTTTGCTCTCTAGCGCCACCTCTGCACTCAGGAGAAAATGGGAAGTACAAACGGAGGATACACACACCTCCCGCTCGACCACCTCCACACCCCCCATAGTCACCCGAGGTCCCGGCACCCCAGTCCGTTTAGGAGCGTAGGGACAGGCCCCGATAAAATGGTCTCCTTTCCCACAGAAAAAACAGACCCCCTTCCCCCTGCCCCGGGAGGCGCCGGAGGAGAGCCTCGAGGCCGCCGCTCCTCCAAGCTGCATAGGTTCCTCCCCCCTCGGGAGAAATGACTCGCCCTCCGAGTGACCACCCGGCAACAAGGAACCACCATGAGAAGGGCCCCCAGTTGCAGGAGGTCTACCCCTCCGCTCCTGGAGGCGTCTATCCATGCGAATAGCCAACGACATAGCTGCCTCCAGGGACGGGGGGGTCTCATACACTGCCAGGGCATCCTTCAGTCCTTCTGAAAGACCCTGGCAAAAATGACTCCTGAGAGCCGGATCGTTCCACTGTGTGTCCATAGCCCACCTGCGGAACTCAGAACAATATGATTCCGCCGACCGAGTCCCCTGGTGGAGATGGCGCAATTTGGATTCAGCCAAAGAGACACGGTCAGGGTCATCATATATGAGGCCTAAGGCGTCAAAAAATCCATCCACAGACTGGAGACAAGCAGAGTCCTGTGGCAGAGAGAAAGCCCAGGATTGGGGATCCCCCTGCAGCAATGATATAATAATTCCTACCCGCTGCTGCTCATCACCAGTGGAATACGGCTTAAGCCTAAAGTATAATTTACAGGCCTCTTTGAACACAGTAAATTTGTCTCTGCCTCCTGAAAACCTGTCAGGGAGGGCAACCTTAGGTTCCGGTCTGGCCGGACCCACTGCTTGATTCCCCAAGACACCATGTTGCGGTTGTGGTCCCTGCAGAGCCGACCGAAGGTCCGCAACCTCCAAAGACAAGGTCTGCAGCTGCTGGGCCAAAGCAGACACAGGATCCATAAGGAAAGGAAAGAAAATCAAATCCTCCCCTTCCTTCACTTACAGTTATGGCAGGTGATAATGTCACGCTGGGAGTGGGGAAGACACCCAGCGTAGGATAACGACGGGGGGGGGGATCAGGAGTCCCTAATGCTAAGGGCACAAGAAGGAGACGGTGACCCCTAGACTTCCTAGAGCTGACCCTGTCTGCCCTGACGTCCCTATACAGTCTCCTCAACTGTCGCCGACCACGAACCTCGTCCCTCTCTGATCCTAGATCTATCTTATCTAAGGATCAGATGGAGAGGTTCACTAGACCCCTCCACTATCAACTAAAGACAAACACCAGGGAAGACAGACATTTGGGAAAAGGAAACACTTATCTGACAGCAGAACACAGCAACCTCCACAATTTCAGCTTCTGCTGGAGCAAGGATAACGTGTGCACAAGGAACTATCACCTGCACCGAGGAAAGGCAATGAACCTCCTTATAAAGGTGGAAGGAGTCTGCTGGGTCCTAGTGACCTACAACATTGGTGAATAAAACCAGACCGAGCGCAAGACCTCCACAGCCGTCTCCCCATAATAGAGAGATCTCATTACACCTTCTTTCCATCAACACAGAAGGTAAATGCTCCTGAAAGAGACGGACCATCCTCCACCATTATGGCTGGTGGGCCAAACGCTGGGATCGTCTGCGCGTGGCCTCCACCCTGTCATCCGTGCCACCCGTGACAGCAATAATCAGTATTTTTAATCGCATATGTTCTTCAATAAATAATTAAAACATTTTTGGTATTAAGATAAACCAGGATTAGAACTAACCCTGGCAGGGCATAAAACTCTCCTCCGGAGATTAAACCTCCGTCTCATACAACTTAACCATCCAGTCATCTTTGGTGAGAGCAACTGTTTAGCCAGGATCCACCAACTCAACCCATCGAAACAATTAAATATCCTCATTTACTTAGTACACAAACCTTCTTTTTTATATAAAAAGTAAACATCTAATATATAAAAGCCGAAGTGACTTCTGTCACTTTGTCCGCACTTCCGTCACTCTGTCCGGTTACGTCACCCGAGCTGTACACCCGCTCAGGGTGAGGCAAGATGTCGGCCGTAAGCGGAACACACACACAGACACACACACATCTACCTATACTTACCACCGGCCCTGCATTCGCCGCCTGGATCCTCAGTCGACATGTCGCCGCCCCCGAACTACTGGATCCAATATGGCGTCCGGGAAGTCTTGCGAGACTTCCCAGACGCCATATTGGATCCAGTCGTCTGGGGGTGGCGACATACTTTGTCCAAGATGGCGTCCACCAAGTCTCGTGAGACTTCCCTGACGCCATATTAGATCCAGTCGTCCGGGGGCGGCGACATGTCGACTGAGCATCCAGGCGGCGGGGAAAACGCAGGGCCAGTGGTAAGTATAGCGGAGTGTGTGTATGTGTGTGTGTGCTGACCACTCTGCCCACGGCACAGCACTGACCACTCTGCCGACGTCACTGCGCTGACCACTCTGCCCACGGCGCTGCGCTGACCATTCTGGCCACGGCGCTGCGCTGACCACTCTGCTCACGGCACTGCGCTGACCACTCTGCCCACGGCACTGCACTGACCACTCTGCCCACGTCACTGTGCTGACCACTGCCCACGGCACTGTGCTGACCACTCTGCCCACGGCACTGCTCTCACCACTCTGCCCACGGCACTGCTCTCACCACTCTGCCCACGGCAAAGTGCTGATCACTCTGCCCAAGGCACTGCGCTGACCACTCTGCCCACGGCACTGCGCTGACCACTCTGCCCACGGCACTGCACTGACCACTCTGCCCACGTCACTGTGCTGACCACTGCCCACGGCACTGTGCTGACCACTCTGCCCACGGCAGTGCTCTCACCACTCTGCCCACGGCACTGCTCTCACCACTCTGCCCACGGCAAAGTGCTGATCACTCTGCCCACGGCACTGCGCTGACCACTCTGCCCACGGCACTGCGCTGACCACTCTGCCCACGGCACTGCGCTGACCGCGCTGACCACTTTCACCGCACTCACTTCTAACCACTGAGCCACTGCGCAGTGCTAACCACTGAGCCACCGCGCTGTGCTAACCACTGAGCCACCGCGCTGTGCTAACCATTGAGCCACCGCGCAGTGCTAACCACTGAGCCACCGTATACTCTGCTACTCACAGAGCCGCCTGTATACTCTGCTACCCACAAATTTGCCTGTATACACACAATTAATTTCACCGCACTCCCATAACTATTAGTAAATAAACTATATATAGATTCTAGACTACACGATTCTTTAGAATCAGACCGCCATCTAGTATAATTATAAAAATATAAACTTCTTGTCTATAGGGATCTTTCAAGGTAAATGCCCCCTACATTATGTGTCTATAATATGCACACTGAATAATTTATATTTCTTGGTTTGTTGATCTATGTAAATTACAAGTCACCCGTATATACAAACTCACAATTAAAAACCTCTCAATATCAAGAGGAAATGCAGACAGGATTTATATGAGGTAAAGGATGAACGGAAAAAAACGAAAAAAATGAATTACAATGTACTCGAATCACAATTACATAAAAATAAAGGGTTTATCCAGAATATGAACCCATTATATCTAGGGGTCTAGAGGTAACCACAAGGTGATTAAGCAATGTCTCAGACCGGTAAACTATCTGAGCTTTTAGGGAATAGAGACCACTACGGTCATAATATCTCGCCACATTATCACATAGAAGAACTCCATCTGGCAAGATCGTATGAGAGAAACCATCACTGATAACTATCAGTATAATAAAAGTCTTCAATGGAAACAAGAAGACATTAACAACTCATGGGTTCTTAAAAAAGGTCACTTACCTCATTAAGCCCACCAGGGCTTAAAGTGCCCAGCTTAAAAATCCAATATGTTTCTCTTTTACCCAGGACATCCAATCTCCTAGGAGTATTTTCAGGCACATAATCAATAGGGGTAACAGATAATTTAACATCGCCATGGTGAACTACGGTGCAATGTCACGATAATCCATGTTTTAAAAAACCTCTGAGAATGTTAAACCTATGGGAATTAACACGTTTATGAAGAGGTTGAAGTTCTTCCCACATACTGTTTACCACAGTTGCACTGGATCAAATAGATCACATGATCCGTCTTACATGTCATTCTGAAGTTAATATTAAAAATCTTCCCTTCATTCATAAATGACATGAAACTGTCCACGTCATTACTAATAGACCTACAACATTTACACCCACGTCTATTGCATCGGTACGAACCCCTACGGCCAATTTGTTCATTACCTACTTGTGTACATCCAGAGCTAGGAATCTTAACTACACTAGGTGCCAAGACATTTTTGATGGTAGGAGCCCTTTTAAATGTCACTGTCGGTTTCCTGGGGACCACCTTATTGAGGATCGGGTCATTTAAAATCACATTCCAATGTTTTTCCAGTATATTTCGTACTTGTAAATTTTGTGAAGAAAAAGTAGTGATAAAATTTTTTCAAAAAGGTTATTTTTTACACCCTTGTTCTTGTCAGAATTTATAAGCTCATTCTGGGTACAATGTTTAACAGAGTTATAAGCCTTTTTGACAAGCCTCAGGGGATATTCTTTTTCTTGAAATCTCTCCCTCAATATTTTGCTTTGATCCCTAAATACTGCATCAGAAGTTCAATTTTTCCTAATTCTGTAGTACTGCTTCCTTGGGATATTTTTAAGCCATGGTCTGTAATGGTTGCTTCCATAGTGAACATACCCATTGGCATCAACTTTTTTAAAATGATTTTTTGTCATAATCTTACCCGAATCATCAATAGAGATGTTCAGGTCTAAAAAGGTAACATTTTTTCTTTCAACACAGGGGGTAAGCTCTATTCCCCAATGATTCTCCCTTATAACATCAAGGAAATCAAAAACCGTATTGTCTGTATTATCATTGATGATGAATATATCATCTACGAATCGTTTATATAGGACAGATTCTGTTTATGTTTGCATTGGTGGACATACCAGGACTCAAAGGCAGCCATGAATAGATTTGCATACGTAGGTGCTGCCCTCGAGCCCATGGCGGTCCCCCATAGCTGGTGGTAAATAGTCTCCCCGAACGTGAAAAAGTTGTTCTCAAGAATAAAAGTCATACTTTTTATCAGAAACTCTCTTTGGGCCATAGTCACATCGGATAACACTGGGTAACACAATTTTTTAGGTCAGACAACTGTTCTTAATTAATTTTTGGATGCTGAATCCAGAAATGATCTCAGTTTTTCTCTATCACATCAAGTTTTTGAACTATAGGATTTTTGTCTTCTCAAAAATATGTAAACTACTGTACCTAAAAAGTGTTTTGTTCTTTTTTAAATAGTACAAATATGAACAAAAAATGAAATATATAAGAAATAGGCATGTCTCAGTTGTGACTACTCTTACAAGTTGCCACGTAGCTCTATATGAGTTGAATTGTAATCAGATAACAAGTCTTATTACAGATATCAGTGCAATTGTGTTTCTCTGGCAGGTAAGTTGTGGAGGAAAAACTTGACGTGCTAGAAAAAAACTGACTACATTTTTGGAATCAGCATGCCAATTTTAGTATAAATCAGCTCAAAAACCTAACTCAACAGAAAATGTATTTCAAATTGTTCCCCAGTGTAATCTATCAATATATAATTTAAAATATTGGAGGCCGATGGTGTGGTCAATATTAGAGTATAAACCAGTAACGTCTATAGTTACAAACAAGTAATCCACACCCCATGTTATTGTGGCGCCCCTGCGGGTATGCGCCACAGAGTGGTATTGCATTTATTATCTATGTGTAATATTATTGTAAGTTGCTAGGTTAGGATTTAAATCTTATGGAGTCTATTTTTAGCACTCACTTAGGACCGCACCACTTAGAGTAAGGGGAACTGTAATATAGTAGGTTCCACAGGTGGGAGCGGAGCTTAGGACTGAGGAGAGTGACAGTTGACAGTTTTACCTCAGACAGCGCTGGGAAGGCAGACAGAGTGGTCAGGCCTGGCAGCCCAGCTGAGTGGAGGGTACCCCATCTTTATGTGGGGGCCCAGGACAGATGGCAACGGACCAGGACTGGTAGGAGCCAGCTGGTCATGTTGAGGGGACACCGGTGACATGGACTACCGAGGCAGCCAGGAGTTCATCCCTGACTGCAAAGCCGACGAGCTGCAGGCCCAACGGGACCAGGTTGCTGACAGCCCCACAAAGGTACCTCACCCCTCATGCCCAAAAGACGGTCCTACACTAGTGAGGAAAGACTGAAACCCGGTGTCAGGTGGGAAACTTGTGCGTTCCTGCTGTTCCCATTTGGACCGGTATAAGTCAAGCTAAGCCTACTAGACACAGACTGCAGGACTGGCGGGTGAGCTCTTCAAAGGTGGGAAAGACTGAGAGAACTAGAGAAAGTAGAAACCCTGAAAGACAGAGAGAGAACATCTAAAGACTCCTTAAGAGAAATCCTGAGTTGGTAACAACACCCTAAACCAAACTGTACCGTGTATTGTTATGCCATCAGCCAGTACCGAGTAAAGCAAAGTTAAACTGGAAATGGTTTCTGTTATTCTTCCTGCCGCAGCTCAAAGGACTTAACATCATCAACATCAACAGCAGAGGGGTAAGAACTGCACCACATTTCCATCACTGTCCTCCCTCACCGTCTCACCACCACAGCTGCCCTGAGGTAAAGGTCCACCTGTGGGGAGCTGTACCACACACTGCTGCCCCCTCCATCACCTCAGCGGCCGGCTGGAAGCGCCGGTACCACCTTACCGGACTCTACAGGTGGCGTCACGTCCCCCTGTAAATAACCCCTTTTACCCCCACCGTTTTACCATCAACACCTGGTATAATTGTTCGCCAGGGCACGGCACCGGGGATACCGACCATCCGTGACATCCCACACAGAAGCCCCGGTGACCGAGTACCTCATGCACCCCAGCTCTGGTTGAATCATTATTCTTTGTAATTCCTGTATTAGGTGGGTGGAGTCCCTGAGATAGGAACCTAAATTTCTGACAGACTCGTTCATAAAGGAGTCAACAAATGTTGCTAGGTTTGATGTTAAAGAATTGATCCCCGCTATGATAGGTCGTCCGGGTGGATTGAACTCATCCTTATGGACCTTTGGGAGATGGTAATATATTGCCATCTTTGGGTTTTTTACTCCAAGGAATTTCATCTCACTCTTATTCAAAATCCCCATTTCATCAGCAGTGTTAATTAGCTCTTTATATTTTGTCACCGCATTCTCATATTCAGCCATATTGGAAATTTTATAAGTCCCCTCATCTGACAAAATTCTATTTGCCTCTAAGATGTAAGTGTCTAGATCTTGTAATACCACTCCCCCACCCTTATCGGCAGATTTTATTACCAAATTTGAATAATTTTTGAGAGTCTTAATACCCTCAATTTCAACTGCTGTCAGATTTTTTGTTACCTCTCGCTTGAAATTTAAGGACTCAAAATCAATCAAAACCAAATCTATATAGGTTTTCAGATAGTGGCACTGGCTTTGGATGGGGTAGAATTTAGATGTATCCCTTAGTTGACAATGTTTAGTATTATCACCATCCATCTCAACTATCTCTTTTTTATCATTATTAATGGCAAAAAGCGAGAGGTAACAAAAAATCTGACAGCAATTGAAATTGAGGGTATTAAGACTCTCAAAAATTATTCAAATTTGGTAATAAAATCTGCCAATAAGGGTGGGGGAGTGGTATTACAAGATCTAGACACTTACATCTTAGAGGCAAATAGAATTTTGTCAGATGAGGGGACTTATAAAATTTCCATTATGGCTGAATATGAGAATGCAGTGACAAAATATAAAGAGCTAATTAAAACTGCTGATGAAATGGGGATTTTGAATAAGAGTGAGATGAAATTCCTTGGAGTAAAAAACCCAAAGATGGCAATATATTACCATCTCCCAAAGGTCCATAAGAATGAGTTCAATCCACCTGGACGACCTACCATAGCGGGGATCAATTCTTTAACATCAAACCTAGCAGCATTTGTTGACTCCTTTATGAATGAGTCTTTCAGAAATTTAGGTTCCTATCTCAGGGACTCCACCCACCTAATACAGGAATTACAAACAATAACATGGGGTGTGGATTACTTGTTTGTAACTATAGACGTTACTGGTTTATACTCTAATATTGACCACACCATCGGCCTCCAATGTTTTAAATTATAAATTGATAGATTGTCCGATGTGACTATGGCCCAAAGAGAGTTTCTGATAAAAAGTATGACTTTTATTCTTGAGAACAACTTTTTCACGTACTTCCGCCGCCATCTTAGGCTGTGTCCCGCTCGGCCTCGTGATGCGCCGGTTAGTGGTCTCCTCTCTGCCCGTGCTCCTCAGAATGTACCTGTCCAGGGTCCCTGTGACACGGGGAGTGGACGCCAGCGTGGATACGGCCCGGATGGCTCCTCGAACACGGTGATTGCGACGGATTATCGGCTCAGGGACAGGAGCCCTCTTTTCAAGCAGCCATCAGCACAGCGCCGGAACCGGAAGCCCACTTTTATTTTAATAACTGTCTCATTCATATATGTAAATTGTCTTTTGTAATATCTTGTATATCTTTTTGTAAACACTGCCAACTTTTGGAGTAAAAATCTAATATTACTTGCTTCGTTCTTCATGTTATATGAGCGAGTCACATGCACCTCTCGCTAGTTCACGTTACCAAACAGGTTTCCAATCCACCTAAAGAGGTCGGTGGTGGCAGCATACTTTTCGTACTTATGAGTTATTGTGGCTTGAGGGTGGCTGGATTGAGGTACATATACGTTCCTGGCAGGAGCTGGTGGTATATATACATCATGTGCCACAATAGATGACATAAATTAGAGCAGTTGCGCTCCTTTGCTTATCCTCTGTCAAAACCGTGTTTGGCCAGCAGGATAAGAGGACACCAGAGAGTTGCAGGTCCTGACTAAGTTTTCATGACAAATTGGTGGCAGAGCAGTGGGATCATAGAACATTAGTGATCTGATTTGATCAGTCATTCCTCTCACTAAAAACTTGCACGCTTCTTACGAGAACTCTGCACAAAAAGTTTTGAAGATCGAACTCAGTGTTTATTAGATCTGAGACAATATTGTATGTGTAGCAGCTACCCCTACCCATCTTCGATTTTTCTATTCTATCTTTTGTTTGGAGATCATGGTCGTAGTTGGGGAGTTCTGGTACACCCAGCAGAAAAAGGACATTCTTGCTGGAATATGTACGACCAAAGGCATTGACCCCCATGGCAAAAACAGAGAACAAATGATCGCTGAGCTGGCGCAACCTGAAGCAGAGCAAACCTTTGCCAGAGCTCAGCAGAAACAGGGTATGTAGTATGTAGTATTGTTGCAGGGGTCCCACCTGTAGACGCACGCCACGTCAGAGATCAGGGCAGCATGAACCCCTATCTACAAATGGCTCTACAGCAACAGAGGAGTGTGAAGGACAGCTGAGGCTAATTCAGCAACACCAGGAGGCTGCCGAGCGACGGGCTGAGGCCAAAGCCCAGCGAAAGGCTGCCAAGCGACAGGTCCACGTCCAGTGAGAGGCTGAACGAGCCAAGCGGGAGGCCGAGAGAGCTGAACGGCAGGCCCAAGGTCAAAAAATCCTGACCTGTAGATGGCTCAACTGGGGATATCACCATCCACCTCACAGAATGGTGAGCCCAACAATGTGACCATGTTTAAACCCAAAATGATGGAAAAGGACGGAGACATGGACATCTTTCTGAGGTGTTTTGAAAAGACTTGCATACAGTACCAGCTGCTGCCCGACCAGTGGGCAGGGCTGCGAGACAATGCTCTGGCGGCGTTTGTGGCTCTTCCTCGAGAGTTACATGGGGACTATGATGCCATTAAGCAGGCCCTAATACAGAGGTTCCAGCTGACTGCTGAGGTGTACCGTACAAAGTTCCAGAACTTCCAGTGTGGACCACACAACAGTTACAGTGATGTAGTGCATGGGCTCAGAACCAACTTTGAGCAGTGCATCCAAGGACTGTCAGTGACCACCTTACACAACCAAATGGACCTGATGGTGAAAGACCAGTTCCTTCATCTTTGTCCGGTTGAGTTGCGACAGTTCGTGATGGTCAGGGCTCTGGCTGGGCCAGTCAATAATGGTCACTGAGTTGTTCTGAAGTCACTCCTTTATCATTTTAGTTGTGTGCTTAGGGTCATTGTCTTGTTGGAAGGTGAACCTTCGGCCAAGTCTGAGGTCCAGAGCACTCTGGAAGAGGTTTTCATCCGGGATATCTCTGTATTTGGCTGCATTCATGTTTCCTTCAATTGCAACCAGTTGTCCTGTCCCTGCAGCTGAAAAACACCCCCATAGCATGATGCTGCCACCACGTTTCACTGTTGGGATTGTATTGGGCAGGTGATGAGCAGTGCCTGGTTTTCTCCACACATACCGCTTAGAATTATCACCAAGTTCTATGTTCATCTCATAAGACCAGAGAATCTCATTTCTCATAGTCTGGGAGTCCTTCATGTATATTTTTGCAAACTCTTTGAGGGCTTTTATATGTCTTACACTAAGGAGAGGCTCCCATCGGGCCACTCTGCCAAAAAGACTTGAGTGGTGGAGGGCTGCAGTGATAGTTGATTTTGTGGAACTTTCTCCCATCTCCTTACTGCATCTCTGGAGCTCAGTCACAGTGATCTTGGGGTTCTTCTTTACCTCTCTCACCAAGGCTCTTCTCCCACGAATATTCAGTTTGGCTGATGGCCAGGTCTAGGAACACTTCTGGTGGTCCCAAACATCTGCCATTTAAGGATTATGGAGGCCACTGTGCTTTTAGAAATCTTGAGTACTGCAGACATTTTTTTGTAACCTTGGCCAGTTCAGTTGCCACTGTTCTGTCTCTGAGCTCCTTGGGCAGTTCCTTTGACCTCATGATTATCATTTGGTATGCCATACACTGTGAGTTATCCAAAAGTGCATAGGAGAAATGGGAATCATGGACCGCGCTCCAATCCCAAGGAATCCATCAACTCACGCTGTTAGAATTCAGATGGTGGTTTATTACACGTTTCGGGGTAAACCCCTTCCTCAGATAACACCACACAAAAAGATGTAAATTTCTCCTATACACTTTTGGATTGTTCGACACGCGGAGGGACTGCTATAGACCGTATAGCTTGACATCTAAAGTTGTCACAGGTTTATGAGGGGGTTGTGTCGTCTCACAACCCAAACAGGTGAGCAGTTTTAACAACTTGCTATTACACCTAATCCAACAGATAAACACTATTGTGCTCCTTTCCATTTTAGTGCTTTTTTTCATGTACTGTGAGCTATGTGGTATTATATAGACAGGTGTGTGCCTTTCCAAATCAAGTCCTATCAGTTTAATTGAACACAACTGGACTCCAATATATGAGTAGAACGATCTCAAGTAGGATCACAAGAAAATGGATAACATGGGACATAAATATAATTGTCTGAGCAAAGGGTATGAATATTGATATGATATTTCATGTGATATTTCAGTTTTTCTTTTTTAATAAATTTGCACAAATATCTACATTTATGTTTTTTTCAGTCAAGATGGGGTGCAGAGTATACATTAATGAGAAAAAAAATGAACTTACCAAATGGCTGCAATGAAACAAAGAGTGAAAGATTTAAAGGGGTCTGAATACTTTTCATATTCGCTGTACACCCCCAGTGCTGTAAATACCCCCACTGCTATACAGTTGAGACCAGATGTTTACATGCATTATATAAAAAGACACATGCATGTTATTCTCACTATTTGACAAGAAATCAGAATAAACCTTTCCCATTTTAGGTCTATTAGGATTACCATAATTATTAATATTAGCCAAATGTCAGAATAATGAGAGAATGCTTTAAGGAATTTTTATTACTTTCTGCAAAGGCACAAGTTTACATATACTAAGATTATTATGCCTTTAAACAATTTGGGACAACCCAAAAGATGATGGGATGTGTTTGGAAACTTCTGGAAACGTTATTGGCAACATTTCCGTTAATTAGAGACACATGTGGATGTATTTTTATGCACACCTGAAACACACTGCCTCTTTGTGTAGAATCGTGGGAAAGTCTAAACAAATCAACCAAGATATCATGAAGAGAATTGTGGACTTGCAGAAATCTGGTTCATCCTTGGGTGCAATTTCCAGATACTTGCAGGTGCCTTGTTCATCTGTACAAACAATTATACGCAAATACAAACAAGATGGGAAAGTCCAGCCATCGTACCGCTCAGGAAGTACACAGATTCTGTGTCCCACAGATGAACATGCTTTGGTCTGACATGTCCATATCAACCCAACAAAAGCAAAAGACCTTGTGAAGGTGATGGTGAAAGCTGGTAAAATTGTGTCATTATCCACAGTGAAATTAATACTGTATCAACATGGGCTGAAAGGCCACTCTGCTAGAAAGAAGCCATTACTCCAAAAATTATAAAAAAAAAAAGTCGGATTCACTTTTGCAAATGCACACAGGAAAAAAGACCTACATTTTTGGAGATATGTCCTGTGGTCTGACAAAACTAAAATTGAACAGTTTGGCCATAATGGCTATTGTTATGTTTGGAGGAAAAGGGAGAAGCATGGAAGCCTGAGAACACCATCCCAACTGTAAAACACGGGATGGAAGCATCAAGTTGTGGGTTTGTTTAACTGCAGGAGAGACTGGTGCACTTCCCAAAATAAATTGCATCATGAGGAAAGAAGATTATGTGGCAATACTGAAACATTATCTCAAATTACCTCATGCCAGTATCATGCTGAGCTCAAACAGCTGCTGGGAGATCGTATCCGACTTCTCCTTTCACATGACTCTGCTCCATGTTACAAGAGAGAACAGAGCAGAAGCAGCTGTTTGAGTTCAGCAGGATGCCAGCATAAGGTGATTTGACAGTGGTCTTATCTGTATTATGAATGCGGCTTAGGCCATGCCCCCTAAAGACAGAGGTGACTGAGAATAAGCTTCACACACAGCCTGCTGAGGTCATCTTGTGTAAGGTTTTTTTTAATTTTTTCCTTTCTGATTTAATTAATAATGTATATGTGAAAGATGATTATATTCACTTGCTCTACATTACTATTGAAAAAAAAAAGATAAACAACGGTTACGCCTTAAGAATAACTGTAAGGAATAAGCCATATTTGAAAGGAATAAGCAATATTTGTGTGGTTGGACTGTATTCCAATGGCAGCCATGTTGTTCAGACAGTTTGGCCAGAGAAAAGTCATCTCTGGGAAAGGGAATATGTTAATCAACCTGAGCATGCTAATTTCCTAGCCAAATGGTCCCATACTAGAGTTTCTATGAAATGGAGATTAGGTGACAATGAATCTCCCTGCCATTATCCAAAAGGATGACCACCTGGGGACTTCCCAGCCAAGTGTGAGAATGAACTTCCTTCTATCTGCAGACTCAATGGAAGAGTTAATTACCAGACTTAGAGACTCTAAGAGTATAATCTTAATATTTTATGAACCGCTCATATAAAAATGTCAAGGGTAAATATCGCTTCCAGAGATTCAGAGGATCCTGGCACATATGTTTATATAAGTGTGAGACCATCGTAAATACCCTAAACTTGATATTGACCAGTAAAATACCAGCAGAGGGGTCATGCGTCATATCAAGGCAAAGCTAAAATCATAACTGAAAATATGAGAGCATTGTCTTCTGCCTATGACATTCCCAGGCAAAGTTATGGAAAATATAGCTTTTGTATATCTCATATCTAACCTCAGGGGGTGGGAGTTATGAGATGGCCCAGAGGCAGGAGATGGGTGTGAGAACGGAAGGCATCTTACTGTATAAAAATAGCCCATATCTTCCCATCTTGGTATTCTTCTGAAGGGCATAATTTAATCAAAGCCAGACTATACCCAGGAACCGGGTTGGCCCATGCTGCCCTTGTGGCGCCATCAGCACCAAGGTAACTGATCACGTGTGTCTGTAATTCTGTGTGTATTACATTTATCTTTTATTTGCATAACTGACTGTAACCTTTGTGATATTTTAATAATAATTGTACATAATTAATATTATTCTAGTGTACCAATAGGGTGATTAAAGTTGTGCTCTCATATCTCTGTAGTAAGCTCAGTTCTGCTCTCATATCTCTGTAGTAAGCTCGATTCTGCTCCGATATCTCTGTAGCAAAGCATGGTTCTGCTCTCATCTCTGTAGTAAGCTCAGTTCTGTTCCCTTATCTCTGTAGTAAGCTCGGTTCTGCTCCCTTATTTATGTAGAAAGCTCGATTCTGCTCTCATATCTCTGCAGCAAGCTTGGTTCTGTTCCCTTATCTCAGTAGTAAGCTCGGTTCTGTTCCCTTATCTCTGCAGTAAGCTCGGTTCTGTTCTCTTCTCTCTGTAGTAAGCTCGGTTCTGCTCCCATTTCTCTGTAGTAAGCTCGGTTCTGCTCCCATATCTCTGTAGTAAGCTCAGTTCTGTTCCCTTATCTCTGTAGTAAGCTCGGTTCTGCTCCCTTATTTATGTAGAAAGCTCAATTCTGCTCTCATATCTCTGCAGCAAGCTCATTTCTGTTCTCTTATATCTGTAGTAAGCTCGGTTCTGTTCTCTTATCTCTGTAGTAAGCTCAGTTCTGCTCCCTTATCTCTGTACTAAGCTCAGTTCTGCTCCCTTATCTCTGTAGTAAGCTCAGTTCTGCTCCCTTATCTCTGTAGTAAGCTAAGTTCTGCTCTCTTATCTCTGTAGTAAGCTCAGTTCTGTTCCCTTATCTCTGTAGTACGCTCAGCTCTGTTCTCTTATCTCTGTAGTAAGCTTGGTTCTGTTCCCTTATCTCTGTAGTAAGCTCAGTTCTGTTCCTTTATTTCTGTAATAAGCTCTGTTCTGCTCTCATATCTCTGTAGTAAGCTCGGTTCTGTTCTCTTATCTCTGTAGTAAGCTCAGTTCTGCTCTCATATCTCTGTACTAAGCTCAGTTCTGTTCTCTTATCTCTGTAGTAAGCTCAGTTCTGCTCCCTTATCTCTGTAGTAAGCTCAGTTCTGCTCTCTTATCTCTGTAGTAAGCTCAGTTCTGCTCCCTTATCTCTGTAGTAAGCTCAGTTCTGTTCTCTTATCTCTGTAGTACGCTCAGCTCTGTTCTCTTATCTCTGTAGTAAGCTCAGTTCTGTTCCTTTATTTCTGTAATAAGCTCTGTTCTGCTCTCATATCTCTGTACTAAGCTCAGTTCTGCTCTCATATGTCTGTAGTAAGCTCAGTTCTGCTCCCTTATCTCTGTAGTAAGCTCAGTTCTGCTCCCTTATCTCTGTAATAAGCTCAGTTCTGTTCCTTTATTTCTGTAATAAGCTCAGCTCTGTTCTCTTATCTCTGTAGTAAGCTCAGTTCTGCTCTCTTATCTCTGTAATAAGCTCTGTTCTGCTCTCATATCTCTGTACTAAGCTCAGTTCTGCTCTCATATGTCTGTAGTAAGCTCAGTTCTGCTCCCTTATCTCTGTAATAAGCTCAGTTCTGTTCCTTTATTTCTGTAATAAGCTCAGCTCTGTTCTCTTATCTCTGTAGTAAGCTCAGTTCTGTTCCTTTATTTCTGTAATAAGCTCTGTTCTGCTCTCATATGTCTGTAGTAAGCTCAGTTCTGCTCCCTTATCTCTGTAGTAAGCTCAGTTCTGTTCCTTTATTTCTGTAATAAGCTCGGTTCTGTTCCCTTATCTCTGTAGTAAGCTCAGCTTTGTTCTCTTATCTCTGTAGTAAGGTCAGTTCTGTTCCTTTATTTCTGTAATAAGCTCAGTTCTGTTCCTTTATCTCTGTAGTAAGATTGGTTCTGCTCCCTTAGCTCTGTAGTAAGCTTGATTCTGCTCCCTTATCTCTGTAATAAGCTCAGTTCTGTTCCTTTATCTCTGTAGTAAGCTCTGTTCTGCTCTCATATCTCTGTAGTAAGCTTAGTTCTGCTACCTTATCTCTGTAGTAAGCTCGGTTCTGCTCCCTTATCTCTGTAGTAAGCTTCGTTCTGCTTACTTATGTCTGTAGTAAGCTCAGTTCTGCTCACTTATCTACGTAGTATGCTCTGTTTTATTTCCCTTATCTCTGTAATAAGCTCGGTTTTGTTCTCTTATCTTTGTAGTAAGCTCTGTTCTGGTCATTATCTCTGCAGTAAGCTTGGTTCTGCTCCCTTATCTCTGTAGTGAGCTCGGTCCTGCTCCCATATCTCTGTAGTAAGCTCAGTTCTGCTCCCATATCTCTGTAGTAAGCTCAGTTCTGCTCCCTTATCTATGTAGAAAGCTCAGTTCTGCTCCCATATCTCTGTAGTAAGCTGGGTCCTGCTCCCTGATCTCTGTAGTAAGCTCCATTCTACTAACTTATGTCTGTAGGGCTGGGGTCACAGTTGACATGCGTTTTTTAGTGCCGTTAAAAAATTCATGCGTTTTAACATGCGTTTTGTCATGTCAGCATGAGTTTTTCAAGGTGTGTGATGGCTCCCTGCGTTTTTGGCTGCGTTTTTAAATCTGCACCAAAAAATAGTGCATGTACTATTTTTTGGTGCGTTTTTATAACATGGGCCCCTATGGAAAACGCATGCAAAAACGCATGTACAATTAGTACCATTTAGTGCCATTCAAAAACGCATGCGTTTTCCATAGGAGCCCATGTTAAAAAAATGCATGCTTTTTCTAAAACGCATGCGTTTTTTTTTAACATGGTCTCCTATGGAAAACGCATGCGTTTTTGAGTGGCGCTAATTGTACATGCGTTTTTGCATGCGTTTCCCATAAGGCCCCATATTAAAAAACGCATGCGTTTTTGGAAATGCACCAAAAACGCATGGTACTGTCACACATGCTTTTTTGCTATTAGGGCATGCGTTTTTTAGCATGGGGGCCTATGGGTGCGTTTTTTACATGCGTTTTTGAAAACGCAGGTCTCCAAAAACGCTTGTGAAAAATGCAACTGTGACCCCAGCCTTATCTCTGTAGTAAGCTCGGTTCAGCTCTCATATGTCTGTAGTAAGCTCAGTTTTGTTCTCTTATCTCTGTAGTAAGCTAAGTTCTGTTCCTTTATTTCTGTAATAAGCTTGGTTCTGTTCCCCTATCTCTGTAGTAAGCTCAGTTCTGCTCTCTTATCTCTGTAGTAAGTTCGGTTCAGCTCTCATATGTCTGTAGTAAGCTCAGTTCTGCTCCCTTATCTCTGTAGTAAGCTCAGTTTTGCTCACTTATGTCTGTAGTAAGCTCAGTTCTGCTCCCATATCTCTGCAGTAAGCTCAGTTCTGCTCCCATATCTCTGCAGTAAGCTCCGTTCTGCTCCCTTATCTCTGTAGTAAGCTCAGTTCTGCTCCCATATCTCTGTAGTAAGCTCAGTTTTGCTCACTTATGTCTGTAGTAAGCTCAGTTCTGCTCCCTTATCGCTGTAGTATGCTCAGTTCTGTTCTCTTATCTCTGTAGTAAGCTCGGTTCTGTTCTCTTATCTCTGTAGTAAGCTCGGTTCTGTTCCCTTATCTCTGTAGTAAGATCGGTTCTGCTCTCATATCTAAGTAGTAAGCTCAGTTCTGTTCTCTTATCCCTGTAGTAAGCTCGGTTCTGTTCTCTTATCTCTGTAGTAAGCTCGGTTCTGTTCCCTTATCTCTGTAGTAAGCTTGGTTCTGCTCCCTTAGCTCTGTAGTAAGCTTGATTCTGCTCCCTTATCTCTGTAGTAAGCTCACTTCTGTTCTCTTATCTCTGTAGTAAGCTCAGTTCTGTTCTCTTATCTCTGTAGTAAGCTCGGTTCTGTTCTCTTATCTCTGTAGTAAGCTCAGTTCTGCTCCCTTATCTCTGTAGTAAGCTCACTTCTGTTCTCTTATCTCTGTAGTAAGCTCAGTTCTGTTCTCTTATCTCTGTAGTAAGCTCGATTCTGCTCCATTATCTCAGTAGTAAGCTCAGTTCTGTTCTCTTATCCCTGTAGTAAGCTCGGTTCTGTTCTCTTATCTCTGTAGTAAGCTCGGTTCTGTTCCCTTATCTCTGTAGTAAGCTTGGTTCTGCTCCATTAGCTCTGTAGTAAGCTTGATTCTGCTCCCTTATCTCTGTATTAAGCTCAGTTCTGCTCCCATATCTCTGCAGTAAGCTCAGTTCTGCTCCCATATCTCTGTAGTAAGCTCAGTTTTGCTCTCATATCTCTGTAGTAAGCTCGATTCTGCTCCCTTATCTCTGTAGTAAGCTCAGTTTTGCTCTCATATCTCTGTAGTAAGCTCGGTTCTGCTCCCTTATCTCTGTAGTAAGCTCAGTTTTGCTCTCATATCTCTGTAGTAAGCTCGATTCTGCTCCCTTATCACTGTAGTAAGCTCAGTTCTGTTCTCTTATCTCTGTAGTAAGCTCGGTTCTGCTCTCTTATCTCTGTAGCAAGCTCAGTTCTGCTCCCATAGCTGTGTAGTAAACTCGATTCTGCTCCCTAATCTTTGTAGCAAGCTCAGTTCTGCTCCCATATCTCCGTAGTAAGCTAAGTTCTGCTCTCACATCTCTGTATTAAGCTCAGTTCTGCTCCCATATCTCTGTAGTATGCTCTGTTTTGCTCTCTAATCTTTGTAGTAAGCTCAGTTCTGCTCCCATATCTCCGTAGTAAGCTAAGTTCTGCTCTCACATCTCTGTAGTATGCTCGATTATGCTCCCTTATCTCTGTAGTATAAAAAATAAAATCCAATTTGCGCCATACTGTGTTTACAATAATTTACCCTCGGTATATTTTTGTATTGCTCACCTTAACCAGTTGTGCCGTCCGCACAACTGGATTAACCTGCACACTTGCGAGGTCTTTGATATAATGAATTTCACTCTTCTGGTATGGTTTGAATAATGGCGTCTCGGTGTTTTCCTCGGTTGCCCAGGATCACGTGACAGCTCACGGGGATTATCTAAATTATGTAAGCCAGGTCCTATAGCCCAGAGCAGCTCCACATCCCAATCCCCACAGGGAGGATATGTAAGGTAATGAAGAAAGGATAGCGTATCTGGTAAGCGCTAGGGAATAATTACAGCTCCACGGTGAATCATGAACGACATTAAAAGTATATAAATGTTTTAATTGGGTCCTGTGACTTGAGAAAGACGCATACTGCGTTGAAATGCATCGTGGTTAACGGACCCGCGTGTTGTATACATTTTTATTAAAGCCTAAAGGTAAATTACTACTGGCCGTGGAGCTGTAATTATTCCCTAGCGCTTACCACATACTCTATCCTTTCTTCATTACCTTATCTCTGTAGTAAGCTCACTTCTGTTCTCTTATCTCTGTAGTAAGCTCAGTTCTGTTCTCGTATCTCTGTAGTAAGCTCGGTCCTGCTCCCATATCTCTGTAGTAAGCTAGGTTCTGCTCCCATATCTCTGTAGTAAGCTTAGTTCTGCTCCCATATCTCTGCATTAAGCGTGGTTCTGCTCCCTTATCTCTGTAGTAAGCTCAGTTCTGTTCCTTTATTTCTGTAATAAGCTCGTTTCTGTTCTCTTATCTCTGTAGTAAGCTCAGTTCTGTTCCTTTATTTCTGTAATAGGCTCGGCTCTGCTCCCTTATCTCTGTAGTAAGCTCAGCTCTGCTCCCTTATCTCTGTAGTAAGTTCAGTTCTGTTCCCTTATCTCTGTAGTAAGCTCAGTTCTGCTCCCTTATCTCTGTAATAAGCTCAGCTCTGTTCCCATATCTCTGTAGTAAGCTCGGTTCTGCCCTCTTATCTCTGTAGTAAGCTTAGCTCTGTTCTCTTATCTCTGTAGTAAACTCAGTTCTGCTCCCTTATCTCTGTAGTAAGATCGGTTCTGCTCTCATATCTCTGTAGTAAGCTCAGTTCTGTTCTCTTATCTCTGTAGTAAGCTCAGTTCTGCTCTCTTATCTCTGTAGTAAGCTCGGTTCTACCCTCTTATCTCTGTAGTAAGCTCGGTTCTGCTCCCTTATCTCTGTAGTAAGCTCAGCTCTGTTCTCTTATCTCTGTAGTAAGCTCAGTTCTGTTCCTTTATTTCTGTAATAAGCTCTGTTCTGTTCCTTTATTTCTGTAATAAGCTCTGTTCTGCTCTCATATCTCTGTAGTTAGCTCGGATCAGCTCTCATATCTCTGTAGTTAGCTCGGATCAGCTCTCATATGTCTGTAGTAAGCTCAGTTCTGCTCTCTTATCCCTGTAGTAAGCTCAGTTCTGTTCCTTTATTTCTGTAATAAGCTCAGTTCTGTTCCCCTATCTCTGTAGTAAGCTCAGCTCTGTTCTCTTATCTCTGTAGTAAGCTCAGTTCTGTTCCTTTATTTCTGTAATAAGCTCAGTTCTGCTCTCATATCTCTGTAGTAAGCTCGGTTCAGCTCTCATATGTCTGTAGTAAGCTCAGTTCTGCTCTCTTATCCCTGTAGTAAGCTCAGTTCTGTTCTTTTATTTCTGTAATAAGCTCGGTTCTGCTCCCTTATCTCTGTCGTAAGCTCAGTTCTGCTCTCTTATCTCTGTAGTAAGCTCAGCTCTGTTCTCTTATCTCTGTAGTAAGCGCAGTTCTGTTCTCTTATCTCTGTAGTAAGATCGGTTCTGCTCTCATATCTAAGTAGTAAGCTCAGTTCTGTTCTCTTATCTCTGTAGTAAGCTCAGTTCTGCTCTCTTATCCCTGTAGTAAGCTCAGTTATGCTCTCTTATCTCTGTAGTAAGCTCGGTTCTGCCCTCTTATCTCTGTAGTAAGATCGGTTCTGCTCCCTTATCTCTGTAGTAAGCTCAGTTCTGCTCTCTTATCCCTGTAGTAAGCTCAGTTATGCTCTCTTATCTCTGTAGTAAGCTCGGTTCTGCCCTCTTATCTCTGTAGTAAGCTCGGTTCTGCTCCCTTATCTCTGTAGTAAGCTCAGTTCTGTTCTCTTATCTCTGTAGTAAGCTCAGTTCTGCTCCCTTATCTCTGTAGTAAGCTTGGTTCTGTTCCCTTATCTCTGCAGTAAGCTCGGTTCTGCTCCCTTATCTCTGTAGTAAGCTCAGTTCTGTTCTCTTATCTCTGTAGTAAGATCGGTTCTGCTCTCATATGTCTGTAGTAAGCTCAGTTCTGCTTTCTTATCTCTGTAGTAAGCTCCGTTCTGCCCTCTTATCTCTGTAGTAAGCTCTGTTCTGCTCCCTTTTGTCTGTAGTAAGGCTGGGGTCACACTTGATATGAGTTTTTTTAGTGATTTAAAAAAACTCATGCGTTTTTACATGCGTTTTTTTCATGTAATCATGAGTTTTTCAAGGTGTGTGATGGCTCCCTGCGTTTTTGGCTGCGTTTTTAAATCTGCACCAAAAAATAGTGCATGCACTATTTTTTGGTGCGGTTTGAAAAACGCATGCGTTTTTCACATGGGGCCCTATGGAAAACGCATGCAAAAACGCATGTACAATTAGTACCATTTAGTGCCATTCAAAAACGCATGCGTTTTCCGTAGGAGCCCATGTTAAAAAACGCATGCGTTTTTATAACATGGGTTCCTATGGAAAACGCATGCGTTTTTGAATGGCACTAAATGGTAGTAATTGTACATGCGTTTTTGCATGCGTTTTCCATAGGGGCCCATGTTAAAAAACGCATGCGTTTTTGGAAATGCACCAAAAAAGCATGGTACTGTCACACATGCGTTTTTGCTATTAGGGCATGCGTTTTTTAACATGGGGACCTATGGATACGTTTTTACATGCGTTTTTGAAAACGCAGGTCTCCAAAAACGCTTGTGAAAAACGCAAGTGTGACCCTAGCCTAAGCTCGGTTCTGTTCTCTTATCTCTGTAGTAAGCTCGGTTCTGCTCCCTTATCTCTGTAGTAAGCTCGATTCTGCTCCCTTATCTCTGTAGTAAGCTTCGTTCTGCTCACTAATGTCTGTAGTAAGCTCAGTTCTACTCCCTTATCTCTGTAGTAAGGCTGGGGTCACACTTGATATGAGTTTTTTTAGTGATTTAAAAAAACTCATGCGTTTTTTACATGCGTTTTTTCATGTAATCATGAGTTTTTCAAGGTGTGTGATGGCTCCCTGCGTTTTAGGCTGCGTTTTTAAATCCGCACCAAAAAATAGTGCATTCACTATTTTTTTGGGCGGTTTGAAAAACGCATGCGTTTTTTTAGAAAACGCATGTGTTTTTAACATGGGCCCCTATGGAAAACGCATGCAAAAACGCATGAACAACTAGTACCATTTAGTGCCATTCAAAAACGCATGCGTTTTCCATAGGAGCCCATGTTAAAAAAACGCATGCGTTTTTGGAAATGCACCAAACACGCATGGTACTGTCACACATGCGTTTTTGCTATTAGGGCATGCGTTTTTTTTAACATGGGGGCCTATGGGTGCGTTTTTACCTGCGATTTTGAAAACGCAGGTCTCCAAAAACGCTTGTAAAAAACGCAAGTGTGACCTTAGCCTAAGGTCGGTTCTGTTCTCTTATCTCTGTAGTAAGCTCGGTTTTGTTCTCTTATCTTTGTAGTAAGCTCAGTTCTGGTCATTATCTCTGCAACAAACGCATGTCAACTGTGACCCCAGCCTTATCCCTGTAGTAAGCTCGGTTCAGCTCTCATATGTCTGTAGTAAGCTCAGTTCTGCTCTCTTATCTCTGTAGTAAGCTCAGTTCTGTTCCCTTATCTCTGTAGTAAGCTCAGTTCTGTTCTCTTATCTCTGTAGTGAGCTCAGTTCTGCTCTCATATCTCTGTAGTAAGATCGGTTCTGCTCTCATATGTCTGTAGTAAGCTCAGTTCTGCTCCCTTATATCTGTAATAAGCTCAGTTCTGTTCCCCTATCTCTGTAGTAAGCTCAGCTCTGTTCTCTTATCTCTGTAGTAAGCTCGGTTCTGTTCCTTTATTTCTGTAATAAGCTCCGTTCTGCTCCCTTAGGCTGTGGTCACAGTTGCCATGCGTTTTTTTAAGTGATTTAACAAAACTCATGCTTTTTTTCATGTCAGCATGAGTTTTGTAAGGTGTGTGATGGCTCCCTGCATTTTTGGGTGCGTTTTTGAATCTGCACCTAAAAATAGTGCATGTAGTATTTTTTTGAGCGTTTTGAAAAACGCATGCGTTTTTGTTAACATGGGCCTCTATGGGAAACGCATGCGTTTTTGAATGGCACTAAAAGGTACTAACTGTACATGCGTTTTTGCATGCGTTTTCCATAGGAACCCATGTTATAAAAACGCATGCGTTTTCTACAAAAACGCATGCGTTTTTGGATATGCTCCAAAAACGCATGGGACAGTCACACATGCTTTTTGGCTATTAGGGCATGCGTTTTTTAACATGGGGGCCTATGGGTGCGTTTTTTACATGCGTTTTTGAAAACGCAGGTCTCCAAAAATGCATGTGAAAAATGGTACTGTGACCCCAGCCTTATCTCTGTAGTAAGCTCAGTTCTGCTCCCTTATCTCTGTAGTAAGCTCAGTTCTGCTCCCTTATCTCTGTAGTAAGCTCAGTTCTGTTCCTTTATTTCTGTAATAAGCTCAGTTCTGTTCCCTTATCTCTGTCGTAAGCTCAGCTCTGTTCTCTTATCTCTGTAGTAAGCTCAGTTCTGTTCCTTTATTTCTGTAGTAAGCTCAGTTCTGTTCCCTTATCTCTGTAGTAAGCTCAGTTCTGTTCCTTTATTTCTGTAGTAAGCTCAGTTCTGCTCCCTTATCTCTGTAGTAAGCTCAGTTCTGTTCCTTTATTTCTGTAATAAGCTCAGTTCTGTTCCCTTATCTCTGTCGTAAGCTCAGCTCTGTTCTCTTATCTCTGTAGTAAGCTCAGTTCTGTTCCTTTATCTCTGTAGTAAGCTCAGTTCTGTTCCTTTATTTCTGTAATATGCTCAGTTCTGCTCTCTTATCTCTGTCGTAAGCTCTATTCTCTTATCTCTGTAGTAAGCTCAGTTCTGTTCCTTTATTTCTGTAATAAGCTCGGTTCTGCTCTCATATCTCTGTAGTAAGCTCAGTTCTGCTCTCTTATCTCTGTAGTAAGCTCAGTTCTGTTCTCTTATCTCTGTAGAAAGCTCAGTTCTGATCCTTTATTTCTGTAATAAGCTCTGTTCTGCTCTCTTATCTCTGTAGTAAGTTCGGTTCAGCTCTCATATGTCTGTAGTAAGCTCAGTTCTGCTCTCTTATCCCTGTAGTAAGCGCAGTTCTGTTCTCTTATCTCTGTAGTAAGCTCAGTTCTGTTCTCTTATCTCTGTAGTAAGCTCAGTTCTGTTCTCTTATCTCTGTAGAAAGCTCAGTTCTGATCCTTTATTTCTGTAATAAGCTCGGTTCTGTTCCCTTATCTCTGTAATAAGCTCGGTTCAGCTCTCATATGTCTGTAGTAAGCTCAGTTCTGCTCTCTTATCCCTGTAGTAAGCTCAGTTCTGCTCTCTTATCCCTGTAGTTAGCTTGGTTCTGTTCCCTTATCGCTGTAGTAAGCTCGGTTTCTGTTCCCTTATCTCTGTAGTAAGCTCAGTTCTGCTCTCTTATCTCTGTAAGCTCAGTTCTGTTCTCTTATCTCTGTAGTAAGCTCAGTTCTGCTCTCTTATCTCTGTAGTAAGCTCAGCTCTGTTCTCTTATCTCTGTAGTAAGCTCAGTTCTGTTCTCTTATCTCTGTAGTGAGCTCAGTTCTGCTCTCATATCTCTGTAGTAAGCTCAGTTCTGCTCCCATATCTCTGTAGTAAGTTCAGCTCTGTTCTCTTATCTCTGTAGTAAGCTCAGTTCTGTTCCTTTATTTCTGTAATAAGCTCTGTTCTGCTCTCATATCTCTGTAGTAAGCTCGGTTCAGCTCTCATATCTCTGTAGTAAGCTCGGTTCTGCTCTCTTATCCCTGTAGTAAGCTCAGTTCTGCTCCCTTATCTCTGTAGAAGGCTCAGTTCTGTTCTCTTATCTCTGTAGTAAGCTCAGTTCTGCTCCCTTATCTCTGTAGTAAGCTCGGTTCTGCTCCCTTATCTCTGTAGTAAGCTTGGTTCTGTTCCCTTATCTCTGTAGTAAGCTCAGTTCTGCTCTCTTATCCCTGTAGTAAGCTCAGCTCTGCTCCCATATCCCTGTAGTAAGCTCAGTTCTGCTCCCATATCTCTGTCGTAAGCTCAGTTTTGCTCTCATATCTCTGTAGTAAGCTCAGTTCTGCTCCCTTATCGCTGTAGTAAGCTCAGTTCTGTTCTCTTATCTCTGTAGTAAGCTCAGTTCTGCTCCCTTATCTCTGTAGTAAGCTCAGTTCTGTTCTCTTATCCCTGTAGTAAGCTCGGTTCTGCTGCCATAGCTGTGTAGTAAACTCGATTCTGCTCTCTAATCTTTGTAGTAAGCTCAGTTCTGCTCCCATATCTCCGTAGTAAGCTAAGTTCTGCTCTGACATCTCTGTAGTAAGCTCGATTATGCTCCCTTATCTCTGTAGTATAAAAAATAAAATCCAATTTGCGCCATACTGTGTTTACAATAATTTACCCTCGGTATATTTTTGTATTGCTCACCTTAACCAGTTGTGCCGTCCGCACAACTGGATTAACCTGCACACTTGCGAGGTCTTTGATATAATGAATTTCACTCTTCTGGTATGGTTTGAATAATGGCGTCTCTGCATTTTCCTCGGTTGCCCAGGATCACGTGACAGCTCAGAAGGATTATCTAAATGACGTAAGCCAGGTCCTATAGCCCAGAGCAGCTCCACATCCCACTCCCCGCAGGGAGGATATGTAAGGTAATGAAGAAAGGATAGAGTAAGCGCTAGGGAATAATTACAGCTCCACGGCCAGTAGTAAATTACCTTTAGGCTTTAATAAAAATGTGTACAACACGCGGGTCCGTTAACCACGATGCATTTCTGTAATAGCCCACAGGTAACGGGATACGCAAGGACTGCACGGAACACAGAGTGTTAAACAAATGCACTTTTAATACAACTGAGGGAAAAGTGCGGGAAAGAAGGGGAAGGAGCGGGAAGGTGTGCAACAGTAAATACAATATATATTTATATATATAACCAGAGATTCAAAAAGAGAATAAAGAAAGGCGGCACTCACCGTATAGGCTGGTGGAAGGGTGTTTTAATCCAGGACAGTGCTGGAACCCGCAGAAGTATCACTACACGATACGAAACGGTACCATCGTTCCGACGGCCTCTCACTCCCTCTCCCCACCGCACTAACAATGTTTTAATGGATTAATTTTCCTGGATTAAAACACCCTTCCACCAGCCTATACGGTGAGTGCCGCCTTTCTTTATTCTCTTTTTTGAATCTCTGATTATTCGTTTAAGGCTGTGCAACACCAGGCACCGGGATAGCCGACAGGCTTTTAGCAGAGCTCCACAGGTGTAGTGCCCGGTCATTGGACTCTTTTCCTGCATTAGTTATATATATATAACCACTGTGACTAGTTTGCCGAGAATGCAAGGTCTCTGAATGTCTTTAAATAAAGAAATGCAAAGTCTTTATCGAGCGAGACGCAGAGTGTTTGCTTTCTTTCTATAACTTGTATATCGAACTGCAGAGCCTTTTCCTATCTGTCCCTAACTAAAACAGTGTGCACACTTTACTGCGAGTTTTATTGTGAGGTACCTCGTTGCCGTTGGGGCCCGTAGTTCGCTGACAGGCGTCTCTGGAGTGCAGCCCTTGTCCTGGATCGTTCTGGATCTCTGCCTTGATCGTGCAGTCTGGCACCTCACTCCACATCCAGTCTCTTTAGGTCTGTCTCTCTCTGCAACACACGTGGAAGTTGTCTCTCTTCTCCTTCTGTAGACCCCACCCATCCATCTCCTGGACTGTTCCATCTAACTCTCAGCAGCAGGGTTTTTTTTATCTCTGCTATCCTTTCCTTTTTGGCAGCAGGTGGCAGTATAACACAAGGAAGAGTCCACAAAACAGTCCTTTAACCATATATATAAATGTTAACAGGTCTTACATTTCCCCCCCTCTTTAACATCGGTCGTCCCGGCCGATACTCTCCTGAGGCCCTCTGCACAGGAACACACGATGGCAACCTCTGGCGTGCTCTACAACCTGCTCCCTGGGAGCCAATGTCTTACAACCGACTCCAGTGACAGAATACACAAATTCATCTGCCAAGTACCAATCAGGGGGAATACCAGCATTAGCCCTTTCAGTCCTACGTGGAGGTACGGCTAATTCACCAGACGCTGGTGCAGTAGCAGGGAGTACAATATTGTCATCGTCATCTCTGGAGATTGGTGGCTCATGCTCTGCAGGGGTGGCACCTGCATCTTGAACGGATGGGGGGTTGGACCCTCCCCAGTCTGTTGTGTTGGACGGGGCCCGCCACCATTCTTCATCGTCAGACCCCTCCTCGAGAGTAACAGGAACAGGCACGGGCACAGTCCCCGAGTCGCTTTGTCCGGTCCTGTCTTCTGAATAGCAGGGCCTCAGCATGTTACGATGCTGGGTGAGGGTGCCGCCTCCCCGCTCGCTTCTCACTTCGTACACTGGCCCGTTGGGAGAGACTCTTCTGGTCACAATGTACGGCTCTGGTTTCCAGCGCTCACTCAACTTGTGTCTCGGGTGTTTCTCTGCAACTAGCACTCTGTCTCCTGGTAAGAACGGGGCCTCATGTACAGGTTCCTGCCGGGGGTATATCTTTTCTTGCAACCGCTTGGTGACAATTCGATGGATAGTCTCAAGCTGTCGACGGTGACAGTCAACCCAAGAACCTACGCTCTGACTTTCACTGATCTCGGGTGGAGCCAGGTTTAGTTCTTCAATGCCTCTTCCAGCTCTTCCGAACAATAGCACGTATGGGGCGTACCCAGTGGTGGAGTGGACACGGTTATTGTATGCCCATACGAGTTCTGCGAGATAACTGGGTCAGTGATTCTTACGATCATCTTCCAATGTGCGTAGCATTTGTAGGAGTGTCCGGTTAAACCTATCGCAGGCTCCGTTGCCCTGTGGATGATAAGGCGTGGTTCTTGACTTTTGCATCCCGTAGATCCTTTGCAGTTCTCTCATGACACTGCCCTGAAAGCAGGCCCCTTGATCAGAGTGTATCCTTTTAGGGCAGCCGTATACCCGGATAAAGTCATCACTGATGGCTCGAGCAGCCGATTCAGCCGTCTGATCTCTGGTAAGCGTCACCACCACAAATTTTGAGAACTGGTCTGTCATCACAAGGCAGAACTGATAGCCCCGGTGTGAGTGGCCAATCTTCAGGTAATCTATCATAAGTACTTCCAACGGCTCTTTGGTGACAATGGTCTGTACTGGTGCTCGCTGTGGGAGAGCTTTATTTAACTCGCAGGAACGACACAGTTTACAGGCCTTCTCCACTGCCCGAAGCATCTGAGGACAGTACACTATTCTTTGCAACCACTGGTAAGTCTTGTCCGGCCCAAAATGGGCTCCTCTCTCGTGCGCTTCTCGGGCCAATGGTACTGCCATCTTCTGGGGTATCACCACTTGCCACCGTACTTCCAGCTCTGTAGCTAGGTGCACCTTCCGATACAGCATCCCTTCTTGCACCGATAGCTTGTCCCACTGGCTGAGAATCTGTAGGGCCGTGTGTGACAGCATGGCCCGTATTTCCTTCCTAGGATTACGCTGCCGGATCACCCACTCTTTCACTTGAAGCAGTTCTGGATCAGATGACTGGATCTTCACCCATTCCTCTCTGGTTTGGCCAAGCAGGCGCGATGTTGTGCCCGACGTAATCTCCCGTATACAAGCCTCCACCACTTGGGCGGTGAATTTACTGAAGTCTGGAATTTCGTCTTCCTCTAACTGCTCATCTCTTTCCCCCACTGGGGCTTCTGTGGTAACACGAGAGAGGGCATCCGCATTCTGATTTTCGTGCTTGGAACGGTACTGCACATGATAATTATATCTGGAGAGTCGTGCCAACCACCTCTGTTCCATTGCCCCCAGTTTGGCGGTGGAGATGTGAGCAAGTGGATTATCAATCTGAGCTCCCGTGAGATATTCAGTACCGTCCTGTACCTGGGCCAGTACTGCACCCAGACCATAGAGGCTCGCGTCTGTATATAGCCGAAAGGGGAGGTTGTAGTCTGTATAAGCAAGCACAGGGGCGCTGACCAAGGCCTCTTTCAGTCGGTGTAAGGCTTCTGCTTGTCTTGGTCCCCAGCGAATTTTCTGTGCCTTTGGTCCTTTCGCAGTTCCTCGGAGCAATTCATGCAAAGCTTCTGCCTCCTTCGCGAAGTCCTTGATAAAGCGACGGTAGTATCCAGCCAGTCCCAGGAAAGCTCGAACTTCTCTCACTGTGCTGGGTGTGGGCCATTGTAGCACTGCGCTCACTTTCCCATCGGACGGCTGCATGCCAGCCTCCGTCACCTTGTGCCCGAGATATTCAATCTCTTTTTGAAAGATCCGGTTTTTGTTTGGTTTCAGCTTAAGCCCATGGTCCCGACACCGTTGAAACACTTGACCCAGTTGTTTGAGATGTTTTTCGAAGGTTGCAGAGTACACTACGATGTCATCCAGATAAATCAACGTGGCTTCGAAGTTCATGTCTCCAAGGCAACTCTCCATGAGGCGCTGAAAAGTTCCTGGGGCATTATTTAGCCCAAACGGCATGCGATTGAACTCGAAGAGTCCCATGGGCACAATGAATGCGGTCTTGGCCTTGTCTTTCTCTGCCACAGGGACCTGCCAATATCCGTTTGCTAGATCAAGGGAGAAGTAGCGTGCCTTTCCCAGCGCAGACAGGGACTCCTCTATCCAGGGCAGGGGATAGGAATCACGAACAGTGCATCCATTAAGCTTGCGGTAGCCAACACAGAAGCGAGTAGACCCATCCTTTTTCTTGACCAGCACGATTGGGGCAGCCCATGGACTCTGACTCTCTCTTATCACCCTGCTCTTCAGCATCTGTGCCAAGAGCTCTTTCACCTCTTGGTAATATTTTGGGGGTATTTGTCTGTACCTTTCTCTGATCGGTGGTGCATCTCCTGTGGGTATTTCATGCTGAATCTTGTCAGTACAGCCGAAGTCTTCTGCGTGACGGGAGAACGTGGCTTGATTCTCCCAGATGAAGTCTTCTATGGCCTTGGCTTGCTCTGAAGCGAAGGGGGTCAGGTCCACTTCCATCTGTCCTAGGATAACTTGACTGTTCCACTGATCAGTGGGCTTCTCCTCTCTCTCTATAGAAACAGCCAAAGTCCAGGTCTCCCCTGCTATGGGCTTCAATTCAATCAATTCTGCGTTCGCCACCTCTTCAGGCGCCAGGTAGACATGGGCCAGAACAACTCCCGAGGTCAAGGTGTAGGCCTGTTCACCGGTGTTCATACAACGGAAAGGGGCTCTTCCATTTCTTACTGTTGCTAAAGTGTGAGCCACCAACGGTTCGTCTCCGTTCTCTTCACCACGGTAAGGTTCTACCAACACCTCCATCCCCTCGAGCATACGATGGGCTCCGACGGGCAAGGTGAGGACTGTCTCCCGATTTGGAGGTAGAGTAATTGTTGTCTGTCTTGGGACTCGAACCCTCCCAACTGGGTAGCGGCTCCCACCATTCCTCCACAGCCCCCTGGCACAGATAAGGTGTTGGAAGACCTTTTCAGCGGGCCTGTTAGCAGCAGTCATTTTCCAGTAATCACAGCCTTCCTTGTTGAAGAGCAACTGGTCTAGTTCCTTCAGGATGTTCATGCCCACGATAGCCGGCACTTCTCTATCATACCGGCCCTCCGTTAACACGATCCCTTTTTGGCCTAAGTTCTGACCACAGGCACGTATGTTCATCCACACGACCCCTACAACCGGAATGGGAAGATTATTCGCTGCCCTCAGTCTGATATGTGTCCTCTTATCAATGGATACAGTTTGTCCAAAGTGTTGATAGAAGACCTGTTCTGGCATGGTGGTCACTTGAGACCCAGTATCCATCAGGCATCTTACTGCTTTCCCTTCAAATTCGGCCGTGATCGTTGGCGTGCTGGCTGCTATATCTTCAGGGCGGTTGTTTTCTCTAAGCTCAGTTGGTCCCGATTTCCACAGTTCCAGCATTGGTAGTCTCTAGCGGGTCTGGATCGTCTCTGCTCGATCTGTCCCCTCTCTTCTCCATAGGTATACATGCGGGTACCCGGCCGCTGTGCTGCCGTTCGGACTTCTGACGCCGGGGCTTGCATATTCTTCAGCAACTCTTGTAGAGCAGTAACAGTCTCTTGTAACTGATCCACTTTAGCTTCAAGCTGGCTTGGTTCTCGGTTTCTCTCACTCGGGACTACCCTATGAGCACACACCTCTCCCCCCGCGTTCTGCGGGTCGCAATTTTCAGCTTGTGTGCGGGAGACTGCTTCTTCCAATACTTCCTGAAAAATTACAGTATATACTCGCGTATAAGCCGAGTTTTTCAGCCCAAAAATTGGGCTGAAAAGTCCCCCCCTCGGCTTATACGCGAGTCAATACGGCCCCCTAAAAAGTTTTGCGCCCCCACCTCCCTTTCTGGGCCCCCCCGCATGCAGCGCTGCACATATACATTACCTGTCTAGCAGCTGTCACCCTCCGATGGCGGATCGCGGCTCCCGGCTCCGGGCTCCATCTTCCTCTCTGTCTTCCTGATTGTCAGGTGACCGGCTGGCGTCGCGATGACGTCATCGCGCTGCGCCCCGGTCACACAGCAGGAAGACAGCGAGGAAGATGGAGCCCGGAGCCGGGAGCCGCGATCCGCCATCGGAGGGTGACAGCTGCTAGACAGGTAATGTATATGTGCAGCGCTGCATGCGGGGGGCCCAGAAAGGGAGGTGGGGGCGCCAAATTATGAGGGGGGCCCTGCTGGGGCCCTGTATACTACCACTGGGGCTATATACTACCACTGGGGCTGTATACTACCACTGGGGCTGTATACTACCACTGGGGCTGTGTGTATACTACCACTGGGGCTGTATACTACCACTGGGGCTGTGTGTATACTACCACTGGGGCTATATACTACCACTGGGGCTGTATACTACCACTGGGGCAGAATATACCACTGGGGCTGCTGTATACTACCACTGGGGCTGTATACTACCACTGGGGCTGTATACTACCACTGGGGCTGTATGTATACTACCACTGGGGCTATATACTACCACTGGGGCTGTATACTACCACTGGGGCTGAATATACCACTGGGGCTGCTGTATACTACCACTGGGGCTGTATACTACTACTGGGGCTGTATACTACTACTGGGGCTGCTGTATACTACCACTGGGGCTGTATACTACCACTGGGGCTGTATATACCACTGGGGCTGCTGTATACTACCACTGGGGCTGAATATACCACTGGGGCTGCTGTATACTACCACTGGGGCTGTATACTATTACTGGGGCTGCTGTATACTACCACTGGGGCTGTATACTACCACTGGGGCTGTATATACCACTGGGCTGCTGTATACTACCACTGGGGCTATATACTACCACTGGGGCTGCTGTATACTACCACTGGGGCTGTATACTACCACTGGGGCTGTATATACTACTGGGGCTGCGTGTATACTACCACTGGGGCTGCTATATACTACAACTGGGGCTGCTATATACTACCACTGGGGCTGCTGGGGCTGCTATATACTACCACTGGGGCTGCTATATACTACCACTGGGGCTGCTGGGGCTGCTATATACTACCACTGGGGCTGCTATATACTACCACTGGGGCTGCTGTATACTACCACTGGGGCTGCTGGGGCTGCTATATACTACCACTGGGGCTGCTGTATACTACCACTGGGGCTGCTGGGGCTGCTATATACTACCACTGGGGCTGCTGTATACTACTGCTGGGGCTGCTATATACTACCACTGGGGCTGCTGGGGCTGCTATATACTACCACTGCGGCTGCTGTATACTACCACTGGGGCTGCTGGGGATGCTATATACTACCATTGGGGCTGCTGTATACTACCACTAGGGCTGCTGTATACTACCACTGGGGAGGCCTGTATACCACTGGGGGGGGGGCCTGTATACCACACTGCTGGGGGCTGTATACCTGTGCTGGGGTCCACCCTCGGCTTATACACGAGTCAATAGGTTTTTCCAGATTTTTGGGGCAAAAGTAGGGGGGTCGGCTTATACACGGTCGGCTTATACACGAGTATATACGGTAATTTTTTTTCCACCCTGAGCCTTTCACGGAGAGCACTTCTGATCTTGGGGTTATGTAATCCTCTGAGGAATTGATCTCGCAGGGTACGGTCAGCGTAACCAGGGGTCTGTGCTAGCTCTGGCTCTGCTGTAAGCATTTGTCTCATTATTCTCTGGAGGGCATTCGCATACTGTGGCAAGCCTTCCTCTTCACCCTGCAGCCGGTAGAACAGTTGTGCCTGCAAATCACCTGCTTCTGGCTTGCCGCCATACACCCTCTCCAGAATCTTCACCACCTGTTCTAACGTCTTTCTTTCACTCTCAGGGTGCAATAAAACAGTCTCTTGAGCATGGCCCTCAAGGGCAATCAACAGTATCTCCCCTTGGTTTTCTGCAGTTACTCCTGCTACTTTCAACATGCCCCTCACTCTCTGCGCCCAGTCATGGAGAGGTACATTGTTGCCAGTAAATTTTGGTATATGGGTCAGCATAACACCCAGGGACAGTTGCCTTGCTGGTATTCCCCCATCAGGTTGTATTGGAACATTTACATCAACAACATCCTTCTGTCCTTCCATTGTTCTGTACCAGCCTGCGTATCCTGCCGACTACGCCAAGTGTAATAGCCCACAGGTAACGGATACGCAAGGACTGCACGGAACACAGAGTGTTAAACAACTGCACTTTTAATACAACTGAGGGAAAAGTGCGGGAAAGAAGGGGAAGGAGCGGGAAGGTGTGCAACAGTAAATACAATATATATATATATATATAACAACTGTGACTAGTTTGCCGAGAATGCAAGGTCTCTGAATGTCTTTAAATAAAGAAATGCAAAGTCTTTATCGAGCGAGACGCAAAGTGTTTGTTTTCTTTCTATAACTTGTATATCGAACTGCAGAGCCTTTTCCTATCTGTCCCTAACTAAAACAGTGTGCACACTTTACTGCGAGTTTTATTGCGAGGTACCTCATTGCCGTTGGGGCCCGTAGTTCGCTGACAGGCGTCTCTGGAGTGCATTGAAAGTATGTAAGTGTTTTAATTGGGTCCTGTGATTTTTATTAAAGCCTAAAGGTAGTTTACTACTGGCCGTGGAGCTGTAATTATTCCCTAGCGCTTACCACATACTCTATCCTTTCTTCATTACCTTATTTCTGTAGTAAGCTCAGCTCTGCTCCCATATCTCTGCAGGAAGCGTGGTTCTGCTCCCTAAGGCTGTGGTCACAGTTGCCATGCGTTTTTTTAAGTGATTTAACAAAACTCATGCTTTTTTTCATGTCAGCATGAGTTTTGTAAGGTGTGTGATGGCTCCCTGCGTTTTTGGGTGCGTTTTTGAATCTGCACCTAAAAATAGTGCTTGTAGTATTTTTTTGAGCGTTTTGAAAAACGCATGCGTTTTTGTAGAAAACGCATGCGTTTTTATAACATGGGTTCCTATGGGAAACGCATGCAAAAACGCATGTACAGTTAGTACCTTTTAGTGCCATTCAAAAACGCATGCGTTTCCCATAGAAGCCCATGTTAAAAAAACGCATGCGTTTTTCCGGAAACGCATGCGTTTTTTTTAACATGGGCTCCTATGGGAAACGCATGCGTTTTTGAATGGCACTAAAAGGTACTAACTGTACATGCGTTTTTTCATGCGTTTTCCATAGGAACCCATGTTATAAAAACGCATGCGTTTTCTACAAAAACGCATGCGTTTTCTACAAAAACGCATGCGTTTTTGGATATGCTCCAAAAACGCATGGGACAGTCACACATGCTTTTTGGCTATTAGGGCATGCGTTTTTTAACATGGGGGCCTATGGGTGTGTTTTTTACATGCGTTTTTGAAAACGCAGGTCTCCAAAAACGCATGTGAAAAATGGTACTGTGGCCCCAGCCTAAGCTCAGTTCTGCTCTCTTATCTCTGTAGTAAGCTCAGCTCTGTTCTCTTATCTCTGTAGTAAGCGCAGTTCTGTTCTCTTATCTCTGTAGTAAGCTCAGTTCTGCTCCCATATCTCTGTAGTAAGCTCAGCTCTGTTCTCTTATCTCTGTAGTAAGATCAGTTCTGCTCCCTTATCTCTGTAGTAAGCTCGGTTTTGCTCTCATATCTCTGTAATACGCTCAGTTCTGTGTCCTTATCTCTGTAGTAAGCTCAGTTCTGCTCCCTTATCTCTGTAGTAAGCTCTGTTCTGTTCTCTTATCTCTGTAGTAAGCTCAGTTCTGTTCTCTTATCTCTGTAGTAAGCTCGGTTCTGCTCCCTTATCTCTGTAGTAAGCTCAGTTCTGCTCACTTATCTCTGTAGTAAGCTCAGTTCTGCTCACTTATGTCTGTAGTAAGCTCAGTTCTGCTCACTTCTGTCTGTAGTAAGCTCGGTTCTGCTCACTTATCTCTGTAGTAAGTTCGGTTCTGCTCACTTATCTCTGTAGTAAGCTCAGTTCTGCTCACTTATCTCTGTAGTAAGCTCAGTTCTGCCCTCTTATCTCTGTAGTAAGCTTGGTTCTGCTCCCTTATCTCTGTAGTAAGCTCAGTTCTGTTCCTTTATTTCAGTAATAAGATCAGTTCTGCTCTCTTATCTCTGTAGTACGCTCAGCTCTGTTCCCTTATCTCTGTAGAAAGCTCGGTTCAGCTCTCATATGTCTGTAATAAGCTCTGTTCTGCTCTCATATCTCTGTAGTAAGCTCAGTTCTGCTCCCTTATCGCTGTAGTAAGCTCAGTTCTGCTCCCTTATCTCTGTAGTAAGCTCAGTTCTGCTCCCTTATCGCTGTAGTAAGCTCAGTTCTGTTTCCTTATCTCTGTAGTAAGCTAGGTTCTGTTCCCTTATCTCTGTAGTAAGCTCACTTCTGTTCCTTTATTTCTGTAGTAAGCTCGGTTCTGCTCTCATATGTCTGTAGTAAGCTCAGTTCTGCTCTCTTATCTCTGTAGTAAGCTCAGTTCTGCTCTCTTATTTCTGTAGTAAGCTTAGTTTCTGCTCTCATATCTCTGTAGTAAGCTCAGCTCTGCTCCTTTATTTCTGTAATACGCTCAGTTCTGTGTCCTTATCTCTGTAGTAAGCTCAGTTCTGCTCACTTATCTCTGTAGTAAGCTCAGTTCTGTTCCCTTATCTCTGTAGTAAGCTCAGTTCTGTTCTCTTATCTCTGTAGTAAGCTCAGTTCTGCTCACTTATCTCTGTAGTAAGCTCAGTTCTGTTCTCTTATCTCTGTAGTAAGCTCGGTTCTGCTCTCTTATCTCTGTAGTAAGCTCGGTTTTGCTCCCTTATCTCTGTAGTAAGCTCAGTTCTGTTCCCTATCTCTGTAGTAAGCTCAGCTCTGTTCTCTTATCTCTGTAGTAAGCTCAGTTCTGTTCCTTTATTTCTGTAATAAGCTCGGTTCTGTTCCCTTATCTCTGTAGTAAGCTCAGTTCTGCTCTCTTATCTCTGTAGTAAGCTCAGCTCTGTTCTCTTATCTCTGTAGTAAGCTCAGTTCTGTTCTCTTATCCCTGTAGTAAGATCGGTTCTGCTCTCATATCTCTGTAGTAAGCTCAGTTCTGTTCTCTTATCTCTGTAGTAAGCTCAGTTCTGCTCTCTTATCTCTGTAGTAAGCTCAGTTCTGCCCTCTTATCTCTGTAGTAAGCTTGGTTCTGCTCCCTTATCTCTGTAGTAAGCTCAGTTCTGTTCCTTTATTTCAGTAATAAGATCAGTTCTGCTCTCTTATCTCTGTAGTACGCTCAGCTCTGTTCTCTTATCTCTGTAGTAAGCTCAGTTCTGTTCCTTTATTTCTGTAATAAGCTCTGTTCTGCTCTCATATCTCTGTAGAAAGCTCGGTTCAGCTCTCATATGTCTGTAATAAGCTCTGTTCTGCTCTCATATCTCTGTAGTAAGCTCAGTTCTGCTCCCTTATCGCTGTAGTAAGCTCAGTTCTGCTCCCTTATCTCTGTAGTAAGCTCAGTTCTGCTCCCTTATCGCTGTAGTAAGCTCAGTTCTGTTTCCTTATCTCTGTAGTAAGCTAGGTTCTGTTCCCTTATCTCTGTAATAAGCTCACTTCTGTTCCTTTATTTCTGTAGTAAGCTCGGTTCTGCTCTCATATGTCTGTAGTAAGCTCAGTTCTGCTCTCTTATCTCTGTAGTAAGCTCAGTTCTGCTCTCTTATTTCTGTAGTAAGCTTAGTTCTGCTCTCATATCTCTGTAGTAAGCTCAGCTCTGCTCCTTTATTTCTGTAATACGCTCAGTTCTGTGTCCTTATCTCTGTAGTAAGCTCAGTTCTGCTCACTTATCTCTGTAGTAAGCTCAGTTCTGTTCCCTTATCTCTGTAGTAAGCTCAGTTCTGTTCTCTTATCTCTGTAGTAAGCTCAGTTCTGCTCACTTATCTCTGTAGTAAGCTCAGTTCTGTTCTCTTATCTCTGTAGTAAGCTCGGTTCTGCTCTCTTATCTCTGTAGTAAGCTCGGTTTTGCTCCCTTATCTCTGTAGTAAGCTCAGTTCTGTTCCCCTATCTCTGTAGTAAGCTCAGCTCTGTTCTCTTATCTCTGTAGTAAGCTCAGTTCTGTTCCTTTATTTCTGTAATAAGCTCTGTTCTGCTCTCATATCTCTGTAGTAAGCTCAGTTCTGCTTCCATATCTCTGTAGTAAGCTCGGTTCTGCTTCCATATCTCTGTAGTAAGCTCGGTTCTGCTTCCATATCTCTGTAGTAAGCTCAGTTCTGCTTCCATATCTCTGTAGTAAGCTCAGTTCTGCTCTCTTATCTCTATAGTAAGCTCAGTTCTGCTCTCTTATCTCTATAGTAACATCGGTTCTTGCTCTCATATCTCTATAGTAAGCTCTGTTCTGCTCCCTTATCTCTGTAGTAAGCTCAGTTCTGCTCCCTTATCTCTGTAGTAAGCTTCGTTCTGCTTACTTATGTCTGTAGTAAGCTCAGTTCTGCTTACTTATCTACGTAGTAAGCTCTGTTTTATTTCCCTTATCTCTGTAGTAAGCTCGGTTCTGGTCATTATCTCTGCAATAAGCTTGGTTCTGCTCCATATTTCTGTAGTAAGCTCAGTTCTGCTCACTTATCTCTGTAGTAATCTCAGTTCTGTTCACTTATGTCTGTAGTAAGCTCAGTTCTGCTCACTTATGTCTGTAGTAAGCTCAGTTCTGCTCTCTTATCTATGTAGGAAGCTCGGTTCTGCTCCCATATCTCTGTAGTAAGCTCAGTTCTGCTCCCTTATCTCTGTAGTAAGCTCAGTTCTGCTCCCTTATCTCTGTAGTAAGCTCAGTTCTGTTCCCTTATCTCTATTGTAAGCTCGGTTCTGCTCTCATATCTCTGTAGTAAGCTCAGTTCTTCTTTCATATCTTTGTAGTAAGCTCAGTTCTGCTCCCTTATCTCTGTATTAAGCTCACTTCTGTTCTCTTATCTCTGTAGTAAGCTCAGTTCTGCTCCCTTATCTCTGTAGTAAGCTCCGTTCTGCTCTCTTATCTCTGTAGTAAGCTCGGTTCTGCTCTCATATCTCTGTAATAAGCTCTGTTCTGCTCTCATATCTCTGTAGTAAGCTCAGTTCTGCTCTCATATCTCTGTAGTAAGCTCTGTTCTGTTCTCTTATCTCTGTAGTAAGCTCGGTTCTGTTCCCTTATCTCTGTAGTAAGCTCAGTTCTGTTCTCTTATCTCTGTAGTAAGATCGGTTCTGCTCTCATTTCTCTGTAGTACGCTCTGTTCTGCTCCCTTATGTCTGCAGTAAGGCTGTGGTCACAGTTGCCATGCGTTTTTTTTTAGTGATTTAACAAAACTCATGCTTTTTTTCATGTCAGCATGAGTTTTGTAAGGTGTGTGATGGCTCCCTGCGTTTTTGGCTGCGTTTTTGAATCTGCACCTAAAAATAGTGCTTGTAGTATTTTTTTGTGCGTTTTGAAAAACGCATGCGTTTTTTTAGAAAACGCATGCGTTTTTATAACATGGGTTCCTATGGGAAACGCATGCAAAAACGCATGTACAATTAGTACCTTTTAGTGCCATTCAAAAACGCATGCGTTTCCCATAGGAGCCCATGTTAAAAAAACGCATGCGTTTTCTAAAACGCATGCGGTTTTTTTTACATGGGCTCCTATGGGAAACGCATGCGTTTTTGAATGACACTAATTGTACATGCGTTTTTGCATGCGTTTTCCATAAGGCCCCTTATTAAAAAACGCATGCGTTTTTGGATATGCTCCAAAAATGCATGGGACAGTCACACATGCTTTTTGGCTATTAGGGCATGCGTTTTTTTAACATGGGGGCCTATGGGTGCGTTTTTTACATGCTTTTTGAAAACGCAGGTCTTCAAAAACGCATGTGAAAAATGCTACTGTGACCACAGCCTATGCTTGGTTCTGCTCCCTTATGTCTGTAGTAAGGCTGGGGTCACACTTGATATGAGTTTTTTTAGTGATTTAAAAAAACTCATGCGTTTTTTCATGTAATCATGAGTTTTTCAAGGTGTGTGATGGCTCCCTGCGTTTTTGGCTGTGTTTTTAAATCTGCACCAAAAAATAGTGCATGCACTATTTTTTGGTGCGGTTTGAAAAACGCATGCGTTTTTCACATGGGCCCCTATGGAAAACGCATGCAAAAACGCATGTACAATTAGTACCATTTAGTGCCATTCAAAAACGCATGCGTTTTCCGTAGGAGCCCATGTTAAAAAACGCATGCGTTTTTATAACATGGGTTCCTATGGAAAACGCATGCGTTTTTGAATGGCACTAAATGGTAGTAATTGTACATGCGTTTTTGCATGCGTTTTCCATAGGGGCCCATGTTAAAAAACGCATGCATTTTTGGAAATGCACCAAAAACGCATGATACTGTCACACATGCGTTTTTGCTATTAGGGCATGCGTTTTTTAACATGGGGACCTATGGATACGTTTTTACATGCGTTTTTGAAAACGCAGGTCTCCAAAAACGCTTGTGAAAAACGCAAGTGTGACCCTAGCCTAAGCTCGGTTCTGTTCTCTTATCTCTGTAGTAAGCTCGGTTCTGCTCCCTTATCTCTGTAGTAAGCTCGATTCTGCTCCCTTATCTCTGTAGTAAGCTTCGTTCTGCTCACTTATGTCTGTAGTAAGCTCAGTTCTACTCCCTTATCTCTGTAGTAAGGCTGGGGTCACACTTGATATGAGTTTTTTTAGTGATTTAAAAAAACTCATGCGTTTTTACATGCGTTTTTTCATGTAATCATGAGTTTTTCAAGGTGTGTGATGGCTCCCTGCGTTTTAGGCTGCGTTTTTAAATCCGCACCAAAAAATAGTGCATTCACTATTTTTTTGGGCGGTTTGAAAAACGCATGCGTTTTTTTAGAAAACGCATGTGTTTTTAACATGGGCCCCTATGGAAAACGCATGCAAAAACGCATGTACAATTAGTACCATTTAGTGCCATTCAAAAACGCATGCGTTTTCCATAGGAGCCCATGTTAAAAAAATGCATGCGTTTTTGGAAATGCACCAAATACGCATGGTACTGTCACACATGCGTTTTTGCTATTAGGGCATGCGTTTTTTTAACATGGGGGCCTATGGGTGCGTTTTTACATGCGATTTTGAAAACGCAGGTCTCCAAAAACGCTTGTAAAAAACGCAAGTGTGACCTTAGCCTAAGTTCGGCTGTTCCCTTATCTCTGTAGTAAGCCCGGTTCTGCTCCCTTATCTCTGTAGTAAGCTCAGTTCTAATTCTTTATTTCTGTAATAAGGCTGGGGTCACAGTAGCATTTTTCACATGCGTTTTTGGAGACCTGCGTTTTCAAAAACGCATGTAAAAAACGCACCCATAGGCCCCCATGTTAAAAAACGCATGCCCTAATAGCCAAAAAGCATGTGTGACAGTACCATGCGTTTTACAATTAGTGTCATTCAAAAACGCATGCGTTTCCCATAGGAGCCCATGTAAAAAAAAAACACATGCGTTTTAGAAAACGCATGCGTTTTTTTAACATGGGCTCCTATGGGAAACGCATGCGTTTTTGAATGGCACTAAAAGGTACTAATTGTACATGCGTTTTTGCATGCGTTTCCCATAGGAGCCCTTGTTATAAAAACGCATGCGTTTTCTTCAAAAACACATGCGTTTTTCAAAATGCACCAAAAAATAGTACATGCACTATTTTTGGGTGCAGATTTCAAAACGCAGCCAAAAACGCAGGGATCCATCACACACCTTAAAAAACTCATGATGACATGAAAAACGCATGTAAAAAAGCATGCGTTTTTAAAAGGCCCTATAAAAACACATGTCAACTGTGACCACAGCCTAAGCTCAGTTCTGTTCCCTTATCTCTGTAGTAAGCTCAGCTCTGTTCTCTTATCTCTGTAGTAAGCGCAGTTCTGTTCTCTTATCTCTGTAGTAAGCTCAGTTCTGTTCTCTTATCTCTGTAGTAAGCTCAGCTCTGTTCTCTTATCTCTGTAGTAAGCTCAGTTCTGTTCCTTTATTTCTGTAATAAGGCTGTGGTCACAGTACCATTTTTCACATGCATTTTTGGAGACCTGCGTTTTCAAAAATGCATGTAAAAAACGCACCCATAGGCCCCCATGTTAAAAAACGCATGCCCTAATAGCCAAAAAGCATGTGTGACTGTCCCATGCATTTTTGGAGCATATCCAAAAACGCATGCGTTTTTGTAGAAAACGCATGCGTTTTTATAACATGGGTTCCTATGGAAAACGCATGCAAAAACGCATGTACAGTTAGTACCTTTTAGTGCCATTCAAAAACGCATGCGTTTCCCATAGGAGCCCATGTTAAAAAACGCATGCGTTTCCGGAAACGCATGCGTTTTTTTTAACATGTGCTCCTATGGGAAACGCATGCGTTTTTGAATGGCACTAAAAGGTACTAACTGTACATGCGTTTTTGCATGCGTTTTCCATAGGAACCCATGTTATAAAAACGCATGCGTTTTCTACAAAAACGCATGCGTTTTTCAAAACGCTCAAAAAAATACTACAAGCACTATTTTTAGGTGCAGATTCAAAAACGCACCCAAAAACGCAGGGAGCCATCACACACCTTATAAAACTCATGCTGACATGAAAAAAAGCATGAGTTTTGTTAAATCACTTAAAAAAACGCATGGCAACTGTGACCCCAGCCTAAGCTCTGTTCTGCTCTCATATCTCTGTAGTTAGCTCGGATCAGCTCTCATATGTCTGTAGTAAGCTCAGTTTCTGCTCTCTTATCCCTGTAGTAAGCTCAGTTCTGCTTCCATATCTCTGTAGTAAGCTCAGTTCTGCTTCCATATCTCTGTAGTAAGCTCAGTTCTGCTTCCATATCTCTGTAGTAAGCTCAGTTCTGCTCTCTTATCCCTGTAGTAAGCTCAGTTCTGCTTCCATATCTCTGTAATAAGCTCTGTTCTGCTCTCTTATCTCTGTAGTAAGCTCGGTTCTGCTTCCATATCTCTGTAGTAAGCTCAGTTCTGCTCCATATGTCTGTAGTAAGCTCAGTTCTGCTCCCATATCTCTGTAGTAAGCTCGGTTCTGTTCTCTTATCTCTGTAGTAAGCTCGGTTCTGTTCCCTTATCTCTGTAGTAAGCTCAGTTCTGTTCTCTTATCTCTGTAGTAAGCTCAGTTCTGTTCCCTTATCTCTGTAGTAAGCTTCGTTCTGCTCACTTAGCTCTGTAGTAAGCTTGGTTCTGTTCCCCTATCTCTGTAGTAAGCTCAGTTCTGCTCTCTTATCTCTGTAGTAAGCTAAGTTCTGCTCACTTATGTCTGTAGTAAGCTCGGTTCTGCTCCATATTTCTGTAGTAAGTTCAGTTCTGCTCACTTATCTCTGTAGTAAGCTCAGTTCTGTTCACTTATGTCTGTAGTAAGCTCAGTTCTGCTCACTTATGTCTGTAGTAAGGCTGTGGTCACAGTTTTTTTAGTGCCTTTTAAAAACGCATGCTTTTTTACATGCGTTTTTCATGTCAGCATGAGTTTTTTAAGGTCTCTGATGGCTCCCTGCGTTTTTGAATCTGCACCTAAAAATAGTGCTTGTAGTATTTTTTTGAGCGTTTTGAAAAACGCATGCGTTTTTATAGAAAACGCATGCGTTTTTATTACATGGGTTCCTATGGAAAACGCATGCAAAAACGCATGTACAGTTAGTACCTTTCAGTGCCATTCAAAAACGCATGCGTTTCCCATAGGAGCCCATGTTAAAAAAACGCATGCGTTTCCGTAAAAACGCATGCGTTTTTTTAACATGGTCTCCTATGGGAAACGCATGCGTTTTTGAATGGCACTAAAAGGTACTAACTGTACATGCGTTTTTTCATGCGTTTTCCATAGGAACCCATGTTATAAAAACGCATGCGTTTTCTACAAAAACGCATGCGTTTTCTACAAAAACGCATGCGTTTTTGGATATGCTCCAAAAACGCATGGGACAGTCACACATGCTTTTTGGCTATTAGGGCATGTGTTTTTTAACATGGGGGCCTATGGGTGTGTTTTTTACATGCGTTTTTGAAAACGCAGGTCTCCAAAAACGCATGTGAAAAATGGTACTGTGGCCCCAGCCTAAGCTCAGTTCTGCTCCCTTATCTCTGTAGTAAGCTCGGTTCTGCTCCCATATCTCTGTAGTAAGCTCAGCTCTGTTCTCTTATCTCTGTAGTAAGATCAGTTCTGCTCCCTTATCTCTGTAGTAAGCTCGGTTTTGCTCTCATATCTCTGTAATACGCTCAGTTCTGTGTCCTTATCTCTGTAGTAAGCTCAGTTCTGCTCCCTTATCTCTGTAGTAAGCTCTGTTCTGTTCTCTTATCTCTGTAGTAAGCTCAGTTCTGTTCTCTTATCTCTGTAGTAAGCTTGGTTCTGCTCCCTTATCTCTGTAGTAAGCTCAGTTCTGCTCACTTATCTCTGTAGTAAGCTCAGTTCTGCTCACTTATGTCTGTAGTAAGCTCAGTTCTGCTCACTTCTGTCTGTAGTAAGCTCGGTTCTGCTCACTTATCTCTGTAGTAAGTTCGGTTCTGCTCACTTATCTCTGTAGTAAGCTCAGTTCTGCTCACTTATGTCTGTAGTAAGCTCGGTTCTGCTCACTTATCTCTGTAGTAAGCCCAGTTCTGCTCACTTATCTATGTAGTAAGCCCTGTTTTATTTCCCTTATCTCTCTAGTAAGCTTGATTTTGCTCTCATATCTCTGTAGTAAGCTCAGTTCTGGTCATTATCTCTGCAGTAAGCTCGGTCCTGCTCCCATATTTACAGTCATATGAAAAGGTTTGGGCACCCCTCTTAATCTTACTCATTTTTTTTGTTTAAAATTAGGTTTTTGCAACAGCTATTTCAGTGTGATATATGTAATAACTGATGGATAAAGTAATATTTCAGGATTGAAATGAGGTTTCTTGTACTAACCGAAAATGTGAAATATGCATTATTTCAAAATTTGACAGGTGCCAAAGTATGGGCACCTCAACAGAAAAGTGACATTAATATTTAGTAGATACACCTTTCGCAAAATTAACAGCCTCTAGTCGCCTCCTGTAGCTGTTAATGAGTTCCTGGATCCTGGATGAAGGTATTTTTGACCATTCCTCTTTACAAAACAATTCCAGTTCAGTTAAGCTTGATGGTCGTCGAGCATGGACAGCCCGCTTCAAAACATCCCACAGATGTTCAATGATATTCAGGTCTGGGAACTGGGATGGCCATTCCAGAACATTGTAATTGTTCCTCTGCATGAATGCCTGAGTAGATTTGGAACGGTGTTTTGGATCATTGTCTTGCTGAAAGATCCATAACTTCATACTTCAAATTTGACACTGATTCTTGAACATTATTCTCAAGAATCTGCTGATACTGAGTGGAATCCATGCGACCCTCAACTTTAACAAGATTCCCGATGCCGTCATTGGCCACACAGCCCCAAAGCATGATGGACCCTCCCCCAAATTTGACAGTGGGTAGCAAGTGTTTTTCTTGGAATGCTGTGTTTTTGGGGCGCCATGCATAACGCCTTGTTGTATGACCAAACAACTCAATCTTTGTTTCATCAGTCCACGGGACCTTCTTCCAAAATGAAACTGGCTTGTCCAAATGTGCTTTTGCATACCTCAGGCGACTTTGTTTGTGGCGTGCATGCAGAAACGGCTTCTTTCGCATCACTCAACCATACAGCTTCTCCTTGTGCAGTGTGCGCTATATTGTTGACCGATGCACAGTGACACCATCTGCAGCAAGATGATGCTGCAGGTCTTTGGAGGTGGTCTGTGGATTGTTCTTGACTGTTCTCACCATTCTTCTCTGCCTGTCTGATATTTTTGTTGGCCTGCCACTTCTGGCCTTTACAAGAACTGTCCCTGTGGTCTTCCATTTCCTTACTATGTTCCTCACAGTGGAAACTGACAGGAATTTTAAATCTCTGAGACAAATTTTTGTATCCTTCCCCTGAACAACTATGTTGAACAATCTTTTTTTTTCAGATCATTTGAGAGCTGTTTTGAGGAGCCCATGATGCCACTCCTCAGAGAAGATGCAACTAGGAGAACAACTTGCAAGTGGAAACCTGAAATAGCTTTTCTCATGATTGGATACACCGGGCTATAAAGTACAAAGCTCAATGAGGTTACCAACCCAATTTAGTGCTTCAGTAAGTCAGTAAAAAGTAGTTAGGAGTATTCAAATCATGAAAATCAGAAGGGTGCCCATACTTTGGCACCTGTCAAATTTTTAAATAATGCATAGTTCACATTTTTGGTTAGTACAATAAACCTTATTTCAAACCTGAAATATTAATGTGTCCATCAGTAGTGATGAGCGAGTATGCTCTGCGCTGCTCGGTACTCGCATGAGTATTACTGTACTCGGGCTACTCGGCGAGCACCGAGTAATATCGCGATACTCGTGCTGTGCTCGTGGTCCTCATCCCTGCAGGTTGGCGCTCTTTGGACAGCCAGCCCACATGCAGGGATTGGCTGGCAGACCACTGCAATGCCACAGCCCTGTTAGTTGTGGCATTGCAGTGATTGGCCGGCCTGCACAGCGTGACCAAGCCTTTATAAAACCCGGCCGCGCTGTGCTCTGCACACAGCTATCCAGACAGTGAGTGTAGGGAGAGTGTCTGCTGCTGCTTAGGGACAGATTTGCGGCCCTCAAAGGGAAATCCGGAGCAGGACTGCAAACTGCTGCGGACCACAACAGTCCTTCTCAGGACTAATCTAGGAGGATATAGGCAGGGTGATCGGAATCCAAGCTTTCCAGATCGGAATCCAAGCTTTTCTGTGACCATAACAGTCACCAGACTGTTGTACTTACTACCTTGATACAAGTTAGGGACTAAAATCCTACTCTCCTGTGACCATTACAGTCACCAGACTGTTGTACTTACTACCTTGATACAGGTTAGGGACTAAAATCCTTCTCTCCTGTGACCTGAACAGTCACCAGACTGTTGTACTTACTACCTTGATACAGGTTAGGGACTAAAATCCAACTCTCCTGTGACCATTACAGTCACCAGACTGTTGTACTTACTACCTTGATACAGGTTAGGGACTAAAATCCTACTCTCCTGTGACCATAACAGTCACCAGACTGTTGTACTTACTACCTTGATACAGGTTAGGGACTAACATCCTTCTCTCCTGTGACCTGAACAGTCACCAGACTGTTGTACTTACTACCTTGATACAGGTTAGGGACTAAAATCCTTCTCTCCTGTGACCTGAACAGTCACCAGACTGTTGTACTTACTACCTTGATACAGGTCAGGGACTAAAATCCTACTCTCCTGTGACCATTACAGTCACCAGACTGTTGTACTTACTACCTTGATACAGGTTAGGGACTAAAATCCTTCTCTCCTGTGACCATAACAGTCACCAGACTGTTGTACTTACTACCTTGATACAGGTTAGGGACTAAAATCCTTCTCTCCTGTGACCTGAACAGTCGCCAGACTGTTGTACTTACTACCTTGATACAGGTTAGGGACTAAAATCCTTCTCTTCTGTGACCTGAACAGTCACCAGACTGTTGTACTTGCTACCTTGATACAGGTTAGGGACTAAAATCCTACTCTCCTGTGACCATTACAGCCACCAGACTGTTGTACTTACTACCTTGATACAGGTTAGGGACTAAAATCCTTCTCTCCTGTGACCATAACAGTCACCAGACTGTTGTGTTTACTACCTTGATACAGGTTAGGAACTAAAATCCTTCTCTCCTGTGACCTGAACAGTCACCAGACTGTTGTACTTACTACCTTGATACAGGTTAGGGACTAAAATCCTACTCTCCTATGACCATTACAGTCACCAGACTGTTGCACTTACTACCTTGATACAGGTTAGGGACTAAAATCCTAATCTCCTGTGACCATTACAGTCACCAGACTGTTGTACTTACTACCTTGATACAGGTTAGGGACTAAAATCCTACTCTCCTGTGATCATTACAGTCACCAGACTGTTGTACTTACTACCTTGATACAGGTTAGGGACTAAAATCCTTCTCTCCTGTGACCATAACAGTCACCAGACTGTTGTACTTACTACCTTGATACAGGTTAGGGACTAAAATCCTTCTCTCCTGTGACCTGAACAGTCACCAGACTGTTGTACTTACTACCTTGATACAGGTTAGGGACTAAAATCCTTCTCTCCTGTGACTTGAACTGTCACCAGACTGTTGTACTTACTACCTTGATACAGGTTAGGTACTAAAATCCTACTCTCCTGTGACCTGAACAGTCACCAGACTGTTGTCGCTGTATACAGGCAAAATGCGCAAGGGCGTTGGCAAGGAACAAGGAAGTGGATGTGATGGTGGTGCAGGCAGAGGCCGAGGTCGTGTACAAGCACTAATTTCGCAACAACAAAGTGGCACATCTACTCGCTCGCACGTCCTGTCCCAAATTCTTGGGGCCCGCAGCAGTACACCGCTCTTGAATCAAGACCAGTGTCAACAGGTTGTTACTTGGATAGCGGATAATGCTTCAAGTCAGATGGGCACCTCCACAAACACCCTGTCTTCCACACGGTCAAGTGTCATTAGCCGTGATACTGCACCGCACATTTCCCAACCTGATCCTCCTTCCTACCACCAGGCCGAGTACACGTCCACGGACATTACTGATCCCACAGTTGGACACTCGGAAGAGCTGTTCACGTATCCATTCACAGAATCTGGCCTCTCGCCAGCTCCTGTTGAAGTGGGTGATGAGAAGATGGTATGTACAGATACCCAAATATTTGAGTAGCCACGTTCTCACGAACAGAACGTTGGCAACGTGTCTCAACAAGAGGTGGACGATGATGAGACACAATTGCCAGGAAGTCAGGAGGAGGATCAGGGTGCGGAAGAGGAAGACGACGTGGTGGATGATCCAGTAGCTGACCCAACCTGGCAGGAGGATATGCAGAGCGAGGACAGCAGTGCACAGGGGGAGAGAGGCGTAGCATCCCAACAGGCAGTACGAAGCAGGGTCGTGTCCGCAGGCAGAAGGCAGGCAACCGTTCACCGGAACAACAACACGACTCAATGTGCCTGTGCAAATGTTAGGTCTTCCCGAGTCTGGGAGTTTTTTAAGTTGGCTCCAGATGACTCTAAAAAGGCCATTTGCAACACCTGCCATGCCAGTATCAGCAGGGGTACGAAAACTAGCAGCATGACCACCACCAGCATGATCAGGCACATGTCAGCCAAGCACCCGACTTTGTGGGAAGTACAACAGAGTCGAGGAGTGGTGCTTGCTGATGTCACTGCTACGTCTTCGCATGTTGTGCGTGCGAGCCAATCCGCTGTCCATGCTGGCCGTGAACAAGCCTCCGGCCCTGCACCTGAAGTTGCCCACGAACAAATAACACCACCATCAAGCACGTCCTTGTCCCAGCGCAGCGTTCAATTATCCATTCAGCAAACCTATGAACGCAGGTGCAAATACGCTGCCAACGCCCCACTTGCCACTGTCCTCAATTCTCACATTTCGCGACTCATAGCGCTAGAAATGTTGCCTTTCCGGCTGGTGGAGACGGAGGCATTCCGCGACCTGATGGGGGCTGCTGTCCCACGTTACTCGGTCCCCAGCCGCCACTATTTCTCCAGATGTGCCGTCCCCGCATTGCATAACCACGTGTCCCAAAGCATCACACGTGCCCTGAACAACGCTGTTTCAGCCAAAGTCCACCTAACCACAGACACGTGGACAAGTGATTGTGGGGAAGGCCGGTACATCTTCTTAACGGCACACTGGGTTAATATTGTGGAGGCTGGGACCCAGTCTGAGCGAGGGACGGACCTCCCTCACCAAGGATAGCAGGCCCTACCTCTGTCAGGGTTTCACCAACACTCTACAGCTCCGGAAAGACATGGAGCAACTCTCTGGCCAAATTGAGGATATGACATGCACACCAGTCATACCCTCGATTCAGCGTGGCTGGCCAGAGGACAGGGGAGATGAGGAGGAGGAGGAGGACAGCATGTTCAGTCATCGTGTTGGTCTAGATACTGAAGTGATGGCTGTTAAGAGTCTGGCGCACATGGCTGACTTTATGGTAAGCTGCCTGGCTCGTGACCCTCGCGTTCAGAACATCTTGGCCGACAATCAGTACTGGTTGGCAACACTGTTAGACCCACGCTACAAGGAGAACTTTATGTCTCTCATTCCTGAGGCGGAGAGGTCAGCCAAAATGCAGCAGTTCCAGAAGGCCATAGTCATGGAAGTAGGCAAATCATTCCCCTCACAAATGCTAGCGGCATAGGTCAGGAATCGGTGGACAACCAAGGCGTACGGCCGAGAGGGGCACAAGTCCAATCCGCCAGAGGTAGGGGAACACTCTTTACGATGTGGGACAGTTTTATCAGCCCCTCACGTACCACAGACCCTGAGGTGCGGGGTAGTGCCACAAGAAATGCTAAGTTTGGCCAGATGCTGAAGGAGTACCTTGCAGATCGAACAACTGTACTGCGAGATTCCTCTGTGCCTTACAATTATTGGGTCTCCAAGCTGGACACGTGGCAAGAATTGGCTCTCTACGCCTTGGAAGTCCTGGCCTGCCCTGCCGCTAGCGTTTTGTCAGAGTGTGTTTTCAGTGCCGCAGGTGGAATCATTACTGATAAACGCACCCGCCTGTCAACTGAAAATGCTGACAGGCTGACTCTGATCAAGATGAACAAGGGTTGGATTGGGCCAGACTTCACCACACCACCAACAAATGAAAACTGAATTTAAATTTTGTTATGGGAATTTGCCATGTACCTCCATTCACCCATGGGTACACAGTTCTGCACTTTGGCTAATCGCTGGACTGCTCCTCCTTCTCCTCATGTGACACCATGATGACCATTACAATAGTTAGGCTGTTGTTTCAGGTATAACCCCAGTAGTAAATTTTTTCGCCCATTCTTTTAGAATGGGCATTACAACGACAGGAGACCCGCTCCTTTTCAATGGGAAAAATGTTTTGAGGCCCTCCTGCACGTCTCTATCCAGGGACAATGTGGAGCCTCCCAATTTTTGGCTGCCCTGCCAAAGGGCTATATTACAATACACCCACTTGAGGTTTACAGGCCCTACTGCACGTCTGTATGCATGGGTCATTGTTGAACCTCCCAATTTTTGGCTGCCCTGCCAAAGGGCTATACTACAATACACCCACTTGAGGTTTACAGGCCCTCCTGCACGTCTCTATCCTGGGACAATGTGGAGCCTCCCAATTTTTGGCTGCCCTGCCAAAGGGCTATACTACAATACACCCACTTCAGGTTTACAGGCCCTCCTGCACGTCTCTATCCTGGGACAATGTGGAGCCTCCCAATTTTTGGCTGCCCTGCCAAAGGGCTATACTACAATACACTCACTTCAGGTTTACAGGCCCTCCTGCACGTCTCTATCCTGGGACAATGTGGAGCCTCCCAATTTTTGGCTGCCCTGCCAAAGGGCTATACTACAATACACCCACTTGAGGTTTACAGGCCCTCCTGCACGTCTCTATCCTGGGACAATGTGGAGCCTCCCAATTTTTGGCTGCCCTGCCAAAGGGCTATACTACAATACACCCACTTCAGGTTTACAGGCCCTCCTGCACGTCTCTATCCTGGGACAATGTGGAGCCTCCCAATTTTTGGCTGCCCTGCCAAAGGGCTATACTACAATACACTCACTTCAGGTTTACAGGCCCTCCTGCACGTCTCTATCCTGGGACAATGTGGAGCCTCCCAATTTTTGGCTGCCCTGCCAAAGGGCTATACTACAATACACCCACTTGAGGTTTACAGGCCCTCCTGCACGTCTCTATCCTGGGACAATGTGGAGCCTCCCAATTTTTGGCTGCCCTGGCCAAAGGGCTATACTACAATACACCCACTTCAGGTTTACAGGCCCTCATGCACGTCTCTATCCAGGGGCATTGGTGAACCTCCCAATTTTGGACTGCCCTGCCAAAGGAAAATACTACAATAGACCCAGTTCGTCAAAATGGGCACATTATGTCAAGACAGGGCTTCATGTTCGTCTCTTCTCAGGGACATCGGAGTGCCGCACAATGTTTTCACGTAAAATCTTTCATGTAATCACAAAAAGTAACATACACCAGCTGTATCTCACTATTGGGTATGTGCCCTTAACATTTCCACCCTAAATATTCATTTTGGTGTCATTTTGGAAGGTTTTCTGGTGACTCCGTAAAATTGGCGTGAAACTCGGACAACATTGTTCACAGCTGTGACTTTTGAGTGAGAAATGCTTCCAAGGGTCTTCCCCATGGTGTTGCCATGTCATTTGAGCACTCTTCTGAGACTTTTGTGACATTTTTAGGGTTTCTACATGCTGCCGGCAGTCATTTCATAAAAATACTCGGGTCTCCCATAAGATAACATTGGGCTCGGTACTCGGGCCGAGTACACGAGTATCTCGGGATGCTCGGCCCGAGCTTCGAGCACCCGAGCATTTTAGTACTCATCACTATCCATCAGTTATTACATATATCACACTGAAATAGCTGTTGCAAAAAAACAATTTTAAACCCCAAAAAAATTAGTAAGATTAAAAGGGGTGCCCAAACTTTTTCATATGACTATACTATATGTTCCAGCCTGTTTTTAAAACATCTGTTGCTTTAATGCAGTAGACAGAGATAAACCTGTGGGCAGCTGCAACTCGAGGGCTACGGCCTTGTGATTGCCCCCAGACTGAAATGTGGTAGCCAGCCTCTGCACATTGTGCACTCACGACTCCGCTCCATACACACGTCTCCACTCTGTACCCATCGTACACACACTGCTCCTTTCCGGAGGTCTAGTCGGGTGTTTGTCTATTTTAGGTAGAATGTAAAATACTGGTATGATAGGGAATTTGTTCACTAGATACTCAGCCATATCAGCATCAATGGTATCCTGTTCCTTGTAATGTTGAATCAATGCATTGATAAGGGAACTTAGTTTCCACTCTTGAATACAAGACAGGCTATACTGAGGGGTACAGCGTGTCTGGACGAACCACTTATACAGGTATTTACTTACTACATGGATAATTAACTTCTTGGAGAAAGACCAAATACGTACATATGTCTGACATTACATTTTTATAGTGGAGACCGACACACAGATACCTGTTAACATTATCCAGATCTTTATTTCACAACAAAGGACGGGTATGTCAGATTAGAAATTGACAGCATCTCTGTTTATCCATACTTTGATCTTTAGTTTCTTGTTTATATTTCAACTTTTCTAAATCCTTAACTGACTCATCTGAGCTCACTGAATATACCTCAGTTTACTCATCTGCAGTTTTCGGGTCATTTTCCTTCCTTTTTAATTCTATACAGTTGTTTCATACCTGTACAACCCCTTTAACTATACCCTGAGCACCTGACGTATCACTCATTATTTATTATCATTTTTTCTGTTAATATATGTCGTTCACCGCTGGACGCACTAATACAGGTGCACGTCGCCGGATAACACGCAGAGCACTTTTTCACCATTAAGATGAAGTGGACTTCTAGTGCATAGGTAATGCATTTTCTTATTCTTCTTTTTTCTTTAATTTGGCACGGCTGCTTTGTGACGATACAGTTAGGGCCAGAAATATTTGGACAGTGACACAATTTTCGCGAGTTGGTCTCTGCATGCCACCATTGCATTTGAAATGAAACCTCTACAACAGAATTCAAGTGCAGATTGTAACGTTTAATTTGAAGGGTTGAACAAAAATATCTGATAGAAAATGTAGGAATTGTACACATTTCTTTACAAACACTCCACATTTTAGGAGGTCAAAAGTAATTGGACAAATAAACATAACCCAAACAAAATATTTTTATTTTCAATATTTTGTTGCGAATCCTTTGGAGGCAATCACTGCCTTAAGTCTGGAACCCATGGACATCACCAAACGCTGGGTTTCCTCCTTCTTAATGCTTTGCCAGGCCTTTACAGCCGCAGCCTTTAGGTCTTGCTTGTTTGTGGGTCTTTCCGTCTTAAGTCTGGATTTGAGCAAGTGAAATGCATGCTCAATTGGGTTAAGATCTGGTGATTGACTTGGCCATTGCAGAATGTTCCACTTTTTTGCACTCATGAACTCCTGGGTAGCTTTGGCTGTATGCTTGGGGTCATTGTCCATCTGTACTATGAAGCGCCGTCCAATCAACTTTGCAGCATTTGGCTGAATCTGGGCTGAAAGTATACCCCGGTACACTTCAGAATTCATCCGGCTACTCTTGTCTGCTGTTATGTCATCAATAAACACAAGTGACCCAGTGCCATTGAAAGCCATGCATGCCCATGCCATCACGTTGCCTCTACCATGTTTTACAGAGGATGTGGTGTGCCTTGGATCATGTGCCGTTCCCTTTCTTCTCCAAACTTTTTTCTTCCCATCATTCTGGTACAGGTTGATCTTTGTCTCATCTGTCCATAGAATACTTTTCCAGAACTGAGCTGGCTTCTTGAGGTGTTTTTCAGCAAATTTAACTCTGGCCTGTCTATTTTTGGAATTGATGAATGGTTTGCATCTAAATGTGAACCCTTTGTATTTACTGTCATGGAGTCTTCTCTTTACTGTTGACTTAGAGACAGATACACCTACTTCACTGAAAGTGTTCTGGACTTCAGTTGATGTTGTGAACGGGTTCTTCTTCACCAAATAAAGTATGCGGCGATCATCCACCACTGTTGTCATCCGTGGATGCCCAGGCCTTTTAGAGTTCCCAAGCTCACCAGTCAATTCCTTTTTTCTCAGAATGTACCCAACTGTTGATTTTGCTACTCCAAGCATGTCTGCTATCTCTCTGATGGATTTTTTCTTTTTTTTCAGCCTCAGGATGTTCTGCTTCACCTCAATTGAGAGTTCCTTTGACCGCATGTTGTCTGGTCACAGCAACAGCTTCCAAATGCAAAACCACACACCTGGAATCCACCCCTGACCTTTTAACTACTTCATTGATTACAGGTTAACGAGGGAGACGCCTTCAGAGTTAATTGCAGCCCTTAGAGTCCATTGTCCAATTACTTTTGGTCCCTTGAAAAAGAGGAGGTTATGCATTACAGAGCTATGATTCCTAAACCCTTTCTCCGATTTGGATGTGGAAACTCTCATATTGTAGCTGGGAGTGTGCACTTTCAGCCCATATTATATATATAATTGTATTTCTGAACATGTTTTTGTAAACAGCTAAAATAACAAAACTTGTGTCACTGTCCAAATATTTCTGGCCCTAACTGTAAATAGAATCTAATATTGCATAGAGCCGCAATCTTGAAATAAACTAGTAATCCGCTTTATGAAACTAATCACGTTTATGGTCTTTATAATGAGTATGTAAACTTTTATTTCTCCTTCGCCTCATTGGGGGACACAGGACCGTGGGTGTTATGCTGCTGTCCACTAGAAGGCGACACTAAGTATACTTCTGAAACAAGAAAACAGTGCGTCTCCTCCCCTGCAGTATATACACCCTGGCTGGCTTCAGCCTCACCAGTTTTTGCTTAGTGTCTCATTAGGAGGTAGATGCGGTCCAAGGACCACAATACTAGTACATAATTATGTTTTTGTTTTTGTTTTAGATTTTGTCCTTTTTTACCAAGGATACTAGAGGGCGACGGTATCTCTGCATACCGATTTCCCAAAAACAACAACAGACGGGAACGCGGGGTGTTACCTCCACGTACTCCCTTCTGCCTCGGTGGACAGGAAGTAAGGCGACGGTTCCACAGCGTTTCGATTTCCTTGTGTTCCATTTTTACCTACTTCTCCCCTACCCCCTGCGGGATCCAGGGTGACATGCACAGCAACCCTCCAGGATCTCAGGAGCAGATCCTGCCGGACAGGGACGCCAGGCTGACACTCTCCTCATATTCCTGGGATTATGAGTCGAGCATTCAAGATGCCCTCCACATTCCCTGCCAGGGGTTTTGGTTTGAGGTGCCTCCATAAGGTAAGCAGGGCTCCTTTGGGACCCTGCATGCATTTGTTGCCTTCCGTCCTCGCTCCCTAGCCCTGGGCTGAAGGTCTCATTCTAGTCCCTGAAGGGCTTCAGCTATCCCCCTTAGCTCCCCTAGCCCTGGCCTGAGGTCTTATTCTAGCCCCTGAAGGGCTACAGCAGTCACCTTTAGCTCCCCTAGCCCTGGGCTCCGCTGCAGGGACTCAGGTGACCGAGGGTGCCCCGCGGCTTTGCTTTCCCGCTCTTCCGCGCCGATGCGCGCTCGTTTTCGGCCTCAGGGGCCTAATTGAGCCCCCGGCTTGCGGCCTGCTCCTAAGCCCGCCCCTTGTTGCCGCCCCTCGTTGCCGCCCCTGGGTGACGTCAGGCGGCCGGGAATTAGAGATCCCGGCCGTGTCACTGTGGGCGGATCTCCTCTCCCCGGCGCGTCTCGCTCATCGCGAGACCTTCTGCGCACCTTTTTTCTCTGGGAGCAGACGCCCTGGCCGCCATCTTCTGTGCCCAGCTGCACGAGGGACAACTTTTCTCAGGGGGACACCGGACCTTGCCTGCGGTCCATTAGGAGCGGTAAGGGGCACAGCATTCGCTGGTGCCCTCTGTCTGATTGTATTTTATTCTGTGCACTCCTCCCTTCAGTTTACTGCATCTGCTGCTTCTCTCCTAAGCAGCATAAATAGTGTCTTCCAGATTCTGCAGCTCTCCATAACTATGCAGAACTCCAGAAGTAACAAGAAGGGCTCTAAGATGGCTACCTTCTATGCCTCTTGCACAACCTGCAAGGACCATTTGCCCAGCGGTCAGACGACCCCTTTTTGCCAGGCCTGTGACCCATCTAATACAGAGCCGGCCAATGCAACAGCCTCTGCTCCTGAGGTTTCCTCGGAGCCCAGCGCCTCTGCCGCAACTGGTAGTCCCCGCGCCACCCCTGAATGGGTTGTCTTCTTGTCTCAGTCCTTAACTCAATCCATATGCAAATAGAGTCTGTGGAGCCTCTGTTAGGAGTCTCAAACACACAACTAGCCATATATCCCTCCAGGGAAGGACCCAGCCAAGGGGTGGCTCCTTGCGGAGAACACCATAACCACCATATGAAGTGGCCCTTTAAGTCAATATCCAACTCTTTTACAAGTTTACAGATATGACAAGGGAATACCAAGGCCAAGTATCCATCCACATACAGCTGTTTCGGGTGTTTGCCCCTCATCAGTGTGGAGTAGGATTCTGGCTAGGTGGGAGCAAGGCCTAGTAGACCAAGATTGCAAAGTATTCACTGATCTCAGGGAGACCAGTCCAAGAAAATACTGCGGGCAGCTGGCTAAAGCGCTCAAACAGTGAATTCCTAGGCACATTGCCCCCTGGGAAATATGAATATGCAAATAGAGTCTGTGGAGCCTCTGTTAGGAGTCTCAAACACAGAACTAGCCATATATCCCTCCAGGGAAGGACCCAGCCAAGGGGCGGCTCCTTGCGGAGAACACCATAACCACCATATGAAGTGGCCCTTTAAGTCAATATCCAACTCTTTTACAAGTTTACAGATATGACAAGGGAATACCAAGGCCAAGTATCCATCCACATACAGCTGTTTCGGGGTGTTGCCCCTCATCAGTGTGGAGTAGGATTCTGGCTAGGTGGGAGCAAGGCCTAGTAGACCAAGATTGCAAAGTATTCACTGATCTCAGGGAGACCAGTCCAAGAAAATACTGCGGGCAGCTGGCTAAAGCGCTCAAACAGTGAATTCCTAGGCACATTGCCCCCTGGGAAATATGAATATGCAAATAGAGTCTGTGGAGTCTCTGTTAGGAGTCTCAAACACAGAACTAGCCATATATCCCTCCAGGGAAGGACCCAGCCAAGGGGTGGCTCCTTGCGGAGAACACCATAACCACCATATGAAGTGGCCCTTTAAGTCAATATCCAACTCTTTTACAAGTTTACAGATATGACAAGGGAATACCAAGGCCAAGTATCCATCCACATACAGCTGTTTCGGGGTGTTGCCCCTCATCAGTGTGGAGTAGGATTCTGGCTAGGTGGGAGCAAGGCCTAGTAGACCAAGATTGCAAACTCAATCCATGTCTCAATCCATGGAAAGACCGACTTCGACCCTGATGCAGGCTTTGCATGCCCAACCCACGGCAGACACCCCCGAGCCTCCTGAGCCCGGATAGAATGCTGCTCAGAGCCACGATTCTGACCCCAGGGATCAGAGACAGGAATCTTCTTCTTCCCAACGAGCCTCTCGTAAGAGAAGGAGCCCCCCTCCTTTCCCTTCAGGGAGCTCCCAGGGTTCCCCATCCCAGGACCAGGAACCAGGTTCCCCTTCGTCTCAGGGTCCATATGATTCGGACCCGGAGCAAGATATGTCGCTTGACTTGGACAACCCTGACACTCAATCTATGATTCAAGACCTGATTACGGCCGTAAATCAGACCCTTAGGGTTGAGAGTCCCACTTTAGAAACTCCAGAGTCCACAATATCATTTAAACGAACAAAGCGCCCACACAAGTTTTTCACGGATCACCATGAGTTCCAGGAACTTATGACCAAATACAGGACTCGTCCGGATAAACGTTTCGGCAACCGAAAAGCCATGGAATCTCGCTATCCTTTTCCCCCTACCATAAGCCAGAACTGGGCTGAGTCCCCACAGGTTGACCCTCCAATTTCCCGTTTGGCCACACGCACTCTCCTCTCCCTTCCAGACGGATCATCTATCAATGATCCTGCCGACCGACAGGTTGAGCAACTAGCTCGGTGAATTTTTGAGGCCTCTGGCTCGGCTTTGTCCCCTATGTTTGCCTCAGTCTGGGTAGCCAAAGCTGTTGCCTCCTGGGCGACCTCTCTCCGTGATAATTCTCAATCCCCGGAAGGGTCAGAGATGGCTGCGCAGATCTCCGTTGCGGCTGAATATATGCTTCAGGCTTCCCTTGATGCTGCTAGCTGCTCAGCTATTGCGGCAGCTAACGCCATCACCATCCGCAGAGCGCTCTGGCTACGTGAATGGAAGGCAGACTCGGCCTCCAAGAAATCCCTGACCAGCCTGCCGTATCTCAGCGGCCGACTTTTTGGGGAAAAGCTTGACAAGCTGATTTCGGATGCCACTGGAGGGAAAAGCACTTCCCTCCCACAACACAAGCCGAAACGTCCCCTTTTCAGACACCAACAGACTCGGTTTCGGTCTTTTCGCAACTCATTTGGATGGTCGACCTCCCGCCCCTCACAGGCCAATAACAGATCCCCACGGAGAGACAGAAACTCTCAGGCTTCTCAGAGAACCTCGACTTCCTGGCAGGCGCGCTCCAGACAGCCGAAGTCCAAGGGATCATGGTCTCAAAGATTCTCCTCTTCTTGACTCTTTTCCCTTCCCGGAAGATCCCTCCCGAGTAGGCGGCCGCCTCTCTCTTTTTCGGACCATCTGGCTCGCAGTCATAGACGACGAGTGGGTCAGGGAGGTGATTTCCTCTGGATACTCCATAGAATTTCACACCCGCCCTGCCAAACGTTTCTTCCTGTCTTCCCCCCCAAGGTCACCAAAGAAGGCTCGCGCTTTTCTCAAGGCCGTCGATTCCCTTCGGCAGGCAGGAGTCATTGTGCCAGTGCCTCCAAACGAAAGGTACACAGGGTTCTACTCGAACCTCTTTGTGGTGCCCAAAAAAGACGGGTCGGTGCGCCCGATCCTCGACCTCAAGTTTCTCAACAAATTTATCAGACTGCATCACTTCCGCATGGAGTCATTGCGATCCATCATCACCTCAATGGACGAAGGGGAATTTCTCGCATCGATAGACATCAAGGATGCGTATTTACACATACCAATTTCTCATGCACATCAGCGATTCCTACGCTTCGCAGTGGGTCAGGACCATTTTCAGTTCATAGCCTTGCCGTTCGGCCTCGCAACTGCCCCAAGGGTATTTACGAAGGTCATGGCTGCGGTCATGAAGCTCCTACATTCCAGAGGAATCATGGTCTTGCCCTATCTGGACGACCTTCTTATCAAGGCACCATCCTTCACAGACTGCGAAGAAAGTGTGCAGATCACCATAGACACCCTCGTCCGTCTAGGCTGGTTGTTAAACCTTCCCAAGTCCTCTCCAATCCCGAGCCAGACCATCACTTTTTTGGGAATGGAATTCAACACTCATCGAGGTCTCATTCTGCTTCCACACGAGAAGGCGGTCGCCATACGTCGAGGCATTCGTACTCTTCTCCTTCCAAAACCTCACTCCCTTCGCTCAGGAATGAGAGTCCTGGGAAAGATG